>CM048751.1:165016365-166225740 GCA_026315105.1 Locusta migratoria | reverse complement strand
TAGCAGAGTCTGGAATCCAGCACTGACAATGTCCTGGTAGCAGATTAAACATGAACGCTAACATTTTCTGGCTACTGATTCAATGAAAACATGTATTATAGAGTATGTTTCTGACAGGCCGCTAGGTGGTGGCATTGCCCCAGAGGAACGGCCAGTGGCCCCACATGCGCACCATAATCTTTGGTTGCTGTCTGATGGATAGCATGAGAAGACCTTCCTTCCATCGACAAGGAAGCTTCGAAACTGTTCACCGACTTTCGCACCAGTACATATAGACGATCGCAAGCACAACTCAGCAGTATGTTTATCACCTGAAGATGTTGTCCAGTTGCAATGATGAAATGTCATAGAGTTTGCACGATACCCAAAGACAATCCCGAAACCTATGTCCACCATGGGAGCTTTTAATGTAATTTCGCTAATGTTTATTAATGGTAATCAATCCCAATGGTAGGGGGGAGGAGAGTACACCAGTGGAGTATAGTAGCAATATACTTTTTTTTTTTTTGGGGGGGGGGGGGGCGGGGGACTTTCAGCAGTGGCGGACTAAGGCTGTTGGAGGCCCATGGTGGCGGCAAACCAAAATGAGAGCCCCCCCCCCCCCACTTTGAAATACATGTATTGCTATAAAAAAAAGTAACTTTTGATATTTGGAGGACCTCCTAGGATGAGAGGCCTGGGACAGCCTAAAAAAAAATATGGTAACCGAACCGGCACATGTCACCGACCCCTGCAACTATTGACACGGAATCTCTGATCAGGGCACCTGCGTCAAAGTTCTTACTGCAGATCCTAGCCAATCGGAACATGAAATGTGCAATTATTATCCCCTTCGGCTTGTTTTGGTACTCTACCCATCATAATGATCACCTCCATTGTACAAATGGTTGCCATCCTCAGGCCATTATCTCAGAAATTGTATCCCATGTTTGTAAATATCCATTCTGTTACACTGCATACTTGTCTGAGTATGATTTAGCGGTTCTGTCAAATCCCATCCAGAAACACCCACAGCCTCTTCCTGTTCCTGCCATGGCGGTACACAATCTGCCACTGACAACCAATGTGCATTTGCTTGTTGCCATGAGAAGGTTTGGTCACTGAATGGAAGAAACTGGTTCAATTATAACAAGGCCTTGCAACCTATCCAATTCTTCCACAACAGATGCTTGCAGTATAAATGGAATAGGCAGAGCACACTGAAATTTTAGAACTGCTGTGCGTTTGAGAGATAGGACCCAAATTCCTGGTAAAGAGATTATAATTCACAGGCTGGAATGGAGTGCTACATAAGATACACGGCATCCTGAATGCGAAACCCAAATACTGTGAATGCGCTGAGACCAATACTATTTTTGGAATCTCTCTGAATGATGTGCTGACAATCTACATCAATCACAAATTGGTCACAAACCACAATTGGATGGTCACGATACTTGACCAAGCAGCAAGTTGTAGGGATAAGGGGTGACTTTGCCAGTGCAAAATAAGTATCTAGGTTTACGAGAGAGACGGAGGCACTGATATTAATCATAAAATGGAATGGTTATTTCTGAATCTGAAGTGTGAGTGAGATATTTGTGGGTAAAAAATAATCCCAACCATATACCAGTGAGACGGAACTGACCTCCGTAAGTTCCTCGTCCTAATGCAGCAGTTGACCAAATCAACACTTATGACAAACAGCTGCCATTTCGTCCTGTTTACAACACGACATACTGGAATGGATACCTAGGTTTGTCATGCATGCTTGTTATATCAAGTCAAGATGGGAGAATTTTCACAAGAAACTAATGGCTGCAAGTGGATGGCGAATTATGAAGCCAGTGGCGACATGCAGAACTCACCACTTACATGTCTTCCATGTCCTGAAACTGATCTGCTGGTGTTCCTGCACACCCCAAGCCCTCTCCAATTGACATAACCTCTTCAAGGATGGGATGTTTCACAAAGCGACACATCTCACTGCTCTATCAACAGCAGAATTGATGACAATATGGTGAATTGATGAGTTGGTATATGACTAACAATTTGAACAAACAAAACCACATTTATTAATCAATACTCTGAGGTCTGCAACCCACAACTGATATGACTGTCTGAGTTTCTTTCTGATTTCGTGAAAATCCATACAGAAAGGAACACATGGGTTTGTTGGGGCCGGCCGCGGTGGCCGAGGTGACTGAGGCGCTCCAGTCACAGTCAGCATGGCCACTACGGTCGGGGGTTCGAATCCCCCCCTCGGGCATGGATATTTGTGCCGTCCTAATTCGTAAGTAGTTTGTAAGTTTAGGGACTGATGACCCCGTAGTTAAGTCCCATAAGCTTTACAAACATTTGAACATTTTTGGTTTGTTGGGGAAAACAAGCAATTCAGACATACGGGGAAAAAGGTGATTCTGCAGGCTTCGACAACGGAATAGATTTGTAATGTAAGGCTCCGTCCACGACAATAAGAAAGAGTTTTGGAATTCAGGGTCTACTATCTTAAATGCTACATGATGCCCCTGCTGCTGCACATGAATGAGTCCCAGTCTTCCTTAGCTTTCAGAAATGGCAGAATAGCTGGGAGTGCAAGAGGCTAGTCCTAGGGTGGTGATGGAGGGGCTGTTATGTTCAGGACGCCTTTACCAACAGCTCAGACACATCTAGATGCTGCTGCTGTTGGAATTAAAGCAACTAAATCAATGCTAGATCCATAAAGATAAGAAAACACACACAGGAACAAACCTTGCCACCAAAGTAATGCTGTATCAAGTATCACATTTATTGAAACTAGGAATTATGCAGGCACTATGTAGATTAGTCAAAGCAACCTAAACACACACAAATGAAGTTCAAAACATCTAACTGTAGCTAGTTCAGGCAGTCAAGTGGTAGTGAGACTCTGGCCTAGCACACACCAAACCTTTCGGGACCTGACAGCACTGCCTCATTAGGAAAGCAAACAGTGCCAAGACATGATCTTAGACACGCCTTACTGTGGAATGCAATGAATACCTTGAGTTATGGGTAAAATTAACCTATTATACTGCCACAAGTTACTGCCAAGTTAACCTCGTCGGTTCAATCCCGCCCACCAGCAAAAATTTATTTATTTGTAATTATCATTTCCAGAATGTTCTACATGTTTCTTATGTTAACTATTCTTCTAATTTCTGGTACATTCTGTCTGTGTATAAATAGCAGAGCACTCTGCCTGAGAGCCAGTCAATGCTGCATGTATGTTCAGTCGCAATAAACCTGCTTTCAGTATAAGTGCTGTGTTCAGATGTGCCTGCTTCCATTTCATCATGACATTGTTTGGTGGAGGCGCCAGGTATCCTGTGCAACAGCTGCCTCGCCGGGACTCCAATTAGGCAACAAAACGACTGTCGCTTACATGGACTTGAACCGGAATACAAGAGATATACTGAGTACATCCTTCTGAAAGTATGTATCATCAGAAGAATCATGGACATGAAACCAGCAGTAAGCCAGCTGCATATCAGACACCCAAGTTCTCTGGAGACGCTGGACAGAACCCCAACAAATGGCTAAAAGGGTTCAAACAACATGTGGGGTCATACAATGTGTTGGTCAATGTTTATTTCTACCTGGACAGAAGAGCCCAGCAATGGTTTAAAAACAATGAAGAGAAGAATGACTGAAAAATATTCCAGATGGAACACAAGAAGACATTTGGAAACCAACAGCGACAAATCTGGTCGGCGGAAGAACAACTCAAAAACTGGGCCCAACGACATGGTGTACCAACACAGTCATTCATACAGAATGTTTGGCCCTGTGTAACACAGACAATCCAAATATGACTGACGCTGACAAAATCACGCACCTGATGAAGGGTATTGCAGAAGACATGTACCAAGTTCTTCTGATAAAAGATGTCACTACAACGGAAGGTTTCATCATGTGGTGGCAGTGTATTGAAGAGGTCCAACAAAGGAGGGTTGGACAAAAGAAGTATGACCGACACCCCAATGTAGTCTCTATGGCCGTTGTGGTAGAGCAGCATGATTTTGCTTCTCTCATATGACAGATTGCGAGAGAAGATTTATAACAGTTTATGGAAGCCGGGACTATTAGACCAAGCGAGCATCAGATTATGGCTGTGGATGTAAGCCTTGTAAGTCATGAGGGAGCCGACGCCGCTGAGGAAGAGGTATTGTCTGCCCCCCCCCCCCCAAACGCACCCAACATGAAGACTGGCGTCACCCTGCTATGACTTTCACTGCAGGTGCCAAACGGCAGCCTCTGAACCGGCCAATGCGGCCACAACCAACTCCCCCAGCAACTAAGATGCCCCACAGAAGTCTGGAGGACAGGAGACAACACACCACTGTGTTTCCACTGCTGTGGGCACCCTGGACATGCCGAACACTACTGCAGAGAGAGAAGGCGAGTATTCGACAATTATTTTGCTGCAAGACGTCAGCCATCAGAACAGTTCTATCCCAGGCAGTCACCTGCTGATAAGTTCAGTTGACCTATGGGAAGAAGCCCAATGCCGTACCCTGGACATGGTCGCTCCACTGCTGTTCACCGTCGCCCTACAGAGGTACCACCTGCTCTCCTAGCCGCCGCGCCCAGGAAAACTAAGCAAGGCGACCATCTACGGATGTGAGGCCACCACAGATGAAAATTCTCCATTGATGACAGTCGCTAAGATGTTGGGAAATCTCATCATCATCATAATCGATGGCTAACCTGTCCAGGCACTCGTTGATTCATCTGTCTCTGAACTGTCGGATAATTACTGCCGCACACTAAAGAAGACAATGTTCTGTGATACAGGGACAACTGTGCTGAAGGTCACAAATGGAAAGTACATCCAGCCAGCAGGAACTTGTGTTGCAAGAATAACCATCAACAACAGGACTCTACCATTTGAATTTGTTGCTTTAACAGAATGTAGTCATTATGTCATCCTCTTATGGGATTTCCTTCAGGCATCCCAAGCTATCATTGACCGTGGAAGATCTGAGATGCAAATTGAGGAAGTCGTTTGATGTGTACAAGTAATACAGAATTTTCTGGGAAGTTATTTGCAGTTGACAATGTGATGATCCCACTGTTGTCAATGAGAGGAGTTCCAGTCACAAACACAGATGACCAGTTAAACTGTGAAGTGCTTGTCAATAGTAAAAAGTTTATTAGGCTCACAAAAGAAATTTACATATCACCTGCTATCATAAGCATTACCGCTGATCAGGGAGAGATTTGGATCACTAATTGTCACGAGCAGTCACAACTTATCCCCAAAGGAATGTGTATTGAGACAGCTGAACCAATCCAGGGCGGAGAGCTCAACTTCATCAACGAAGACCCAATCTCTGCTGTTAGTACAGACATCATGCTGGAGAAAACAACCATGGAACTGCCAGTAGGGCCTGGACTGACCAAGAAACAACGCCAGCGGGTATTGGCTATACTACGCCAGATTTCAGGTGCATTCACACCCCAGCGTAAGAAAAGTCAGACGAAACGGCCCACAATAAGGCACCGTATCAATACTGGGGCTCATCCACCAATTAGCCAGCGTTTGTATAGACTGTCACCAGCTGAAAGACGGATAATTGAAGAGGACGTGGAGAAGATGTTGATTATTCAACCTTCGGAGAGTCCTTTGTCGTCTCCAGTGGTCCTCGTAAAGGAGGAGGATGGTATGTGGCAATTCTGTGTTGACTTTCGGCAGCTGGATAAAATCACAAAGAAAGATGTCCGTCCATTGCCGTGCATTGACGACACCTTAGACTGCTTGAAAGGAGCTACATACTTGTCAACTATGGCCATGCAGACAGGTTACTGGCAAATCAAGGTTGACGAAGCTGACAGGGAGAAGGTGGATTTTATTACACCCGACGGCCTCTATGAATTCAAGTAATGCCTTTTGGATTATGCAATGCTCCAGCCACATTCAAACACATGATAGACAACTTACTTCAACATTTTAAGTGAATGACATGTCTTTGCTATCTAGATGACATTGTCGTTTTCATGAAAACATTTGAAGAACACCTGAGTTGCCTGTCAACTGTGTTGAAGTGTGTTCAGGCTGCAGGACTCTGCCTCAATCCAAAGAAGTGCCTCTAAGTCACCAAAGAGATAAAAATCCTGGGGTACGTAATCAACAGAGATGGTATCCATTCTGATTCAGATAAAATAAGGGCAATCACAGAACATTCGTGATGTGAGAAGTTTTCTCGGGCTGTGCTTATACTACCGACGTTTCATAAAAGGTTTTTGTAACAAGGCACGTCCATTGCAAGAACTTCTGCAGGGAGACACCAAATTTTATTGGGGTGAGACAAAAGAAAGCGTTTTCCGGGCACTTAAGGAGGCTCTAACTTCTGCACCAGTGGTTATGGGATTGGTGCAGAGATTGTATAAGTTCAGGAAGGTGCTGAAAAGCTGATAGCCTATGCATCAAGAGTACTCTCAAAGTCCGAGATAAACTACTCTACAACTGAGAAAGAATGTCTCACAGTTATCTGGGTTATCAACAAGTTCTGGCCATATTTATTCAGCAAATCATTCACTGTTGTGACAGACCACCATTCTTTATGTTGGCTGACTAGCTTGAAGGAGCCATCAGGTCGACTAGCAAGATGGGCACTAAGACTCCAAGGGTACGATGTCACAGTGGTAAGAATGGGCGCAAACACAAGGATGCTGACTGCCTTTCGAGGCATCTATAATTGGAACACAACAGCATGAATGAAATTTCAGCTCTCACTGAATTAGGTGATGTTACAGCTGAACAGCAGGAAGATCCAGCACTATTAAAAAACGTTAGCAGATATGCTGTCGGTGTTGAGCAGAAGCATTGGGATACAATACTGCCAGTCATGACATTTGCTTATAATACTGCAAGACAAGACACCACAGGATTCACACCGTCTCTGCTCAATGGCCTGAAGTTGAGACGACAGTGGATATGCTGTTTCCTTTCCAACCGGATGACACTCAGGATGACTATGTTAAACAGCTCATCACTAGGGTCGAAGAAGCAAGACAGCTGGCTGGCATACAGACACTGGACGTCCAGGAGAAGGACCGTCAGCGGTATAACTACAAGCAGCAACCTTTTGTGTACAGCCCAGGAGATCTGATATGGATTTTTACCCCTGTACAGAAAGCTGGACTATCAGAAAAGTTATTGAAGTGATACTTTGGTCCGTATTGTGTCAAGTCCGCCTGTCAGACGTCACATACGAAGTCGAGGATTATGAGCCGTCGTTGAAACGACAAAAATGAAGAGACATTGTTCACGTCCTGCGCATGAATCCTTACTACAATCCTGGAGAGCAGATAGGCGAAAATGGCTTCTTGTTTAAGGACTCTAAGGACAATAATGATATGGATGAAGCCACAAAAGCAACGTCTGTCGCGTTAATCGTGCAGGAGGGAAGGATTCTCCAGAACGGCCATACATAGAATCCAGGACATTGCAGCTGGCCCCAAAGGGAACCTATAAGCGGGTCGGGTCACTATTTTTTCAGGAGAGGGAGCATTGCAGCAAGACCCCAAGTTAACCAACTGCCGGTGTGCTGCAATGGATAGCATAACTGATTGCGGTGCTGAAGGTTGTCGGTTCCATCTCATCCACCAGCAAAAATTTATTTCTTCGTAATAATGATTTCTAGAATAATCTACATGTTTCTTATGTTAACTATTCTTCTAATTTCTGTTCATGTATAAATAGCAGAGCACTCTGCCTGAGAGGCAGTCAGTGCTGCGTGTATGTTCATTACCAATAAACCTGCTTTCAGTATAAGTTCTGTGTTCAGTTGAGCCTGATTCCTTTTCAACGCGACAATACTACACAACATGAGGGAGCAACTTAAATCTGCTTAATACAGTGTAAATTACTACAGAGTGAAGAAACTATATGGTGGCTCTTAAAGTAACTTGTAAAGGCTACATTGTTAATATTAAGGAGTATTGTGTAGCTCCTGATGTTTGGCTTCTATAACGATCAAATCTCATGAAAATAAAGGTGCTTCTACAAACTTGTAGAAAAATTTGTTCTTGAAAGGGTGATTTCCTTTTGTATTTTGAATGGTAGCTCATTCATGTTTCAGCTATTACAATACCTTTAAATTATGAACTTGACAACACCAGTATGTGCTCAATTTCATATAATTTTGCCACACTAATTTTTGCATTTACTGAAAGTAAATGTGTATTCGTCACAAGAAGTAAGTTTTAATTCCATCTGCCCATCTGTGTCAACCCCAAAACATACAGACTGTTGCATTTGTTTACCTAAGTGCATTCCTGGAAATCTCAAATTATTAATTTCGCTAGAATGTAATGAAAAACTAGTGCTTACATCTTTATCTTTGTCATCATGTATTCATGTGCATTTCTTTTAACAGACCTCTCTGTGGTTTTATTTACAACGTGAATGGCACCAAAGAAATACTCTATCCTGGATCATACATCCAAAAGCAAATTTACCATGAACTACCTTGTGAAACCCTACAACCAGACATGCAAATTTCTAACTCTGGCAACGAGTGCACTTTTTTCTTTAAGACAGACTTACATCAGTACTGTTATCAGAAAAAATAAAGGGTTTATACTTAACAGTTATTAAAAATCTCAAACAACAGTCTGGAAAGTCCTAAGTGGAATAACAATAAAATGGGAAGAAAACTTGTTACTAAACATGCAGATATTGACTCTCAGATAGACACAATGAAATAAGACTGTTAAAATATTAAAGCTTATGGGCAAAGTAGGATGGATGAAGATACAGCTACAGTAGTGGTGTTCATATCATAAGCTTAGCAGTCAAACTTAAGCAAGGTTACTTTGGTGAAAATACTTTTTAGGTGTCGGCAATAGTTGTTGGTAACAGTGCATTGAATTATGGCCAATTGTTTGCCATTGCAAACAGCAGATGAGTCTTTCCAAATGTAAACAAATCTGTATTTCCATCTTACTATTGCTTTGCTATTATTTTAAACCAAAACATTAACTAAAAAAATTTAAATATTCACAGAAACCCCTCAATATATTTTTGATAAGCAAGTATGTGAATAAGTCTGATGTCTTATGCTCAGGATGAGACAGATACAGACTCTGAAGAAAAATGATATTCAACATGAGAGATTAATTATGCAAGAAGAACATTTTGCTTCAGCAGAACTCCACCAAGCAAACTCAATGTCTAATAATAATCAATGTTTCAAATTATTACTTGTAAGTAAATCATGGACCAGATAGATTGTCAGTGAATCATTTTCTATTGTCACCATAATTACAATAAATTATGACAATCACTAATATGCACTGCCAAAAACACCAAACCAAATAATCAAATAATAACAAACCAAATAATCACTTCAATTTTGGCTATAAATTCAATCCATTTCTTCTTGCCCCTCATTGGCTACATGAAATACACAGTAATACATGTGAATATTTCTGAGTTGCAAAAATGTATAACGTATTTTAAACTGTGCTATTAGGTTCCTGCATAAAAATTTTTTTTTTTTTTTTTTTTTTTTACATGACGTATTTGGAACTACCAACTCATGCATAAATTCTAAAACTTTGTGAATTGTTGCTATTGATGCAAAGAAATTTATTTTTTGTTGCTACAAACATTTGCAATGCTGCTACATTCAAATACTGAATTTCTCTTTATTTTGTTGCATTGATTCAGTGTTTGAAACTTGGTAACAAAAGTAAACTTATCTTCTACCACACTGTTTTTATTATTATTATTCTCTATACCCTTATTAGCTAAGAAGTTTTGGCACCAGTATGCTTATTTGGCATTGAGTCTGCAAAGTGTGTGTATTGATGCTTATATTCTATGTCAAAAGTTTGTTGTGACGGCTCCTAGCACAATTTTTCAAATATTTGGGGTGTGTGTGTGTGTGTGTGTGTGTGTGTGTGTGTGTGTGTGTGTGTGTTTTTCACTCAGTTTTAAGCCTCAGGCATTTTTAGTATTATCAAAACAGGGAGAAAAAGTAAGATTTAGATTTGAGTAAATACCGCATGTCGAATATTTTAGGAGGGTGAAGATGCATTTTACAGCACTTCATTACATACTTTAGTGAGACATGAAGGAAAAAAGTAAAATCCCCTATTGAAATGTAAAGTTGTTCAATTTATTTTTATTTTTTTATGAATTACCCACACGTTTAAGAGCTGCTGAAGAGACAACAAAATGTCATAGAATGTCTCACCTGTGTTTCCATCAGGATCTGGTTTGTCAAGTGGATAATGGGGAATACATTTTATGAGCAACTGAGCAATCTCAGCTGCTGTGTCGTTTGATGTCCTTGCAAGTTCATGTAGAGGATTTCTTCCTTTCAGATTTATTGCCTGTAAAATTTAAAAGTGATATGGAATTGTAGAAACAATAATTTTTAATTTAGTTGCCAGTAATATAAGTGAGCACAACAGTGAAGTGCTGTTGCTGTATACGTAGCATTTTTGTACCAAATTTAGTTGGCTCTAAATAATCCTTGCATTTGCTCTTTTACACTGATACGACAAAAGTGATGGGGAGAACACCTGATGCCTTGACTCATTTCATCAATTTTAGAAAGATATTTCAGTAAATAAAAGAAGGGATCGATTGGTAGGACACATTCTTAGACATCGAGGAATCGTAAATTTAGCATTGGAGGGAAGTGTGTGGGGTAAAAATCGCAGAGGGAGACCAACAGACGCATATACTAAGCATATTCAAATGGATGTGGGTTGCCATTCTTATGAGGAGATGAAAACGCTTGCTCAGGATAGAGTAGGGTGGAGAGCTGCATCAAATCAGTCTCCGGACTGAAGACCATAACAACAACATTTCAGTATATTTTTCATGGTTTTTATTTAATTGCTAAATAATTTTGCTAAATTTTATTTCTACTTTTTTAGTAACGTTCACTGGTTTCAGCTCACACTCTATATTTTACTATGCCTAATATCAGAATAATAATTAAAATTCTGATCATGGAAATTGTTTTCAATTTGATCAAATTTCCATGTAAATATAATTATATGACAAAAAACTAATGTGGGTCCTTTCATTGCCAATGTAACAACGGTGCTGGCGATCAAATGTGGTCACAACCAATTCACACACATGTAAATAGTGTGTTTGATACATCATCCCAATAAACCATACCTTTAAGATTATAAATTACTAATGCATGTTGAGTAGAACAATCTTTTGATGCACTTTAAAATTCTTCCAGCATGGCAGTTAGCAGCACAAGAGTGTCCAAATTTTTCTGTTTCAAGAGGTGTTTGTTTTATTCTTGCTATTAAAGTGAGAATAATTTTTTGTAGGATGGTGGGTTTAGAGGCAAGCATGAAGGAATTATTTTCTCTCTTAGTAACATTTGTTTACATAAAACAACATCTATTTTTAATGACAGTAGGAAAATTGGTGTGGTAATGTCCATTAAAAAACTTTGTAGGTATTTATTCATCATCTTCCTCAGCTTAGGATTATAGGCCTTTTCCAGTGGAATGTTAGCCTCGATGGAAGCTTGAAAAGTTGATAAATTGAATTGCTCTTTATCATTTTTTGGTTGTTTTGCCACTGCACTAGTGTCTGATAGAGTAATTTGTCTTTTGACACATGCCGTCAAATTATTTATTAATGAGGGGAAGGAAGAAGAACAAGGAAGGAGAAGATTGACATTAGCTGCAGTGGGCATTGAAATTATACAATGGCAACAAGTGAAAATGTGAGCCAGGCCAGGAATCGAACACGGGTCACCCATCTCAAACTTTCACAAGTTGCACGCTAAGACTTTAGCATGCCCCATCCTCCATGCCTTCTTACACTCACTATTATGGATTCTCATGCGAGGTAAAACGTATGACCACGTCTGTGGTGAAGTAAATGAAGCGAACTCCATCTTCGACATATGCGGTGAAGTAAATGAACCAAATGTCATCTTTGTGTATAAATACTTATTATAGATATATAATAAATGTTCAAATGTTTGTAAATCTGTAGGACCAAACTGCTATGGTCACCAGTCCCTAGACTTACAAACTACTTAAATTAAGGACAACACACAGACCCATGCCCGAGGGAGGACTCAAAGCTCTGGTGGGAACAGCCACCCAGTCCGAAGTATGACACCTTAGACCATGCGGCCATTCCACACTCATTCCTGTCATCAATAGAGTTTTCTCCAAGTTGTTGTTATACTGCTGTTCATTGTGTTTATATATATATATATAT
This sequence comes from Locusta migratoria, assembly GCA_026315105.1. Classification (NCBI taxonomy): domain Eukaryota; kingdom Metazoa; phylum Arthropoda; class Insecta; order Orthoptera; family Acrididae; genus Locusta; species Locusta migratoria. Next base: position 166,213,520 of record CM048751.1, on the reverse strand, counting down.
ATATATATATATATATATATATATATATATATATATATATATTCTCATCGGTGTTTTGGCCCACTTTAGGTTACGGTAGTAATACTAAAAGTGGACCTTTGAGATCGTCTTTTGACAATTCTAAATTTAAATGAAAATAATGGCTTAACCATTCATCTGACACGAAAACTGAATAAGCGAATTTGTAGAGGAGAAAATTCTCTACGACTTTGCTCTCTTATAATTGTTGTTTTTTTTTTTCCTATCTCATATCGTTTGAGAGATATTTGCAAAAATAACGGAAATTTGACACCCTCAATTCCAAAGAAAGCAAGTGCAGACAAGTATAAAAATTACAGAACTATCAGTTTAATAAGTCATGGCTGCAAAATACTAACACAAATTATTTACAGACGAATGGAAAAACTTGTGGATTCTGACCTCGGGGAACATCAGTTCGGATTTAGGAGAAATGTAGCAACACGGAAGGCAATACTCACATTACGACTTATCTTAGAAGATAGGCTAAGGAAAGGCAAACCTACATTTCTAGCTTTTGTAGATAGGGTTGTTGCCTTTCCCCACTGTTGTTTAATCTATACGTTGAGCAAGCAGTGAAAGAATGGAAGGAGAAATTTGGAGAGGGAATTAAAGTTCAGGGAGAAGAAATAAAAAGTTTGCGGTTTGCCGATGACATAGTAACTTTGTCACAGATTGCAAAGGATCTGGAGGAGCAATTGAATGGAATGGACAGTGTCTTTAAAGGAACATATAACATGAACATTAACAGGAGTAAAATGAAGGTAATGGAATGTAATATCAGAAAATCAGGTGATGCTGAAGGAATTAGATTAGGTAATGATGCAATAAAAGTTGTATATGAGTTTTGTTATTTGGGTAGCAAAATAACTTCTGATGGCCGAAGTAGAGAACATATAAAATGCAGAATGGCTATGGAAAGAAAAGCATTTCTAAAGAAGCAAAACTTGTTTACATCCAATATTAATTTAAATGTTAAGAAGCATTTGTCTGGAGTGTAGCATTGTATGGGTGTGAAACGTGGACGATAAGGATTCAGACAAAAAGATGATAGAAGCGTTCGAAATGTGGTGCTACTGACAAATGATGAAAATTAGATGGGTAGATAATGTAACAAATGAGGAGGTGCTTAACCGAATTGAGAAGAAAAGGACTTTCTGGCATATCCTGACTAAGAGAAGGGATAGATAGGTGGGACACATTCTGAGACATCAAGGAATCATCAACTTAGCATTAGAAGGAAGTGTGTGGGGTAAAAATCATAGAGGGAGACCAAGTGTTGAATACAATAAGCAGATTCAAAAGGATGTAGGTTGCTGAACATATTCTCAGATGAAGGTCCTTTGCACAGGACAGGGTAGTATGGGGAGCTGCATCTAACCAGTCTGTGGACAGAAGACCACCACAACAACAACAACTACTACTGAATTAACGAAAACCAGCTGTTTGGAGATGTCACGTGACATTCCTTGCCCAGAACTCCCTCTAGCATATGCCATCTTGCGCTGTGTATTTGATTATTTTCTTATTGTAACTTACACATTGTCATTTCAAAACAATGATGCACTAAAGAATTAACAAAAACACATTGTTCTTCGTAAGATAAATGATAATCTAGTGACTAAACATGCCATATTAGCATCAGTTAACAACTGTTATCAATAATACAAGACTGAAATCGCATGTCCTAGTTGTTAGCTGTAGTGGACAGCGCATTGGACTGTAATGCTCATGATCAGTGGATCGGAACCGACCACTACTCAAAAAATCTCCTTTTTTTCCTAAAAGGGTTTCAGGCACTCTTATTAATTAATTAATTCAATGATGCGTGTTTTTTCTATTTCATGAACATGCCGTGAAATACGTAACAATTTATTGAACAATGGTCTTCTGAAGCATATGCATGTAAACTGGGAGGATACTACAATAATGAATTTTATCATATTAATGATGAAGACTGGATCTCAGAACGCCATCGTCACATGTGAATACTACTTATATATTCATGTGATGTCAGTCCTTTGAAAAAGACATCACACGAATAAGTATTTGCAATTAATGTTGATTGGGTGTGTTGCAGAAATGGTAATTTCACTACTCAGAATGCAACAATACCCTGTGATTGTTATACATTATTGAAGCTTACAATGAAATGCATAACAGGCACCAAACCATGATACAGCAAATAAAAAACATACATATATTCACAACTACTGTGTAAGAGTATTAAAATTTAGTAAAAATCTTGCTTAGGTAACTACATACAGCTTTTGACACTCACATGCTCATGTTTCAAAAGTAAATAAATGACAATGTTTGATAGTGGTGCATCTTGTGACATCACCGCCAACAAAATGGTTTGTTGTTGCACTAAAAAACTTTTTTAAGCTGCGAGTATATAGTTTCTCATGTCTTACAATGGATCCCTGAGGCAAAGTATCACTAAATGATTGGCATTTTGTTGCAAAATGGTGATCAATATTATATTTCTTTAAAAGAACACTTTCTCGGCAAATTAAACAAGTTGCTGACCCATGTTTAATTTGCACTACAAAATAGTCAATTTCCTACTGTCATGCTTGATAGGATTCAGAACACATACTTCAGCGCACCGAACAGGACACGATTGCGAGTGATGTCCGAGCTGCCACAGCCGTCACAGGGAGGGGGAAAGCACCGGGGCGGCACGGGGCGCGCAGACACTTGAGTGGGGCCTGCTTCACAACAAACAACATGTGTTGTGGAGAACGTGCTGCTTAAATTCAGGGCACTGGCTTCATCGATTTCGATGTATGCATCTCACCAGTCTTTATCAGCCAGTCATTAGAGATTTCTATTGCAAATTTTGAATACTGGATAGACTTTGTGAGCCACCCCCCTCCCCCCCCCCCCCCGAAAGCTACAGGTACATCCTTCCCATAATTGACATGACGACACAGTGGGTTGAAGCAGTGCCACTACCGGACATCACCGCAGATACAGTGCCACACAAAATCTTCTCTGTGTGGATTACTCGCTTTAGTTGCTGTGCCACAGTCACCACTGATCAAGTCTGCCAATTCCAATCAATGTTGTTTGAATCACTCTGCACTCTCTGCGGCATTTCCTGTATACACACCACAATTTACCACCCTTAATCCAACTGATTAGACGAGCGGTGGCATAGGACACTAAAGACTGTGATTTGTTGTCGTGGCAAGACAGAGGCACTACCATTCGTGCTTCTCGGCCACTGTGCCACCTATAAGGAGGACCTGAAGGGCAGCATTCCAGAGTTCATTTATTCTTCTAATCACAATCACAGCTCACAGCCGAGCTCTCATATTCCAACCTCTGCTGTGCCCACTTTGAGCCCCCCCCCCCCCCCTTGCAACTTGTAGCATCTCCAGCTCACCTTTTCATGGTTTTTCACCTCCACATTCATCCAGCCGTCAACCCAGCCCCCAGTCAAGTGACATCCAAGCTCTCTGTCAAGCCTGTTTCGCCCCTCTCTGACCTCTCCCTCCACATCAGATCGTCAAGGCCCCACCAATCGAATGCACCTTACCCACCTCACACTCCCATGATTTCCTTAGGTCAGCATAGGTCACCAACCCCTCCCATCTCCCCATTCCTAGGTTTCTTGGCACACCTTCCCAGAACTGACCAGGGCCTTCTACAGGAGACGCACACAGTCTAACTGCGGGCGGACGTTTCCCCAGATGACATCATGAATCTCTCAATTACCATACAGGGTGCTTCCGCTTACATAATGTTGGGCAAATCGAGTGTGTCGTTCCCTACATTGAGACCAACCATATCAGTAGTGCGACAATACCCACAATCGTTGATGCCATGGTAGTGTTCAAGTGTCCTAATGGTTCTGTATACCTGCCTATGCTGCATGTGTCAACGACCACCTTACCACCCCTTAAGCTCCAGGTCCAGCCCCCCCCCCCCTTTTCACCATCCGCAAGGATACGACGATGACTACACCATCCAGTAGCCACCCTATAGCTCACGAGTGTCCCCATCGCCACCGATCCTGGACAACACACATCTGCTGGAAAAGGGTTATGCCAAAGTTAAAATGCGTGTTACAATGTTCATTTAATTATGAACTAAATGAAGTAACTTTTTGTTTTATAATATACAGTAACAGTGATTCATATTTTGTCGTAGATTAAATTGTTTGAGGTGCCATCAATGAGTAATTAATTAGATGTCATATTGCTGGAGCAGGCCTGCAATCACTTTAATTGCCCACCCCAAACTTCAAAACGCCGATCATCTGGGCCCGATCAGATTGCTTACGCAGACACCCACAATCTGTAGAAGTTAAGTGGCCGATCACCACGAAGCACTGCAGGGAGCAGGGACACAAGAGAGGGTGCTGCCTCACTTGCGTTTTCACTGCCAAGTGCTGACAGTGCCAGCAGGCGCGCACCTTACTGCTCAAACTCCACACTCCACACAACAGAGGTAGCGAGCTATCAACCATCACCAAGTGGCATTGTATATCTTTTTGCCTATGATCTTTTGTGACAAGCCTATTACTGTCTTGGCACCTATTTTAGCTTAGTTCCCTTGTATTAGTTGTGCACTACGGCTCAAACTTCGCCCTAGCAGTTGAGGAGTCATACTCAAAGACAATTACTTTGAACATAAAACTTTGAACACCATTTACACTTCCATAAATACAATATATTGTGCCCCTCAGCCTAACTAACACAATAAAATGTCTAATCATGTGGACATCTCAATACATACATCTCTTCTCTTGAACTTCTCATTTCATTCTGAAATTACAATTACTAATGTCTCATTTGTCACAACTTAATAATGAGATCATATAAATTTATGGCTTGGAACATCACAGTAGAATCGTAGCACTCTTTGACAGAGAGGTCGACAGCTACTCTGCAGCAAGTAGTTCAGTCTTTGGACTGCCGTACCCACCTGTTCCCACTTACATGCACACACAAGCACACTTAACCTACATTTACATTGAATCCGTACACCTTATGGTGATAGGAAATTGTTGTATAACACCAGTTAAGCTGTTATTCTACAGATTGCCACCCTTAACCAAGAGATGTTGGATAACACTTTCTTGCTACATCTACAAATATATATATATATATATATATATATATATATATATATATATATATATATATATATATATATATATATATATAAATTCTTACATGTAAAGTAATATTGATAAACTTATATGCACATTTTTAACTTTCAACTAAAACTATTCAGAATAGTCCCTCATACGCACATCACCATAACCCATGTTCAGTATTTATATACTCTTAACCCTTGTTCAATGAAATGCCTAACTCAATTTCAATAATAGTGTTCACTGCAGTCTGATTAATTTTCAATACTTGTGTTCAGTACAGTCTGCTTAACACATACCTTCATGTGGTGAGGGGTGTTACATATATACAGGGTGTTCCAGCTATCTTGCTCACCCAAAATATCTCTGGAAGAACAATTGTAAAAAGACCTCACCAGTATCAATGTAAGGCTGGAGCTCATGAGTGTACATATTTTGAAACATTCTAAAACAAAAGAATGTGTGTTTTTTAACACAAACTTATGTATTTTTTTTAATGGACACCCTCTATTATTTCTTCAGCAATCTACAGCATGACAAATCACATAAACAACTGAGTTGATTGCATCACAATACGCCAATTACAACCCGAGATATTGCGAAGTGAAGTTGACACTAGGAAAACACTTGGCTAGCGCACATCCTTAACAGCATGGGGCTCTCACCTGAGTCTCAGGACATACGCTAGCCATGAGTTTCACATATTTCAAGAGTCAACTTCACTTCGCAATATCTTGGGTTGTAATTGACATATTACGATGCAATCAATGTCATTGTTGATGTGATTTGTCATGCTATAGATTGCTGAAGAAATAATATAGGGTGTCTATTTAACAAAAATGTAAGAATATTATAGAGGAAAAATTCCTAACAGGAAAAAAATATACGTAAAAAATAGATGAACACTTACCAGGCGAAGGGGCACAGGCAGTAATAGCAACAAATAAACACACAGACACACACACACTCAAAAATGCTAGCTTTCGCAGCCTAGCTGCTTCATCAGGCAGAAGGGAAGGAGAGGGAAAAGGAAATGATGAGGGATTTAAGGAAGGGGGTAAGGAGCCATTCCAATCCCGGGACAGGAAAGACTTACCTTGGGGGAAAAAATGGAAGGTAAATAAATGCACATACACCCACACATTTACACAGACACAAGTACACTTAGGCAGACATACTGTAGAACTGTAGAAAGCAAAGAAGTTAGACAGAGATGCCACTTGAGGCAGAGGCTCTGTCCAGAGAACCAAGGCAAAGATGTTAAGATGGTGGGTGGGAATTCGAATTTAGCGGAGGTTGAGACCAGGTGGGCAACGGGAAGAGAGAATATGCTGAAGGGCTAGTTCCCATCTCCGGAGTTCTGAAGGATTGGTGTCAGTGGGAAGTATCCAGATAACCCGGACGGTGTAGCACTGTGCCAAGATGTGCTGGCCATGCACCAAGGCATGTTTAGCCACAGGGTGATCCTCGTTACCAACAAACACTGTCTGCCTGTGTCCATTCATGCGAATGGACAGTTTGTTGCTGGTCATTCCCACATAGAACGCTTCACAGTGCAGGCATGTCAGTTGGTAGATCACGTGGGTACTATCGCAAGTGGCTCTGCCTTTGATCGTGTACACCTTCCGGGTTACGGGACTGGAGTAAGTGGTGGTGGAAGGGTGCATAGGGCAGGTTTTACAACGGGGGCGGTTACAAGGGTAGGAGCCAGAAGGTAGGGAAGGTGGTTTGGGGATTTCATAGGGGTGGACTAGGAGGTTACGGAGGTTAGGTGGGCGGCGGAAAGACACTCTCGGTGGAGTAGGAAGGATGTCATGAAGGATGGATCTCATTTCGGGGCAGGATTTTAGGAAGTCGTATCCTTGCTGGAGAGCCACATTCAGAGTCCGCTCCAGTCCCGGAAAGTATCCGGTGACAAGAGGGGCACTTCTGGGGTTTTGTGGAAAATTCTTAAATTGGGGAGATGAGGAAGTGGCTCTGGCAATTTGCTTCTGTACCAGACCAGGAGGATAGCTGCGGGATGTGAAGGCTGTTATCAGGTTATTGGTGTATTGGTTCAGGGATTCAGGACTGGAGCAGACTCGTTTGCCACGAAGACCTAAGCTGTAGGGAAGGGAACGTTTGATGTGGAAAGGATGGCAGCTGTCATAATGCAGGTACTGTTGTTTATTGGTAGGTTTGATGTGGACGGATGTGTGTAGTTGGCCGTTGGATAGATGGAGGTCGACATCGAGGAAAGTGGCATGGGATTTGGAATAGGACCAGGTGAATTTGATGGGACCAAAGGAGTTGAGGTTGGAGAGGAAATTCTGGAGTTCTTCTTCACTGTGAGTCCAGATCATGAAGATGTCGTCAATGAATCTATACCAAACTTTGGGTTGACAGGCTTGGGTGTCCAGGAAGGCTTCCTCTAAGCGTCCCATAAATAAGTTCGCGTACGAGGGGGCCATCCTGGTCCCCATGGCTGTTCCCTTTAGTTGTTGGTATGTCCGGCCCTCAAAAGTGAAGAAGTTGTGGGTTAGGATGAAGCTGGCTAGGGTATTAAGGAAAGAGGTTTTAGGTAAGGAGGTGGGTGGTCGGCGTGAAAGGAAATATTCCATCGCAGCGAGGCCCTGGGCATGTGACATGCCCAGGGCCTCGCTGCGATGGAATATTTCCTTTCACGCCGACCACCCACCTCCTTACCTAAAACCTCTTTCCTTAATACCCTAGCCAGCTTCATCCTAACCCACAACTTCTTCACTTTTGAGGGCCGGACATACCAACAACTAAAGGGAACAGCCATGGGGACCAGGATGGCCCCCTCGTACGCGAACTTATTTATGGGACGCTTAGAGGAAGCCTTCCTGGACACCCAAGCCTGTCAACCCAAAGTTTGGTATAGATTCATTGACGACATCTTCATGATCTGGACTCACAGTGAAGAAGAACTCCAGAATTTCCTCTCCAACCTCAACTCCTTTGGTCCCATCAAATTCACCTGGTCCTATTCCAAATCCCATGCCACTTTCCTCGATGTCGACCTCCATCTATCCAACGGCCAACTACACACATCCGTCCACATCAAACCTACCAATAAACAACAGTACCTGCATTATGACAGCTGCCATCCTTTCCACATCAAACGTTCCCTTCCCTACAGCTTAGGTCTTCGTGGCAAACGAGTCTGCTCCAGTCCTGAATCCCTGAACCAATACACCAATAACCTGATAACAGCCTTCACATCCCGCAGCTATCCTCCTGGTCTGGTACAGAAGCAAATTGCCAGAGCCACTTCCTCATCTCCCCAATTTAAGAATTTTCCACAAAACCCCAGAAGTGCCCCTCTTGTCACCGGATACTTTCCGGGACTGGAGCGGACTCTGAATGTGGCTCTCCAGCAAGGATACGACTTCCTAAAATCCTGCCCCGAAATGAGATCCATCCTTCATGACATCCTTCCTACTCCACCGAGAGTGTCTTTCCGCCGCCCACCTAACCTCCGTAACCTCCTAGTCCACCCCTATGAAATCCCCAAACCACCTTCCCTACCTTCTGGCTCCTACCCTTGTAACCGCCCCCGTTGTAAAACCTGCCCTATGCACCCTTCCACCACCACTTACTCCAGTCCCGTAACCCGGAAGGTGTACACGATCAAAGGCAGAGCCACTTGCGATAGTACCCACGTGATCTACCAACTGACATGCCTGCACTGTGAAGCGTTCTATGTGGGAATGACCAGCAACAAACTGTCCATTCGCATGAATGGACACAGGCAGACAGTGTTTGTTGGTAACGAGGATCACCCTGTGGCTAAACATGCCTTGGTGCATGGCCAGCACATCTTGGCACAGTGCTACACCGTCCGGGTTATCTGGATACTTCCCACTGACACCAATCCTTCAGAACTCCGGAGATGGGAACTAGCCCTTCAGCATATTCTCTCTTCCCGTTGCCCACCTGGTCTCAACCTCCGCTAAATTCGAATTCCCACCCACCATCTTAACATCTTTGCCTTGGTTCTCTGGACAGAGCCTCTGCCTCAAGTGGCATCTCTGTCTAACTTCTTTGCTTTCTACAGTTCTACAGTATGTCTGCCTAAGTGTACTTGTGTCTGTGTAAATGTGTGGGTGTATGTGCATTTATTTACCTTCCATTTTTTCCCCCAAGGTAAGTCTTTCCTGTCCCGGGATTGGAATGGCTCCTTACCCCCTTCCTTAAATCCCTCATCATTTCCTTTTCCCTCTCCTTCCCTTCTGCCTGATGAAGCAGCTAGGCTGCGAAAGCTAGCATTTTTGAGTGTGTGTGTGTCTGTGTGTTTATTTGTTGCTATTACTGCCTGTGCCCCTTCGCCTGGTAAGTGTTCATCTATTTTTTACGTATAACAAAAATGTAAGTTTGTGTTAAAAAAACACATATGCTTTCATTTTGGAATGTTTCAAAATATGTACATTCATGAGCCCCAGCCTTACACTGATACCTCTGAAAGTCATTTTGGGTGAGCAAGATAGCTGGGGCTCTCTCTCTATCTATCTAGTTTTAGGAAAAACTGAGATCGACAGAGATAAAGAGAGAAAAGAGATACAAGAACTACTAACTGAAGGCTTGAATAAATAAATAAATACCCGGTCAACGATTGATTTCCAGCTAGTTTATAAATAAATGTAAAAAATGCTCAGATTTTGCACTTTATTGGCTTTTTGTTCCTTAATACACTGACATCCAATGGTGTACACGAGGTTAAAATGAAGTTAAAGTGCACACTGCTGGGTGACCTGCTGTGTATATGGTCTTTTTTTTCCTAGAATTGGTAACAAACCTGTATGGGCCTGATGAACCGTTATGGAGAACAAGTCCAGAAAATGTATTCCGGTTTCTTGTCTGTCATTACCACAATGTCTGCTTAAAAAGCCCTTAAGGCAGCCCATTTGTAAATTCTTGTGAGTAACATAGTTAAAATAACTGCTCAATGACAAAACTTTCAATACAACATCATACCTATATCGAATAAGGGATGTTATTTTGAACAAGTAATTTGAGCCCCTGACGTACAATGATGCATATTTGAATCACTATATACCTGATTTGTAGTCAGCCATTTCAGCAGTCAGTCAAATACTATATTATGATAAAAATTATTTTGTGATTGACTTTTTAGTGGACAGAGTGGTAGGAGTTTGATAACAACCAATCAAAGCTGTTTCTACAGCTTGTTATTTTGCATCCTGCAATGGACATAAGAGTGAGAGTGCTGGTCAGAATTGTAGTGTAACAAGTGACACTACGTTCCTGCTTACCGACTCAGGACAACCACATTTATTAATTTAAGAGATTTAGAATAGCAGGTGACAAAATTCTTCCTAGGTGAGAGTACCTGGTGACACTTACCATGGTCAGAGGAGTGATAACGCAGGTTTACCAACCTGTGATGAATAAGTGGCACAGAGAAGAGAGCATGGATTCCTTGGCTTCATAAGTGTTCAGTGCTAAAAAGTCAGAGAGAGACAGAAGACTGTGCTACTTTTGTTATTGACATTGTTGTTATGTGAAAGAGAGACACTTATAGAGATGGGAACAGAACATATTTTGTACTATAAGTCGTTGATTATGGGATTGTATTCTGCAGTACAATAAATTAGTAGTGATGGGACAACCTATTGTTTTTAACAATCGATTGGTCAGTCAGTTGTTTTTTTCGTTCAGTTAGTTTTTTCAGTCGAATGAAGCAACCGAATGAAAATAGTCTCTGTGGCCGTATGAATGTTTTCACTCATTGGCGAGGTTTGAGTGGTTTCAGTCGATGCAAAACAATCGAATGAAACCAGTCTCTGTCGGTTGCAGCCACTATATGAATGTTTTCACTCATTCAGTGGGTTTGAGTGGTTTCAGTCGATGCGCGACCACCGAATGAAACAAGTCTCTGTCCTTTATGCCGAGAACATTCATATGTTCTCGGCAATGAGTGGTTTCAATTGATGCGATACAACCGGCTGGAAAAAGTCTTTCGGTTTCTGCAGTTATATGGATGTTTTTATTAATTCACCGGCTTTGTGTGACTTTATTTGCATACTCCTTCAGCCTTTTCGGGCATAAATGAACCGTGATTCATGTGTTTCTATTGCATGCAAATCTACAGTTTTGTTCCAATCTTGATGAAATTTTGCACACTTGACCTTCAAAGCAAGAGGAAAGTCACTGTCTACGTCAAATTTCATTCGGAGCATGGCAGGGGGTTCTTTACACACTGACTTAGACAAAAACCACAATTTGGCTACAATCTTGATGAAATTTTGCACACTTGACCTTTAAAAGAAGGTGAAAGTAACTGTGTACAATAAATTTCGTAGGTGTATGGCGGAGGATAATTTAACTACTAACTTCGAAATAAACCATTTGTATTCGAATTTTAATGATATATTTCACTCTTCACCTTCAAAGAAAGAGAATGGTCACCATCTACATCTACTTTAGTTTGATGCATGACAGAAGGTATTCCAGACTTTGACGCCAATATAGAGTTTCATTCCAATCTTGATGAAATTTTGCACACTTGACTTTCAAAACAAGTGGCAGTTCACTGTTCATCTAAGATTTTGTATGGTACATGGCGGATGGATGGAATAAACCTCCACACCGTTTCACCAATAACCAAAGAAATATCTCTGACAAGAGTGAATAATTATGAAACTTGAGATGAATGTTCCCATATACTGTTGATGAATACAGACACGCTGATGAAAATTTACAGCATAGATAAATATTGTATGTCTTCTCGTACTCCTTCAAGTTAGATGGAATTAACAAAAATATTTTTATACAAAATACTTTAATAAAGGCTTTTTTTTTACAATACCTAATGTTTTAGTGATCTTCGAATTTGGATCTAGTAAATATGCTCGAAGTTAACATACTTAATTCTGTCCTACTAGAACCTTAGATATGTATGAACAATAAGCCGCAAACCGCACGTTTCTACATGTTCCCGCTTTGGAGATACAGTATGCGAGATTAAACTTGTACAGATCATTTTGGAACACCCTGTAGTTTCCTCACTTCTTTATTGAGACAGTAAAAACCGACAACAATCGGCGATGGCACGCACCGCGACATCGCCCCGAGACACTGTTGTGTGGAGTTTGAGCAGTAAGGTGCGCGCCTGCTGGCGCTGTCAGCACTTGGCAGTGAAAACGCAAGTGAGGCAGCACCCTCTCTCGTGTCCCTGCTCCCTGCAGTGCTTCGTGGTGATCGGCCACTTAACTTCTACAGATTGTGGGTGTCTGCGTAAGCAATCTGATCGGGCCCAGATGATTGGCGTTTTGAAGTTTGGGGTGGGCAATTAAAGTGATTGCAGGCCTGCTCCAGCAATATGACATCTAATTAATTACTTGTTGATGGCACCTCAAACAATTTAATCTACAACAAAATATGAATCACTGTTACTGTATATTATAAAACAAAAAGTTACTTCATTTAGTTCATAATTAAATGAACATTGTAACACGCATTTTAACTTTGGCATAACCCTTTTCCATGGCGTTATAATGTAGCACTGCTGTAGTTATCTGATGTGCATGCTAGTTTCATTCATACAAATAAATGGATAGCTCTGTAAGTTAAAACACTGAGTTGTTTCAGTTGGGATAATGAGTGCATGATTCAACTGACAGAAAAACTTACTGCCTGTTTTCACTTGAAAAGAAAGAATGAGTAATTCAGTCAATGTACAAACCTGCAAAAGTGTTGCATGTTTTCATTCGGTTGTTCCCATAGGCTATTTTCATTTGAAAAAAATAAACAAATATTAATCCAACATAGTAAAACTACGACCGACTGACTGACTGTTTCATTCGGTTGCTCCCACTGACTGGTTTCACTCAAAAGAACGAATGAATAGTCCAACCGACTGAATCGGTTGTTTCATTTGGTTGATCCCACCAACTGGTTTCACTTAGAAGAATGAATGAATAATTCAACCGATACGAGAAACTACAACCGAATGATCGATTTTTTTTTCCAACAACCGAATGAATCGATTGTTTTCATTCGACTGTTCCCATCACTATAAATTAGTACTGTCATTTGTTAATTACTCACGACTTTAATTCATTAGAAGAAGATTAGTATAATATTGAAAAGGATTTTGGGCTACTCTCTCGTCCTGAACAACTTTTGATACGAGTGTCTGATGCCTGTAATATCAAGAAAAAGCTTATAGGTTGAGGAACAGACTAGCTGGGCCTCATTCTCCTAGGAGCAAACTCAATAACAGATATATACCAAGCAAGATATAAGGACATAATATAAGTAATATATTTTTTGTTGTGTCCTCAGAACAAGAGATACACGGTCGTAACACTACACAATGTGAGAAGAGGAGAGACAAAGGGGAAGGAAGAAAGTGACAAATACACAGTTATTTCTGCATCTTCTGTTGTACCATTATAAGGTTGGTTGGTTGGTTTGTTTGATGTTGTAGGGGGACAAAACTGTGGAGGTCATCAGTCCCCCATTCCATCAAAGAGCTAGAGAAGTGTGGAAACACTGAAAAGTTCGCCCAGAGTTAAAATTGCTACGGGAGGAAAATCCCACTCAATCAATAAAATGTAAACAAATTCGACAAAGAACAACAAGTCAGGAGACAACACGAAAGGATACAATCACACGGAAACAGCAAACAAGTGTGGAAATAAAATGACAAAGTTCGTGGTTGACCGACCATGAAAATAAAATAGGAAGGGTCAGCCACGGGGCAACACAAACTTCATATAGAGTTGTAAAAACCGCTGTCATGAATAAAACCTAAAACAGAATCAGCCATATTGGCATCGTTACGTAAAACTTCAGATAAAATTACAGGAAAATTAAAATCCCGCCGCAGAGCGGCTAAAAGATGGCAGTCCATCAAAATGTGGGCCACCGTCAAGGGACAGCCACAACGGCAACGAGGCGAGTCCTCACCGCGGAGGAGATGGCCATGGGTCAGCCAAGTGTGGCCGATGCGGAGCCGGCACAGGACTACCGAGTCCCGGCGAGAGGCCCGCATGGACGAGTGCCACACAGCTGTGGTCTCCTTTATTGCCCTGAGTTTGTTGGGGTGGCTCAGGCTACGCCATTCTGCGGCCCAAAGCTCACGTACTCTATGGCGCAACACAGACTGGTAATCTGAGGCCGGGAGACCAATGTCTAACACGGACGCATGGACAGCCTGTTTGGCTAGCTAATCGGCTCGTTCATTGTTCGGGATGCCGATGTGACCAGGAGACCAAATGAAGATTACAGAGCGTCCTGACTGGTCGAGAGCAAAAAGTGTCTCATGTATAGCCAGCACCAAGGAGGAATGTGAATAACATTGATCGAGTGCGCGAAGACTACTCAGGGAGTCACTGCAAAGCAGAAAAGACCCACCTGAGCAGGAGCGCATATGCTCAAGAGCACGGAGAATGGCCACCAACTCGGCAGTGCACACACTGCAGCCATCCGGCAGAGACCGCTGCTCGGCGTGATCGCCATGAACATAGGCAAAGCCAACACAGCCACGAACCAACGAACCGTCCGTATAGACGATGTCGTGTCCAGTGTACTCTGCAACAACAGCAAAGAACTGACGGCGGAGTGCCTCTGGAGGAACAGAGTCTTTAGGTCTATCGGCCAAGTCCAGCCTAGAGCATGGCCTCGGTACACGCCATGGGGGCGTACGCGGATGGGCCCGATGTGGAGATGGGACAGGGAAAGACTCTAGTTCCAACAGAAGGGACTGGACACGGAAGGCGATCGTGTGACCGGAACGGGGTCGCCGTTGTTGAGGACGGACGACCGTGCGGGAGAAAAGCAAACGTTGGTTCGGGTGGCCTGGCGTGCTATGAACATGAGCAGCATAGGCCGCAAGCAGTTGCTGGCGGCGGATCCGCAGAGGTGGGACCCCGGCCTCTGCAAGTAAACTGTCCGCAGGACTGGTGCGGAAAGCACCCGTCGCTATGCGAACCCCACAGTGGTGAATGGGGTCCAGCAAGCGCAATGCCAAGGGGGATGCGGAGCCATAGGCAAGGCATCCAAAGTCCAGACGGGACTGCACCAAAGCGTGGTATATCCGCAACAGTGTGGACCGATCGGCACCCCAGTTGGTATGGCCAAGATGGCTGGCGCCAGCACTTCTGTTTCAGCTGTCGAATGTGAGGGAGCCATGTCAGCCGAGAATCAAATACGAGCCCTAAAAACCTGTGAGTTTCAGCAACCTCTAAGAGGTGGTTGTCAAGATAAAGTTCGGGCTGTCCGACGCCGACAGAAGTGCATAACTCTGGTCTTTGCAGGAGAGAACTGGAAGCCATGGGCCAGAGCCCAGGACTGTGCCTTCTGAATGGCTCCTTGTAACCTACGTTCAGCAACTTGGGTGCTGGAAGAGCTAAAAGAAATGCAGAAGTCGTCAGCATAGAGAGAGGGGGATACTGACGACCCAACTGCTGTCGCTAAGCCGTTTATGGCTACTAAAAATAAGGGGACACTTAAAACAGAGCCCTGAGGAACCCCATTTCCTGCACATGAGAGGTACTACGAGACACACCTACTTGAACACAAAAAGTACGGACAGCTAAAAAGTTTTTAATAAAAATCAGGAGTGAGCCCCGAAGACCCCAACCATGTAACGTGCGAAGTATGTGGTGTCGCCAGGTCGTATCATACGCTTTTTGCATATCAAAAAAGACGGCTATCAGGTGTTGGCGCCTGGCAAAGGCTGTGCGGATCGCGGACTCGAGGTACACCAAGTTGTCGGTGGTGGAGCGACCCTGGCGGAACCCGCCCTGGCATGGAGCCAGTAAGCCCCGAGTCTCGAGGATCCAGCACAACCGCCTACTGACCATGCGCTCCAACAGCTTACAGAGGACATTGGTCAGCATAATGGGCCGATAGCTATCCAAATGAGCAGGGTTTTTGCCTGATTTCATCACCGGTATGATGATACCCTCCCGCCACTGTGAAGGGAATACCCCGTCGCACCAGATGTGGTTGAAGAGCGCAAGGAGATTACGCTGGCTCTCCGCTGAAAGATGTTTCAACATCTGACTGTGGATGCTATCGGGTCCTGGAGCTGTGTCCGGACACTTTTTAAGAGCGCTTAGGAATTCCCACTCTGTGAATGGCATGTTATATGCCTCCGTACGGCGGGTGGTAAAGGAGAGGGGCTGGCATTCCACCTGCTCCTTTAATGTACGGAAAGCTGGGAGGTAATTCTGAGAGGAGAAGGCATGAGCATAATGCCCGGCAAACAGCTCTGCAAGCGTGGCCGGGTCCGTGCATACTATGCCATTCACAGAGATCCCAGGGACTCCTACTGGTGTTGGGTGTCCCCTTAAACGCCTTATCTTGTTCCAGACCTGGGTGGTGGAGGTACCTGCGCCAATAGTGGAGACGTACCTCTCCCAACACTCTTGCTTTCGTCTCTTAATGAGATAATGTGCACGTGCACGGAGCCGCTTGAAAGCTACGAGGTGCTCCAGAGACGGGTGCCGCTTGTACCGTTGTAAGGCCCGTCGGCGATCTTTGATAGCCGTTGCGACCTCTGGCGACCACCATGGTACCGTCTTACACCGTGGGGACCCCGACGAACAGGGAACGGTAGCTTCTGCAGCTGAAACAATGGTACGCGTGGCGCCCTCGTGTACCATTATAAAAACATTTTAATGCAAGTAAGATAAAACTACATATGTTACTGAAGAAAGTACTTTGTAATTATGTTGGTTTCTGCAAAAGTGTCAAATCGACAGTCATTATCAAGTAACTGTGTAAACGAAGTATGTTGTTGAAAACTTTAAACCCTGCACATCTTATTGTCCCCACATTGTAGCTTGCCTTCGATTGTCATTAAACACTATGAAGTTTTGTAATTAAAAAAACATAAGCAGTTAATTTTCAGTGTTTGCAGTGAAAAATGTTGTCACTTGCTAGGTCTACTTTAATTTCAGCAGACTTTAGGTCATACGTTACAGTACTTGAAATGCACCCAATACATTGAAATTGTCTTTAAGTATGAGATTAGAGCCTCAGCTCACTACAAAGTGCAGTAAATATTAATATAGATGTGGTTACCAGTGTGATTAACATTGTAAACCAAGGACTTTCCAGTGGAAAAGCAAGTGACACCATTGGAGAAAATGCTGAGCTGATTATAGCCTGTGTAAATGTGCAGTGTCTCAGGACAAAACTTGATGAATTGTCACTCTTTGTTGAGGAAGTGAGACCTGATGTACTATGTATAAGTGAACAATGGCTAATTCAACCAGAAATAGAATATTACAGGTGTATTAAATACCTGGAAATAGTGAATGTATGGTGTACGGCAACTGCTATCCATGGTGGTGTGTCTGTGTATGTGAATAGTGCACTCAGTGCCAAGAAAAGTGATTTAAGTAACTTCTGTGTAGATAAGGATCTAGAAGTGGCTGCCTTGGAACTTACAGATGCTAAACTAATTGTGGTTTCTGTATTTTGATTCCCAGATGGCAATTTTGATAACTTTATTAATCTACTGGAAAGCTGTCTGTGTCACCTACTGTGCTTAGGAGCAAAAGTTGCCCTCTGTGGAGACTTTAACATTCATACTGGAGAAGGTAGTACACAGGAATTGAACTTCATGAACCAGGTAAGCAGCTATGGACTGTTTGTAGCAAATTATCTACCAACAAGAGGAGACAGTTGTCTTGACACCATTGTCACAAATCTAAACAGCTGGGACTACACAGTAAGTGTGGTAGATCCTATAATTGCAGACCACAGTGCAGTGATCATGAAACTATGTACAAACTCAGTCATTACACTACAAATTTCCAGCTGGCTTTCAAACTGTGTGTTCAGAAATAGGACTATTACAAAGAAAGGCTTAGATACTTTCAAGACTACAGTGTCCTCTATCAGTTGGCACCAAATATATGATGAAGTGGCGCCAAATGATGCATTTAGTTGCATGTTCCAGACTCACAGAGGCAATTTTGATGAACACTTTCCACTAAAACTCAAGAGGAGTCCAAATGCTAAATTATATTCCAGTCAGGAAACTGTCAAAGTAAAGAGGTGGTACACACCTAGACTAACCAAAATAAAATGTATTGTTCAACTGCTAAATGACAAGGTAAAAGCAGCTAAAGACATTGACACCAAGGACAGACTGCACAGTAGTTATCTACAGGCTAAACAGATTTACAGAAAAGAAAAAGCAAAGAAGGAAAGCAATGCAAAATTCATTGAGGAGGCCCCTAATCCCTGTAAAGCTGCATGGGGCTTAGTTAATGAGCACATGGAAAAGCCATCCTCCTGCACAAATTACTGCAGTCCAGATGAATTTAATGAGTATTTTATAAACATAGTGGAAAGAACAGTAGTTGAAATTCCTGACCTTGGAATAGATCCTGCAGTTACCATAAAAATTGAGAATAGTTGCAGTATGGTAACAAGGAAGAGGGTTTATGCAAAAGACATAATAAAAATTGTAAAAAGCTACAAATCTTCAGTGAGTCCAGATATTTGTGGGATGTCTTGTACTGTATTAAAAACCATAATGTATGAAATTGCTAAACCACTGACAGTAGTGATAAATAAATGTCTCCATGCTGGAGAATTTCCAGATTTCTTAAAAGTTGCCCACACAGTATCTGTTTACAAAAAAGGGAAGTGTCAAGTTACAGGCCTGTTGTTGTTGTTGTGGTCTTCAGTCTGGAGACTGGTTTGATGCAGCTCTCCACAATACCCTATCCTAAGCAAGCCTCTTCAACTCCACATAAGAACGGCAACCTACATCTGTCTGAATCTGCTTACTGTATCCATCTCTTGGTCTTCCTCTGCGATTTTTACCCCACACACTTCCCTCCAATGCTAAATTCACAATTCCTTGATGTCTAAGAATGTGTCCTACCAATCTATCCCTTCTTTTAGTCAAGGTATGACAGAAATTTCTTTTCTCCCCAATTCTTTCAGTACCTCCTCATTAGTTACGCGATCCACCCACCTAATCTTCAGCATTCTTCTGTAGCACCATATTTCAAAAGCCTCTATCCTCTTCCTGTCCGCACTGTTTATTGTCCATGTCTCACTCCCATACAAGGCAACACTCCATACAAATGCCTTCAGAAAGGACTTCCTTAGGCTTAAATCAATATTCGATGTTAACAAATTTCTCTTTTTCAAAAACGCTTTTCTACCCATTGCCATTCTGCATTTTATATCCTCTGTACTGCGACCATCATTTGTTATTTTACTGCCCAAGTAACAAAACTCATCTACCTCCTTTATTGCTTCGTTTCCCAATCTAATTCCTTCAGCATCACCTGATTTTCTTACAGGCCTATATCCATAACACCAATACTAGCTAAAGTTGATCGAGTCAATAATGAAAGAGCAATTTGTAAGTTACTTTGAAGAAAATTATCTTTTGTATGATTCACAGCATGGGTTTCGAATGGGAAAGTCAACAACAGCTGTACTTTTTTAATTTCAAAATAAGTCATGGATTTGAAGACAAAGAGTCAATAGCTTTGGTTCTCTGTGACCTTAGTAAGGCGTTTGACTGCATCCCACATAAGACTTTACTCAACAAACTACAATCATATGGTATTGGAGGAACTGTCCTGCAAACTCTTGAATCATACTTAATGAACAGAAGGCAGATCATATCAGTGCAGGAAGCAATCTCAGTTGAAAAGAATGTGCAACATGGAGTGCCGCAGGGATCGGTCATAGGGCCCCTCTTGTTTCTTATATTTGTAAATGACCTAGGCTTCAATGGACACACACTGCAGTTTGTAGATGATACTATGTTGTTTGCCAAAGGATAAAAAATTACTCAGGCTGTACAGCAGACAGATATTCTGTTCAGTGAAACCAAAGCCTGGTTTGAAATGAACAGAATGAAAATAAATGAAGAGAAAACACAGAGGATGATATGTAGTCTCAGTGTTACTGGAGTATCAGGTGACACAGCAGCCATTAAACTACTGGGTTACTTCATCAACACCAAGTTAACCTGGCAACAATACACTAAACATGTGTGTTCCAAACTTTCACGGACCCTGTACCCCTGTACCTCTTGAGAAAACTAAAAAACATCATCTCAGAACAGTAGTTGCTTATTTCGTACTATCAGTGTTCCACAGCCACATCAGTTATGGGCTGTTGCTATGGGGCCACTCTGCTGGCTGTAAGGATGTGCTCTTACTGCAAAAGAAAGCTATGAGGATCATTACCTCAAGCAAAAAAACTGACCATTGCAAACCTAATTTTTCTAGATTGGGTGTGCTCACTGTGTTCAGCCAGTATATATTTAACTGCCTCATGTACATAAAGATAAACCAAAAGACCTGCATGAAGAGAACTGACATCCATCAACACTGCACTCATAGCAAAGACAGTCTAGACAGACCAAGATGTCTTTTAATGAAGACACAAAGCAGCTTCCCAATGGTAGCTATAAAATTATTTAATGTACTACTAAAGGAAATACAATTATTACCACTGGAACAATTTAGAAAAACTATCCTATGTAAATTAAAAGAGAAACCAATGTACAGCATTGAAGAATTTTTTTCCAGCGATATCACAGTGACTATCTGACTTTTAGCTTGATAACAATAATAGACTATTTGTTTTTTTGTTTGTTCTTGGTATTAATATTATTGTGTAGTTATTGTTAAGTGCATATTATGCTCAATTTATGTTAAAATATTTTTAATCTGATCACAGTTGATAGATTCATTTTATTGTGATGTAAATATTGTATTTTTGACACTGTCTGTCCAGCCATGGCTGGTGAATGACAAAGATTTGGAAATAAATTGGTAATATGTAGCTATAGACCTGTTGAAGCTGCTCTGTACACTATGCCAATTTCATTGTTGTTAATATTATTTGTATTTTTCTGTTTCTTATGCACTTTATGGGATCATTTAGACCCACAATCTAATTTAGCATTACAGTTACATAGCATGGTACGCTAACAAGATCTGAAATGAAACTGTCTGCATGCCACATAAGCACATAAATGGATTCCTACACCAGAACTAACACATAGTCACAGGAAACGTTAGTCCTTCTGTTGTTCAAAGGTTCATATGCAAAATATCTGGTGGGCCAGGGAAAGTCCTTTCACTGGTTTCAAAATAAGAAAAGAATATAATGGAAAAGGGAAATGGCTATCGTGCAAAGAACTGCTGAAATTGGCAGTCTGTTGTAAATGACAAAGTTCATGACTGACCTCTAGTGGCACAGTAGTTGATACAACCTCAATTCAAAACACTAGTCACCTCAAACTTCCACGTTGAAAGTTTGTGCATTTATGAAACAAACACAAATTGATGTTTCTTTGTTCTAAGATACCAGGGCACATATGGGTTGGCATGGCACAGTGTTGTTCTTATACAAACCATTCTGCTACCTATAACTGGCATCACAAAGAGGATACAGTGCACTGAAAAGCCATTGCCTTCGTGCACTTTGTAATTTGCAAACACATTCTTATGCAAATTATCTTTCTAAACTGGACTTTCTGAGGTTAAAGTCAACAACTGGTTACATTTTTTATATCTGTTATTTGACAAAAAAGAAATAGTATGTATTAGGCAATTTTCCATTTTCACATTATGATGGAAAATTTTTTCAGGTCCCTAATTGTAAGCATCAGAGAACAGTTTAATTTGTTATTTTATAACTTACACATTGGGTTCACTCAACTTCTCTCTCTCTCTCTCTCTCTCTCTCTCTCTCTCTCTCTCTCTCTCTCTCTCTCTCTCTCTCTCCTTTTTTTGCCCCTCCATTGATGGAAGTTTAAAGATACCCAAGAAATAATGGGTACAATATATTAAAATTAATATAGAAAGTTGTGAAATTAAGTCTCACCTCAGCATCCAGTTGTTCTGTAAGAAGTACACGCACACAGTCTAGGTGACCTTCACGACAAGCAATATGCAGTGCACTATCTTGTTCTGAATCTGAGGCATTAGCATCAGCACCGTTCTGTAGCAAAGCTGACACAATGTCCGCATGGCCTGCTGCTGCTGCAACATGCAAAGCTGTTCTTTGATGGGCATCATAGTCATCTACCTGCCAGAATTAAGACATACACAATATAAACACTCATATAATATGTGATACAATAATAAACAGATACATCCAGATCACATTACCCAATTAAATCACCAAATATGATCAGTATAACAAAAGAGCTTTGTAATAGGATACTTTGCAAGTTAATTTTCAATAATAATAGTTTTATTTATTTGTATGTTTGTATTTATTTTGAAAGACATTGAAATTTAGATAACATATAGTACTTGAAATCAATCTCCAACATCCATTTGAGAATGTAACATGGAATTTTAAATCACTTCCATTAACCTCACAGTAAACAAAACCTTATCCAGCTGACATTCTGGTCCTAGTTTGATGATAACCCCATCCAATATTTATGTAACTGAATAGGCTTCCATGGCCAGAGAATCTTAACCCAAAATGTTTGTATGGTATGGTAGCATGACTATTGTAAATAATTACCAGTGATCACACCTTTTTGTAGTGGTCACAGTGGTCTTTGTCCAGATCAACCGGTTCTCTACAATTTGTTCCAGTAGCATAGCCAGGAAATGTTCACATTAACATTTCAATTTTGAATACTGATATGCTTGCTAGTATACACACACACTTTGTACCCATAGCTGCTCTCAAAGACAAATGGTATGTGGTGATGTTGTTGATGATAATGATGTGGTCCTCAGTCTGCAGGCTGGTTTGATGCACCTCTCCATGCTACCCTGTCCTTGTAAGCCTCTTCACCTGACAATAAGAACAGCAACCTACATCCTTTTGAATCTGCTTACTGAATTCATCCCTTGGTCTACCTCAATCATTTTTACCCCACACACTTCCTTCTAATGCTAACTTGATGATTCCTTGATGCCTCCCGATGTGTCCCACCAACCTATTCTATCTCCTAGCATATGTCAGAAACTCCTTTTTCCCCATTTCTGTTAAGCACCTCCTCATTATTTACATTACCTAACCATATAATCTTCATCGCTCATCTGTGGCACCACATTTTGAAAGCTTCTATCATCTTCCTGACTGAACTAAGTATAGTCCACTTTTCACTCCCTTACAATGCTACACTCCAGACAAATGCTTTCAGAAGGACTACCTAACATTGAAATTAACATTGGATTTCAACAAATTTTGTTTCTTCAGAAACGCTTTGATTCCCACAGCCATTCTGCATTTTATATCTTCTTCCATCAAAAGTTATTTTGCTACCCAAATAACAAAGATTATCTACTACTACTCCAATTCCCTCAGCATCACCTGATATTCTGACATTCGACTCCATTATCCTTGTTCATCTTATACACTCCTTTAAAAACGCACTGCCCATTCCATTCAATTGCTCTTCCAGGTCCTTTACTGTCTCTGACAGAATTACTATATCATCAGCAAACATCAAAGTTTTTGCTTCTTCTCCCTGAACCTCAATTCCATTGCCCCAAATCTCTTCTTGCATTCCTTCACAGCTTGCTCAATGAATAGATTGAACAACATTGGGGAAAGGCTACAACCCTGATTTACTCCCTTCCCAACCACTGTGTCCCTTTCATGCCCTTTGACTAATAACTGCTGTTTGGTTTTTTTTGTACAAGTTGAATTTAAATCTTCACTCCCTATATTTTAGCCCTACTACCTTCAGAATTTGAAAGAGTGTATTCCTGTCAACATTGTCGAAAGCTTTCTCCAGATCTACAAATACTAAAAATGTAGGTTTGCCTTTTCTTAACCTATTTTCTAAGTTAAGTCATATTGTGAGTATTGCCTCCCGTGTTCCGACATTTCTCCTGAATTCAAACTGATCGCCCCCAAGGTTGGTTAATTAATACAATCTTCTTGAAGTTGGAGGGAATTTTCCCTGCCTCATACATCTTGCGCACCAAGTGTTACAATTTCTTTATGACTGGCTCTCCTAACGATGTCAGCAGTTCAAACGTAATATTGTCCACTCCAGGAACCTTGTTTCGACTCAAATCTTTCAGTGCTCTGTCCCGTTGAATTTTTATTTAATTTTATTTTACCCTCCCACTCTATCGTCCATCATATCCGCTTCCTCTCAAACCAAGTTTCCCACAGTAGCCGCTCTGAGCCACTAGCTTGCGGAACAATGCTTCTAATTGGGCCTTCACTAGATGCCACTATGTGGCGCTGCTGACAGGTGAAGCTGCCAGCGAATGTGTCCATCAATCAGCACACTTCAGTCTGCAGAAATAGCGGCAACATCAAAGCTGCTCACAGCAACAGCTGCGTCTTCCAAGTGTTGCGGCGTGCAATGTGAAGGATCGCGCTCCTCCAAATACAGTATAAATACATTTACTATACAGTACTTCTTATTGGCAAATAGAAATGTACAGTTCGAATATTCGAATAAACCGGTTTTCCGAATATCCATGTACCCAAATTACTTCGTATAATAGATGTTATACTGTATATAATATTTTCGATGAATGAAGGAATTTCGACTTTTAATTTCTCCTGCCGAAAGTGACCCCAACATGGACAGTTCGTCAATTATGTAAGGAAATTATAACAAAATATGCACTATTAGAATGTGAGGTTACGGAAGTTTTTAGTTTCTGCAGCAACCGAAAGGTCGTTCAGCAAATTAAAAATTATCAAAACGCATCTGAGGTACAGTATGGCTCAAGCTCGAATCGGACATTTGGCACTCATAGCAATCGAAAACAAGGCTGCATCAGGTCTAGATTTAACAGACCTTATTGATGATTTTGCAAAAACCAAAGCCAGGAAAAGATTGTAAAATAATTGTTAAAATAAAATTGACTACTTTTTAATTGTGTACTCATATTATTACTATAATGTACTGCAGTCACGAAAACGCTTACCGATAATTACCGATCAGAAATAATATCTTTGCCAACATCTGTAATCTAACAGTTTGAAGCATTGTATTACTCTAGTAGGTATTCTTTCATTCTGACTTTGGTGCGTGAGGAAACATGAACAAAATCCCCACGACTTGAGAAACGCCAATAATTACGTTCGCGATACACAGTGAGGTGCGAAAAATAATTATGAATTTTTTTTGAAGGACTAATAGTAGTCGTGTAACAAGAAATAGAAAAATTCCCACTTTTAAAAAACAATGTTTTAACACATTGACTGCCTCGTGAGTTAAATATAAGTCACAGAAAGTCTTCTCTTCGGGCCACGTAAAGTAAATACAAATCACGGACATTTGTCCATTTAAAGCTCCGTGGTGCAGTTGTAACCCACAGTAGCGTGCTGTGACTTAATGTTACAGTACGTTATGGCCCCAGTAACAAATCATGTTCGTGGTCTCCAGTTTTCAAGAGCTCAAGAGTAGTTATTGACACTTGAAATCGTGAATTATATATAACTCACATGGCCCAGACATATTGGAGTTTCCTTTTTTTATAATTTATTATTTGGTGTTACATATTACTTATTAGATTGTATAATACATACAGTTTTAATTAAATTCTCCAACTCTAATTGCAACAATAGTGATCAAACTGAAAAAATTGGGTAATTCCACTTTGTATCTCTAACACCTGCATGCAATGTGCTTTATGAAGAAACTCTCTTCACAAAAATGTGAGTCACAATTTCTTACATTTCCATGTAGTTTGTTTGCATTTCTTGACAGCTTGCTCTCATCCAAATTCATTCTTCATTTTTTCGTAGCATCCGTACACCTATGACTTGCTGCTCCCGTGTTACAAGAGCACAATCTGCAGGCAGCTCGGTGGTTACGGCGAGAGATTTCTCAGGGGCATCGGCATCTTCTGTATGGAGTGGTCTCAAAGTCACTTCCTCTTTGAATTCTGTGATTGAAATGATCTTTTTGTTGATGTAGCGGTAAATCACAAGAGCATTTACCAGTGCTAACCCTGTCAACAGTTCAACTGCATGCTTCCTGTACCATTTCACACCCCGCCTTAGATAGTATAGTACTTCATTTGGTGATAGAGATCTATAAATGACTGATTATAGTCAGTTATCATTGCTGGTTTTTTCTTTGTGCCCCTCTTGGTTTGAACGTCAGCTTCTTCCTCTCCATGAACAGTACTCATCATCAACACATTCCTCTTATTTTTCCATTTCAATAGCATCTTCATCTTTTTCACTTATGTCCAATGTCCATAACTTCATCCAAAAGCTTCTGCACATGCCTTTGTTCATCTACATAACTTCTATGAGAGACTTTCTCCTGCTAAAATATCACTGTGTTACGGAGCATACAACAATAAATAAAGACTGTAGTAACAATGCAGAAAAACAATAATGGAACTGGACGCAAATAATGTTGTGGAATGAAAGACTTACAGAAGTACGAACCCAAAATTATTAGCGACATAGCAAATGACACACCTGGCACTTTACTCTGGCGCCATGTGAGTCATATGTAACTCACACAAAAACCATGAACTAAGGTACTAAATTGCTAGCTTACTTCAAGCAAACTAATATGGAATATGGAAAAAAAGTAAATAATCCCCGGGGATCGGTAACCCAAGAATACCTTTGGCAGCCAATATATTAATATAGTTATTGTTAAACAGAATGGACGAAGACAAAATATTAAATGTATACAGCATATTCAAGTACAGTGGAACAGTATTGGGCATATGACTTCTTGTGCGGATGTGACAGGTGACAGCAGGAAGGGGTGGGGTGGAGGGGTGGTTGGAGGGCAGAATGTGCGGGAAAGGGCAGACCGCTGGAATGGTCAGGCATTGCTGTTCTTTGTGCACCTGCAAAACGAATAGCGAGAAAGCAAGCCCCCACTCTGTCTACCCCATTACGTTGCAAAAGGTGTTTTACAAAGTTATACCACAGTGCACCTCAAAATCACAGATGACATACTGCGCAGACAGACCTGGAGAGTACGCTTTTCCCAGAAAATGCATTGCACCAGGATACAGGCATGTTTATTTTCCACAAATGCGTTAATACTGAAAGGAATACCAAACAGTATCTACATACCTTTCTACTCACTACCTTGCAATGGAAGGCGGGAAATGGATTCGGCATTATGTGGCTTTTTTCTGGGAACAGCGCATTCCCATACCATAAGAACTATTCGCTCTTCAATTTATGTTCATACTAACACTAGACCCTCCGCCGCATTCTGCTCAGTTCTTCTATGTGAAAAACAAACAACTTCACTGTGTTTTAAAGTAATGGTAAGAATGCAGTACTTCACGCAATCTTTTAAGGTAGGTCCCCCCCCCCCCCCCCACACACACTATTTGTTTAATCTGCCATTTAAAGGTTTAATTACATTCACGGATCAGAAGTTTCATGTAATAATTACTTTGTCTCAATAGTGAACTGTGCATCAAGACGCTGGCCTCTGCCACACTGTCACGATAATAAGTGAAGATATCGACTTAGTTATTTTACTTATTACTTTTCCTGGCCAGTCACTAACACATACTTCAAGAAGCCTGGTACGGTCACGGCTCAATCCAAAGTGTTTCATCAAACAAAATCCGGCAACTTATTTTTGATGAAACCATCCTACACTAATGTTTTCCTTATTTTCCTTCTTTGACTGGGCTATCAACGAAATGAGCTAACAGTGCAGTAGTTTAGCGAGAGTGAGTTGTTGGCACTGACGAAAGTCCGCCTGCTGTCACCGTTGACGAAAAATATCCCACGGGGCATTTCCATCTGTATGTCCTACCCAGGTTCAACTCTATCTCTATCCCTCTGCAACCTTTCGTCCAAATCAGCTAGTAATTTTTGCGTGAAAGCATAACAAACAAACAAACAAACTTTCACACTTATATTAGAGTGTATGATTAAATATTAGCTGCTACGTGACACATAATAATTTAGTTAGTAGTATTTAGGTTTGCATTATTATGTCTTCCAGTGGGCGGTAAGGAGTTGATGATGAAGTAGTTTTGCATCTGTACAGTATTAGTGTAAGGAGGGCCACAATGTAATTTTTGCCCCGGGGCCCTTGGTGACATAGCTACGCCACTGGCTCTGTCAAATTCTTCTTGCGGTATCCTAGCCCCTATCTCATCTTACTCTACTTCATCTTCCATTTCTAGAACACTGCCTTTGTTTGTTTCCTTTGCATGTGCCCTCTATATATTCCTTCCATCTTTCAGCTTTCCCTTCTTGGCTTAGCACTAGTTTTCCATCGAGTTGTAGATATTCATGCAGCTGCTTTTCTTGTCTCTGAATGTCTTTTACTTTCCTGTAGGTAGTATCTATTTTTCCCCTAGTTATACATTCTTCTATGGTCTTGCATTTGTCCTCTAGCAACTGCTGCTTACCCAGTCTGTACTTCCTGTCAACCTCATTTTTCAGACATCTTTACTCCCTTTTGCCTGCTTCACTTGCTGCATTTTTATATTTTCTCCTTTCATCATTTAAGTTCAGTATCTCCTGTGTGATCCAGGAATTTCTATTAGACCTTGTCTTTCTGCCTATACAAACCTTTTCAGCCTTCACTACTCTATCTCTGAGAGCCACCCATTCTTCTTCTATTCTATTACTTTCCCCCATTTCAGCCAATCCTTAACTAACACTCCCTCTGAAGCACCTCTGGTTCCTTTAATTTTGTCCAGGTTTCATCTCCTTATATTTCTACCAATTAAGTTTTAAGTGATAGTTCATAACCAGTAAATTATGGTTAGAGCCTATATCTGCCCCTGAATATGCCTTACAGTTCAATACCTGTTTTCTAAACCTATGCTGTACCACTATTAAGTCAATCTAGTACCTTCCAGAGTTTCCTGGTCTCTTCCATGTAAACAAACTTCTTTCATGATGATTAAACCAAGTGTTTGTGATGATTAAATTGTGCTCTGCACAAAATTCTACTAGCTAATCTCCTCTTTCATTCCTTTTTACCAGTCCATATTCACCTACTACATTTCCTTCTCTTCCCTTTCCTACTACCAAGTTTCAGTCCCCCATCACAATCAAGCTTTCCCCTCCCTTAAACTGTCTGAATAATTTATCTCCGCATCATCGGCAGAGCTTGTTGGCATCTAAACTTGTACTACTGTGGTCAGTGTTGCCTTAGTGTCCAACGTTGCTACAATAATGCATTCACTATGCTGTTCATGGTAACTTACCTGCATTCTTATTTTCTTATTGATTATCAGATCTACCCCTGTATTACCACCCACTGATTTTGTATTTATAACCCTGTACTCTCCTGACCAAATCCTGTTCCTCTTTCCAGCGAACTACACTAAATCCTCACTATATCTAACCAGCCATTTCCCTTTTTAAATCTTTCACCCTCCTTACCAAATTAAGGGATAGGATATTCCACACTCAGATCCATAGAATGCCCATTTTCTTTTTCTTGATGTCGACATCCTCCTGAGTAGTTCCCACCTGCAGATCCAAATGGAGGGGACCATTTTTCCTTCGGAATATTTTACCCAAGAAGATGCCATCCTCATATATTTACACAGTAATGCTGCATGTACCTGTGAAAAGTAGTGGCTCTAGTTTCCCCTGCTTTCAGTCATTCGCAGTAATTGCATGGCATTAGCTGATGTTACAAGGCCAGCTGCTAATCATCTTGTAACCACTGAAAAGGCTGCTACCGTCTCCAGGAACCACACATTTGTCTGGCCTCTCCACAGATATCCCTCTGCTACAGTTGCACTTATGGTACGGCTATCTGTATTGTTGAGGCCACTCCACCTCAGCAATGTCTTTGTTTCTTGAAAATGGAAAAAGGTATCCTGTACTTCAAGATGCTGTAAGAGACTATAATTTCCAGATCTATCTACTGGTTAGATCTATCTACTGGATACTTCATCACACCATATTCCCTATTTAGTATGATTCTAGTCTCGATCGCCTGAAATCCTTACCCAGCCTGTTACCTCCAGAAACCATCCTTGTAACTATTGATGCCACTTCCTTATACACAAATATCCCACATACCCAGGGCCTCACTGTGATGGAGTATTTCCTTTCACACTGACCACCCATTTCCCTACCTAAAACCTCTTTCCTTAATACCCTAGCCAGCTCCATCCTAACCCACAACTTCACTTTTGAGGGCCAGACATACCAACAACTAAAGGGAACAGTCATGGGAACCAGGATGGCCCCCATGTACACAAACTTATTTGTGGGACACTTAGAGGAAGCCTTCCTGGATGCCCAAGCATGTCAACCCAAAGTTTGGTATAGATTCATTGATGACATCTTCATGATCTGGACTCACAGTAAAGAACAACTCCAGAATTTCCTCTCTGACCTCAATTCCTTTGGTTCCATCAAATTCACCTGGTCCTATTCCAAATCCCATGCCATTTTCCTTGGTGTTAACCTCCATTTATCCAATGGCCAGCTTCACACATCTGTCCACATCAACCAACCAACAAACAACAGTACCTCCATTATTGCAGTTGCCATCCATTCCATATCAAACGGTCTCTTCTCTACAGCTTAGGTCTTCATGGTAAACGAGTCTGCTCCAGTCCTGAATCTCCCTGAACCAGTACACCAATAACCTGATGACAGCTTTAAGATCCCGTAACTACCCTCCTGGTCTGGTACAAAAACAAATAGCCAGGGCCACTTCCTCCACCCCCCCTCCCAACCCAGAACCTCCCACAGAGGGACCCTAAAAGTGCTCCTCTTCTCACCGATTACTTTCCAGGTCTGGAGCGGACTCTAAATGTGGCAATCCAGCAAGGCTACAACTTCCTTCAATCCTGTCCCGAAATGAGATCCATCCTTTATGACATCCTTCCCACTCCACCAAGAGTGTCTTACCGCCACCCACCTAACCTCCATAGCCTATGAAATCCCCAAACCACCTTCCCCACCCTCCGGTTCTTACCCATGTAACTGCCCCCGGTGTAAAACCTGCCCTATGCATCCTCCCACCACAACTTATTCCAGTCCTGTAACCTGGAAGGTTTTCACAATTAAGGGCAGAGCTACTTTGGAAAGCACCCGCGTGATTTACCAACTGACATGCCTGCACTGTGAAGCATAATGAGGATCACCCTGTGGCTAAGCATGCCTTGGTGCATGGCCAGCACATCTTGGCAGTGTTACACCATCCGGATTATATGAATACTTCCCACTGACACCAACCTTTCAGAACTCCGGAGATGGGAACTCGCCCTTCAACATATTCTCTTTTCTTGTTGCCCACCTGGTCTCAAACTTCATTAGTTTTAAATTGCCGCCCACCATTCTACAACATCTTTGCCTTCAATCTCAGGACAGAGCCTCTGCATCGACTGGCATCTTTGGCCAATTCTTTGCATTTTGCATATGTCTGCCTTGGTGTCTGTGCACATCTATTTTACCTATCCTTTTTCCCTAAAGGTAAGTCTTTCCTCTCCCAGGATTGGAATGACTCCTCACCCGCTCCCTTAAATCCACAGCCTGTCCTTTTCCCTCTCCTTCCCTGCTCTTTGCCTAAGGAAGCAACAAATGGTTGCTAAAGCTTGCTTTTGTGTGTGTTTCTTTTATTTATGTTGCTGTCACATACCTGTGCTCCTTTGCCTGGTAAGTAAACTTCATCAACTTCCTAACTTCCAACTTCCTAACTTCTTAACTTCTTTGCTTTCTACAGTATGTCTGCCTAGGTGTACTTGTGTCTGTGTGAATGTGTGGATGTGTGCATTTGTTTACCCTCCATTTTTTCCCCCAAGGTAAGTCTTTCCTCTCCCGGGATTGGAATGGCTCCTTACCCCCTTCCTTAAAACCCTCATCATTTCCTTTTCCCTCTCCTTTCTCTTCTGCCTGAAGAAGCAACTGGGTTGCGAAAGCTTGCGTTTGTGTGTGTGTGCATTTATTTATTTGTGCTCCTTCCCCTGGTGAGTAATCTTCGTCTATCATCAACTTTATATCTATATATATATAGAGAGAGAAGGAAACTTTCCTGGTGGGGTAAATATGTATAAAAAATAGAAATCGGATAACTTACCCAAAGCACAAGCTCATCGACAGATACAAATAAGAACACACACAAACACATATACAAGCTTTTGCAACTGTTGGTAACCGGCCACAAACCCAATCATCCCGGCCGCCCCATTGTGGCCGGTTACCAAGCCCCAACAGAACGAATCTCTGCCTACATAGACCAACACCTTCAACCCATCATGTGCAGTCTCCCATCCTTCATCAAAGACACCAACCACTTCCTTGATCGCCTGAAATCCTTACCCAGCCTGTTACCTTCTGAAACCTTCCTTGTAACCATCGATGCCACTTCCTTATATACTAATATCCCACATGCCCAGGGCCTCGCTGCGATGGAATATTTCCTTTCACGCCGACCACCCACTTCCTCACCTAAAACCTCTTTCCTTAATACCCTAGCCAGCTTCATCCTAACCCACAACTTCTTCACTTTTGAGGGCCGGACATACCAACAACTAAAGGGAACAGCCATGGGGACCAGGATGGCCCCCTCGTACGCGAACTTATTTATGGGATGCTTAGAGAAAGCCTTCCTGGACACCCAAGCCTGTCAACCCAAAGTTTGGTATAGATTCATTGACGACATCTTCATGATCTGGACTCACAGTGAAGAAGAACTCCAGAATTTCCTCTCCAACCTCAACTCCTTTGGTCCCATCAAATTCACCTGGTCCTATTCCAAATCCCATGCCACTTTCCTCGATGTCGACCTCCATCTATCCAACGGCCAACTACACACATCCGTCCACATCAAACCTACCAATAAACAACAGTACCTGCATTATGACAGCTGCCATCCTTTCCACATCAAACGTTCCCTTCCCTACAGCTTAGGTCTTCGTGGCAAACGAGTCTGCTCCAGTCCTGAATCACTGAACCAATACACCAATAACCTGATAACAGCCTTCACATCCCGCAGCTATCCTCCTGGTCTGGTACAGAAGCAAATTGCCAGAGCCACTTCCTCATCTCCCCAATTTAAGAATTTTCCACAAAACCCCAGAAGTGCCCCTCTTGTCACCGGATACTTTCCGGGACTGGAGCGGACTCTGAATGTGGCTCTCCAGCAAGGATACGACTTCCTAAAATCCTGCCCCGAAATGAGATCCATCCTTCATGACATCCTTCCTACTCCACCGAGAGTGTCTTTCCGCCGCCCACCTAACCTCCGTAACCTCCTAGTCCACCCCTATGAAATCCCCAAACCACCTTCCCTACCTTCTGGCTCCTACCCTTGTAACCGCCCCCGTTGTAAAACCTGCCCTATGCACCCTTCCACCACCACTTACTCCAGTCCCGTAACCCGGAAGGTGTACACGATCAAAGGCAGAGCCACTTGCGATAGTACCCACGTGATCTACCAACTGACATGCCTGCACTGTGAAGCGTTCTATGTGGGAATGACCAGCAACAAACTGTCCATTCGCATGAATGGACACAGGCAGACAGTGTTTGTTGGTAACGAGGATCACCCTGTGGCTAAACATGCCTTGGTGCATGGCCAGCACATCTTGGCACAGTGCTACACTGTCCGGGTTATCTGGATACTTCCCACTGACACCAATCCTTCAGAACTCCGGAGATGGGAACTAGCCCTTCAGCATATTCTCTCTTCCCGTTGCCCACCTGGTCTCAACCTCCGCTAAATTCGAATTCCCACCCACCATCTTAACATCTTTGCCTTGGTTCTCTGGACAGAGCCTCTGCCTCAAGTGGCATCTCTGTCTAACTTCTAACTTCTTTGCTTTCTACAGTTCTACAGTATGTCTGCCTAAGTGTACTTGTGTCTGTGTAAATGTGTGGGTGTATGTGCATTTATTTACCTTCCATTTTTTCCCCCAAGGTAAGTCTTTCCTGTCCCGGGATTGGAATGGCTCCTTACCCCCTTCCTTAAATCCCTCATCATTTCCTTTTCCCTCTCCTTCCCTTCTGCCTGATGAAGCAGCTAGGCTGCGAAAGCTAGCATTTTTGAGTGTGTGTGTGTCTGTGTGTTTATTTGTTGCTATTACTGCCTGTGCCCCTTCGCCTGGTAAGTGTTCTTCATCTATTTTTTACGTATATTTTTTTCCTGTTAGGAATTTTTCCTCTATAATATATATATATATATATATATATATATATATATATATATATATATATATATATATATATATATATATATATTATAGAGGAAAAATTCCTAACAGGAAAAATTCCTAACAGGAAAAATTCCTAACAGGAAAAATTCCTAACAGGAAAAATTCCTAACAGGAAAATTTCCTAACAGGAAAAAAATATACGTAAATGAACACTTACCAGGCGAAGGGGCACAGGCAGTAATAGCAACAAATAAACACACAGACACACACACACTCAAAAATGCTAGCTTTCGCAGCCTAGCTGCTTCATCAGGCAGAAGGGAAGGAGAGGGAAAAGGAAATGATGAGGGATTTAAGGAAGGGGGTAAGGAGCCATTCCAATCCCGGGACAGGAAAGACTTACCTTGGGGGAAAAAATGGAAGGTAAATAAATGCACATACACCCACACATTTACACAGACACAAGTAATATATATATATATATATATATATATATATATATATATATATATATATATATAATAAAAGAGCTTGAATTTTCCATGTTGCAACCCAGTAAAGGACCATTACTCACCCTTGCTCCAGCAAGTATCAAGGACCTGACAAGCATTTCTGATCCAACAGCTGCAGCAAGATGTATTGGTGGTGTCTGATTGGTATCTTGCACTCTCGCGTTGACATCCACATGGTTTGAAAGCAGAAAACGAACACACTCCTCGTCTCTCTCTTGGATAGCAGTATGCAGGAAGTTCTGGCCCGTATCATGATACTGTAGATTATGATGACAATGATAACAATAATAATAATAATAATATATTATTATTATGTAAAAAGGCTTAATAAAGTTAACTTTTTGAGTAACAGTTTTATTTTCAATTTAATTTTTAAAAAAGTTAATGAACTTCTTAATTTCCGGTATCTTTGAGTCCATTAATTGTTAATTAGGTTCCTACTATCTTTGTCACAAATGATGCCACACCACTGACAATAAATCAAGTTCTGACAATTTTATTTCATGTAGGTCAGTAGGTGTGGGGCTACATGCTGAGGTGTAAGCAATTTATGTAAAATAAATAAATAAATAAATAAAAGTAAATGGTGCAAGTTAGAATAATATGTTCTTTGTTAATTGGTATTTGATTACTGAGTTTGGATTAAACACAGCTTTTGGTAGGTTGACTGATTGATTGGGGAAACTAAATAATGGAATCATATTCTAACTCTACAAGTGATCAAAATCCGAGGTCACATTAAAGTGATTGTATTAATATCATTGCTTTCCTCATTTATTAAAAATAATGCTTCTGGGCCCCCGAGTGCTGCATTCTAACAACTTTTCCCTATGAGAAAAGGCGTTTTGTCATCTAAACAGTACTCATTCTTAAAATTCAACATGCTCGTATTCATGAACGAAAATATGCACCCCAAGTCAGATACTACCTGATTCTTCTGTATTTTGATTGTCCTGTGATTGAACATTGACAACTTAATAATTAGAAAACTAATTGATTAAACTGTTTGTTTATCTTCAATGTCTTCCCCAACAAAAACATTTCCATTTAAGCAATGCTACTACATTTTATTCACATATTCATTACACTCCACAGTCAAAATACAGTTTGATATCCTATGAAGTAACAAAGTTAAATTTTTCACTGACATTGTCCAACTATGATTAATTCATACACCACATCCACATGAAGGGAAAATATATATTGCTTTTTGGAGAGAAGTGAAATAAAGATATAATTTTAAGTGTTTGCAATCGTTTAGGTTTTTAGGACTAAAAAAGCATCCAGAATCATATAAAAACCGTTCATACCAACTTCATGGGCAGTGAACCAGCGATCAAAGCATAATATACTCAAGGATAGAGAGATTCAATTTAAATGCTGATAAACTAATTTTGATTTTATAAGCCAATATATTACAGTATGTTCACATATTGCCAACTCCAATGTATTTCCATGTTTCAAATGTCAAACAAAGACTATTCTACTTTTTGTCCCAATCTGGCGATCTATAACACTGTACATGCACTTCCTGTGATATACAAGGAGAAAATAAACTTTAATAAAAACCAGTTACAATGAAGTGACTTATTTATTCCAAACATGAATAACAACAATTCTGTCCAATCAAAAAACACCTGCTCACGGTCAGAAGGATTACTTTGTAAATCACTCTTGCAATTATAGCAGTTTCTGAGCACTCCATGCAGAAATGTTCATCATTTTTAAAGTTAATAAAAGTAGCCTTTATCCATTAACGATGCAAGATTTTATTATTTCTAATAAAATACAGTCTTGGCTGAAAAACTTATTTTTATTAATGCATTTCAACTTTTTGGGGTATCATCAGAATCTGGAAAATAAGTCTGGGGAAACTCTACAGGCCAAGTCTTATCATACACAATCATAATAAGAAAATAGATTATTACTAGGGACCTGAAAAATTCGCAACTTGCGATAAATGCGAATTCTGACTCAAAATGAGAAAAATGCAAAATTGCGTAATAAATGCTATTTTCTCGTGAATTTTCTGACGCCTTTTATTGCCACTATTTTATGCCTATAAAACTCATTAAAAAGCAATCAGTTTTCAATTGTATAGTATCGCATGATTTGGAGCAAGAGAAATATGGACGGGTGGGGAAAGGGGGGGGGGGGGGGCAGCGGAGAGTGCACCCATGCCACTCCAGCTATTGGCTCCAGTATATATAATTGAGCCTACAAGCTGGGATGCCACATTAACTGTTGCGTTGGAGCGAGCTCAGTGCAAGATAAATGCCACTTATGGCAATGTAGGATGCATTTGTGTCACTTTGGGCCTGACAGCTAACAAAGAAAAAATTCACGCCAGCGTTCAGTTTGGTGGTATTGGTTCTGTTTCTGTTGCTTTCGCTTTTGTCATTGTTGTGTACGACTGCCGAATATGGGTCGCAAGGCTATGAATGCGTATGAAAGGGCTCAACAGTATGCCAGTAAGTGCTTGTATGCAACCAATGCCAAAACAGTGTCTTGCAAATTTTGCAACTGTCGAATTGGGTGGGAAAAGAAAAAGAATATTGAAAAACATATTAAATCAGAGAAGCACTCTGTTCACGCACGAGAAAATGCTGGTGCATATAAACAGTCATCAGTTGTTGAAACATTAAACAGCGCTAAAAGAAAAAAAATTAAGAAATGACAATTTCGTGAAAAGCACGGTTGAAGTGTTTGCAAAAGCCAATATTCCATTTGAAATGCTCGAATATCATTCCATACGGTCGTGGATTAACGAAATATCTAACGAAGATCTACCATGTGTAAGAACATTGCGTGAGAAATATTTGCCAGGTAAGTTATTTGCTTTTGTGATTTGACAGCATTGTGAATGTTACAAATAATAAAACAGTCCATAGTTTCGGTGCACCAATTGTTATCCATAGAATATGCAATGTTTGTGTGCAACGAGAATATCACATTATTTGCAATGAATGGAAGTTTGCAGTTCAAGTAATGTGAGCAAGAAACGCGTATTCTGAACATATAATTCGTGCCCTTGTTCAATACTCTTCAAAATTAGTACGGTAGTTTTGACATTTAAAATGTTTCTGCTACCAGTCGTGACTAACTTAACGTATTTATTTTTTTAATTAACCTTAAGTCGAGTGTATTTTTGTGAATAAACCCACTGCAGGATGTTTTTGTTACTGTATTTCGTTGCTAGTGTTACACATATAAGAGGAAGTAACCAGATACTTATTAAATAGGATATATATAAATATAATGATGTCCGAAAAATAGATGCTAATTTTGCCAAAAATAGATGCTAATTTTGCCAAGAATAGATGCTAATTTTCAGGTCGCTAATTTTATTATTGATCTTATAATAATGCTTACATCGGTTATCGCTTAAAGGACTTTGCGCCAAGGCCTGGAAGCATCAGTATTTAAACGTAACACTGGGTGCAGGACAACATAAAAAAAATAAAAAATAAAAAAAA
The DNA here is from genome assembly GCA_026315105.1 of Locusta migratoria. Classification (NCBI taxonomy): domain Eukaryota; kingdom Metazoa; phylum Arthropoda; class Insecta; order Orthoptera; family Acrididae; genus Locusta; species Locusta migratoria. The sequence continues at coordinate 166,175,359 of CM048751.1, read as the reverse complement.
ATGTAAACAGCAAATTACAAGAGAACTTGAGAACTTACAGTGTGATCCTATCCTGCTCAATTGCGATGGTAAGAACTTTACAAAAATGTTAAAGAATTACAGGTTTTAACTCTCCCTGAACAGCATTTTATAATTAGCTTATTGCCAAAACCAGATAAGCGTCATGAAAATCTGATAAAAAAAAAACAGGAGTTTGGAGCTGTGAAACTGAACACATAAAATGGATGAATTTAGCTGAAATAAAGTTGTAGCAACAGCCACGATAGCACAGAGGTAGACACACTTTAAGAAATTTGCACACATGAGGAAATGTATGAATAAACTGTTGCTGCCATTGCACATCTGCATTTCAAACCAGCTGCTGGTAAGTGATATGATTGGTCTCTTACATGTGTAATATGGCAAGAGCCCGCTAGTGGCGCTCTAAGTCAGGAAGTGTTGTTTACCAACGGGGGACAACCATTACACTTCAAATTTTGAATCTTAATAACTATGCACCTGTTGAGAGATAGCTCTCCTCATTAATTTCATTAATATATAAGAAAATTTTAAAAATCTTCTCACATTCTTCATAGGATTAAAACAGATAATAAAACATAAAACTAACATTGACCTAGTTCAACCACTGTCCAAAAGGAAAACTATTAGCACATAAGTATCCAGGCTGAAGACAACTACTGAACAACTAAAATAAACAATGCCAGGGTTATATTAACAAATGGGATGACAAAGATAGCATATCTCACATAACAATCTTAAAGTCAAAGGAAGATTTTAAAAATTCTGATCATAGGATCATAGTACCATTGGTTATGGTTAATCAACTGATCATTAAGCACCCGTTCTTCAAATGTATGTGTATCTTTAACAATTTCAAGTTCTGACAACATATTAAGTTTTTAAAACTGATAAAGATACACACACGTATGCATAACTATATGCAACCAACCTGCATTGTCGAACCAATGTTCGCAGTAATTTTCAATTTTCATGTAATTGCTTTTCAGGTCAAACAGAAAAATATTGTAGAAGGCTTATAACTTTGTCTACTTATATACTGACATTAAAACACTTTGTTAATTCCCCGTTCACTCTCACCATTGCCTTGCAACCTAGTATCTGTCATGATTGTCTTAAGTTATATATAATATTATAGAAGGAGACCTTCCAGGTAGGAAAATGGTATAAAATAAAGATTTTTGACTTACCTAAAGTACAGGCTGGTCGATAGGAACACTAAACACACACAAAAACACACAACCATTCGAGCTTTCGCCACCAGTGGTGGCTTCTTCGGGAAAAAGAGGGAGGAAGGAGAGGAGAAAGGGAAGGATACGGGTTTTAAGGAAGTGGAAAAGGAGCCATTCCAATCCCAGGAGTGGAAGGACTTACCTTAGGGGACAAAAAGGAAGGTAAACAAATACACACACACTCACACATATCCACATCCCTAAGGTAAGTCCTTCCACTCCTGGGATTGGAATGGCTCCTTTTCCACTTCCTTAAAACCCGTATCCTTCCCTTTCTCCTCTCCTTCCTCCCTCTTTTTCCCGAAGAAGCCACCACTGGTGACGAAAGCTCGAATGGTTGTGTGTTTTTGTGTGTGTTTAGTGTTCCTATCGACCAGCCTGTACTTTAGGTAAGTCAAAAATCTTTATTATATATATATATATAGAGGGAAACTTTCCCGGTGGGATAAATAAAAATAAAAATAGAAAAGAGATGACTTACCAAAAGGACCGGCTCGTCGAGAGAAACAAATAAAATCACACACAAACACACATACAAGCTTTCGCCACCACTGGCAGCTTCTTCAGGAAAAAGAGGAAAAAAGGGGAGGAAAAGGGAAGGATATGGGTTTTAAGGAAGTGGAAAAGGAGTCATTCCAATCCCAGGAGTGGAAGGACTTACCTTAGGGGAAAAAAAAAGGAAGGTAAACAAATACACACACACTCAGACATATCGAAACGCAAGCACACCTAGACAGACATTTGTGAAAAGCAAAGAAGTTGGACAGAGATACCAATTGAGGCAGAGGCTCTGTCCACAAAACCCAGGCAAAGATGCTAAAGATAGTGGGCGGGAATTTGAGTTAGCGGAGATTGAGACCAGGTGGGCAACGGGAGGAAACAATAAACTGAAGGGCAAGTTCCCATCTCCGGAGTTCTGAAAGGTTGGTGTCAGTGGGAAGTATCCAGATAACCCGGACGGTGTAACACTGCGCCAAGATGTGCTGGCCGTGCACCAAGGCATTTTTAGCCACAGGGTGATCCTCATTACCAACAAACACTGTCTGCCTGTGACCGTTCATGCGAATGGACAGTTTGTTGCTGGTCATTCCCACATAGAACGCTTCACAGTGCAGGCATGTTAGTTGGTAAATCACGTGGGTGCTATCGCAAGTGGCTCTGCCCTTGATCGTGTACACCTTCCGGGTTACTGGACTGGAGTAAGTGGTGGTGGAAGGGTGCATAGGGCAGGTTTTACAACGGGAGCGGTTGCATGGGTAGGAGCCAGAGGGTAGGGAAGGTGGTTTGGGGGTTTCATAGGGATGGACTAGGAGGTTACGAAGGTTAGGTGGGCGGCGGAAAGACACTCTCGGAGGAGTGGGGAGGATGTCATTAAGGATGGATCTCATTTCAGGGCAGGATTTAAGGAAGTCGTATCCCTGCTGGAGAGCCACATTCAGAGTCCGCTCCAGTCCCGGAAAGTATCCGGTGACAAAAGGGGCACTTCTGGGATTCTTCGGTGGAAGGTTCTGGATTTGGAGGAATGAGGAGGTGGAAAGTTTCCCTCTATTATATATATATATCGTCGAGAGAAACAAATAAAATCACACACAAACACACATACAAGCTTTCGCCACCACTGGCAGCTTCTTCAGGAAAAAGAGGAAAAAAGGGGAGGAAAAGGGAAGGATATGGGTTTTAAGGAAGTGGAAAAGGAGTCATTCCAATCCCAGGAGTGGAAGGACTTACCTTAGGGGAAAAAAAGGAAGGTAAACAAATACACACACACTCAGACATATCGAAACGCAAGCACACCTAGACAGACATTTGTGAAAATGCTTTTCACAAATGGCGCGCGCGCGCACACACACACACACACACACACACACACACACATATCTCTTCCTTATTTAGATTACTGAAGACTTGCTTTAAGTCCATGAAGCATTAATTAGTAAATTGGTGAATAATTGAATTAATAATTTCTTCAAATGGTGATCGGTTTCAGCCTATTAATGGACTCTATTCAGATTTGTTAATAGTTACAATATACTATGTCATAGACTGAAATCAGATAATTGTCTAAAAGTAAGAGTAATATTAATGTTTCATTACCCATGTGGCTCTTGCTCGACTCCATACAGCAGACTTGAGGTTGCCCCATGTTACAGGTTAAATATGTAAAAGCCTGTGAATTTTGAAATGTGAAGTCAACTTCAGCAATGGGGAATAATGTTCACATGAAATGGAGTTCAAAATAAATGAATAAAAACATAAAACAGTATATGAAAATTATTTGTATAACACTAACTAAAAAAGAAGTTTTTAACAATGTTTATCCAAGAGTTATAAACTTTTTATGGGGTTATATAATTAATGGGATTTCTGAAAAAAATATTGTTATCAATAAAAACTAATATATCTAAAGTAACCGGCAAAAACTTTCAGTTCATAAACAATAAGGGAGAAAGTTATAATTATTTTCAATTAAGAAAGCTTATGCAATAGGATTAGTGATGATCAGTCACCGTCTATTGGTATCGGGAAGTACCATCATGGATGAATTTTCCATGGAGATGCCAGATTCATGTTAGCTGACTGCACTCACAGATGTATTTGGTGCATGCTACTGGCTGCCATGAGAATGGTATTGGGTTGACTAAATCTACAGACAAAGATAATACAGTACTGCAGGCTTTCTTAGTGACCATATACAGATATATAATTGCCAATAATTGATAGAGTAGGGTGGAGAGTTGCATCAAACCAGTCTTCAGACTGAAAACAACAACAACAATACAAATTGTAATGTATATTACATGGTTTAGAATACTAGGTCTCCAGTCTTAAAAATGCAATACATGAAATGAAAATGAAATGAAGTACAATAAGAATAATCCTTTGGCTTTTCTAAACAAAGTTAGACTTGCAAGAAAGGACTTTTCGATTTATGCAAAGGTGTTATTTAAATGATAGCTACTGTCCCAGCTAGTTTTTATGTTTATTATATTTTTTATCAATGGTTACTCTCCTATATTTATCGTATGCATTTTACCTTTTTATTGTTAACTTGACAAAAAGAAATTTTACCATATTTATATATTAAAAAAATTAATTAAATTTTAAATTGAAGGTACTTTTTTCCTCTCAAATTTGATGGCAATTAATCTGTTTTCCGTTCTTTTAACTCTGATGTAGCAATCATAACTTCCGATTTTCTGTTACTTAAAATCAGTGTCCCTTTATTTCATATAATAAGCTACCAGTTTTCAACTTATTTCACCACTGTTTAATAACAAACTCACATGCACTTAGCTGTCAGTTGTACGAGTATATCTTAACACTGCTAAACTGTAAAAGTCTACAAGTTGAGTAATAAGACCATCATGCTATAGATTCCCATTTTTATGGAACTGTACAACTATGCATTGCTTTCATTTCTGTTTCAACAATTTTACATACATGTAATCAATTTATTGGCAATGACATATCTGTGTCCAGCCACTAACCAAACCTGCTGTGTTGTATCATCATTGCCTGTGGATACAATCAACCCAATACACCAATCTCATGGCAAGCAGTGGCATCCGCTGAATACATCTGTGAGTGCCAGCAGCTATCATAAATCTGGTAACTCCATGGAAAACACATCCATGGTACCTCCCGATACCAATCGACAGTGACTGATCACCACTAATCCTATGCATAGGCTTTCTTAACTGAAAATAATTATAACTTTCTCCATTATTGTTTATAAACTGAAAGTTTTTGCCAGCTACTTTAGAAAGATTAGTTTTTATTGATAACAATACTTTTTTCAGAAATCCCATTAATTATATAACACCATTAAAAGTTTCAGAAGGAAACTTTCCTAGTGGGACAAATTTATATAAAAAAATAGGAAATGGATGACTTACCCAAAGGACAGGCTCATCGACAGATACAAATAAAATCACACACAAACTCACGTACAAGCTTTCGCCACCACTGGCAGCTTCTTCAGGAAAAAGAGGAAAAAAGGGGAGGAAAAGGGAAGATATGGGTTTTAAGGAAGTGGAAAAGGAGTCATTCCAATCCCAGGAGTGGAATGACTTGCCTTATGGAAAGGCAAACAGGCGCATACACAACCACACACATAGAAACACTAACACAACAAGGTAGACATTTGTAGAAAGCAAAGAGATAGGACAGAGATAATAGTTGAGGCAGAGGCTCTGTCCAGAGAATTGAGGCAAAGATATTAAGATGGTGGGCGGGAATTTGAATTTACCAGAGGTTGAGACCAGGTGGGCAACGGGAGGAGAGAATAAGCTGAAGGGCAAGATCCCATCTCCGGAGTTCTGAAAGGTTGGTGTCGGTGGGAAGTACCCAGATAACCCAGACGGTGTAGCACTGTGCCAAGACGTGCTGGCCATACACCAAGGCATGTTTAGCCAAAGGGTGATCTTCATTACCAACAAACACTGTCTGCCTGTGACAGTTCATGTGAATGGACAGTTTGTTGCTAGTCATTCCCACATAGAATGCTTCACAGAGCAGGCATGTCAGTTGGTAAATCACGTGAGCGGTATCGCAAGTGGCTCTGCCCTTGCATGTGTACACCTTCCGGGTTACGGGACTAGAGTAAGTGGTGGTGGAAGGGTGCATAGGGCAGGTTTTACAACAGGGGCAGTTTCATGGGTAGGAGCCAGAGGGTAGGGAAGGTGGTTTGGGGATTTCATAGGGATGGACTATGAGGTTATGAAGGTTTGGTGGAGTGGGAAAGATGTCATGAAGGATGGATCTCATTTTGGGCAGGATTTAAGAAAGTCGTATCCTTGAAGGAGAGCCACATTCAGAGTACGCTCCAGTCCTGGAAAGTATCCAGTGACAAGGGGGGGGCACTTCTGGGGTTCTTCATTGGAAGGTTCTGGATTTGGGGGAAGAGGAAGTGGCTCTGGTAATTTGCTTCTGAACCAGGTCAGGAGCATAGCTGCAGAATGTGAAAGCTGTTATTGGTGTACTGGTTCAGGGATTCGGGACTGGAGCAGACTCGTTTGCCACAAAGACCTAAGCTGTAGGGAAGAGAACGTTTGATGTGGAATGTATGGCAGCTGCATCACCCTGTGGCTAAACATGCCTTGATGCATGGCCAGCACATCTTGGCGCAGAGTTACACCATCTGGGTTATCTGGGTACTTCCTACCAACACTAACCTTTCAGAACTCTGGAGATGGGAACTTGCCCTTCAGCTCATTCTCTCCTCCCATTGCCCACCTGGTCTCAACCTCCGCTAAATTCAAATTCCTGTCCACCATCTTAACATCTTTGCCTCAGTTCTCTGGACAGAGCCTCTTCCTCAACTGTTATCTGTGTCCAACCTCTTTTCTTTCTACAAATGTCTACCTTGTTGTGTTAGCGTGTGTATGTGTCTGGGTGTGTGTGCGCCTGTTTGTCTTTCCTTTTATCCCCTTAAGGTAAGTCCTTACACTCCTGGGATTGGAATGACTCCTTTTCCACTTCCTTAAAACCCGTATCCTTCCCTTTCACCCCTCCTTCCTTCCTCTTTTCCTGAAGAAGCTACCAGCGGTGGCAAAAGCTTGTATGTGTGTTTTTGTGTGATTTTATTTGTGTCTGTCGACGAGCCTGTCCTTTGGGTAAGTCATCCGTTTTCTATTTTTTATATAAATTTGTCCCACCATTAAAAGTTTTTAACTTATGGACAAACATTATTAAAACTTCCTTTTTACTCAGTTTTATACCAATAATTTTCATATACTGTTTTATATTTTCATTGATTTATTTTGAACATTTCATGTGATCATTATTCCCCATTGCCTGAAGTTGACTTCACATTGCAAAACTTGCATGCTTTTACAAATGTAACCTGTAACAATTCAGCCACTAGCGGAATTACGAAATGGGACAATCATCTGTCTGCTGCAGAGAGTCAAGTAAGAGCCACATGGGTAATGGAACATTAATTTTACTCTCACTTTTATACATAATTATCGGACTTAGTTCCACTACTTAGTACTTTGTAACTATTTACATCTGAAATTGGCCTATTAACAAGCCAAAACTGGTCATTTTCAATTAATTATGGAAATTCTCTTCCAAGATTTGAAAATAATGCACAAAAGAGATAGAGTGGCGGGCCAGTACTTACCAGTTTGGTACTGCCCATAATACATCCAAAAAACGACACAAAAGGAGACAGGTTAAGATTTATGCTAGCTTTCAGAAATTTATAATTCCTTCATCAGGTAGGAACATGTTTGTTCAAATGTTTGTATAGCTTATGGGACTTAACTACGGGGTCATCAGTCCCTAAACTTACAAACTACTTATGAAATAGCTAATACTAAGGACAGCACAATTATCCATGCCCCAGGGGGGAATCGAACCCCCGACCATACTGGCCATGCAGACCGTGAATGAAGCAGCTCAATCTCCTTGGCCACCGCGGCCGGCAGGTAGGAAGAGGAAAGAGAAAGGGGACAGAAGGGAAAGGTTTCTCATAACTTAGGTCATGAGGTGGATTGGGTCAATGCAGATGTCAGAGACCATCATTTGATAAATAATTAATGTGACTTCAGACTGAGTTACTGGTTAATGACTAAGAATAGACTGCTTACTTTCCCTATCAAAAAAGTCCATACAAGTAGTGTAGAGTTCAAATGTTTACCTTATTCATTCCTCTTTTGGTATTTATTTTCTGGCATATTATGACAACAATGGCATAGTCAGTAATCTTTTCTGACACAATTTAAACTTTCCAAAGAATGTGAATGTTACAATCTTTAAGTGTGCAAATAAACCAGTGGCACAACTGCTACTCAGTCAATGAAGACTAAAAAGTCAAACGAAGGACTTAATTTGCATAGGTGTTAATTTCTGTAATGTCAGGTGTAAGTACTATTAACGACACAAAAATCTTGTTGTAGGTGAACTAGTGTAGGGGTGGGAGTGTACCTAAAAGTAATTTATTTTAATATAGATTTTAACTAGTTTTATTTTAGTTTCAGCTGCACGTATGTGTCGTAACACACAACATTGCCATATGATAATTTGTGCCACAGCTGGGATTTGAACCGGTGACTTCATGTTTACTAGGCAGTTGTGCTAAACCCCTGCAGTACAAAAGGCACACAAGTTTGAGACACCTGCATGGACTGTACAAACAAATACCCATACATGAAGACTTCGAAGTAAGAATTGCAGCATCTGTTTTGTCGGATATGTCCAAAAGTTTAAATTATGGCCCCTAGTAAAAACAAATCCCAGAACAAAATTAAACAAAGTTACATTTCATACAAAAAAATTATCATTCCTTTTTACTCTACAACCAATAGTTTGTGAGCAGAGAGCAAGAGAATATTAAAAATCATACACACCAGCATATTTTTTTTAGGACAATTAGTGCTAGTTTCTAGACTTGATGGACCATACAAAACTGTATCACTTGTTAGCCTTCATCTGTATTGGACAATATTTTTGAGAAGGATAGGTTGCTACTCATTACAAATGTCTGATGAGCCACAGAAAGGCACACATGACAGAATGCAACTTACTTAAAAACTTCCAAGCTTTACGCCCTTAACACCTCATTATTTGTTTCACTAATTAAACTGTTGTGCCAGATTGGATAAAATTAATTTTATAGTTTAAAATATCCACAATATTTGTAACAAAGATGGAAGGTAAGATTTGGAGCAGATGCTCCTATTCACAATAAATTACAGGCTCATCCCTAAATTTGAATTTTTAAAATTTACTACTTTGAATTTTATACAGCTTAATCATTTATCTCACCTGTTCGGCTGCATTAGGGATGCAATCAAGGATGCCCTGTGCTGCTTTAAAATTATGGAAACTGAGAGCTGCAGCAAACGGTGTTAGACCTGTTCCATCCCTTACAGTCAAATCTATTTCAGGATGACAAAGTAGCAGAGAAGTGATACCATTTTCCTGTTTTTCTATGGCTATATGTAATGGTGTTTTGCCGTGAATGTCCTGCGTTAAAAACATACAGTATAATCAGATTTTTAAAAAAAACATTGATATTGCATAATTTTAATGTTAAAACCTCACACAACATCATATAAACTACATCTTATATCCATATTCTGCCAACCGCTGTTAAATGCATTGAAAAGGGTTCTTCCCACTATACTAAATAATAAAGTTTCTTCACAAGTCATTTATATATATGAGGTAAGTAAAGAATAAATGCTTAAATCCCTTTGTGTATTAATGTAATCTTAATTTTGTAGTCCTTACAGGAGGGCTATGTAAGATGCTATCACAGACTTCTAAATTCAAATCATAAAATGAGTAGATCCAGACTTTATCAATGATAATGAATATAGGGTGAAGTTCTGAATTAAAATTTCTACTAAGGCCAAGATCCAAATCCAGGTCTCCTATTCACTAGACCATTGTGTTAACCACTTAGCCATGCCAGCACTGTAGTTAATACAGCTGCACAGATATCCAAGCACATATTCCTCCCAACACAAACTTGTTTGACCTCAGCACATTTAGATTTTCCCCTTTTTAATTTGAATCAGTATTGCTGAGGATCTACAACACTGGAATAGTACCCTATCATTGAACATAATAAGTTTAATCCAGCTTGTACTACAGTAGTAAATGATATTTAAATCAATAAATGATTGGATTCCAAGATACTGTATATTTAGTCTCAGTATTTGCGAAACCACAGTGGTTGAATCAACTGTTCAATAAACTGCTGCTGGATTCGAATCCTGTCCTACGTACAAATTTTAATTCAATGTTTCACCCTACACTCTTTATTGCAGACTTTTAGATTCCTCAAGAGGCACTATATTGACAAGCAACAGTCATTGAAATAAGCCCAAGAGACTGAGACCTGCGAAGAAAGTGAGACTACTGGAAAAGATAACATACCTGTCAATCTTCAAATTGTAAAAATCAGAAGAGTCAGTTTAAAAAATCAAGAGATTCTTCAAACAAACAGGAGATATGATCTCTCAAAAATTGTGGTTCATTTTAGTATAAACCTTAAGATAACTGATTTTAATCTTTTCCTATGATCTCAAGACACAATACAATAGTAACAAAAACACAAAATGCTTGCTCGTAATTGAGAAAGTTGGTCAAAGGCTTCCACTGTTCCAATAAACGAACTAAACATTTGTTCACAAAGCCAACAAGTGCACACATGCTTCAAAGTTTCCTCATCTTCACACTATATAATTTCTGAAATTCTGTCAGTTTATTTTTCCTCTTTGTGCTCCTTTGCAGAAAATAGTACAAGTGAAGTAAATAATCACCATTTTTATTTTATTTTATTTTATTTTATTTATTTATTTATTACTGGAACACATCACCATGAAAGTTGCCTTTCTGCAATTTGCATATAAAACACTCTAAAGGTTTCCACCAATTAACAACTCACTCAAGTGACTTCACTTACGCATGATGACAAAACATCAAGTCGAAGCACAGTACAAAGCTGAAATAGTACTCATGTATCTGCAAATGTGCAAGAAAGAGCAGAAACAATCGATATACCTACAGTTAAACATGGAATCCAAACCATGTGTTGTTTCTGGCGACTTCTCACATCATGGTGAAGAATGGGTTAACGTGTAGACTAAAAAAAATCCAATGTCTGACCTGGTTTCGAACCAGTAACCGTTCAGTTTCCAGTCAACCACTTTACCCCAAGCCCACCGTGCCAGACATGATATTCAGAAAGGCTACCAAATACCTCATTACTCTCATAAAAGTATTGTTTGAATGTAATGACTCCAAATTAACATCAGAGATTGTAATCGTATTTAGGTATGTTCTATAAAAGCAAATGTAAGTTACTAACTGAGAAAGTTGTCACTTTCACTTGGAAGGGAGAACACTTAAGTCATGTGTCACTCCCAAATGTATCTCAGTAATGAGGTATCTTTTTTATGAAAGTTCTTTGTATATCAGTGAAACTGGGCAGGAAAGATAGATGTCACATTTTGTGAAGAATATGCATCATGGCTACAACAATTTAGAGTAAGAGATCATTTTATCCAACCCTTAACAAAAAACTCGGGAAGATTCGTCTTACCACCAAACACAACAATGCCAACAACATTTTCGAGAATTCAAGATATGTACAAAGAACAGAGTTTTGACTTTAGAAATAGAAATGGATTACTCCTTTGAAACATTTATATATGCAAAACATGAACTCTGGTTCAAAAAGTGAATTTGAAACCAGGTGAAAGGTATGTGGACATTTATTGTTTCAATGTATAAAATAGGGCTGGTCATGAAACTGGCCCACAACATCTCACTGGCCCGCATGCCACCTCTCCTCAACTGACTGGACACTTGCCCCACCTCGCCTCTCTGCTGTCAAGAGTGGGGAAAATTGCAGGAATAAATTGCAGAGTCGTCACTTAGACGACAGAACCAACTTGTACTATAAACAACACTGCCTTGCAGGTGGCTAGCTATCATATTATGTCATATTAAGAAAATTGAAACTTGAAGATACAGATGGTAAAGAGTGGTAGCACACCATTACTGACTGTTGGCTCAAAACAACAGTTATGTTTAGTTTGCAACTGCATTAGACTATTAATATTGCGAGAACCATGTTGTGCTATGCAATTTTCTTACATTCTGACTGTGGTATAGATATAGGTGCAAATACAAAATGTAGTTTCTATAGAATGATGTTATGAATAGAATAAATTATCACATCTACATATGAAAAAAAAAAAAATAATAATAATAATAATACTACCTGGCTCTTCCCTACTGACAGTATCATAAATACAGTTTTAATTACTAAAGTTGTTTTTAGAGCTGGTTTACTTTTTGAAGAAATCTTCCATGGGACTCCTGTACTCTAAATTGGGAATTACATTGCAAATCTTTAAGTTTCACCTGCAAATGGACAGAGGCACTCAATTGATACAGCAAATGGCCTTGAAAACATCTAAAACAGAGATGGAACAATGGCAGTATCCTGAAAATGATTCGAAACCATTCCTGTACTTATTACAAAACTGAAATGAATTTTACAAAATTTTGATTTTCTTTAGGGAAATGGGTGCTAGCCGTTGGAAAAATATCACCTCATAAGTTGCAAGAAGCAGAGCCGCATCACTCTGCAACATGAAATAATGCGCCAAAGTGAGTATTCCAAGTGTGGAAAGATGAGTAAGCCTGAGCCTCACTTGATTCAGCCAGTTGGGCCATTTGGCCCGCCAAGGGCAGTCCCACTATAAAGCTACTACACACAGTAATGCAGTTTTCATGGAATGAGAAGTAAGACAATGCTCTCAAATTCGGAATGCTCTTCAGGAAAGTCATCAAAGTAGCTTGCATGTTGACAACTACTTTGAGATGCGTTTCCTTTTACGGCCCTTTTCCATTTGCGAAAACAAATAAAAATCTGATTGCGCCACACTAGCACTATGAGGCAGCTGCAGCACAGTTGTCATACCAATCCATGTCATATAGGCCTTGTTAACAAAGGCAGTGTGAGTCAACGTATTGCTGGGGTACAGTTTTCATGATGTGTGGAAATATTTTTTGATTGAGGGCGGAGGGACCCCATGATTTAATCTCTGGATAACCTCTTTGTAAAACTAAGCCCTGACTTTCTGGGCAGGGGATACAAACTCATGGTTCAAATCCCCTTTGCATAAAATAAAGCAATGAGCCACGACTTGACCTGAGATTTCCTTATTTAATCCTTCTCCTAGTATGGCGACAACATATTCTTTCGACACTCAACTTTTTGACTCCTCATCATGCTGATATACCCATGATTTATTTTCAGTTAATATTCTATCCAACAAAATGGGCTTATCAGCAAATAACTGCTCAAATTCTTCATACACTTCCACTTGCATCACTAGTGTGCATGGCTCCAAAACTCCAAAAAGTGTAGCACAAATCTTCTGTATGAATAAGTCCTCTGATAAAATTTCAAAACTGTTTTTGGCAAGTACTATAATTCTGACATCAAGCAAACACTAATTCAATAGTCTGAATTAATTAATTGACAAATGACTGCCTCATAATCATGACTTATTTGCATTCATAATTGAAGAAAAAAAACTTTCATGCACTTATTATTTGTGCCAAACATTTCAGATGTTGACGGGCGTACTGCACGGGCCTCATTGGCAAACTCCTTTAAACATATTTTTTTATCCTCTTCAACTGTGATCTGGAAAGGCATTTGTCCTTGAAGGCTTCCTTAAGCATTCCAAAAGTTTCCAGCAGTATCTTGTCGAGTACCATGTAAAACTTTATCATATAGTATTTCTTCACCATAAGTTCAAAATGACCACTATGTAGAGGTTTACAAAAGAATGGATGTATGGATGAATAAGATGATGTGGACACACAACAACTAGGTCTTTAATGCCCTTACAAATCTAACAGGAGAAGAGTGTGAATCCATTACAGACAAATAGATTAAAAACAAGCAACATAAAGAAAAGGAACCAAACAAGCCAAACATTGTGCGCAGTTGAAAAAAAGCTCAAAAATGTTGCATCGACAATATAAATTTGCCTACAAAAGAAGACAGTTGTACAATTAGTTATAACACAATACCAAAGAATCACATTTGGCTAATCACCAAAATAAAAAGGGTGAGCCAGTCACTTTGCAAAACACTAAAACCTCCAGCCTGAAAGCTTAGACCAGAGTCCAGACAATGCACAAAATTTTAATAATTTGGTCACACTCCCGTCGTCATCAGCTAAGAGAGAGCACAAAGAACTTTAAGATTCCCCACTGTCCTCTCAGCACGATTTAAAATACATTCAGATAAAATGTAGCATACAGTTGATTTGCATGCCACGGGCATCACATAACGCATATTCCTTTCAGTAGAATAAAAAGCTGTGTGTCAAAGGGCAATGTCTCATTTGGAAGCGTGTAAGCGTCACTTCATGCCAACCTGAATGACGTACAGAAGGTTCACCACACTTAGACAGTTGGTTTAACCAACTGCAGTGTATTACCTGTCACTGCCAGCCACTTTTCCTCCCACGACTGAAGGGGCCTCTGCCGCACCACAGAGGACGTTCTGCAAGTGTGTAGCATACTGTAAGATATGACCACCCATTTCATTGCCCCCAAATTCCCATATGCCTCAGTACCCAGCAAAACAACACTTGCTTTCCCCTCTGTTGAAGGGACTACAATTGGTCCTGTACGAGCTGCAGTATCCTCTTAGTTGGATAAAGGTTTTATAAGGCCTGCAGCACACGGAGGGAATCGGAACATATAAGACACCATGTGCCCTGAACTTGCCACATTTGCTTCAACACCTTCGGGATCACGTGAAGCTCTGCTGGGAAAAGAAGGAAAAACACAGTAGGTAATGGAGAGGTAAGTCCTGATGACATGGTCGGGAACACCGTGGAACAGCCTATGCAGTCCCCCCATTTTGAACTATAGAACAGCCTATGCAGTCCCCCCATTTTGAACTATAGAACAGCCTATGCAGTCTCCCCATTTTGTCTGTGTAAACCACAGTAAAATAGCTCTGCTCGTCTAAATTGTTAAAAAACAAAGATTGAAATGTAAAGTCAGGGGCATAATCTTTTCAAAAATGTGTTAGGTCAAAAATTAATCTTCGCCTCTGGAGGAGCTAAGATGTACATTGACTCTGACATTGAAGTAAAACGTTAAAATCAGGCATATCCATATCTAAAATACAATGCTGAGTGGGAATCCCAAAAGGATTCTTTGCTCATAGCCAATTACAAAAAAGCCCTTCCATAGGAGACTGAGCAACAGTGTCATATGCTGGCATATATTGTATGAGTCTGGTCCAGAATGCCAGGCGTTTGCCACGAAGAACTAAGCTGTATGGAAGGGAACGTTTGATGTGAAATGGATGGCAGCTGTCATAATGGAGGTACTGTTGTTTATTGGTAGGTTTAATGTGGGTTTGACAGGCTTGGGTATCCAAGAAGGCTTCCTCTAAGCATCCCATAAATAAATTTGCATACGAGGGGGCCATCTATAACAATTTTGCCTTGGTTCTCTGGACTGAGCCTCTGCCTCAACTGGTATCTCTGTCCAACTTCTTTGCTTTCTACAAATGTCTGCCATGGTGTGTTTGCGTGTATACAGTGTGTAAACTGTTAGATGGCAGAGTTGTGAGGTGGGAGCGGGGAACAGAGGAAGCAAGAAGCCCCGCCCCACCCCCTAGCAGCCGCAGGGAGAGAGGCGAGCGGGGGAGAAAAGCCACGCCTACGTCCCACAGTGCTGACACACAAACTATGCGGCATGCTTCCTCGAAAGTACAGGTAGCACACATCACTTTAAATTTTGGTTGTAAATGAAACAGAGCAGCATACTCATGAGAATGGTTGATAACGATACCAACTACTCACTTAAGTTACGTATTACACAAAATGGAACACTTAGAACACTGTTATGCAAACAATAAGAAAGCAGACGTCTATTGTTGCCACCCACAGCACTTTCAGGCAGTACATCTACCGACTTACACCGATTCAAGGCTAGGGAGAGCTCTGCCATCTAACAGTTAACACACTGCGCGCGCGCGCGCGCGCGTGTGTGTGCGCGCGCGCGCGTGCGTGTGCGCGCGCGCGCGCGCGCGTGCGTGTGTGCGCGCGCGCGCGTGCGCGTGTGTGCGCGCGCGCGCGTGCGCGTGTGCGCGCGCGCGTGCGCGCGCGCGTGCGCGTGCGCGTGCGCGTGCGCGTGCGCGTGCGCGTGCGCGTGCGCGTGCGCGTGCGCGTGCGCGTGCGCGTGCGCGTGCGCGTGCGCTTGCGCGTGCGCTTGCGCGCGCGCGCGCGCGCGTGTGCGTGCGTGCGTGTGCGTGCGCGTGCGTGTGTGTGTGTGTGTGTGTGTGTGTGTGTGTGCGCGCGCGCATGCGCGCGCGCTTGTCTACCTTTCCTTTTTTCCCCTAAGGTAAGTCCCTCCACTCCCGGAATTGGAATAACTCCTCATCAACTCCCTTAAAACTCACACCCTTCCCTTTTTCCCCTCCTTCCTTCCTATTTTCCTGATGAAGTGGCCAACGGTTGCAAAAGCATGAATGTGTGTGTGTGTGTGTTTTTACTTGTGTTTTTGTGTCTATCAACAAGCCTGTGGTTTGGGTATGTTAAACAATCTCTATTTTTATACATAATAATTTTTAAATAGATAAATGAGGTTTCATTGTTTCAAATGGGACAGCTGACCCACATACTGCATTTGTAGTTATAAAGCTGTAATTTTCAAAAAACTTGTCACAAACAGCAGTCCAGTTGCCCCATCCAGGGTCACTTCGTCTTGAATGTGTTAATAGCTATAGCAAATAAAGTAACACTTAAAAAGTGCACTGAGTGACTCTGTTCTGCTGCACACAGCAATTGGAGAGGGAGTCACTGACCATATATCTAAAATAACACGGATAAAGGAAAGACCAAATAAAAATGGGAAGATAAGGATGAAACCCCCATTTGTGAAGCTACTTGAGAATAAGATTCCTGCAAATAGTATCATAGGCCTTCTCTCTTTCTCATATATGATGACAGAGCAGGAAAGACTGTTGTATTGCCGCCTCTGGGAAAGTCAGGTTATCAAATGTGGAACATCTCCTGAATCCACACTGAAAGTGACTAACAAGCTGCCTGAAATTCTAGATCCAGACAAGGCAGCAGCTGACCACCTGCTCCATAAACTTTCCCATGCAGCTTGTGTGGGCAACACTATGACAAGAAAACTGATCTGACTTCCAGACAAAGTTAAAAAGTTGGAGAAGGATTTCCTTGTTCAGCCTTGTTAGGTGTTGCAGAATGCTGTAGTGGATCTTATGTGACTTGGAGATGTATCAAAAGCTGTAGACAATACATGATCCACCTCCCACAAAAGTAAGGGACAGTTTTAAACCTCGTATATGGTGGACCAGAACCCCAATTTGCCCTTCTCAGCAGCTGCTCTGTGGTGCTGGGAATCTGGATCCTGGCTTGTGATAGCAGTAACAGTAGAGAAATAAATGACCATAGTGTGGGGAATGTCTCTCAGGCTAACCCATCACAGCAACCACTGGACACCTCCCTCTTCTCCCAGAAATCCTCCAGAGGCTCTCACATAGTTTTGAACTGTTCACAGAATTGTTAACAGAATCCAGGAACCATTGCCATGATTTCGTTTTACTCTCACAAATAACCCACCAACTTTTCACCCTCACCAGGCTAGCTTTTTGGTCAACTTGAAAACTGTAGTATGACTGCATCAGCAGCATGGGGGATCATTTGGGTGATATTATCTACCAATTCCTGGACAGTGACATAATGTTCAAACATAACAATCAGCTTCCTCATCGAGTGCTTCATGTGGACAATAAATGTAGCTCCTGTACATGTATCCTGAATCCCTGCTAGTTCCACTGTAGTTAGGAATTGATTTTTACCTTTACTCTCTCTCACTTCACCTAGGCGTAGACACTCGGCGAAGGCTCAGTCAGGGTGAGAGAAGTGTGCCCCTGAACAACATCCAGCTCCATGAGCTCAGCAGCAGAGATGGGCAAGAGAGGTCAGCTGCTGTGACCTCTATGTGGTCTTAAGGTGTATTCCCTGTTTCAACACTCTTGACTCTTCAAATATGCTTTTTTTTATGGAATAACAACAGGAGTGTAGTATTCCCAAAGTGCTGGCACTTAAAGAAGTGCATTGGGATGGAGATATAAGGCCATACTTTTAAATGGAGGAAACCTACTTTGATATAGAGTCTTTCAGGCTACTGAAGGTGAGGATGAAGGAGTTGGGTTTTATTAAGTCCCCATCCACTCTTCATGATATTCTACACATCAACAATGAATTCCTGAGTCCACTCTCGTTTCAGTTCTGGAATCAGAATATTCATCAGATCCTTGCACACTACTACACCTTTACTGTTATTTAGGGTGACATGCATTAAATCTTTAGGCAGCCCCAGCTGAAAACAACCAGTGGCCAAAACTACGGTTGTGGTCTGATGATGGTCATGTAAGTGACTGAAACTGATAACCAGCAAAATAAATGAATTGTGATCTAGTCTGTCTCGTTACATGAATTAATACCATATTTGCCTGTGTATAAGACACACTACAAAAATTTGTTCAAAAACTGGATGCTTCATATATGCCAGTTGCCAGTTAAGGTAGTTACCTACAAGTTCCATTTCTTTTCAAGGGATTTCAAAACAATGGTGTGAAATGTGGGAAATTGGTAACACTTGCCTTAGCAAGATTAAACCATTGAGTGGGTTAGCTTGGACACAAGGGCCCTGGAGTGGTAAGCGTCTGAGTTTGCAACACTTTTTTTATTGCCAATATTGAACACACCCAGAATTACATATATTCTTCCTTGAGTAGCTTATTAGAAAACGATAGATGAATAACATAAATGTCCCCTTAACAGTAATTAATGCCAATCACCTTTAAATTAATCAAAATTGTAGTAAAATGCTTTTAGTAAGTTTTCATATTAAACTCACAGAATTACATACATTTGTCCTTAAGCAGTTGTTGGAAAATGACAGATCATTAACATAAATGTCCCCTGAACACTAATTAAAGCCAATCACTTAAATTAACCAAAATTTTTCAGTAAAATGCTTTTAGCATGTTGAAATATTAAACGCACCCAGAATTACATACATTACATGAAATTTAAAAGGAATTCATTACATTGCTTGCAAATAAACTAAAACTTGTGAAACCAGTATTACTAGAGTACGACAGCTAGCACCCTTCATATGTACAGTAATAGTAATTAACTTCACTGTTAGAGTGTTCAATGATTTACACCCTGTAAATAGATTCCTCTCTCTTTTTTTTTTTTTTATGTGCGCGCAACACTCACTGCTTAGCTATATATACAAACTTAGGAGAACTTGAAGTTTAACTAGCTCTAATCATATACAATGTTAACAACAGTAAATCTTCCTCCTGGACCGATGTTACCAAATTGGAACATGCTCGCCACCAAGACCTTGGGCTGTGGCTCTTTGAACTGGACAGAGCGGAGACAAACACTTCCTGACTGGTCTCTACTTCCTCCGTCCGCATGCCCCACCTTGAGCTTGCCACAACCAACAGTACGACAAAAGTAGCTTCTAAAACAGACATAGAAGCACTATTAGTTTTCCCCTTTGTCTCTTTTACGTTGCTACCTCTCAGATGCCAGCCACCTAAACCATGTGGCACTAGTAAATCAAATCACAGTTCCAACACTCAAAGAAACCACTGATCCTGAGGCCCGCTTGCAATTTGAAATGCCGTAAAGTGTCAGGAGGCTTAACTGGGCCACAAAAAATATTAAATGGTCACGTCCCATGCAACTTTTCCTAAGATAATCATATACTAACAAACGGAAACAGTTTTACAGTTGCAGTGCAATCTCATTTAATATGAAAGGTCTACTCGAAATTTCAAGGTGCACCAGAACATTTCCATCAGTTTAACCCACTCAAGTTCAGTCAAACTAAGAGTATCGGGTAGTTTAACAGCAACAGCATTTCACAAAAGGGCTCACCATAATTCAAACCATTCTGTCCCAACACAACCCCGGCTCTGCAACTGGTGCGAGCTCCAAACTTCATGGACATGATCGTGCTGGCTACCCCCTTCCATGTCCACTCCGGTCGGTCGCCGTTGCTCAACTTACCGTTCTCGCTAGCCTCCTACCAAGAGGAAAAACACCCCACATAATCGACCCAATCCCCGAATTGATGCACTGCCATCGACCATTGCCGGAAACCAAAGATCTAGCTTAGGCCCGTGTGCTGCTTTACTCACAAGCGAGCTTCAAGAGAAAATTAGGATCTCTGCCCAGACAATTTTGCGGCGTATCTAACTGCATATATCAGCCTCCCCCTCTAAAACTGAAATGATGGTGGAAAGAATTTGACACTGCCACTTCACCCAAATCATAAATTAATTAGTAGCCTTATGCCTGCACTCCAGTTTGAGCTGGCTTACGTGGGTGCGCATCCTCCTGTGCGTCTGCAGATCCTCCACCATGTAGTTAACTGGCAACAACACCTCCATTACTTCACATAGGCCTACAAAATGTGGCAGCATCTTCTCAGTTATGCCCTTATTCCTTTTACTCTGCCCCCACATATTCCACACATAAACCCTATCCCCAACAGCCACATGCACCGGGTGTTGTAAGTGGGGGCTTCTCTATGGTGTGCGAGTATATTATTTCTTTGAGCTGCCTCCAACTGACCTTTTAATGCCTCATGGTTGACACGCTCTGGGAGAAAATCATTAACAGACCTTAAATTACTTACAGGGGTGTTGATCTCATAGGATAACATAAGTTTTGCTGGCATGGTTTTGTGGGCCTCATAACAGGCCATATTGAAGACCAGACTGAGTCAACTCAAGGACCTGTCCCACCTCCTTTGCAATTCAGCATGATAGATTATTAACGTGGATTTCAAGTTTAGGTTGATGCAATCTGCAAAGGATGGTTGGAGGTGATATGGAGTAGTGGTAATGTGTTTGATGCCATGACCGAAAAAGAACCTAAGAATCTCCTTGAGGTAAACCCTGAAGCATTTTCACTCACCAGCATCCTTGGTGGGCTGAAGATAGCAAAAATTGTGGACAAAAGGCAGATGGTCACCGCTGTTGTGGTCCTTTTGCTGGGAAGGAGCCACACAAATCGCGTGAATGCGTCCACAACTACAAGGACGTAACGATTTCCATCTCTAGTGTAGGGAAGTGGCCCGAGATAATCAATGAAGAGTTTTTCAAGTGGTCTAAATTTCTGGGTTGACTGCAGAAGCCCCTTCTTCCTATTATGGTCAGGTTTTCCTCGCTTGCACTCCTGGCAGTTACTTATTCATTTGCGTATATCACCTTTCATTCCTCCCCATACTAAGTGCTCTCTTACTTTTGTCTGTGTCTTTTGGACACCCAGATGTCCTCCAACCAGTGATTTGTGAAAATAATGGAACACTGCCGGCACCGAACCTTTCAGCAAGCAGATCTTCAGCTTGCCATCGTACCCAGTTCTGTAACACAAAACGCCCTTTTCGATGGAATAACCCTTGACACAATGTCCATCTCTCAAGTTCTTTCGAATACTGCCCAATTCCTCATCCTGTTCTTGCTCCTTCTCAAGATCACAAAATAGTACCGGAATCTCGGTTAGGACACTGACCACCAATCAGCAACTAGGCATATCTGTCCCCAACTTAGCCGATGCTATCCCAGGATCCCCTGTCATATCCTTGCATTCTTCCTGATTGAACATACGACTCAGAGAATCGGCTACTTGATTCTGTGATCCTTTGATATGCTTAACATCGAATTGAAAGGCGGATATTCGCACAGCTCAATGAGCTATCCTGCCAGTCTTGCACGGGCGAGCCAAATCCCAACTTAATGCCTGGTTATTTGTTTCCAATTGAAACTTTTTATGTTCAAGACAAAATTTAAATTTCTCTAGCGCGAATAACATGGCTAGGGCTTCCAGTTCATAAATGGAATAGTGCAATTCTGCACCCGATAAAGCTTTTGAAGTGTAGGCCAAGGGGCGGCGCTCACTCCCCTGCTCTTCGGCATCGGTTTGCACAATAAACGGCAAATTAAAGTCTGCTATCCCTAACACCGGCGCATTACTCAGTGCACTCTTCAGTGCCTTGAACACAGCTTGCTGAGTCACACTCCATGTAAACTTTTCCCCTTTTCACCTCAGCTGGTTGAGGGCAGCTGCCAACCCAGCAAAATTGGGGTCGAATTTACGAAAAATCCAGCCATTCCAATGAAGCAACCAATATTCTTCTTATTTTTAGGAAAGGGGAATCAGTGGATAGCCATAGTTATCAACTGACGGACACCCGTAGAAGATGCTGTATGTCCCAAAAAGGATATTTCACTCCTAGCCAGTGTAACCTTACTCGGCTTAACTGTCAAGCCGGCCTCCTTTAAACACAAGACCTGCTTCAGGTGTTCTAAATGATCCTGAAAATTAGCACTATAAACGATGACATCGTCGAGGTAATTGTATACACATTTAAATTTCAGATGTCCCAGCACAGAATCCAATATACGGGACAAGACGGCCGCCCCAGTAGCCAGGCCAAAAGGCACACTATTGAATTCGTATAAGTTATAATCCGTACAAAAAGCAGTGAGGAGTTTTGATTCTTCTGTTAACAGTATTTGATAACCCACCTGGTTTAAGTCTAAAACAGAAAACACACGTGCTCCTGCAAACCAGGTGAAACAATTGTGCAATTCTGGAAGAGGCACTGACTCTAATACAACTTTCTAATTAAGAAGCCAATAATCTACCACTGGTCTGTAACCCTCACTGTTGGGTTTTGGAACCAGGACCAGGCATCACGTACAGCAAAACTGTTGGCCTGATAACTCTGTCCCTTAGCAGCCGATCCACGATCTTGCGCAGTTCTCTCATTTTAGGCGGTGAAAGCCTATATGGGAACTGTCTTACTGGGATATGGTCCAATAACCTAAAATGGTAATGAAAATTATCCATATCTCCCAACCTATTGGTTAAAACTTCAGGAAACTGCTGCAGCAGTGCTAACAATTGCTTTATCTGAGATTTGTGCAAATGTTTAACGTTGAATTCTGACCCCTCATCCTGCACATCAAAACGTAAAATCAAATTCTTTTAGAGCATAATCTAACACACACCGTGAATGCATCAAAAAGTCACACCCCAGCAACATTTTCACCGTTAGGTGCTTCACCATCAGAAAAGTCCATTACCACGTGAACTTCCCTATGCTGACCTTGCAGCGAACCTAGCCAACCACTTGTAACACTTCGCCTGACACAGACTGGCAATCCTCTCTAACTGGCAATAGGTGACGCAACCTACTAAGATGTTTACTGTTATCAAACCATTCAAAATCAATCAAGGAGATACTGCTTCCAGAATCCAACAGACCACAGACTGGTTCTGAGCCTAGGCTGGCGCACAGCCACACTGCATTGACTGCGCACACCTTGCGGCACCCGCCTGGCAGCAAACGAGCTTTCCATCCCAGCACCCGCCTCTGGCGTCAGCATCTTGTGTCCCACTCTCATGCACGTACGTCACTACAGGATTTAGCAAAATGTCCCTCCTTGCCACAATGGGAGCAGACGCGTGGCGCTCCACCGCGCTCTCTTTGCTTAGGCATCTGTCATTTACGATTTGTCTCA
The DNA here is from genome assembly GCA_026315105.1 of Locusta migratoria. Classification (NCBI taxonomy): domain Eukaryota; kingdom Metazoa; phylum Arthropoda; class Insecta; order Orthoptera; family Acrididae; genus Locusta; species Locusta migratoria. Next base: position 166,151,953 of record CM048751.1, on the reverse strand, counting down.
CCCCGCTGTTGTACGCTCTCATGGTTTCACTTTTCATCCCCACACTTTATATTTTCCACACTTACTACCATACGGTCAAGGTCAGAAAACGAACACAGTTTGTCCACAAACAACACTCGCGACTGATCTTGCGGTCGCATGCTTTCCAGAATGTTCAGTACAACTTCACTTTCTGGGACATCCATGCATAAGGCAACTTCAGCTATCTGCACTCACTCTACATAGTCAGCTAAACTCTCGTCCGAAGCCTGCACTCTATAGAAATATTCTTCAATCAGTTCTGTCCGTCTATGTGTACAGAGACACAACCCTACAATTTTTTTTACAGAGCACTGCTAATGATTACTCACTCTGTAACACTTCGGCTATTAATCGGGTTAAAAGACTCTGAGCTAATGGGTAAACAATTTGACAAATTACCCTACCTGAACTCTCTAAACCTTTTGCCTGATTCTCCAATCTAACAGTTAACCACAATACATCCTTAATGCTCCTAATATCTCTAACAGATAGTTCATGGACCTCTTGAATGACCGGCAGAAGTGGATTAGGCAGTTTGCTGAAGGAACCCCATGTGGGAACTTTGTTTGCATTTTCGACCTTCTCAGATTCTTGGCTACCATTCTCTTCTGTCCCCTCCTGCCACTTCAGAAAGGAAAGCTGTCGCTGTACTGAAAATATTTCATCCTGAAGAGCTTGAATTTTGGACACGTACTTAGAGTACTAATCAGATATCACTAACCCAGTTGGTCACATGATCTACCAGAGCGTGCAGATGCAACATTTGAGTGCAGGAAGTGGAGGTGCCTTCTAACAACTAGACACCTCCACCGAGCGAGGTGGCGCAGTGGTAAAACACTGCACTCGCAATCAGAAGGATGGTGGTTCAAATCCGCCTTTGGCCATCCAGATTTAGGATTTCCGTGATTTCCCTAAATCACTCCAGGCAAATGCCGGGATGGTTCCTTTCACAGGGCATGGCCGAGTTCCTTCCCTATCTTTATCAAAAACGTTTGTCAAGCTTATGGGACTTAACTACGGGGTCATCAGTCCCTAAACTTACAAACTACTTATGAACTACTTACGAACTAGGACGGCACAAATATCCATGCCCGAGGGGGGATTCGAACCCCCGACCGTAGTGGCCGTGCTGACCGTGACTGGAGCGCCTCAGTCACCTCGGCCACCGCGGCCGGCCCCCTATCTTTATCTAAACAACCCGAGCGTAAGCTCTGCCTCTAATGATCACACTGTCGACAGGGCGTTAAATACTAATCTTCCTCCTTCCTCCTAGACACCTTCTCTAACTACACCGAGCAGCAAAGAGCAAGCGGCGCATGCGGCATTCACTTCCCCGACTGTGCGCAGCGACGCTGACTGGCTTACCCAAAGCACTCTGCAGCCGCTGGGCCAACTCCACTGCGCTGCCCTTGTCTGCTTCGCCTTGAATACGCAACTCATATTGAAAGTTATCTTTGCGTAGGTATTTAACCCAAACACATTTCTGACTGCCATGTCAGAGAAACTACAAACACACAGACTGATGTTACAAAACAAAATAACCTAAATCTAAATTAATTAAACAAGTATTAAATCTGCTCAGAACCGATGTATGTAAATCTATGTATTTAAAACGACGCTCTTGTTACCAATTGGTACCACTTAGTTTTAAGTGGGAAAATTTGCTATAAGGTTCTCTCTGACAATTTCATAGTTTATATTTGATATATGTACATAATGTGCACCAAAATACGTGTCAGGAACTTTGTAGTAAAGGTTATAGAGGTTATTTAAATTTAAAATTTTTTTTAGTGTCAAGTGTAACTGAAACTGGTAACTGCATAGGAAGTAGAAACGTATGACGTAATTTCATTCAGCATAATCAGTGTTTTCGGCAATCCTGTAATAGTGTCATTCATTATTTGAATAATGAAACACTCTCACATATTTTTCCATATCATGCTTGGCGATAGTTGATAATTTATTTGCATTCTCAAGTGCAAATATGTACATAAGCATTTTTTGTGAGATTTGACCAGTGTCTGCATCTCACAGTTGTCGTCTCTTTCAGATTATAACATGTTGTGCCCGAAGGCCCAAGGTGTCGAAGGCAAGGTTGTCGAGTGAATACGCCTTATACTGAAAGGTTTGGTGACAGCGTAGCATGTGAGGTAGTCAGTGCAGACTGTTATCCAACGGTTACCAGTTGTCGACTTTGGGAACCTCCCTAAAAGATCGATACCAACTCGGTGGAATGGAGCTGCTGCTGGTGGAATCGGTACGAGATGCCCTGGAGGTAATTTTTTACAGTGACTCACATAGTGCTTGACAGATCGGTAGAGACCTTTCCAGTAATACCTGCGTCTGATTCTGTCTAGGGTCTTCACAAATCCCAGATGACCGGATATTGGAGCATCGTGGAAATACTTGAGAATAGCTGGCTGGAAATGAGCTGGAATGACCAGTAGCTATTTGGGGCCCAGTGGATCGTACTTGCTTTTATACAATGTCCGGTTTATAAGCTGGAACTCTCCATTGGTCAGTTCTCCTTTCTCCAAGGCCTCTATGGTTTTTAATAGTGCTGGATCTTCCCTCTGTTCAGCTGTAACGTCACCTAATTCAGTGAGGGCTGAAATTTCATTCATGCTGTTGTGTTCCACTAATGGATTCCTCGAAAAGCAGTCAGCATCCTTGTGTTTGCGCAGATTCTTTAATACCACTGTGATGTCATACTCTTGGAGTCTTAGTGCCCATCTTGCTAGTCTACTGATGGATTCTTCAACTTAGTCAGCCGACACAAAGAATGGTGGCCTGTTATGACAGTGAATGTTTTGCTGAATAAATATGGCCGGAACTTATTGATAGCCCTGATAACTATGAGACATTCTTTCTCAGTTGTAGAGTAGTTTATCTCAGACTTTGAGAGTACTCTTGACGCATAGGCTATCACCTTTTTCAGCACCTTCCTGAACTTGTACAAGCACTGCACCAATCCCATAGCCACTGGTGTGTGTGAAGTTCAGTTTCCGCATTCTCATCATACAAGGCTAAAACTGGTGCGGAAGTTAGAGCCGCCTTAAGTGCCCAGAAAGCTCTTTCTTTTGTCTCATCCCAGTAAAACTTAGTGTCTCCCTGCAGAAGTTCTTGCAATGGACGTGCCTTGTTAGAAAATACTTTTATGAAATGTCGGTAGTATGAGCACAGCCCGAGAAAACTTATCACATCACGAATGTGCTAAGGAGTTGGAAATTCTGTGACTGCCTTTACTTTGTCTGGATCAGGGCGTAAACCATCTCCGTTGAATAGCTGCCCCAGGATTTTTATCTCTCTGGCGACGAACAGGCACGTCTTTGTATTGAGGCAGAGTCCTGCAGTCTGAACACACTTCAAAACAGTTTACAGGTGACTCAGATGTTCTTCAAATGTTTTCGAGAAAACGACAATATCATCTAAATAGCAAAGGCACATCGTCCACTTAAGGTGTCGAAGGAAGTTGTCCGTCATGCGTTCAAATGTAGCTGGAGCATTACATAATCCAAATGGCATTACTTTGAATTCATACAGGCCGTCAGGTGTAATAAAAGCCATCTTCTCCCTGTCAGCTTCGTCAACCTCGATTTGCTAGTAACCCGTCTTCATGTCCATAGTCGAGAAGTATGCAGCTCCTTTCAAGCAGTCTAAAGTGTCGTCAATGCTTGGCAATGGGTAGACATCTTTCTTTGTGATTTTGTTCAGCCGTCAATAGTCGACACAGAATCTCCGTGTACCATCCTTCTTCTTTAAAAAACTACAGGAGATGACCAAGGACTTTCTGAAGGTTGAATGATGTCATCGTGCAACATTTTTTCCACTTCCTCCCAAATTATCTGTCTTTCAGCTGGTGACACTCTATACGAATGCTGGATAATTAGTGAAAGATCCCCAGTATTGATACAGTGCCTTATTGTGGGCTATTTCATCTGACTTTTCCCATGCTGATGTGTGAATGCACCCAAAAATTGGCGTAGTATAGCGAACACCTGCTGGCATTGTTCCTTGGTCTGTCTGGGACCTATTAGCAGTTTCCTCCAGCGTGTTGTCTGTACTAACAGCAGAACATGGATCTTCGTTGATGACGTTGAGCTCACCGTCCTGGATTGGTTCAGCTGTCCTGATACACATTCCTTTGGGGATAAGTTGTGACAGCTTGTGACAATTAGTGATCCAAATCTCTCCTCGACCACCGGTAATGCTTATGATGGCCGCTGGTATGTAAATTTCTTTGGTGAGCCTAATAAACTTTTTACTATCAACAAGCACCTCACTGTTTAACCCAGAGGTGGGCACAAATCGGCTCAATGAGCAGCGCTCCGGCTCAGGCCGGAAAAAGAGCAGCGTTCGCACTCGGCTGGTAGTTATCCTAGTTGCCGCTAGAGGTCTGCATGCTTGCTGGCGCATGTAGTTCCTTGAGAGTCCAGTATTAAACAAAAATCTGTGATTAAGTTATCTCTTAAGTAGGTACAGCATTATAATACATACCTCTACTTTACTTACTTCCTCGCGTAGATTATTAAGAAGATTAAGTCGCCTTCTACACATCCATACTGGTTGAAGTGATGTGTTCTATAGCTAGTTTTATGCCTAGTATTTTACCACATACCAAACATTTTGCTCCGCCTTCGCTTTCAGTGAACAAGTAATCACACTCTCAACTAGAGTTTAACTGGAAAATAGAATGCCGCTTTACAGCGCTGATTTGACGAGCCATTTCAACTCCACAGTGTACTGTACCATAACGTAATATCGTAGATTATAACGAAAACCCTGAAATGCAAAATTCGAACTAACAGATGGCACTGTTAGCTGTGTCTTCTGAAACAAAACAAAAAATCGCTCATATCTTTATAAGATATTTGCCAGCTCGACTGCATGTGCTGGACGTTTTAGAGAAGAGTTTCCAGTATTATGTTTATATGTTACTTTCTTATAAACAAAATAGCATTTTTCAGGAGATACCCCTAGCAGTGGAATCTGTTCATTCGAGTTGAATTCTAAAGAGTTTGCACTATTATCTTTGTAAGTTATTTTATAACACTCAGCCAGGTGCACTTCTGCGGCTACGTTAGCACGTTGGCTGCGCATAACGCCATCTAGTCTTTTCAGCAGGGACTACGTGATGGACGCCAGCTGTTTGCGGCTCTGCTCCCGCTTAGGCAGGTGGCTCCGAGAGCGCGGCTCACTCATTGCCCACCTCTGGTTTAAGTGGTTATATGTGTTTGTGACTGCAACTCTTCTCATTGTCAACGGTGGGATTGTCACATTGTCAACGGCAAATAACTTCCCAGAAAATTCTGTACTATGTATATCCGTTGGAACGACTTCGTCAATTTGCAGCTCAGATCTTCCACAGACAATGATAGCTTGGAATGCTTGAAGGAAGTCCCATCCGAGGATGACATTATGACTACATTCTGTTAAAACGACAAATTCAAATGGCTGGGTCCTGTTGTTGATGGTTATTCTTGCGGCACAAGTTCCTGCTGACTGGACGTACTTTCCATTTGAGACATTCAGCACAGTTGCTCCCATATCAGAAAACATTGTCTTTAGTGTGTGGCGGTAAGTATCAGATAATACAGAGAACCCAGACAGATTGGCCGTCAATTATGATGTTGATGAGATTTCCCGATATCTTAGCGACTGTCGTCCAGGGCTTACGTCCATAGCCATAATCTAATGTTCGCTCGGTCTAATAGTCCTGGCTGCTATAAACTGTTGTAAGTCTTCTCTCACAATTTGTAAAATGAGAGAAGCGAAGTCATGCTGTTCTTCTACAACGGCCATAGGGACTACATTGGGAAGTCTGTCATACTTCTTTCATCCTACCCTCCTTTGTTGCATCTCTTCAATACACTGTCACCACTTGATGAACTCTTCTGTCGTAGCGATGTCTTTTATCAGAACAGCTTGGTAACTGTCTTCTGCAATATCCTTCATCAGGTGTGTGATTTTGTAGGCCTCGGTCATATTCGGATTGACTATGGGCCAAAGCATTCTGTATGTACGATTGTGTCAATCACCATGCCGTTGGGCCTGGTTCTTCAGTTATTCTTCCGCCGGGTGTCTGATGTGCAGCTTGCTTACCGCAAGTTTCATGTCCATGGTCCTTCTGATGATACGGGCTTTCGGAAGGATGTACTCGGCATATCCCTTGTATTCCGCCTCTAGTGCATGTAAGCGACGACTTTTACGTTGTCTAATCGGAGCAATGGTGATGCAGCTGTTGCACAGGATAACCGGCGCCTCCATTAAACAATGTCACGTTGAAATGGAAGCAGGCTTGACATCGAAGGCAAGGTTGTCGAGTGAATATAGTACTTATACTGAAAGCAGGTTTATTGTAAACTGAAACGTTCACACAGCTCTGACTGCCTCTCGGGCAGAGTGTTCTGCTATTTATACACAGACAGAATGTACCAGAAATTAGAAGACTATTTAACATAAGAAACAAGTAGAAATTACAAGTGAACATAAGAAACATGTAGAACATTCTGGAACTGTTAATTTCAAAGAAATAAATTTTTGCCGATAGACGGAATTGAACTGGCGACCTTCAGCACTGCAGTCGGTAACGCTATCCCTTGCACCACGCTGGCAGTCAGTTAACATAGGGTCTCACAGCGTTGCTCCCTCTCCTGAAAAAACAGTGACCCGCTGCTGTTAGGTTCCCTTTGGAGCCAGCTGCAATGTCCTCGATCTTGATGTTGTCATGGGTCCACTGTACGGCAGTTCTGGAGCATCCTTCCCATCTGCACGATTATTGACGACAGACGTTCCTGTCATGGTTTCATCAGTATCATTACTGTCCTTGAACAAGACGCCATATTCGCCTATCTGCTCTTCAGGATCGTGGTAAGGCTTCATGAGGAGGACGTGAACAATGTCTCTTTGTTTTTGTCGTTTCGTCTACGGCTCATAATCCTCAACTTCATATGTGACATATCGCAACGTGACATTACCTCTGATATTAGTTTTGACTGGAATACTTTTCCACAATCAGATATCATCACACGTGGTGCTCCATTGTAAACTGAAACGTTCACGCAGCACTGACTGCCTCTCAGGCAGAGTGCTCTGCTATTTATACACATACAGAATGTACCAGAAATTAGAAGAATAGTTAACAGAAGAAACAAGTAGAAATTACAAGTGAACATAAGAAACGTGTATAATGTTCTGGAAATGTTAATTTCAAAGAAATAATTTTATTCCAGTAGATGGAATTTAACCGGCTACCTTCAGCACCGCAGTCGGCGACGCTATTCCTTGCGCCACGCTGGCAGTCGGTTAACGTAGGGTCTCACGGTAATACACAGATGCAAAACATCCATCATTCTCACAGTGTATGGAACATCACAAAAATACTTACATAAATATTTGTGCTTCACAATAAATTCTCAAGAAACACTATTTGAAATATGGAAACCCCCTACTCATCGCACAATCTGATACTCGGCACAGTGACTGATGGAAACAATTGTAAGCAGTGCCACCTAGGTGGCAATAGTGTACATTCATAAAGTCGGCATTTACTGCAAACAGCGAAAGGTGAAACATCTGTTTGAATAAGTGCAATCTGTTAAGAAACTGGACTGCTTAAAGTTTATGAACACCACTTGAAGGCACTGCCTTAGATATTTGATGCACGCAAACATATGTATTATAATTATGTTGCAATAGATGTATTAGATGTGATTAGATGATTAGATGTGATTAAAATGTGTGTTAAAAGTGGAGTGCTTGTTATACACAAGTGCGACTTATATGCTGGCAAATATGGTAATTACTTGTAAAATTGTTGTAATCCATAATCTCCTCAAAAATAATTCCTTTATTATTTTTATTGTTTTATAGTTCCCCTACTTTCACAGAGACATACCTTTCATTTTTTGCCCCCCACCCCTTTCCTTTCCTGTATTCAAAGCTGCATCTTACATCCCCACCTATCAGAACCTTTACAATCCATCATGCAATGAGAAACATTCTATCCCCACCTTTGTTTGGCATCCTTCCCCCTCAACTCCCCCTCTGCCCTACCTTCTCCCACTGTCAAGATGGTTGTTGCACTGGAGCAGCGAAAAACTGTGGTCATGTGCGAATGTTAAGTCTGAGTTATTGTGTGAATGTATGTGATTCTTCTCTCTCTCTCTCTCTCTCTCTCTCTCTCTCTCCCCCCCCCCCTTTTTTTTTTTTTTTTTACGAAGGCCATGGCTGAATATTTAAGTTTTTCGAATATGACTGTATTTTACATGCCTGTCTGCAGCTCAGTTATTGCCTTAAGAGAGAGTTGTACCTATCCCCTGTTATCGGAACTTTTACCACATAGTAAAGAAAATATTTTTTGTCTATCTTAGGACAGTAAATATAAAACAAACCTAACAAGAGGTCCAACAGGAACTGCACATCAATAATCTGTAATAATAATTTGTAAAGAAAATCCATTTTCAGATTATTGATGTGCAGTTCCTGCTGGGACGTCTTGTTGGAGGCCATGGTTAGAATTAAGTACACATTTTCAGTTGTGGCTAGTCACTGTTTTTAAACATTATAATAGCATGTGACTCATTTCTCACAATGTCAGTTTTTGATAAATTAGCCCTATTTTAACTTCAGTCCTGGAAACAACCCTCAAGAAAGCAGGTCTAAAAAGGACAAAAGAGACCATGAAAGAAAGAGCACCAAGACTCCAGACATAACAGAATAACAGAATGTATCACTGGTGACTGACCAGGACAAACAAACTCACTGCAGGCTCAGGCATAGAAAGCCACATATAAAATGTAATGATTTTCATATAAAGTGTTTCACAATATATCCTACAAAGTAATTGTGCAAACATGTTTGACCCATTCTTAACAGCATTCCTTTTTTTTTTTTTTGGAAATGTCATAAATTTCACAGTGAGTGTTGGAAATAACAATTACAATATGTGGTTCAATTTACTATTTATATTACCAACACCTTGCATATAGGGCATCCTGTTAAACTAATTTTGACAGGTTATATGATGCACACTCGTCAAAACAATTAGGGAATTAGGTGAGATATCTAGATTCTGAAGTATTGTCATTAGCAGAATGAACTAAAATGGTTGAATGTCATTACAGCAACTGCTATAGTGGTATTAACAGGAAGTTGCTGCAGAGGCAGATGGTGTTGACTTGTGCCAACTCTACCACACAAATTACACAAGTATTTGGGTTCAGATAGTGTAGTAAGCAGGTAGTGCAATGCAACAACAACATGACTTATTCAAACTATGACATGGAGAGCCGTAGGAAGGATGGAAGCATAACAGACAAAGAGGGAGGAAGCTGCAGCTACTGGAGTGTCCCAAAATGTGATTTCCAGGACTTCGGTGTGATTTCAGACAACAGGAACCATTAAAATAAGGCATGACCAAGGTCGTCCACAGGTAAAATCGACAAGACACGATCGTTATCTCCACTTAAAGACCCCGTCAAGACTGGCCACTGAATGCAACTCAGCTGCAACACACCCTCCAGGCAGCAACAGGTTGTGCTATATCAACATAGACAGTCCGAAATCGCCTTCAGCAATGTGGCCTCTATGCACGGATGTCTATGATGTGTGTATCATTAAAACCATGACACAGTTTAGCCATGATACAGTTTAGCCCACAGAAACTTGAGGTCATAATGAATGGCGTCGGGTCTGTTCACAATTGAGTCAAGATTTTGGGTTTCTCTGGACAGTCATCGTTTCCTAATCTGAAGAGAATATGGAACTGGGAAGAATCCTGCTAAATTGCAAGAAACATATTTATATCATGGTGGTGGACAAATGGTATGGGCAGGAGTCAGTATTGGTGGATGTATGGGCCTCTATGTCATTCAGAATGGTGCTTTTACTGCTTTTTTGTTGTGCCCTACCCTGGTGCCATAGGAGATGGTTCTGGTGAACAATACTGTACAACATGCTCGATGCTGAGGGAATTGAATGAATATAACGGCCAGCTTCATCAGTGGAGTTAAACATGATTGAACATATCTGGGATGCACTTATCAAATGCATTGCAGTCAGACCAATACCTCCCACAATGGTTGCGGAGCTGGATATTTCACTCATGGAAGAATGGTCAGATATATCTTAAGAGCTGATTGATAACCTCATACTGTCCATGCCACGCAAGTGTGCAACTGTACAGGCTGAGCGAGGTAATCACACATTATATTAGATGGCAACAAGGATGACTTTTTCACTATTAACGGAGCCCCAGGGTGCCTCAATTAAAGTAAATGCTATGTAAATATCAAGTAAAAATCTGAGACAGGAAAATATTGTACTTTATCACACACTTATTATAACTGTAACCAATATCTGTATACAATATGTTACCTTATGTATATTGTGTATGATATCTCACCTGATCCCCTAATAGAGCAGTGTATATTTAACACATTTCAGTAAGAGCTACTCACAAATTTACAAAAAAATAATTCATTCTTATCTGTGTTAATATTCTTAAGTGTATTATTACATAAATATAACACATCAAAATGTCATATTAATTACATGCACTTTATACTGACTTTGTTGTTGATAGCTGTACCACGCTCAGTTAGTGCTTGTACCACATTTTCTAATCCCCACTCACAGCCATTGTGCTGAGGGCCCTGTTGGTTCTGTGTTTCTTCAACCATTCCTCCATCTGGCCCTTGTTGACTTGAAGCATTCACATCACATCCACTATGAATGATCAATAATAAACCAATTTTATACTTTGTAAAAATGTAACATATAGAACTTCAATTTCTTAGACTACATTCTGATCTGCCAGATACTATACAGTAAAAAATATCCAAAAATAATAATTATTTTAGACCTTAACCTGCAATGAATATAAAATCAAGAAGAACGAAGTGCGAAATTGGTTCCATTAATACATTTAATCAGCAATAGAATATTTTAAAGCTTTGCTAATTTAATTACATCATGGAACAGCAACTAATAAAAATATAAATTTTAATCCAGGAGCCTACACTTTTTAATTCAGCATTTTCCTTCACAGAAAGTAATTGGAAACTAGGTTGTGCTTTTACAGGAAGTCCACTATGGCTACACTAAAATATTTTAATATTTTGACAAATATCAAACTGACAATGTAAAAGGAAAATTATAGAAGGAAACTTTCCTACTGGGATAAACAAATATAAAAAATAGAAAACGGATGACTTACTTAAAGGATTGGCTCATCGATAGACACAAATAAAATCACACACAAACACACGTACAAGCGCTTCTTCAGGATAAGAGGAAAAAAGGGGAGGAAGTGGAAAAGGAGTCATTCCAATCCCAGAAGTGGAAGGACTTACCTTAGGGGAGAAAAAGGAAGGTAAACAAATACACACACACACACACACACACACACACACACACACACACACATATCCAAACGCAAACACACCTAGACAGACATTAGTAAAAAGCCTTTTTGGCTCCTGAAAGTGTAGTGCTTTCTCCACCTTCCCAACGAGTTGGTGGAGAGCTGTCTCACATGATTTACCTGGCTGATATGCATGTTGGTTTGAATGTAGAGGAGTCCTACTTAACCTTCTTTTTCCAACATGCACATTAACCAGCTTTTCCAATGTCTTTTTTATCATGGAAGAAATGGAACTTGTAGGTGCTTACCTTAACTGGCAGCCGGCATATAAGATGCGCCCAGTTTTCATGCCAATTTTTGTAGGAAAAAAAGTGTGTCTTATATGCCAGCAAATAAAGTAGTGAGTGAGCATGTGCTGCAATAACTACAGCATTTTCAAGGTGGTGGAAAGGTGTGAATGACAAGCCAAAATATGGGTGACCAAGCTGAGCTGCCCCACAATGAAGAGCATTTTTATCAACTCAGTCATACTGATGGGCGAATGAAGCCCCAAATTTGAGTGCAAACCTAATTGCTGACTATAATGCCTAGAAAACAATGTCCAAACTTCTTTGTTATTGCAAAGTCTGTGCTAGGTGGGTCCCATGGATGCTTACAGAACAACTAAAAACTCATAGAAATCGGTTGGAACCTGCTGGACCAATATGCAAGTGAAGGTGATAATTTTCTAAATGGTTCATCACCAGAGATGAGAAGTGGTGTCACCACTACAAAAAGACTGTCTGTAAGTGAAATAATGCTCTCTTTAGCTGTGATGATGTGATTTATGTATCTCCTGTACTTTCTATAAATAACAATAGGAGATGTAACTTTCAGAATGACCATAGTAAATTTTTGCTTTGTGGCATATCAAGTCAGTCTGTATGTGGTAACTGAACTACTTGAGCACGTAACAGTCACCTTGATTTGTATCGTAACTGCATTGATGCTTGGTATTGTAATCCCAAGGCATGGAAGAGTTTGATGTACCATTCTCACAATAAAATAACATAACATAATGGTATTCTTGTCTGTCAATATTTAGTTTACATATTGTGACATATTGTGGAACAAATTATTGGTGACACAACACTGCCTACAAAACATGTAGCTATCTGAAGAGTGGATGTAAGGAAGAAATGAAATGCCTGGTAATACTAAGATGCAGAAAGTAAAAACATGGAGCAAAGAAACAGCATTATCACTTCAATAACATATGTTGATTTAGTGTAAAACCAAAACTGTCCTTAAAATAATCACAACAAAAATATTGAAAAAGCCAAATCCTAACCAATATAAAAATTGTAGTAATTGAGATGAAGTGTGCTCAAACCGAACTACACATTATTCAACTATATTTATAGCACTTAGCTTCCCTTTCAACCGGGCATTGACAACTTCATACCACTATTATCACTGGAACTCTGCATAGTGGAAATTTGTTGTAGTATAATACATAATTCCACATTGATTATATTATAGACCTCGCACTTGTGTGCCCTAGCGGATTTATGTTAATTTTTACTTTGCTTCTTTTAAGTACTATCTGGCTCGATGAAAAGCTATAATAGATGCGAGACAGACATAGCCAGCCAAATTAATTCTTACTATTTGATGATTTTGGGAAGCTGCTTCTTTTAGACTCACCATTTTGTCAGTCACTGATTTATTGTTCCCATTCACATAAGCTTACAGTGTTTATTTCACTACAGTTGCCATATAATAATATTTATGTAATGTAATCTTTCATTTTATAAGTTTACATTGTTGTAATCTTTCATTTTATATGTTTACATTGTTGTAATCTTTCATTTTATACATCTATATTGTTGTAATCTTTCATTATTGTTGTCTTGCACAAGGTTTGAAGATGATAGTACTGAATGATTTCCAGTCCATGGTGTACAGCAATCAGTGAGAATAAATATTCCTTCAGTAAAATATGAAGGAATATGATAATATTGTATTACCAAAACTAATAATTACAAGTTTACATAATATTAATGGCTAAAAGATTTATTTATAAAATTTTAGGGTCTATTCAAATCCTGGTATTGCTTTTTTTATTTTATTACTAGCTTAATTCCCGCTGCTTCGCACGCATAAACTGGATGGTCTACAATGGTTGTTTCTACTTCGAAATATAAATTTTCATAGATTTAGCTTTAAAATGCTTTCCTAATCAAGTACTTTGATACAACTTGACACCCCCTATTGCACCACTGATGGCAGAATTTTGAAACATCCCAAAACACATTTTTTTAAATTCTAGCCATGGTTTCAAATCCAAATTTTCGCATTTCTAGCATAAAAATAATCATAGTAGCACCATTAAAAGATTTTCCCTTATTTCACCCGCTTGATGGTTGAATTTCCAAAATTATCGAAACTCGTGTATTTAAAATTCCAATCAAAAATCTAAATCCGAAGTTTTGTATTTCTTGCTTCAAAATTGCCTTAATAGCAATGTATTTTCAAAAAATGTTCATCCCCTATTTCACCCCCCTTAGGGATGGGAACATCGAAAAATCACTGATGCCTACAGTGTAAGATAAACAACGTCTACAAATTTCAAGTTTCTATGGTCTGTACATTCACTTCTCAATGCCATATTCTGTCTGTTAGAAATGGATTGAGAATACGAAATATCTTTCTTACGATTTGGCGTCTTTCTTAGTAGTTTTGGTTGTTTCACTTTTCAAACTGCAATATGCACTTATTATTACTATTACTATTATTATTATTATTATTATTATTATTATTATTATTATTATTATTATTCATTTGTACAGAATTTGTCGCAGAAAAACTACTGAAGAACGTGCAGCAACCTCTTTGCTATCATAATGTAAGCTGACGACTTTCAACCACTGTATCTTCCACCCTCTTATAGCTATCGACTCAGAACTGCTATGGTGTACAACAGGAGACTTTGTACTACAACAACACAGAGAGCTTGTTTGTCTCATTTGTGCTGAAGGGCAAAATATTGTCACCCACACGTAAATTTTATAGTTGGTACCTTTCAACTTCCATATCAACCCTTTACCACCATAGTGTGCAGTGGGAGACATACCAACTACCACATACAAGATAACATGACATCTGACCCTCAGTGGTGCAAAATATGATACAACTATCCCAGTCAAATGCATGTTTGGAAGGCATGGTAATTTGGTTATGATTTATGGAAACAAATGTGACAAATCTATCATCTAGGCTTACTATGCCTCAACAGCGAGAAGCATCATATTGCCGTGAGACACCACATGGTGCAGGGGATAGCGTCACTGACTGTGGTGCTAAAGGTCACCGGTTCAAACCCATCCAACGGCAAAAATTTATTTTTTCTAATATTTTATTTTTCTATTTAACAATTCCAGAATGTTCTACATCTTTCTTATGTTTACTTGTAAATTCTACTTGTTTCTTATGTTAACTGTTGTTCTAATTTCTGGTACATTATGTCTGTGTATAAATAGCAGAGCACTCTGCCCGAGAGGCAGGTGCTGTGTGTATGTTAAGTTCGTAATAAACCTGCTTTCAGTATAAGTGCTGTGTTCAGTTGTCTTCAAAGTTCCATCTGGAACATTTCCCAGTCATTTAGCTTGTCTTCATTGTTCTCAAACCATTGCTGGACTGTTCCGTCCAGGTAGAAATAAACTTTGGTCAAGCACATTGTATGATCCCACCTGTTGTACTTGGTGACTTGGTCGAATCCTTTAAGAAATTTATTGGGGTCCTGTCCACGGTCTCCAGAGAACAACGACGGGTGTCTGATGTGCAGCCGGCTTACTACTGGTTTTGTGTCCATGATACTTCTGATGATACGGAATTTCGGAAGGACGTACTCGGTGTATCCCTTGTCTCCCGACTCTAGTCCTTTTAAGCGGCGGCTTCTACATTGCGTAATCGGAGCCACGGTGATGCGGCTGTTGCATAGGATGCCCGGCACCTACACCAAACAATGTCATGTTGAAATAGAAGCAGGCTTGACTTCGAAGGCAAGGTTATCAAGTGAACACAGCACTTATACTGAAAGCAGGTTTATTGGGAACTGAAACGTAACCTTCCTTTTTTTCCCCTAGGGTAAGTCCTTCCACTCCTGGGATTGGAATGACTCCTTTTCCACTTCCTTAAGACCCATATCCTTCCCTTTTTCCTCCCCCGTTTTCCTCTTTTTCCTGAAGAAGCTGCCAGTGGTGGCGAAAGCTTGTATTTTTGTTTGTGTGCGCTATCCCTGTTAATACCAAATACTCTTTATAGGTGTTTCATTATTCATATGTAAAAAACAGATCACAGATCTTTAGGTTAAAACTTATTTTTTTCCTAAGCTCCAATTTGCATATAAGTTGGTACTTATGTGGATTAAAACAATCACAAAGTTAATCATAGACACTCTCTATAGCTAAATCACTGCCCTTCACGCATTTTCATGCTGCTCTCTACAGGAAATCCTATCAAACTACTCTGTTTCGTGGAAGGTATTATATGTGAATTTTCCGGTTAGAAAAATAATTTGCCAGTAGTGAGATGTTTTCATCTGAAGCACCGATAGTTTCGATTCGCTTGCTCAGAAGGGGCGGCCACCTGTCAGGTGCCATATGTCCAACAACGAGTACGGTACTTCCCCTACTGCTCCCATGCACCACAGGGAAAAAACAGGTCATTGTTCACTTTTTCCCAGCAAAAACAAATCAGTACATTGTGTAGTGACTGACCTGTTAAATGTTACTGACGTTCTAAGTGCAAAATAAATTCTAGTTTCTGTGTGAGAATACTATGCCATGCCGAAAACAGCTACTTCAAAATCTACTCATATAAGGCAGTGGCTGCAAGATTTACCGCATTATACAACATATGGGAAAATTATTTTCTGCCTAGCATGCAACAAGGAGGTTAGTAGATGTTTTTCTTAGATTTCTTATTTTCCTGTCACTTAGGATTCTTTTTATCACAATCCTTTAGTAATAAAAAATACTCTTTATATGTGACTCTAAATTGCATTTCCCTTTTCTCTCGTATTAGGTTTCGAGTGTTAAGAAATCTCACTTAACTCAGCATGCAGATGGAATTGCACATAAAGCTAATGTTGAACGAAAGTCAAAATTGAAGCAAACTCTTTTAACCAATAAATCTGGTGAATCTCCCAGGAAAAAATAAATAAATAAACAAACAACAACAAGTTCTGCAGTGATTTGTGGCAGCAAACATCCCCTTTCGGAAACTAGAAAACCCTATTTTCAGAGGTTTTCTTGAGAAGTACTGCTATCAGTCTATTCCTGCAGAGTCAACTTTACGTAAGAATTATGTGGATTCAGCATACAATGCTGCATTGCACAGAATCCAAAAAGATGTTGGAGAATCTTGTATATGGATTTCTGTGGATGAAACTACTGACAGTCTTGACTGTTACATTGCAAACCTGATTATTGGCAAGCTAGATCCAGATGCGCCATCCAGGGCTCATTTGATTTACTCAAAACAGCGTGCAAAAACTAACCAACAAACAATAGCACAGTTTGTGAACAATGGGCTTAAGGTGCTATACCCAAACGGAGTGGATGAGAATAAAGTGCTTCTGGCCATCACTGATGCTGTTGTATATATGATAGCAGCGTTTCAACTATTAAAAGTATTCTACACATTGATGCTGCACGTAACTTGTGTAGTGCGTGGAATCAACCGCATAGCAGAGCGAGTAGGGTTACAATTTCATAAAGTAAATAAAGTAGTATCTATGGTGGAGAAAATTTTTGTTTAGGCAACATCAAGAATACAGGCGTTCAATGAACAGCTTCTAGATGTCCCACTGCCACCAGAGCCTGTTGTCACCCCCTAGGGCATGTGGCGCGGCAGAGTACTATAGTACACATCTCTCAGCTGTCCAGAAGGTGGTCGAAAATATACTGGAGGATGCTGTATCTGTAACTGCAGCAACGGAATTGCTCAAAGATTCTTCTTTAAAACAGGACTTATCTTACATTAGGGCCCACTACACATTTATGGCAAGAATAATTTTACAATTAGAAGGCTCAGGGAGACCTATCTACAACAATATTTCTTTGCTTGAAGAAGTCAAAATGAAAATTAATGAAGCGCTAGGTAAAGTAGAGGAAAAGTACGGGCAAAAATGCAAACGGTTTTGCAAAAGAACACTGGCCTGAAAGAGTTGTGTGCAGCTGCCAGACATACTTATTGGAAAATCCAGCACTCCTGACTGCAGCATTCCTGTCCAACATGTGGTGAAAATAAAATACGCCCCTGTCACATCTGTTGATGTAGAAAATTCTTTTTCAACGTATAAACTGATTCTGACAGACGAGTGCCACAGTTTTTCACTAGAAAACCTAGAAAAGATTTTGGTTATTTATTTTGAAGCCAACTATAGTCAGAATATGTGAAACTACGAATGTTTTAATTAAACCATTGCCACATCTTTTTTATGGAGATCTTTATCTTGCAGGAACTCAAAAATATTTGGAGTTATGTTCCACATTAATGTTGTAGATTGCTGTGCTCTGTAACTGTGTAAATATTTTTTCTCCTTGATAGCCTAAATGAACTACTGAAGGAGCCTATTTTAGGTGCCTAAAACAAACTTTGTTACAACCTAAAAATCCTTGGTCTAATGATTAAGTCTCTCTATGTAGGTGGGTGTTAACAAGATATTTTTGCATTCGAGTAAGTTGGTGAAAGACAATTCACAAATAGAGTTTGTGTCAATGAATAACACCTTTCTTTTAATGATTCCCAGCCCAAACTGTGCATCATTTCCGTGACATTCTCATCATTGTTTTTGAGCATGGATATCTTGCATGCTAAAAAATTACTTTTAAAATATATGAAGGTGTCTTATAATCACTGTTAAAAGAATCAACTAACATAATTCTTATGACTGTGAAGTGAACAAAAGTGTAATAATTTAAGTTCCTAAATATCACACGTACCTAACTGAAGTACTATCACCCCGTCCAGCTGTAAGCGGTGCCCAAAGTGAACTGACATCTGACTCAGGAGTGTTAACACTAGAAAGAGGTTCCACCTCATCAGTCAGTTCAGTCTGGTTTTCCATCTGAGAAGTTTCATTCATTCGTGTGCTACAGAGAAATAAAAAAAAATCATATCAATAATTAATACAAACAATTAGCATGATTGTGAAAATGGTGATAAAGTCTATACAAACATTTCTTGAAAAAGGAGTTAACTATTACCTCAAATTAATGTTTCTGTTACAACATTAAATGATTAGAATAATAATTTAAAATCAATCTCAGTATTACTTTCGTTACACTTTCCTTGTCACCAGTGGGCCTCTAAATCTACTCTATCAATAGTGGAAATTGCAATACCTAAAAGGAAAAGCAAGAATTCAATGAATTTAATACTACAAGTTATGTATATGACAAGTAACAAATGATTACCTATTTAAATCTGTACTTGTCCTTTGACCCCTACCATTCAGTACGTCATTTGGCTAGCATACGCTGCAATTGTATGCCATGGCATTGAATGAATAAGGTTTCGAAAATGTTTCCGAGGGATTTCTGCTGTGGTGTCTTCAACAATTTCAACGCCTGCTAAGTGAGTCGACCTA
The DNA here is from genome assembly GCA_026315105.1 of Locusta migratoria. NCBI lineage: Eukaryota > Metazoa > Arthropoda > Insecta > Orthoptera > Acrididae > Locusta > Locusta migratoria. The sequence goes on along the minus strand of CM048751.1, from coordinate 166,132,931 downwards.
CAGCATGCCACTACGGGGTTGCCACGCCTGTTCCGTCCCAGCCAACGGAATCCGAGAGGTCGTGGGGGTGAGCTCTGGACTGTGAGTGCCGGGGTTGGGATGACACATCTGTCTGACTCCTCCTAGTTAGGTCTATTGAGCTGGGTCAACTCCTGATACAGACTTATTGCGTTATATCGATAAAATCAACTTTTCTGTAAAAGTATTATTCTGATTGTTTAAGTCTGCCTCTGACAGGGAAAGTACTTGGGCTCAAACAAACACATATACAACAAAATCGTATGAGAGATAATGTAAAGATCCCTTATTGCACTAGTGATACTCCCACATCTGCAAAACTCTGCCATTGTCCGTTAGAGGCCTCTGCGTGTGCACGCGCATTGCACTTTGACCTGTCGGTTCGCCAGTAGGGATGGTGCAGTGTGCCTCCGAAGTTGTGTTTTGTGATGTTATTTGTGTGGTGAAGCATCAGATGGGGCAGCGATTGCTAATCAATCCTGCTAATGTATTGCGATTAGTTCAGATGAAGTTAAGAAGAACCCTTCTTTATGAAGATGGTTGAAGATGAAGGTGTAGAAGATGAATCATTTGCATGCTTCCTCGTATCTGTTATGGTACAGAAATATGAGCATAAGTTAGATACTGTTGTTACAAACTCATAATAATGATAATAGAGATGATAATTACAAACAACTCACTGCAAGCGGTAGTGCTATGGTAAGTGCGGGAAGAGGCGATGGAAGCAGTGGCAGTGAATACCAACAGTCTTTCGGCTTTCGGGAAGAACGTTAAAGTTGCAACTATCATCACGACTTTTTATGACAATTCGCTAGAGAACATGTACGATGATTATTACATAAGTTATAGTTAAGATATCTCCATTACATATGGCGTCTACAATTACATCTACAGTGCTATCTAGAGCATGGTTGCAGAGCTTTGCAGAAAAACGACACCCACCAGCACATCGAGGTGTACATAGAGATCCTGTAACCAAACGTTCATACAGATATATTTGTTCGAGCCCATGTACTTTCCTTGTGAGTAGTAAAGTTAAGTGTTACTTATATTTGTGTGTACATTGTGACTGCACTGTTTGACCCTGTCTGTTCGGTTGTGTAGGCAACTGACTATCGCACTCATGCCAACTTTGGCTACCTCACTACCGGATCCAATTAAGTTGTTGCAGACCATTTCATGGTAAGATACACTGGTACAACATTTTGGTAACAAGTCTCCTTTCATGTTTCTTGTGCTTAGTAACTGGGTTGCCTCCATCTCCTCTTTACGTGTTGTTCTTGTGTTCAGCATTATGCCACGTCAAAACAAAACAGCTCACAGCAGCCTTCTGCTAAGACCATATTGGTACAAGTCATGTTTCAGTTTCAGACGAACAACATTATGCCTCTAACACAAGCCATGATGCAGCTGGTAACTTGTCAACAACAGCAAGTAGCTATGATGCAACAACAAGCACGGCAGTCACCACCGGCAGAAATCGTTAACAAGAGGCATCAAGCAGTTCAATTGCCACTGTTTCATCTCTTTGTCGCTGCTGAGGAGAAGTGGATTGACTACCGACGCCAGCATCACTTTGCAGTGTACAACATACCAAGTGCAATCCGATCCAATTATTTCTTTTCCTTTGTGGGAAGTTCGGTATTCAAGTAAGTTACAAAGTTGTTCCCTCAGTCACAGGTAGAGACCTTATCCTATGAGCTGGTTGTTAGTGAACTTGGTAAGTACTTTGACAGTCAAGTGCATGTTGTGGCAGTGCGGTTTAAGTTGTTTTGTCTTAAACAACACCTGGATCAGTCTAACAAAGAGTGGACTCTAGATTTGAAGGGTTTGTCTACAGAGTGTAAATTCATCTGTGAATGTGGCTCTAGTTATGCCAATGATATGTTACGTGATGCCAACATACAAATGTTTCTGATTCTCAGGTGTGGGCATCCAGTCAGAAAAAAAGTAATACTGCTCACAACAGTCACTCTGCTATGGAGATGGATTCTGTTGCAAACAGTCACAATGTTCATCTAGTCGATGCTGTACCCCATGCTTCAACATCACATTGGGAGGTAAACTGTTGTCCTATCGAGTATTCAGGTTCAGAACAAAGTGCAGTTGTTAGTGCTTATGACAATATTACTGTTGGTGGATCACACATGTCTAGTGTTCCTTGTGCCAATCCTGTGCCTAGTAAATCATTTCTGTGGGGGTGCCAACCTGAGTCTCCTTCTCGTACAACCAGTGAAGTTAGTTGATACGGGTGCATCAGTTTCAATTTTAAATCAAAGCACATATCACTTGTTAAGGGCTCCAGCATTATGTGGATCTGAGACTGTACTTTCAGATTATGGTGGACACAATATATGAGTTCAATTAGTTTGCCAGTTGAAATTAAGTCAGAAATGCAAACACTGTAGTTTACAGTGTTGCAACTACCAGACAGTCCGAACATTTTCGACCTTGACGCAATTGACTTGTTTGGTTTAGCGATTCCTGGTGAGGTGTTGCAAGTGTCTAGGCACGTTCCTCAGGAACAAGTAGAGCAATTGTGTACTAAATACAGTGAACTGTCTTTGCAAGATTTGGGAAGGCGAAAGACTATAAAGCACACATTGCGCTAAAAGACAACATGAAACCAAAGTTTTCTGTGTTCACCCATGCCTTACGCGCTTAAAGACACTGCGGTTCTTAATCATTTATGCAAGTCTCTGCCTTGAGTCAAATAAACTGAAATTCCAAGATGGGAATCAGCAATATAATGAGGATAGTTTTCATAAAAAAATTCATCAAGCTGCAAAAAGCACATAAAAAAGGCACTCATACACATGCAACTTTTGGCCACTAGCCTTCATCAGAAAAGGACACACTACCATTCATACAACCACAAAAACAACACTCCGACACAGAACCATCATCTCCAGATGCTGTGCTGTGACTATTCATGCTGTTCTCCTTTGAGTACTTTCAGTCTGCTACCTCAGTAACCTGTACCATGCAAACTCACAATATAGGCCATCTGTAACCCTTCCTTTTAATCCACTTTTCTCCTCCTCCCTCTTTCCAACCTGAAGAGAGAGAGAGAGAGAGAGAGAGAGAGAGAGAGAGAGAGAGAGAGAGAGAGAATTCCTGATAGCTTGTGTTTCAACTATTATTTTTGTCATTTTGGCGTAACTGTTGGTGCAACTGAGCTAAGTACAGGCCAGCCACCTAATCTAGTTTGAGTAATTTAATCAAGTTTATTTTCAGCTGAATCACTGGGTTCTCTAGGCTTATGTATCTTCGTTATGTATTGTTGATTCATTACGAAATATCAAGCTATGGAAAGTCCAAGTTGGAAACGCAGCAGCCGGAGATGATGGTTGTATGTCTGTAAAATGTGTTTGTGTGAATAAGAGTATTTGTCTGTTTCATGATGAAGGCTGTGACTGATAGCTACGTTATGCGTGAATGAATGCCTCAGCTCAATGGACAGATTTGTGGTGTATTGCAAACTAGCTTCAAATATTGCTGAATGATTAGGAATAAGCACACAAGGAAATTTTTATGTGATAGAAAGCTGACATTCGACATAAGATTTTGTTTTTGCACAGTTCAAAGCAAGAAACACTCATGGATTATTCCTGTGTGCCACAGCAAATGGAAGTTTGATCAAAAACACTCATAATAAGGCACCTCTACATGAACACAGTATTGCTGTATGATGACGCGGAACACATACAACACATGGGCAGGGCAAAGCACACAACCAGCTCAGGCCAGATGCCACGCCAACAGCTGGTAAATGCATCATGTGAGCTGTGGGTCTCCATTACACATCATACTGTATGTAAAACACAGTGCACCTCCAAACCTATTTTGTAGTAGGCACTGTTTCTTTACAGTGACCATAGATGATCCTTCCCATTATGAACCATTGACAATGATCAGACACAAAACAATACTGCTAAGAACATCTATATCCATATTTTATAGAAGGAAATTTTCTTGGTGGGATAAATATGTATAAAAAATATAAATCGAATAACTAATCCAAAGTACAGGCTCATAGATAGACACAAAAACACACACAAACATTCAAGCTTTCACAAAGAAATTGGATGGATATACCAGTTGAGGCAGAGACTCTGTCCAGAGAACCATGGCAAAGATGTTATAGAATGGTGAGCGGGAATTTGAATTTAGTGGAGGTTGAGACCAGGTGGGCAACAGGAAAAGAGAATATGCTGAAGGGAAAACTTATTTACTTTCTACAAATGTCTGCCTTGGTGTGTTTGCGTGTATATGTGTGTGGGTGTGGGTGTGCTTGTTTGCCTATCCTTTTTTTCCCCCTAAGATAAGTCCTTCCACTCCCAGGATTGGAATGACTCTTCTTCCATTCCCTTAAAACCAGCATCCTTCCCTTTTTCCCCTCCTTCCTTCCTCTTTTCCTGATGAAGCAGCCAACAGTTGTGAAAGCTTGAATTTTTTGTGTGTTTTTATTTGTGTTTTGTGTCTATCTACAAGCCTGTGCTTTGGAAAAGTTAGTCAATTTCTATTTTTTATACATAAATATCCATATTTTTATTTTTTGTTCAGAAGCAGTGGTTCGAATTAAAAATTTTGCACAGTACAGGGAGAGCTGAATTTTGGAATTAATATCTAGAGGACCTGTACAAGGGAAATAAATGTAGAAAGATATAAAAAAGGTCAAGATCGCTGATCATCAATTTTTATTTACGACGACCGGTTTCGCTGAACTATGTCAGCATCATCTTGTAATGTCAATCAGTTGTTATATAACAATTTACAATGCATAGGTGCACTATGTCATTATAATAAAACATAATTATCACAGTGAGTGACAATAGCATTTTGCTTCATATGAGTTGTCTTGTGCACTCTGCACGCCTCATTGTAGATTTCCAAAGTTTTTTAACTGCAGAAAGTTTAGCCAACAGAAACTTTCTAACCGTAAGAATGAATTATAAAATAAATAAAAATAAATCTTCTACTCCATGTTTTGTAAGGTATACCTATTATCTGACTAGCTTATATAGTGAAAACTTTGATTTTGGACACATCTAGTCTGATATATTCCCTCAAAAACTGTAAATTTCTTTATTTGTTATACCCTCTATGTAAAAGAATCAAAATGTATAGAAAATAAACAGCACATACTGCTATTACAAGGAAAAGTCCAGAAGTGGCTGAAAAATGCTTTCAATATGTTGCAATACTTCACTTAATTTGATGCTGCATTAATAATGATTGGGAAGACATAAGTAAAATTTGTATTACAATATCAGAAAATAGAGGAGACTGTGAAGTGATGAATAATTTAATGAAACACGACTAATACATACTAACAAAAGTATCAAATAAATGAGCTGAGGAACTTGGTTCCTAATTGTGAGGATAATGGAGATTACTGAAAATAATAAGTTCTTGAACAATTTTGACTAAAATAATGAAATATCAAAGTTTACAATGGAGTGAAAAAAATATCCACAGGAGTCCCAGTGGGGCATGAACTAGATATAGTATTTATATAAATTTGCAGACTTAATAGGTCAAATAGTTGTAGAAACATTATTTAAGTTACTAAAGACTTCCTATTAGTATAGTAAGTTAACAAATCAAATTTTTCATTTTAGTGTGTGGAAATGAAGTGTGACAGTACACTTTGGGAATGAGAGGTCCAATTCCCTGTTCTTCACTGGTCAAGTGATCATGGACTTAAAGTAGATATCAGACGTGTCATAGCTTACACAGATTGCAGGTGAACCAATTCTTTATTAATGATGAAGGAGACTGATCAGGTGCTTCACCTGCTAAGTGAGTCACTTGTATAATGGGTATGTGAAGGAAAGGGACAGAGGAAACAGGACGTTCATGGCTTCAAAGTATAGCCTACAATTTCCAAAAAATTGATTTGAAACGCAGGTATCTAATATAACCGATGTAATGGTAAAATTTTACCTGTCATCCTGGTGACCTCACGTGATTATGTTGGCAACATCAACAACACCATACAAAATGTTTGCCAAGATCTTAAAATTCTTGGAAATCCATGGAGAATTACTTGATTAGTATTTCATACAAACCATGAAATGAATAAATAATGCTGTTCCTGCTGTATGGTTGACAGGTACTTGTATAGGGTCATTTATAGCAAGTGATTCCATCCATCGGCTATGACTCAAGATGTCGGCGTATTGTATAATGTCATCAAATAGCACAAGTTTTGAGATGTCTTTAGTTATAGGTGGCATGTATAAGTATCAAGTGTCACTTTGTTTGGGTATTTTGTCATTTCTGTTGGTGTTGGTGGTAGGTGACAATTTGTGTGTAAGATTCAGATTATAGATTATGATTTTGTGTTTAAAAAGTTTTCTGTATTTCACTCTGATGGTAAAGTATATGTTAACTTTTTGCAAATCAGGTGTGAATTTTTGAACAAAGATCTGTGATCAATGATACATGCTGCTGTTATTATCCGTAGGTAATTTACAAGGATAATTGCAGATTATTTATTATGTACAATATGTAAGCATTAAGATACTATGCCATATAGGGTTGTCCAATGTGTTGATGTCGTCATAGGTCAAAGCGGTTGAAAATGTGGTATTGCACCCAAACCGAAATCTTGGTTGTGATGACAGCCTAATCTGTAGCGCAGCCCGAGGTTCAGGTCATGTTGGAAGGCAAAAGTTTGGCTGTGAGCCAGCGAAGACAGCAAATGTGAAAGCCGAATAACAGTTGTGGTGTTGCACACCAGCTCTGTAGCGGAAGTATAGCAATAAATTTTCCAAGTCTTGATTGCTGTAGAAACGTTGCAGTGTGTTAACAGAATGGGGAAGGTGAACAGTAGCTACTTTGCATCATACTTACTGGGTCAGGCTAACAGGAAAGGACGTACATGTGCCGAATTGAATAGCACACATCAGCAGAAGTTAAATGGAACAGGACCAGCTTGCAGTATCATGGCACTTCATTATGTGAGGAAACAATGCCCAAGTCTCATGCAACAACACGTATCTGGAGCCATTTGGAACCACTAGAAGTGGACACGATAAGATGTAAAATGCCGACACATTCGTTTGACAGGGCTGATGCGGTCATTACAGAGCACCTAATCTGTAGCGCAGCCCGAGGTTCAGGTCATGTTGGAAGGCAAAAGTTTGGCTGTGAGCCAGCGAAGACAGCAAATGTGAAAGCCGAATAACAGTTGTGGTGTTGCACACCAGCTCTGTAGCGGAAGTATAGCAATAAATTTTCCAAGTCTTGATTGCTGTAGAAACGTTGCAGTGTGTTAACAGAATGGGGAAGGTGAACAGTAGCTACTTTGCATCATACTTACTGGGTTAGGCTAACAGGAAAGGACGTACATGTGCCGAATTGAATAGCACACATCAGCAGAAGTTAAATGGAACAGGACCAGCTTGCAGTATCATGGCACTTCATTATGTGAGGAAATAATGCCCAAGTCTCATGCAACAACACGTATCTGGAGCCATTTGGAACCACTAGAAGTGGACACGATAAGATGTAAAATGCCGACACATTCGTTTGACAGGGCTGATGCGGTCATTACAGAGCACATAGGCAAAACATCAGCCGCTCCACACACACTATATATATTCCAGCACTTGAGTTCATAGTTAGTTGGTCAGATGAATCGATGGCTTACACTTCATAGCACTCGATTCCCTGACATGTTCTAACATCAGTACAAGTCTGTTATAGAACTCCAGCACTCTTCTACATCAGCTGACAACCGACTCCTGCGTAGCTCCGAGTTCGACTACTGCACTACAACCAACTATGGATGCAGAGGAAGTATCTATGAGGACTTCCATGTCCTGCACACCAGAACTCCAGCATTACTAGGGAAGATGCCTACTTGCTGTTAGGCCAGAAGCCAGCACACATCACAAGCACATAACAACCGTCAACACAGTCCAGTATGAAGATGACGCGAGACAGCAATTAGGGTGGGGACCAAGAACCACCAATCCAGGTGTGTGAATCTCTCATTCACACTTCCACCATACTTCCGTACAGTTCCACAACAAATGGCATGGAAGAGGGGTCACCTACCTCCGCACACCAAGCTAGTGCAAATGCACTGTCAGCGCACAGTATGGCAGGAGGTTGCTGACGCCATCAACCCAGTTGCCTGGAGTACACAGCAACGTGTACCGCTTCAAAATAAATGTTTTACAGACCAATATTCTTTCATTATGCCCCACGGCGGCATCAGAACTACCTCTTCCAGCAGGGCACCCTGTGGTGATTTGGAGTCTGGCATCCTGACAAATTACCAGCTCTCCAACACCATTTAAATGCGCACCCACCAAGGGGTGTGCCAGTAACCGCCCGACCTCTCATCAAAGTGGTGCTAAGAGTGTCTGTCACTCCTTACGAAGTAACTGAAACCTTTGCCAAAACCATGCAGCAATATCAGGAATTGTGAGGTGAGTTAAATGTTTTTCCCTATCTTCACTTATGTCTTAGTATGACCATGTCCAGAGTAGGGTGTAATCACGTTAAAGTAGCCTTTGTCAGACTAAGTGAGCCAGCTTATGTGGCATAGTAAGAGAATATTGCGCTGAGTGTACACACAGCCATCAACTGTAAAGTTTGTAATTATCAGGCATAGTGCACTTTGCAATAAGTTTTTTTTTTCCCCATCTTATGTATTCTGCTGGAGACACTCACACAAGATAAAATTGTAGTAAGAGTGCTGGGTAGGAAATAAATAGTTGTAGTACATATATTTTTGTATGTTTTGTATGATTTTTAGGGCTTTGATAGAAATGTATAAGAAAATTGCAAAAATATGGCACAAACGTGAGCAACTAAATCAGATATGGTAGCCGCTCTCATGGAGCAAGCTAAGATGTTGCAAGAACAAAATCAGCAAATGGGTCAAGAACTAGATAATCTAAAGAGGGATTCATTACAATCAGGGTCTGGGGAAGTTAAAACAGTACTATCAATAATTATTCCATCCGTGAATCCTACAACCACTAGCCTAGTTTCCACTTTTTCTGGAAAGTCACTGGAGGATGTCACTATTTTCACACAGGAGCTGCAGCTAGCTTGTGTAGTTGGTCAGAGCAAACGACATTGCAGATGGCCAAATTGCACTTGTTGGGTGAGGCTAAGACATATGTTACGTACCACGTGATGTTGAGTAAACTATTTTTACGAAACTGGCAGATGGGTTGAAGCAAAGGTATAGAAAGCAGAATAGTGAACGATTCTTTCAAGAAAAACTATTTTATTTGAAACAAATGAGAAATGAAACAGTTGAATCATTTTCGGATAGAATACACAAGTTAAATGACCAAACATTACGAACTGATAGGTAAACCAGATGAAGATGCAATGTTATAAAGAGAGGCTGAGGACAAGGCACTGGATGTGTTCCTGAGGGGAATTTCTTCGGAATTGTTGCACAGAGTTAGAATGGAGAATCCCAAAGACGTTGAGGGGGCACTCCAAGTAGCCACTCATCTGCAGGAGATGGGTTGGGTAACTATGCCGCAAAATAAGCAATGACTATTTATGTTAAACAAGGAATGTTACCATTGTGGTAGAAAAGGACATATGAAGGCTCAGTGTCGCCAACCACAATGTTTTAATTGTCAATGGTTGGGCATAAAGCACCTGAGTGTCGGTCGAAGAAGAAAGGTAATAACACAAGGGAAAAGAAAACGGAACTCTCCCTACCGTCGAGAAAACTTCCCATTAAGGTTAAGTGCATTTAAACTACATGCAGACACAGATCGTTCCTTAGTGGCTTGGGTAAACAGAAAGCAATGTGAATTTTTGGTAGACACAAGGGCACACATATCGGTTGTCAGTCTGGATCTCGTAGATAAGAGCAGACTACAGGAACCAAGGTATACTTTGCACGCACGAGTGAATGGAGGTGTTGCCGACAGTGGGACAAGGTGTTGCTGCGATCCTATGGTTAGACATTCTCTTTAGGCATAATGCTAAAATCAATCTTTGGCAACATACGGTTGAACTTCATGGTAAATTATTTCCATTGGGGAAAACAATTGCAAATGTTTCTGTATCACAAGATGTGCCCTCTGCAAAGGTAGCATCAAATAAACTGTGTATAGGTGCATTAAAAATCAATTCACATGACAAAGTATTGCCGCGAGAGACCACGAACACCAACTGCCGGCGTGGCGCAGGGGATAGCGTCACGGACTGCGGAGCAGAAGGTCGCCGGTTCAATCCCGCCCACCGGCAAAAATTTATTTCTTTGTAATTTACAATTCCAGAAGGTTCTCCATCTTTCTTATGTTCACTTGTAAATTCTACTTGTTTCTTATGTTAACTGTTCTTCTAATTTCTGGTAAATTCTGTCTGTGTATAAATAGCAGAGCACTCTGCCTGAGAGGCAGTCAGTGCTGCGTGTATGTTGAGTTCGTAATAAACGTGCTTTCAGTATAAGTGCTGTGTTTAATTGCCTTCGAAGTCAAGCCTACTTCCATTGCAACGTGACAGTATCACCAGGTACAGGAAGACTGATCTGGGTACCCGTAAGCATTGAAGTTCCACAGAATGTAGTATACCCAACAGACTCACAACCAAATAATGAGGCATTGGATGACCAGCGTTGTTTCGTACGCAGATGTATTATGCATACAAGGGATATTAGAGGTCAGCTCATGGTGCCAGTGAGCGTAGAGAATTTTGGGGAAGATGAAGTTTCTCTTTCAAAGGGATTACTAGTATCCACATTGGAATGAAGATGATGTTGAGAATCTTGATATCCAAAATGAGAGAGCAAACCGTCAACTTATCTGCATTGCGAGAGAAAGTGCGTCACCTTGAGGGTGAGGAAAGACAATTATTAGAATCATTTTTACTACAGTACAAAAATTTGTTTAATTCACAAGGAGTGTTACCTGCTACACCAATCACACAGCATAGGATGCCAACAGGGAATCACCCGCCAGTGTTTAGGAAACAATATCAGCTATCAAAGCATTTACAACCTTTGGTATCACAATTTGAGGAGCAACAGTTAGCAAATGGAATCATCGAACAAAGTGATAGCCCATGGTTGTCCAGCATTGTGATAACGCTGAAAAAATCAACACATGGACCTAAGAAATATCGATTTTGCTATGATTACAGATTTTTGTACGAGAAAAGGGCATCAGATGCATATCTGATCCCTAACATAAAGGAAACATTAGATAATCTGGGACAATGTAACTTCTTTTCGACTCTAGATTTAAGAAGTGGATAACATCAAATTGAGGTTCATCCAGACGATAGACACAAGACAGCATTTACAACAAATTCTGGCCACTACCAATATTGTAGAATTCCTTTTGGGTTAAAAAATGCACCGCCTACATTTCAACATCTGTTGCATGGAGTCCTCAGGGGTTTGAAACCAATGTATGGTCTACTTGGATGACATAGTGGTGTTTTCAAAAGATTTAGAGGAGCATGTTCAGTGCTTGGAATCCATATTTCAGAGGCTGGAAAATGCTCACCTTACACTTAGTATAAAGAAACATCATTTTGCCCAAACACAAGTGAACTATCTGGGTCGCACAATCAGCCAAGATGGGCTAAGGACAGATCCACGACTTACAGAAGCAGTATGTGATTTTCCAGTTCCTCAAAAAGTAAAACAGTTAAAATCGTTCATGGGACTTTCAACCTACTACCATCGTTTTGTAAAGGGGTTTGCAGAAATAGCACAACCTCTGACGAAATTGTTACAAAAAGGAGTCACCTGAGTGTCAAGCAGCGTTTCAAAAATTAAAAGAAGTATTAACTTCAGGTCCAGTATTAGTGTTTCCAGATTTCTCAAAAGAGTTCATACTATTGTGTGGTGCAAGTTCAACAGCTTTAGGGGTAGTTTTGGGACAAGTGATTGATGGGAAAGAACATCCAGTCGCATACGTGTCCTGTCAGCTTAACAAGGCTGAGCAAAATTATTCCATCAGTGAGAAAGAAATGTTAGCTATAATATATGGTATTTCATCTTTTAGATGCTATCTGTACAGACGTAAGTTTAAAGTAATCACTGATCTTTCATCTTTATGGTGGTTACTGGGGTTAAAAGATCCTGCAATTTGTCTTACGAGATGGGCTATGAAGCTATGTGAATGTGGATGCTCTTAGTAGAAAGGTAGGAGCTTTACAAGTTGCAGGGTTTGATATGAAAGAGCTAAAGGAAGCTCAAGCAAATGATGAAGAATGTCAGCTGTATTGCAAGCAACCACAGTTCATAGTACAAGAAGGCATAGAATAACTAAGTGTGGACCACATGTGGTAGTTCAAGCAGCATTACAAATGTAGGTATTACCTATGGCACACGATCATATGTTATCAGGTCATGGGGGAAAGAAAACAACTGATAGGAGGGTAGCAGAAAGATCCTGGTGGAGAACAAGACAGGCTGGTGTGGAACAATACGTCAAAAACTGTATTCCATGTGCCCAACGTGCTGATTTATGTCATCAAAAAATACAATTACAAAGATTAACGGAATGTGATTTCCCATTTCAAATGCTTAGGGCTGACATCCGTGGTGCTTTCCCCAAGTGTCAATCAGGTAATAAGGACATATTAATGATGATTGATCAGTTTTCAAGATATTTGGCATTGGTAGCCATGCCTGATCAGAAAGCGAGCACAGTAGCGAATGCTATGATGAACCATTGGATTCTTAAGTTCAGAGTACCATAACAATTATCATAGAGTAGGGGTCATATTTCACTTCTGATCTCATGAAACAGCTGTGTTGCTTACTGAAAGTGAATAAGTTAAAGACTAGTCCATTTCACCCACAGGCCAATGGTCAGACGGAGAGGGTACATCAAACTATATCAAAGATATTAAATCACTATGTAAATTCGCAACATTCAGATTTGTATGTGAACCTCAAAATAATATGTAAATAATATAGTGAGGACAGTTTACTACTCACCGCAAAGACGTGGCGACGAGCTGCGACAGGCACATACAAAAGACACACACATACAACACATTCAGCTATCGGCCATGGCCTTCTTCAGAAATAGAGCACTCACGCAATCACACAGGCACACAACACAGTCATACAACCATCACCTCCGACTGCCACACTTCGGCCACACGAAGTGTGGCAGTCGGAGGTGATGGTTGTATGACTGTGTTGTGTGCCTGTGTGATTGCGTGAGTGCTCTATTTCTGAAGAAGGCCATGGCCGATAGCTGAATGTGTTGTATGTGTGTGTCTTTTGTATGTGCCTGTCGCAGCTCGTCGCCACGTCTTTGCGGTGAGTAGTAAACTGTCCTCACTATATTATTTATTCCAACCTGGATTTTCCATCAAAATAATATGTGCCGCATATAATTCGAAAACACTCATTGGAACAGGATTATCGCCCTACGAGTGTGTATATGGACAAAAAATACCATCTCCATTCGATGTGATTCAGCCAAAATTGGGGAAAGAAGGAGAACATGTGAAAATATTTGCAAAGATGCTGAAGGAAGTTTGGCAAAAAATGAAACAGGCGAACACTATAGCACTAGAACGCCAAGAGCGAGTGGGATTAAGTAGCAGATTTCCACAATATTGCATAGGTCAATGGGTGTTACCGGTGAACCCTTACACACCAAGAGGTAAAACTAAGAAGTTTCTAACAAAATATTCTGGACCTCACCAGGTGATCGAGGTTACCTTGCCTGTGAATGTGAAACTACAGTTGCCTGGATGAACTTCAGTTGTACATATAAGTAGAATTAAACCTTTTCAGGCTGTGGTAGATGCTTTTCCTCACGTACCGGCACAAACACCGTGCACTAAAGGTAATAAGCAAAAGGATGGTAAAACGGCAAGGGATTTGTCTTACAGGATACAATCAATGAATAAGTAGTGTAAACATTGAAATGGTGTAGTATAATTATTTTGGCTGGGTTTGATTTGTGTCTAGAGTTGTATGTGTTAATTTTTGTAAAGTGGAAGGAAAGAGTACATGTGAAGTATTTTATTTAGGTAATAGCAAGAATGACGTCAAAGTGGAATCCAATGTGCGGGACGATCTTAGTTGACATGGGGACAACAGGACTCAACAACCAGTCACTGTGGAATGGGATTTTGTTCGCAAAACAACCAAATATAGTCATTTCAAACCACCAATGGTCACTAAAATTGACTTTCAACATGTCGAAGGTAAGGAATGTAGTGAGGAATTTGCAGAGTATGTTCTTAAATGTATTAATGGAAGCAGAACATGATAATATGTTATCGGATATATGTGGCGAGTATCTAGAATTTAAGTTTTCCTATAATAAGTTGAGAGACCAATTACAGCAAATAGATGGAACAATTCCACATGCCTCAGTAAGACAGAAGAGAGGATGGTTAAATGCAGAGGGAAAACTTGCTCAAAACCATGTTCGGTACAGCAGATGATGATATTTTAAATTTAAATAGTACTTTAAGTCAGGTGCAAGATGTGGCAATAGTGGATCAGCATACCACACAGGTTAATAATATATAACAGGGGTTATTAAATTTAACTAAGATAATGCATAGGATAACAGTGGAATTACAGTAGTACGATAATGAGACTATGACTACCATGAATAAGGATTATTCACTAGATAGTAAGGTGCAAATAGCTAGGCTGACATGTGAGTTAGCCAACAATTTAAATGATGCTAGGGTGGAGGTGGAAACAATTCAGAAAGCTATCCACCATGTAACGTATAAGCAACTAAGTACTACGTTACTAGCACCAGCACAATTTTTGCAGGGATTACAACGAGGAGAAAAGGAATCCCCAGTAGGCCTTCAGCATGATATTTTGGTAAATAGGAGCAATATAGTGATTTTTATCATGTATCAGTAGTAAGAATTTATGCAGATAAGCAAGCATATTGCCGCGAGACACCACGTACACCGACTGCCGGCGTGGCGCAGGGGATAGCGTCACCGACTGCAGTGCTGAAGGTCGCCGGCTAAATCCTGCCCATCGACGAAAATTTATTTTTTTGTAATTAATAATTCCAGTAGTTTCTACATCTTTCACTTGTAAATTCTACTTATTTCTTATGTTAACTGTTCTTCTAATTTCTGGTACATTCTGTCTGTGTATAAATAGCAGAGCACTCTGCCCGATGGGCAGTTAGTGCTGCGTGTATGTTAAGTTCGTAATAAACCTGCTTTCAGTATAAGTGCTGTGTTCAGTTGCCTTCAAAGTCAAGCCTGCTTCCATTTCAACGCGACATTGTTTGGTGGAGGCGGTGGTAAGCTGTGCAACAGCTGCATCACCGTGGCTCTGATTAGGCAACATAAGAGCCATCGCTTACATGGACTGGAACAGGAATACAAGGGATTTACCGAGTACATCCTTCCGAAAGTCTGTATCATCAGAAGGATCATGGACACGACACCAGCGGTAAGCCAGCTGCACATCAGACACCCATCGGTGTCCTCTGGAGATGGTGGACAAGACCCCAACAAATTGCTTAAAGGGTTCGACCGAGTCGCCATGTACAATAGGTGGGATCATACAATGTGCTTGGCCAACGTTTATTTCTACCTGGTCTGAGCAGCCCAGCAATGGTTTGAAGACATTGTACATACAGAATGTTTTGGCCCTGTGTATCATAGTCAATCCAATGAAGGGTATTGCAGAAGACATATACCAAGCACTTCTGATAAAAGACGTCGCTACGACAGAAGAGTTCATTAAGTGGTGCCAGCGTATTGAAGAGATGCAACAAAGAAGGGTTGGCCGAAAGAAGTATGACAGACTCCCCAATGTAGTCCCTATGGCCGTTGTGGAAGATCGGCATGACTTCGCTTCTCTCATACGACAAATTGTGAGAGAAGACTTACAACAGGTTATAGCAGCCAGGACTATTAGACCGAGCGAACATTAGATTATGGCTATGGACGTAAGCCCTGGACGACAGTCGCTAAGATGTCGGGAAATCTCATCAACGTCATAATTGACGGCCAACCAGTCTGGGTAATGGTTGATTCAGGAGCTTCTTTCTCTGTATTGTCTGATAATTACCGCCACACACTTAAGACAATGTTTTCTGATATGGGAGCAACTGTGCTGAAGGTCTCAAATGGAAAGTACGTCCAATCAGCAGGAACTTGTGCCGCAAGAATAACCATCAACAACAGGACCCAGCCGTTTGAATTTGTTGTGGTAACAGAATGTAGTCACAATGTCATCCTCGGATGGGACTTCCTTCAGGCATCCCAAGCTATCATTGACTGTGGAAGATCTGTGCTGCAAATTGAAGAAGTTGTTCTGACGGGTACATGTAATAGAGAATTTTCTGTGAAGTTATTTGCCGTTAACAATGTGACGAACCCGCCGTTGACAATGAGAAGAGTTGCAGTCTCACACAAAGATGAGTGATTAAACTGTGACGTGCTTGTCGATAGTAAAAAGTTTATCAGGCTCACCAAAGAAATTTACATACCAGCAGCTATCATAAGCATTACCGAAGGTCAAGGAGAGATTTGGATCACTAATTGTCACAAGCAGGCGCAACTAATCCCCAAGGGAATGTGTATCGGGACAGCTGAACCAATGCAGGACAGTGAGCTCAACGTCATCAACGAAGACCCATGCTCTGCTGTTAGTACAGACAACACACTGGAGAAAACAAACGTGGAACTGCCAATAGGGCCCGGACTGACTAAGGAACAATGCCAGCAGGTGTTGGCTATACTACATCAATTTTTGGGTGCATTCACACCTCAGCAGGGGAAAAGTCAGACGAAACGGCCCACGATAAAGCACCGTATCAATACTGGGGACCATCCGCCAATTAGCCAGCGTTCGTATAGAGTGTCGCCAGCTGAAAGACGGATAAATCGGGACACCACGTATGCCAACTGCAGGCGTGGCGCAGGGGATAGCGTCACCGACTGGGGTCCTGAAGGTCGCCGGTTCAATCCCAACCATCGGCAAAAATTTATTTTTTTGTAATTAACAATTCCAGAAGTTAATAAATTTTTCTTATGTTCACTTGTAAATTCTACTTGTTTATTATGTTAACTGTTTTTCTAATTTCTGGTACATTCTGTCTGTGTATAAATAGCAGAGCACTCTGCCTGAGGGGCAGTTAGTGCTGCGTGTAAAGTTCGTAATAAACCTTCTTTCAGTATAAGTGCTGTGTCCAAGCTTGCTTTCCTTTCAACGCGACAATTTCCAATAGCTAGTATTAAGTCACAATATAACGTTACACAGTTCATCCACAACCAATTACACAGAGTCTTGTGAAAAAGTGGGTTAAATTTTCAGTTAAGAATGTATTACTTGTGTCAGAATAACGGGAAAGGCACATGGTTGTAGATGTAGATGATCTGGGTGCATGTATTAGCATTTGTCCTAAACATGAGGTGCAGACAGATAAATGATTGTGTGAATTACAACTCTTTTTTGGGAAACATGAATGCACCAGAATGCGAGACGGTTGTAATGTAACCGCAAACTTATTTCGTGCAAATTGGGAAGCACTGGATTTATTCCGTATACAAACCGCAGTCAGTAATAACAAACTGTTACAAAAATAAAGTTTTTCAGGAATGACAAAAATTGAGTTGCAACTTAGTGGGTGGCTAATTAATGGAAAAAATTGTGATATAGTGGGAGAAGACTTCTACCTGCCATCTACCATTACGGGTACTACATTAGTAAATAATAAACAACCAATGTTATACTGGCTAGACAATTCCTCTAACATTTTATCTAGTCAGAATATTTCCTTTCTAAATTACACACTGGACACTACAGTACTAATGGATATAAACAATTTTATTGACAAGGAGAAAGGACAGATTACTGTGGTCCAGATGCTCAGACATATACAGGAGTATTGTCGTAAGTGGTAGCATTACACAATCATCATTAGTGTAACAGCCACTAGTATCACCATGATACTAGTACTCATTTGTCAGTTTATCTGCGTAGAATGACATAGAGTTGAAGCCCACACATGAAATCCCCCTGGAATGGATTGTATCACTTGAAAAAACAGGAAATAATGCTTAGGTTAGTGAATACAACACCTGTAAAAATATGTATTAGGGTTAATAGTTCTTATGTATTTCTTAAAATTCAGGTCGAATTTTTCCAAAGAGGAAGGGTGTGTTACACAACAGCTCTGTAGCAGAATTATAGCTGTAAGTTTTCCAAGTCTTGGTTGCAGTGCAAACATTGCAGTGTGTCAACAGAATGGGGAAGGGGAACAGCAGCTACTCTGCGCCATACTTATTGGGTCAACCTGACAGGAATGGATGCACACATGCCAGACTGAATAGTATGCATCAGTGGAAGTTGAATGGAACAGTACGAGCTTGCAGCATCACATCACTTCGTTATGTGAGGAAACAATGCTTAAGTCTCGTGCAACAACGCGTATCCAGAGCCTTCTGGAACCACCAACTAACCTGTAAAACGTCAACACATTCATTTGACAGGGCTGATGCCTTTATGACAGAAAACATAGGGGAAATATCAGCCACTCCACACACACTATATACATATACCTGAGCACTTGAATACACAGTCAAGTCGGTCAGATGAATCGATGGCTTCACTACATAGCACTCGATTACCTAACATGTTCTAAGGTCGGTACAAGCCTGTTATAGAACTCTAACACTCTTCTACATCAGCTGACAATCAGCAAAATGTCAACTCCTGCATAGCTCCAAGTTCAACTCCAGCGCTACAACCAACTACGAACACAGAGGAAGTATCTAGGAGCACTTCCATGTCCTGCACACCGGAACTACAGCGTTCCTAGGAAAGATGCCTGCTTGCCGGTAGGCCAGAAGCCAGCACACATCACAACCACATAACAACCGTCAACACAGTCCAGTATGAAGATGATGCGAGGCAGCAAGTAGGGTGGGGACCGAGAACCACCAGTCCAGACGTGTGAATTTCTCATTTACAGGTTCCACCATACTTCCATACGGTTCCACAACAAATGGCGCGGCAAAGGGGTCACCTACCTACACAGGCTGAGCTAGTGTGGACGCAGCCGCACTGTCAGCGCACAGTATGGCAGGAGGCTGCTGATGCCATCGACCCGGTAGCCTGGAGTACGCAGAAATATGTACCACTTCAAAATAAATGTTTTACTGACCAATAATCTTTCTTTACGCCCCATGTCGGCACCAGAACAGCCTCCACTCCTTCCTGCAGGGCACCCCATGGTGGTTTGCAGTCTGGTGTCCTGACGAATTACCAGCTCTCCAACACCACCCGAGTGCGCACCCACCAAGGGGTGCACCAGCAACTGCGCAACCCTCCTACAGCGGCATCAAAATTGACCAGTTTCAAGGTCTAATGTTTATGTCACCGCCATGTTGAAAAATACAATGGGGGCCCTAATTCGTAACTTTTACCAGTCAAAGGAGGCGGGTTTGCATAAGGTTCAGTATATACATTACGATTTTGTGTATAAAATGTGATGCGTATTTCACTCTGATGCTAAGGTATAGATTAACAGAGAGGTTTTTCGTTTTTTGCAAGTGACCATCGAAGGCATGAATTTTTGGACTTAGACCTATGATCGATTGTACATTCAGTTTTTGTCAACACAGATTATTTATTACCTACAATACATAAGTATTAATATATTATCCCATATATGGGTTTTATGACATGTTAATGTCAAGCACGAGTCAAAGCAGACGGGTGGAATCATGTCATAAAATAATACCATTGAATTGGTATTGTCATTTTCATTTGAGATGTATTATAGGTCAATTTTAGTATCCAATACCATTTTAATGTGATGGGAATTGGGAGGGCCTTGTTTGGTATCATTTTCTTGATTTTATGTGTAGTATAGGTTAACTGAAGTACTGAGTACTATTTCTATGCTTTTTTGTAAGTGTTGATTGGTATCGCTTTCTTCATTTGATTATTAGATCAAGAGAAGTATTTGATTCTGTGCATAGTCATTTTCATTTTTTTTTTTTTAATTATATTTTTCTGTGTTTTACAGTTGGATTTTTGTCATATTTTCCTGTATAGAATGTCCCCATACAGAACCACCACATTCCCACATTTGTCCCATTAGTGTCATTTTACGTTAATTTTCATGTGTTTAAATCAGCATGTTATGCAATTGTTTTGGTTGTCATATTGTCTACGAATACATACGCCATTGCCACCATATTGATGATGTCTTGTGTCAAAGCAGACGGGTGGAATTGTGTAGTAAAGTATTGCCCTTGTATGTACCCTTCTCCATTCAGTAAAATTAAGTGCCATTGTAAAACAAAGATATCATGACGAAAGTGGGGAGGAGTGGGCAAGTTTGGAGTCCTTACTCTTATGGGAATTAGTACATAGTGACTACGAGTTTGAGTACAGTGGGCAGGGTAAAGCTGGAAGTTTGTGTCTGACGGGAAGCATGCTTAGATAGTCCTTGCAGGTGCGGTGATCACTGTGTCTGCAGTGGTGTAGGAGTCAGCGCAACTGCCTAGAAAGCAGGAGACCTGAGTTCGAATCCCGGCTGGGTACACAGTTAAAATCATACATTATGTGAATATGAAACATTTGCATTGTCACGTGACTGGCTAATGCCAATGTCACTGATTGCCACCAAGATGGTAGGTGAAATTTAACCACTTCAATTACTGCAGTGAGACAAGTAGCAATTAGGCCTCAATTTACATTGTAGCTTGTCAAAAAAATACATCCTGATTTTTAAATATTACTCATAAAAAAATATTTACAACTACAACACCGAATTGTTTATAAAGTGTAAAATGCAACGACAATCTTATTCGCTGTCTGTCAACATATGTATAAGTTGAACAGAAATAATCATCACCTAAACAACAAACTGTGTGTTTGGTGGATGGTCCATGGGAACTGATTTGTAGGACCCCTCGAGCAAAATATGTCAAGAGTACCAACAATGGGCAATACTACAGATCAATTGAATGGAATGTACATCCCCAACAATAATTCAACTAAATAAGGAAACATTTTAGTGGGTGGAGTATGTGAATACATTAGATTACAGCAGGTTGATGTTAAAATGAATTTGGGAACAGACCATGTTCCGTATACAAAACTCCTAACTATGTAGTTCAATAGCCTGGTGGAGGAGGATTGAAAAGGCCCGAGTTGTAAGGACACCATTGAAATCAACCATGTTACGTTTAGCTGCACTACAGGTTGGTCCACTGTGCTCTAGGTTACAGTTTAGCAGTGCCCATTCAACCTAATGGAAAGATGGCTGGTAGTCATACAGATATATACCAGTAAGCTATACAATAATTGCAGCAGGTGAGGAAAATGACATGGCTGCTTTCACAGGTGGCCCAAACTCTTATGGGGCTAAGAGATATGAATGGAATAGTTTGGGTTGAAGTTTTGGTAGGTCATGCACCTGAATCTTCCACAGGTATTGAACCAACATAACGAGGGGTTCCAGTCTCAAAGGCTTTGCATGACTTTATGCATGTAATGTCCTTAGAGTTGCGCAATTAATATAAGTAATGATACTGTTTGGAAAGATAAATGACTGGCAGTGGACCACAGAAAGCTGTCAGAGCATCTGGTAGACAGCCCAGGTAGAAGTGATGGGTTAAACAAAACAGTCAGTTTGTCCAGTTTGTCCGTTTGAGCTTCATACTCAAAACTAATGAGGGCTGTTAGCCGAGCATATCTTAAGGGGTAGATGGATGATGTGTGTTTCAGTATTTCAGAATAAAATAAAATAATCTGTAAAATTATTTACCATCAACACTGAAGTCATCTATGATGTCAGAATAATTATGTTAACACATCTCATTACTCTAAAACTAATTTCAATAACCCAAAAATTACAAAAGTTTATGACTACTACATCAAAATACAGAAAAAGCAAGTTAAAAATACCCAACTTTTGAAAATCATCATGTAATTTCAACAAACTCTGGTTTAGACAATAGCTTACTGTCTCTAGCTATCATCTTGAAAGTGTCACACTTGTATATATTTATTTAATAACTGATTTCAACTCTATATATATATATAAATAAAAATAGAAAAAAGATGACTTACCAAAACGACCGGATCATCCAGAGAAACAAATAAAATCACACACAAACACACATACAAGCTTTCGCCACCACTGGCAGCTTCTTCAGGAAAAAGAGGAAAAAAGGGGAGGAAAAGGGAAGATATGGGTTTTAAGGAAGTGGAAAAGGAGTCATTCCAATCCCAGGAGTGGAAGGACTTACCTTAGGGGAAAAAAAAAGGAAGGTAAACAAATACACACACACTCAGACATATCGAAACGCAAGCACACCTAGACAGACATTTGTGAAAAGCAAAGAAGTTGGACAGAGATACCAATTGAGGCAGAGGCTCTGTCCACAAAACCCAGGCAAAGATGCTAAAGATAGTGGGCGGGAATTTGAGTTAGCGGAGATTGAGACCAGGTGGGCAACGGGAGGAAACAATAAACTGAAGGGCAAGTTCCCATCTCCGGAGTTCTGAAAGGTTGGTGTCAGTGGGAAGTATCCAGATAACCCGGACGGTGTAACACTGCGCCAAGATGTGCTGGCCGTGCACCAAGGCATTTTTAGCCACAGGGTGATCCTCATTACCAACAAACACTGTCTGCCTGTGACCGTTCATGCGAATGGACAGTTTGTTGCTGGTCATTCCCACATAGAACGCTTCACAGTGCAGGCATGTTAGTTGGTAAATCACGTGGGTGCTATCGCAAGTGGCTCTGCCCTTGATCGTGTACACCTTCCGGGTTACTGGACTGGAGTAAGTGGTGGTGGAAGGGTGCATAGGGCAGGTTTTACAACGGGAGCGGTTGCATGGGTAGGAGCCAGAGGGTAGGGAAGGTGGTTTGGGGGTTTCATAGGGATGGACTAGGAGGTTACGAAGGTTAGGTGGGCGGCGGAAAGACACTCTCGGAGGAGTGGGGAGGATGTCATTAAGGATGGATCTCATTTCAGGGCAGGATTTAAGGAAGTCGTATCCCTGCTGGAGAGCCACATTCAGAGTCCGCTCCAGTCCCGGAAAGTATCCGGTGACAAAAGGGGCACTTCTGGGATTCTTCGGTGGAAGGTTCTGGATTTGGAGGAATGAGGAGGTGGAAAGTTTCCCTCTATTATATATATATATATATATATATATATATATATATATATATATATATATATATATATTATAGAGGAAAAATTCCTAACAGGAAAAAAATATACGTAAAAAATAGATGAACACTTACCAGGCGAAGGGGCACAGGCAGTAATAGCAACAAATAAACACACAGACACACACACACTCAAAAATGCTAGCTTTCGCAGCCTAGCTGCTTCATCAGGCAGAAGGGAAGGAGAGGGAAAAGGAAATGATGAGGGATTTAAGGAAGGGGGTAAGGAGCCATTCCAATCCCGGGACAGGAAAGACTTACCTTGGGGGAAAAAATGGAAGGTAAATAAATGCACATACACCCACACATTTACACAGACACAAGTACACTTAGGCAGACATACTGTAGAACTGTAGAAAGCAAAGAAGTTAGACAGAGATGCCACTTGAGGCAGAGGCTCTGTCCAGAGAACCAAGGCAAAGATGTTAAGATGGTGGGTGGGAATTCGAATTTAGCGGAGGTTGAGACCAGGTGGGCAACGGGAAGAGAGAATATGCTGAAGGGCTAGTTCCCATCTCCGGAGTTCTGAAGGATTGGTGTCAGTGGGAAGTATCCAGATAACCCGGACGGTGTAGCACTGTGCCAAGATGTGCTGGCCATGCACCAAGGCATGTTTAGCCACAGGGTGATCCTCGTTACCAACAAACACTGTCTGCCTGTGTCCATTCATGCGAATGGACAGTTTGTTGCTGGTCATTCCCACATAGAACGCTTCACAGTGCAGGCATGTCAGTTGGTAGATCACGTGGGTACTATCGCAAGTGGCTCTGCCTTTGATCGTGTACACCTTCCGGGTTACGGGACTGGAGTAAGTGGTGGTGGAAGGGTGCATAGGGCAGGTTTTACAACGGGGGCGGTTACAAGGGTAGGAGCCAGAAGGTAGGGAAGGTGGTTTGGGGATTTCATAGGGGTGGACTAGGAGGTTACGGAGGTTAGGTGGGCGGCGGAAAGACACTCTCGGTGGAGTAGGAAGGATGTCATGAAGGATGGATCTCATTTCGGGGCAGGATTTTAGGAAGTCGTATCCTTGCTGGAGAGCCACATTCAGAGTCCGCTCCAGTCCCGGAAAGTATCCGGTGACAAGAGGGGCACTTCTGGGGTTTTGTGGAAAATTCTTAAATTGGGGAGATGAGGAAGTGGCTCTGGCAATTTGCTTCTGTACCAGACCAGGAGGATAGCTGCGGGATGTGAAGGCTGTTATCAGGTTATTGGTGTATTGGTTCAGGGATTCAGGACTGGAGCAGACTCGTTTGCCACGAAGACCTAAGCTGTAGGGAAGGGAACGTTTGATGTGGAAAGGATGGCAGCTGTCATAATGCAGGTACTGTTGTTTATTGGTAGGTTTGATGTGGACGGATGTGTGTAGTTGGCCGTTGGATAGATGGAGGTCGACATCGAGGAAAGTGGCATGGGATTTGGAATAGGACCAGGTGAATTTGATGGGACCAAAGGAGTTGAGGTTGGAGAGGAAATTCTGGAGTTCTTCTTCACTGTGAGTCCAGATCATGAAGATGTCGTCAATGAATCTATACCAAACTTTGGGTTGACAGGCTTGGGTGTCCAGGAAGGCTTCCTCTAAGCGTCCCATAAATAAGTTCGCGTACGAGGGGGCCATCCTGGTCCCCATGGCTGTTCCCTTTAGTTGTTGGTATGTCCGGCCCTCAAAAGTGAAGAAGTTGTGGGTTAGGATGAAGCTGGTTGGTGTCTTTGATGAAGCCCCATTGTGGCCGGTTACCAAGCCCCAACAGAACGAATCTCTGCCTACATAGACCAACACCTTCAACCCATCATGTGCAGTCTCCCATCCTTCATCAAAGACACCAACCACTTCCTTGATCGCCTGAAATCCTTACCCAGCCTGTTACCTCCTGAAACCTTCCTTGTAACCATCGATGCCACTTCCTTATACACTAATATCCCACATGCCCAGGGCCTCGCTGCGATGGAATATTTCCTTTCACGCCGACCACCCACCTCCTTACCTAAAACCTCTTTCCTTAATACCCTAGCCAGCTTCATCCTAACCCACAACTTCTTCACTTTTGAGGGCCGGACATACCAACAACTAAAGGGAACAGCCATGGGGACCAGGATGGCCCCCTCGTACGCGAACTTATTTATGGGACGCTTAGAGGAAGCCTTCCTGGACACCCAAGCCTGTCAACCCAAAGTTTGGTATAGATTCATTGACGACATCTTCATGATCTGGACTCACAGTGAAGAAGAACTCCAGAATTTCCTCTCCAACCTCAACTCCTTTGGTCCCATCAAATTCACCTGGTCCTATTCCAAATCCCATGCCACTTTCCTCGATGTCGACCTCCATCTATCCAACGGCCAACTACACACATCCGTCCACATCAAACCTACCAATAAACAACAGTACCTGCATTATGACAGCTGCCATCCTTTCCACATCAAACGTTCCCTTCCCTACAGCTTAGGTCTTCGTGGCAAACGAGTCTGCTCCAGTCCTGAATCCCTGAACCAATACACCAATAACCTGATAACAGCCTTCACATCCCGCAGCTATCCTCCTGGTCTGGTACAGAAGCAAATTGCCAGAGCCACTTCCTCATCTCCCCAATTTAAGAATTTTCCACAAAACCCCAGAAGTGCCCCTCTTGTCACCGGATACTTTCCGGGACTGGAGCGGACTCTGAATGTGGCTCTCCAGCAAGGATACGACTTCCTAAAATCCTGCCCCGAAATGAGATCCATCCTTCATGACATCCTTCCTACTCCACCGAGAGTGTCTTTCCGCCGCCCACCTAACCTCCGTAACCTCCTAGTCCACCCCTATGAAATCCCCAAACCACCTTCCCTACCTTCTGGCTCCTACCCTTGTAACCGCCCCCGTTGTAAAACCTGCCCTATGCACCCTTCCACCACCACTTACTCCAGTCCCGTAACCCGGAAGGTGTACACGATCAAAGGCAGAGCCACTTGCGATAGTACCCACGTGATCTACCAACTGACATGCCTGCACTGTGAAGCGTTCTATGTGGGAATGACCAGCAACAAACTGTCCATTCGCATGAATGGACACAGGCAGACAGTGTTTGTTGGTAACGAGGATCACCCTGTGGCTAAACATGCCTTGGTGCATGGCCAGCACATCTTGGCACAGTGCTACACCGTCCGGGTTATCTGGATACTTCCCACTGACACCAATCCTTCAGAACTCCGGAGATGGGAACTAGCCCTTCAGCATATTCTCTCTTCCCGTTGCCCACCTGGTCTCAACCTCCGCTAAATTCGAATTCCCACCCACCATCTTAACATCTTTGCCTTGGTTCTCTGGACAGAGCCTCTGCCTCAAGTGGCATCTCTGTCTAACTTCTTTGCTTTCTACAGTTCTACAGTATGTCTGCCTAAGTGTACTTGTGTCTGTGTAAATGTGTGGGTGTATGTGCATTTATTTACCTTCCATTTTTTCCCCCAAGGTAAGTCTTTCCTGTCCCGGGATTGGAATGGCTCCTTACCCCCTTCCTTAAATCCCTCATCATTTCCTTTTCCCTCTCCTTCCCTTCTGCCTGATGAAGCAGCTAGGCTGCGAAAGCTAGCATTTTTGAGTGTGTGTGTGTCTGTGTGTTTATTTGTTGCTATTACTGCCTGTGCCCCTTCGCCTGGTAAGTGTTCATCTATTTTTTACGTATATATATATATATATATATATATATATATATATATATATATATATATATATATATATATATGGAGACCTTCCAGGTGGGAAAAATGGTATAAGATAAAGATTTTTGACTTACCTAAAGTACAGGCTCGTCGGTAGGAACACCACACACACTCAAAAACACACAACCATTCGAGCTTTCGCCACCAGTGGTGGCTTCTTCGGGAAAAAGAGGGAGGAAGGAGAGGAGAAAGGGAAGGATACGGGTTTTAAGGAAGTGGAAAAGGAGCCATTCCAATCCCAGGAGTGGAAGGACTTACCTTAGGGGACAAAAAGGAAGGTAAACAAATACACACACACACTCACATATCCACATCCAAACACACTTAGGCAGACATTTGTAGAATCCCAAATGTTTCTACACCGACTCCACCGACACCCCGCACCCCCACCTTCTACCTACTTTCCAAGATTCACAAACCCAATCATCCCGGCCGCCCCATTGTGGCCGGTTACCAAGCCCCAACAGAACGAATCTCTGCCTACATAGACCAACACCTTCAACCTATCATGTGCAGTCTCCCATCCTTCATCAAAGACACCAACCACTTCCTTGATCGCCTGAAATCCTTACCCAGCCTGTTACCTCCTGAAACCATCCTTGTAACCATCGATGCCACTTCCTTATACACTAATATCCCACGTGCCCAGGGCCTCGCTACGATGGAATATTTCCTTTCACGCCGACCACCCACTTCCTTACCTAAAACCTCTTTCCTTAATACCCTAGCCAGCTTCATTCTAACCCACAACTTCTTCACCTTTGAGGGCCAGACATACCAACAACTAAAGGGAACGGCCATGGGAACCAGGATGGCCCCCTCGTATGCAAACTTATTCATGGGACGCTTAGAGGAAGCCTTCCTGGACACCCAAGCCTGTCAACCCAAAGTTTGGTATAGATTCATTGACGACATCTTCATGATCTGGACTCACAGTGAAGAAGAACTCCAGAATTTCCTCTCCAACCTCAACTCCTTTGGTCCCATCAAATTCACCTGGTCCTATTCCAAATCCCATGCCACTTTCCTCGATGTCGACCTCCATCTATCCAACGGCCAACTACACACATCCGTCCACATCAAACCTACCAATAAACAACAGTACCTGCATTATGACAGCTGCCATCCTTTCCACATCAAACGTTCCCTTCCCTACAGCTTAGGTCTTCGTGGCAAACGAGTCTGCTCCAGTCCTGAATCCCTGAACCAATACACCAATAACCTGATAACAGCCTTCACATCCCGCAGCTATCCTCCTGGTCTGGTACAGAAGCAAATTGCCAGAGCCACTTCCTCATCCCCCCAATTTAAGAACCTTCAACACAACCCCAGAAGTGCCCCTCTTGTCACCGGATACTTTCCGGGACTGGAGCGGACTCTGAATGTGGCTCTCCAGCAAGGATACGACTTCCTAAAATCCTGCCCCGAAATGAGATCCATCCTTCATGACATCCTTCCTACTCCACCGAGAGTGTCTTTCCGCCACCCACCTAACCTCCGTAACCTCCTAGTCCACCCCTATGAAATCCCCAAACCACCTTCCCTACCTTCTGGCTCCTACCCTTGTAACCGCCCCCGTTGTAAAACCTGCCCTATGCACCCTTCCACCACCAATTACTCCAGTCCCGTAACCCGGAAGGTGTACACGATCAAAGGCAGAGCCACTTGCGATAGTACCCACGTGATCTACCAACTGACATGCCTGCACTGTGAAGCGTTCTATTTGGGAATGACCAGCAACAAACTGTCCATTCGCATGAATGGACACAGGCAGACAGTGTTTGTTGGTAACGAGGATCACCCTGTGGCTAAACATACCTTGGTGCATGGCCAGCACATCTTGGCACAGTGCTACACCGTCCGGGTTATCTGGATACTTCCCACTGACACCAATCCTTCAGAACTCCGAAGATGGGAACTAGCCCTTCAGCATATTCTCTCTTCCCGTTGCCCACCTGGTCTCAACCTCCGCTAAATTCGAATTCCCACCCACCATCTTAACATCTTTGCCTTGGTTCTCTGGACAGAGCCTCTGCCTCAAGTGGCATCTCTGTCTAACTTCTAACTTCTTTGCTTTCTACAGTTCTACAGTATGTCTGCCTAAGTGTACTTGTGTCTGTGTAAATGTGTGGGTGTATGTGCATTTATTTACCCTCCATTTTTTCCCCCAAGGTAGGTCTTTCCTGTCCCGGGATTGGAATGGCTCCTTACCCCCTTCCTTAAAACCCTCATCATTTCCTTTTCCCTCTCCTTCCCTTCTGCCTGATGAAGCAGCTAGGCTGCGAAAGCTAGCATTTGTCTGTGTGTGTCTGTGTGTTTATTTGTTGCTATTACTGCCTGTGCCCCTTCGCCTGGTAAGTGTACTTCATCTATTTTTTACGTATATTTTTCCTGTTAGGAATTTTTCCTCTATAATTTATATATATAACTCGATAACGGCTGAACCGATTTGGCTAATTTTAGTCTTGAAATATTCCTGTAAGTCCAGGAAAGGTTTAAACGGTGATAAAATATGGAAAAGTTGTCCGGAAAAGAGGAAAATCTGGAAAAACTGAAACAGCTTTTTACCAGTGAGCTATCAATACTGTTCGTCCAATTGCGATCAAATTTTGTACATTTCATACTGAAAGCAAGAGGAAGGTTCACATCAAATAAAAATTTGGAAAAGTGGCCCAGAAAGTAGGAAAATTTAAGAAAAACCAAAGGCATTCTTTTTTCCCTAAGAATAAAATTAATTGCCACATGATTCTAAGAGCATCGCTTGAGTACGGCTTGACAGGACAAGGTTTGTATGCAATAAATAGTTTGGAAAATTGGAAAATTTGAGAAAAAATGTGTTTTTCAATGTGTGTTTAATGGAATTCAGCACTGTAACTAACTATTCGCATGACGTAGAGGGGTAATTTTTTTGTTTGTTTGTTCATTATGGCCCTGGAAAAGATTTCAGTAAACAAAAACAAAAAATAAATAAATAAAGAAAGAAATAGGGACAGTTAAAAGGGAAAGTCGCAAAATTCGAACCAAGATCCTTTTTCAATGTGTTTCTAAATGCACTCAACACTATAATTTGAGAACTGGTCATCTGATTGCGATAAAATTTTGATCATATGACATTCAAAGAAAGATGAACATTCTTACGAACTAAAAATTTGGGAAAGTGACCCGAAAAATTTGAAAATTCGAAAGAAACTGAAAGAGCTTTTTTCAATGGGACATCAATATGATTCGCCTGATTGCGATAAAATTTTGCATATTTAACATTCAAAGCAAGAGAATTGGTCTTATGAAATAAAAATTTGGAAAATTTCTCCTGAAAATTGGAAAATTCAGAAAAAATAGAAACATATTTTTGTATGACATATCAATACCATTCATCTGATTACAATAAAATTTTGCACATTCGACTTCAAAGTGAGAGGAAGGTCTGAGTGAAGTAAAAGTTTGGAATAGTTGGCCAAAAAATAGGAAAATTTGGGGAAAACTGAAAGAGCTGTTTTATTTTGGATATCAATATCATTCGTACTTATGCGGTAAACTTTGGCACATTTGACGTTCACCAGATAGACTATCTGATGATGACTTTATAAACCTACTGGGTCTAAAATACTTATGATTTAAAATTAATATGGTTTATATTAAGACGTAAGCGATACAAAGTTCACCAGGTAATCTAGTTTAAATATATATACATATCATTACATTATCCACAGTAACAGTGAAAATGCAAGCAACATTATTTACCTCTCATATATTTAATTTATTGTTTCAATTTATTGTATTTAAATAGGCCTAATGTTTTATTATAATAATGGAAAGTCCAGGTTGGAATAAATAATATAGTGAGGACAGTTTACAACTCACCGCAAAGACGTGGCGACGAGCTGCGACAGGCACATACAAAAGACACACACATACAACACATTCAGCTATCGGCCATGGCCTTCTTCAGAAAATAGAGCACTCACGCAATCACACAGGCACACAACACAGTCATACAACCATCATCTCCGACTGCCACACTTCGAATCACACTCTGCAGCGAATCGGGGACGGGAGGGGAGGGCAGGGGGAGGGGATAGAAAGGTTACCCATCCCCACTACCGTGACGTAACCTTTCTATCCCCTCCCCCTGCCCTCCCCTCCCGTCCCCGATTCGCTGCAGAGCGTGATTCGAAGTGTGGCAGTCGGAGGTGATGGTTGTATGACTGTGTTGTGTGCCTGTGTGATTGCATGAGTGCTCTATTTTCTGAAGAAGGCCATGGCCGATAGCTGAATGTGTTGTATGTGTGTGTCTTTTGTATGTGCCTGTCGCAGCTCGTCGCCACGTCTTTGCGGTGAGTTGTAAACTGTCCTCACTATATTACCTAATGTTTTATTAGTACACAAGTGGTTTCAGATGGTCAGTTATTACTTAAAGAAATATCTCATGTTAAGATGTAGGCCTATATGATTATTGAAGGGATGAAAGTCTGCCAATGATGATGATCACAATGGAGGTGAGGCGATTGTTGGTATTTACCAAAGTCCTTTAAAATATGAGTATAATACAATAAAAAATGCAGGATTCAACAAATTGAGACAAAAACTGCATACAATATGAAACAAGGAAGATGAGTCAGGTCCCAACATCGTAACTTTGTCTAAAAGGTAGAATGTTGATGAAGAAGCTGATGACTAAATCTGACTGGCTGCAGGAAGAAAAAGTATGAACCCACCACCCTGCAATACACTAATACCTCAAGCCTAAAAACTTAGGCCAGAGTCCAGAAATTTCGCCAAATTTTAAAAGTTTTAACACACCTCATCATCAGCTAAAATATGTGACAAATCTGCACTAAGATCCACCTGTGTTCTCTGTGCCCGGTATAAAATACACACTATTAAAATGTGGCAAACAGGCATCACATAGCGGGGGTTCCTCTCACCGGAAGAAGAATCCTTGGGTAAGTGAACAGTGTCCAATTTGGAGGCAGGTAATGGCGACTTCATCCCACCTGAGGTGCTCCGCCAATGAGAAAGTGGCCAAGGGACAGAATTGGTGGGGGGAGTGTGTCTGAGAGAAAGCAGGTGAGCAAAGGAGTGCACGGTAAAGAGAACTCCAGGTCCAGTCAACGGCAGAAGAACGACCCTTCTGAATGATAGGAGTGATCTCATCTCGGGACTCTTAAATTTGGTGAGAACCAGCGAACACCAATGCAACTGATATTTGTGTATGTTTTTACACAAGGACTTGCAAGTGGTGTTTGGGAGACAAACTATTTTGGACTGTTGTCAATTTTATGTTGATTGCTCGTGAAATATACAGAGTTTCTGTGTTTCTTAAACTTAAGATTATTTGGTTGAGGGAAAGCGCTACCAATTTCTTATCAGAGTTAATGTAACTGTTTAACCACTTTATTCCATTTATGATCAATAATTCATCTGACCACTTCCAATAAGGAACCAATTTGATTGAATAAACCTCAACTAAATGTCTGACTTTGCATGCATCATTTGCAAACGTTAGAATAAAACACTTTTTATTACTGAACCAGTTATCTTATGTAATATTTCTTATTTGTTTAGCAAACTGCCACCTATGCATAGAGTGTTTTCAACTGCAGGACCACAGGTAAAAAATAATATCTGCAACTAAGGTCCTTGCTGAGACATGAAAGCAGACATGTAGGCCTATTGTTCAATGCTAACAACATTGAGCCAAACTTCTAAATCAGAACCATACATAGTGCAATATGTAGGTTCTTACATTGTACAGTCACACTTGCCTTAATCTTAGCTGTGATAAATTGCTGTGTAGGATACAGCATTAAGTTGCAATAGTGTGCTAGACTCCTGAATATTGTCAATTACAATGGCGGCCATTTTTATTTGTCAGCGCGTGCCGATTTTTCAGTCTGGAGACCTTAGCGAAAATTTAAATATCTCTGCACTAGGTTAAGTTACAACACTGCAATTGACATGATTGTTTTTACAAAAGTGTCCTCTACAACATTGTCTCATACACAAAATACCCTAAATTCAAAACTAACCAGTCAAAATGACCTCCAAAATTTGGTATCCAAATTTTCAAAAATCCACTTTTTAGGCCCAATAATGACATACATGGAGTGACTTATGAGAGTATTTTTTTTTCCTGTAGTTAGATATCATACTCTAAAGTTTGAGGCTAGTTATCTCAGATGGGACTGAAAAATCGGCACACACCGACGTATAAAAATGGCTGCCATTCAGTAAAGGTGCAAGATAAATTACTTTAAAAAAACTGTTTTGAACTTCTCAAATATAGGGCAATCACATATAAAAAAATTAAAATATTTAAAAATAGTCAAGCAACCATCCCTGTACCACTTCATATGGATTGACCCATATACCAGTTTTCCGATCTCTTGATGAAGTCAAGGGTGAAAGCTGATGGGTGGTATCCCAGTCCACAGTTATGCCATTATTTTTACAAATATGTCATGATTTTAAGGGTCGTGGTTAGACAGGAATCTAGGAGTACAGCTTAAACTGTTGAGTGAATGTGCTTTTTACGAATATGCCATGATATTAAAGGAAGTGGTTAAGTAGGAACTGAAGAGTACAGATTAAATTGTTGCAAGCATTTTACCAAATTATCAACACTGAAAAAAATATTTTAATTCGTATAATTTGAGAGACAGAAACACACACGTATTTCGATTTATATAACAACGAAGTGTTACATCTGAACAGAAAGAATGTGCATGTGGAGAAACGCAGTTTTGTAGTGTGCGATCTTATGCATTCAAACACTGATTCATTTCGAAAATAAAATTATTCAAACATGATTTTAACACATTAATCCCAGCATCCACAGCGACTGTTGCCAACAATGCCACTTCATGTCACATAAATACATTAGGCCATGCCGCTGATCAAGAGTTTTACCGTCACTAGCTTCTCGATGATGAACATATGTTGGTATGTAGAAGTGTCATTGAGAGAGCCAATGAAAATGTAACAATCCACTTAGTTGTCCATGTAAATGGGTTTAGCTGCAATTCGTGAAGTAGACCTTCTCATTGAAAATAAGTCAACACTTCTTATGGCTGGTGCTGTAAATATGTGATGACATGAATATTTTAATAGCATATCACAGTATTAAAACAAGTAGGCTTAAGTACAATGCTAGCCATATTCTATAATTTCACAATTTATGTTGTATGGTGTGGTATGTATCATTGTTGATCATAGTTTAGGAAGGTCCTAGGTATCTGTTCTCTATTTAGCTGCCTTGTACGCAGTGATGGGATAGGGGGATGGTTGGAACCATTGTCTATTACAGTCCAAATGAAATTGTCAACAGCTTAAGTATTATTTTAGGTGCATGCAGATGGAGTGGTACCACTTTCTTCGTTTGAGGTGGATTATAGCACAAATGAATTAGTCAACATAGTGTGTAGTGTTGACACACAATCTATTTATTAATTTAGCATATGACATGTCTACAGAATCAATTTTACAGGTAGGCCTATAGTAAATACAGTTAGTTACAGATTTGTAAGTTGTGTAGATATACATTCCAATTGGTTATGTAATATTTGGGAAACAATTTTTCTGTCAAATATAAAATGTAGTTAATTACAATAAAGTTACATTACACTATAAACATAGTCATTAGATTACAGAGCAATGCTAGGATAAAGCAGATTAAATATTTACATTAAGTGGTTTAAGCTTGTCATTACAGACAGATGGCTAATGTCCTTAACCAGTTTATTGCCTCAGGGGTAAACATACAGTTCTATAATGACAATTATCTTTGATTCCACAGAAACAATTTGAAAAGTTAATTAGCTTGTAATACCCTGTGTACAAATAGCATTATGAGCCTAGCATCCTAGGGGAGCAGCTGAGCATAGTGCCATAATGCAACTTCTTCACTGCATACTTAATGGTTGATCCTTCTTCACTAGGTTACACCTATTTGAGTGATGCTGTTGACATACAATTAACAATGCCCAAAAAGGAAAATCGAAGATTCAGAATAAATTAAGCATATGTATCATAACCAGCAAGCAAAGTAAATTGGGGGAGGGGGGGGGAGAAGACATGTCAGTTACCATTGAATTTTCACTGTTGCACAGATATTTCCAAAGCAATATTAATTCACCTGGTGAGAAAAACTCTAAGAAGGCACTGGATTCCATATGCTAATATAATCGTAAAATTCTTTGAACAAGCTCTGATAGGCCTAATTTGTCAGTGGAAGTCTGATTCGCCCGCAACATAAAGTCACCATAAAAAAAAAAAAAAAAAAAACAACAACAACAACAACAACAACACCACACACACACACACACACACACACACACACACACACCACACTTAATTGTATAAAACGAAGAGTTGAGTAAAGGTTGACAGAGCACTGAGAGAACTAAGCCAAAACATGGCTGATGCAGAAGATACTTTAGGACGCAAATCACAATAAGACTATGCAAATGGGAGTATCTGAGAAAGGGGAAATAATTCCAGGGTTTGAGAATAATGAAATGAATGCAAATAGGAGTAGCTGAGAAAGGGGAAATAATTCCAGGGTTCGAGAATAATGAAATGATGCAAGTTAGGGTAAGACACCGAGTTTAATATCTTTCAGTGGACAAAACGAAATTCCACTATACCTGCCTTGCTCGATCAGTCGACGTCGTATAGTATGCCTGCTCACACGAAGGTGAAGCATCTTCTTAATTTCGTTTTCTGTCCTAAAAGGGTCGTCATCAACACAACGGCGTATACGGTTATCTTGTTCTTCCGTGGTAATCCGTGGCCGTCCAGACCGACGCCGACAGGTAACGTGGCCTTCTTTCAACATCCTATTCACCCATAGATGAATTGTAGATTTACTAAATCCTAAGGTCCGAGAAATGGCGCTGATCGCATATCCATCTTGATAAAGTGCAAGAACGCGGCTTTTATCAAATTCACTCAGCTGTGCCATATCGTCTTCACCAAATAAACAACAACACACCACTCACAGACACCACTGTTGAAACTGACAGGCGATACATCGAATAAAATTTCGATAAATCGAGATATGTAGCAATAATTCAAGTTATTCGATGCATCGACTGTGACAACTTGTTGAACACGCCGATCCGGACGGCCGGCTGCGCGGTTGCCAGGACCTGTCATTCAGTGTGGATAAGGCAGGGTTTCCACAGGTATTAATTTCTTACACATGCATTCCCCAACCACCATTTCTTACGTAGCGTTCCACACGCCGATGTAGGAAAAACTACTTACACGACTTTCAAGATGGTCTCTAGTGAAATTTTTCGTGCAGGAGTTTCACACCATTTAGCTGTAGAGTTTATACAGAAGTTGACAAAGAAAAAAACAGATGCACTGCTACTGAATACAGGAGTGGCAATTTCGTAGGACGTGTTTGAAGGCGGTAAAATAAATTTTGAATCAGCTTTTAGTAGGTTGTCAGTGCAAGTATAACATGCTATTAGCCATGACCTCGGAAATTGCTGTTTGAAAACTGTCACAAACAGAATAAGGGAAAAATCTTTCGTTTTGGCCATGAAATAAATAATGAATGCTATTCCTGCTCTATGTTGTGCAGGGTCTTATATTTACCCTTGTGTAATCAGTACATTACACTCGTAAAGCGAACATTTCGCTGCCAACAAGGCATAGTGTCGCCTCTACTTGACATTTAACCCAATTTTGGAAACCTGATTTCTGATACTATATAAAAGTTAAAACACGTATGTGAAATACCGTGAGAGCTCGTATTAATTTGCAAGGTCATTGGCTACTGGAGGTACTGCAGTACATAACATTTTGAGGAACACTATTTTTACTGTATGTTATCTACAATTAACAGAAGATACATCAGAAAATAATGTTTATATCGGTACTACCTGCAGCAGTAATAAGTGGAAAGTAAGGTTTCTGTCTCAATAGTTCACCTTTTAAGGATTAGTCTAATTTCTGATAGGTAACAAGTGCTTATATACCAATTCACTACTTAACTTGGTAAGCAATCTTGGATCTACTTCAAGAATACTCTTTGTACAATGTTAATGTCGGTTTGAGCCGTATTATATTCATATAAGAGTTTTATGATGATCAAAGTAGGCCTACTTTTAATTCTCCAAAGCCACATATAAACTTTGATTTGATCGAAATGTTTACGGTCAATGATAAATTATTATTAGGCCTATACCGAAACAGAATATACGTTTACAATATTAACTGTTATACAATACTATGAACGTTAGCAAGTTAAAACTGTTTCAATGTTTTCAAATTCGGTTCGTCACATATAACGATATAAAGTATTCATTTACTTAGCTAAAGACAAAAGTTATTATTTTGGTGTAACACAAACACTTCATGTATACAAACATTAATTTTAAATGCGTGTTCCGTTCTGTCGAACGAGCAAGACCAGAATGAAAGCAGATCCGCCTATCAGCAGTTGCTGAAGCTTGTAAGCGATGGTTGGGGAAGCGACATCATGCAAGAAAGTTAAACGCGTTTGAACTTTCTTAACTTAGGCGTAAGAAGGCATGACAGTAAGCAAGATTTGTGTTTCCATGCGTAAGTTGACTGGCGTAAATTGAATCGTACTACAGTTCTGTCAAACCCCCAGGCGGGTAGATTGTAGAGTGGACGCTAAAAACCGAAAAGTGCCGCCGGAAGTGGACTACCGGAAGTCACCTACACTTCCTACCATATCTATGGTCACTCGTCCAGAATGTAGCAGTGGAGAGGTTCGTTCCAGCAGCTGCCAGACTGACGCGCATGCGCAACGCTGAAATTGTGTTCCAGCAGCGCCTTGGCCTGTTTCTGGCTACTTGGAGCGTGGCTGTTTGGTGTTCCAGCAGTTGCCGCAAGCAGCCAGATGCTACCCGGAAAAATATTTCTGGCGCTGTCAAGAGGTTCGTTCCAGCAGCTGCCAGACGGCTACTTTCAAGCGCTAAGAAACAGGTGTTACTGCGCATGCGCAGCTCCTATGACGCAAAAACCCTTGTTTGATACTTGCACTGCTGGAACGCTTTTTGCACTGTTTCTGGTTGCAGTCGAAGGCGAGTTTAAAGGAATAATTAAAATACTTTCCTTCTTAATAACGAAGAAGTGTAAACGAGAAATATCTGATCTCAAGTGGGATTGCAGTGACTTCGAAATAATCGAAATCACGCTACAAACACTCACGTATCACGTGATGGCTACCCCCCACTCTAACTCAGACCTTTCTGCGCATGCGCAAATTGGCAGCTTGACCGCGCCAGAAATATTTTTTCGGGTAGCGTCTGGCTGCTTGCGACAACTGCTGGAACACCAAACAGCCACACTCCAAGTAGCCAGAAGCGGGAGAAGGCGCTGCTGGAACAAAATTTCAGCGTTGCGCATGCGCGTCAAGCAATCTGGCAGCTGCTGGAACGAACCTAAGCTGCCAGATTCGCGCATGCGCAGAAAGGTCAGAGTTAGAGTGGGGGTTCGTGATCACGTGAGACATATGTGCTTGTGGCGGGTTTTTCGATTACTTCAAAGCCACTGCAGATCAACTTCATTAATAGGAATGTAAGTATTTTAATTATTCCTTTACGCTTACCTTTTCCTGCAAAAGAGATGTGACTGGTTGAAATGTGTAACTTATAATTGCCGTTTATTCCAGATGTCCAGCGAATCCGAGTCCGATGTGTTGTCGAGTGACGAGGAATTTGAATTAATACATCGTTCTAAAAGACAGAAAACAGAAAACTATTTCGAGCATGTTGTGCCACATTATAGCGACACTGAATTTCTTGGACATTTTCGAGTAAGGCGGCATGTGGCAGAGGATCTGTCCGAGAAATTCTAAGTATTACAGCTATCAGGCTGGAGGAAATGGGAAATTGCTTCCACTGCAGCAAATTTTGATATTTTTGTGGTTTGCCGGCCATGAAGCGGCAAGTTTTAGAGACGTGGCAGATAGGTTCAATATAACTATTAGTTCTTTGCACCGTATCATAGAGAGAGTTACATACTTTGTTAGCAGTTTAGGGATCAGCTTTATAAAGTGGCCATCTGACGAAGAAAGGGCACAAATAGAGGCCAATTTCAGGAGAAATAAGATGCCAGGTGCGATTGGGGCAATTGATGGGACTCACATTAGAATAGACAGACCTACACATGATGCCCAGTCGTATGTGAACAGAAAAAACTATTTTTCTATGCACCTACAAATAGTGTGCGATGACAACCGACAGATTCGCGATTTATTCGTCGGGTATCCTGGTTCTGTCCATGACGGGCGAGTGTTTAGGACATCAACACTTTTCCATACACTTGAGGAAAAGTGCGGCGATTTTCACCTTTTGGGTGACAGTGCCTACCCCTGCCTTAAAAATCTGTTAACTCCATTTCGAAACACAGGGCATTTATCTAGAGTTGAAAATGATTTCAATGTGACTCACTCAAGAAACAGGTGTGTTGTTGAACATTGTTTTGGGTTACTGAAGCAGCGTTTCAGGCAATTATATCACCTGAAATTAAGAAAACCTGAAGGCATAGCTCATTTCATCAGAGCCTGTTGTGTTTTGCACAACCTTGCCAATGATGACAACTTAGTATTGGAAGAAGTTGAAGGTAACATGTACATTACTATTTTGTAGTTTGTTTTGCAATATGTAAGATTTTTAAAACACAGTGAGATTAGTTTAACTTGAAGTAGCTCATAAGCCTCTTTCAGTTTGTAAATAAGTGTATCATTCACACAGTTCAACAAGATAATGCACCAGCTGAAGAAGTTGCTACAGGCATGTACAACAGAGATGACCGAACTGGTGTGGCAAAGAGGAATTTCATTGCAGCCCAATTGCAGATGTACCGTTAGGAAACAGTACCAACCACCAACGGTTGCCTACATATGTAAGTTAAACTTGTGTCAGATGAAAGACTAGCTACATACTTTGATTGTTAACAGCTGTAGTTATTGCAGATTGTGTGTGTGTAAAATTACTAAGGTTGCAATACAATTATTTATTACTCATTCTTGCTCTCCTATCACAGATAATTTTGGAATGCCCTTTTAGAACCACACTGTGAAACTCAGAGAGCAACAGAAGCCAACCATAAAGACTGCTTCAGCCTTTGGAAGAAGATTTGAGGGCTGTCATACCATAGTCAACAGTCAAGCCACAAAGAGGGAAGTTCCTTCCCGTTTTTTGTGTCAAACTTATTGTAGCTGCAGCTCCATGTTCTAGTAGTTCCTTGTTCCCGATTTATTGTGAGTAGTGGTGTAATGATACTGTCACTGGTTGTGTCACATGTTTTCAGATTTTTGCAAATGTTTCATTCTCTTCACATTCTTGGTAGATCTTGAACTGTCTCAAAGCTATGTGAGCTTGAAGGATTTCTGTTGAAATTCTTGAGAAACATGCTCAACAACATAATTACATTTTAGTCTGCTGTACTGAAGCCATTTCAGTTCTAGATAAATGTCCTGTTTCTAAATGAACAAAGTATTTATGTCCTAAACACTCGATCATGGGCAGAAATCAGATAACTGACAAATAATCACAAATCCGCCCGTTGTCATCACACACTGTAAGTGCGTAGAAAAATATATTTTTCTGTTCACATATGACTGGGCATCTTCTGTAGGCCTGTCTATTGTAATGAGAGTCCCATAAATTGCACCTGGCATCTTATTTTTCCTGAAATTTGTCCCTTTTTTGTGCCCTTTCTTCATCAGATGACCACTTTATAATGCTGATCCCTAAATTGCTAACAAAGTATGTCACTTCCTCTATGACACAAAGTATATCTGCCATGTCTCTAGAACTTGCCGCTTCATGGCCAGCAAACAACAAAAATATCAATATTTACTGCAGTGGAAGCAATTTCCCCCTGCCTGATATCCTCAATACTTAGAATTTCTTGGACAGCTCCTCTGGCACATGCTGCTGTAAATGAAAATGTTCCAGGAATTCTGTGTCACTATAGTGTGGTACAACATACTTGAAATAATTTTGATTTTTGTCATTTCGCACAATGTAATACTTTATACTCAGCAGTACATTTGCTAGACACCTGGAATACATGGTAATTACATGTTTCACATTTCAACCAATTATATTTTTATATTTGGGTTTCTGAATTTGTTGCAAGAAGTTTTGTGGGACTTTAACAGTGTAGTACTGTGTAAAATGTTTGTATTTTCTCTGTTGCTATAGGCCACTATTACTTTTGTGTGTCAGCATTAGTTTTGAAGGGTACTTATTTATTTCTTTATCCACATTTAAACATTAAAAATTCAATTGATGTTGTGATTTATGTACATAGACTACACAATTAAATATGTGTTGTAAAAATATTTTACAGTACTGTCTAGCAGGATACAAAAACTGTCCATTGTAATGCACAAGGCTTATTACATAGATTTACATGTGTAAGTTTCATCTAGATTAAACTATTTCGGTAACTAAGATCATTTTTAGGGCTGATTTTGAACCGTTCTAGTGCATAAAATGCTTTTTTTGTGTGATGCTTTCAAACATACTGGGTGTTCTGGTAATGGCAGCATGTGATATACTTTTACCCAGTATATCTGAGCTATCTTCAGTTTTCTCCAGTCTACCAAGTGTGATGTCATTTTTTCAGTTTTATGCATGTGTTATAGTGGTGAACAGATTGTCGTACTTTGTGACTGCATTGCTTTCCTTTTAGAGCTTTTCACAAATGTCTGTCTCGGTGTGTTTGCGTTTCGATATGTCTGAGTGTGTGTGTATTTGTTTACCTTCCTCTTTGTCCCCTAAGGTAAGTCCTTTCACTCCTGGGATTGGAATGACTCCTTTTCCACTTCCTTAAAACCCATATCCTTCCCTTTTCCTCCCCTTTTTCCCTCTTTTTCCTGAAGAAGCTGCCAGTGGTGGCGAAAGCTTGTATGTGTGTTTGTGTGTGATTTTATTTGTTTTTTATTTGTTTCTCTCGACGAGCCGGTCCTTTTGGTAAGTCATCTCTTTTCTATTTTTATTTTTGTTTATCCCACCGGGAAAGTTTCCCTCTATAATTTTTATTATGCAGAGAGATTTAACTGTCAGTATTTTTAAGTTCTGAGACTGAAGATACTTCTGATTGCACCAACCCCCCTATTTATTCAAAATGAGAACTTGTTACCTTGTAGCTGAATTCCCCCATAAAAAATTGCATGTCTGAAGTGGGTGTGGAAGAAAGCAAAACATGCTCCGAGTAATAACTTTACCATTAACACAGTAGCTCAGGCATAACATGCACTAAGTAATAACTTTACCAGTAACACAAGACATCTGAAATAGCTTATATGACCTAACATTGTGCAGACATAATCAGTATAACCCATCTGTGTTAATTTTAAGTCAAGAAAGATCCCAAGCAACAAAATTATCATCCCTAATACATGAGGCAACATCATATGTAAATCACTGATGTGGATCCACTTACTGGCTGCTCTGATCCCTACTTTCCTGTTAATTTTCTTAACAAAGGTGGTATCATCAGCACAGTGTTGGACAAGTCAGTTACACACATTATGAAAAGTAAAGTTCAAAAAGCAGAACTTTGTGGCACATTCAGCATGACATCGAAGACGTTTCAACGACAGTCAAATGCCTTGCTGTGATTCACAAGAACAGCATTAATGGAGGACGTTATAAGTAAAACAATATTTTCATCTGCTTTCACTGATAGTAATGAAGAATTTTATTCACAGACAGGTATCTACTGATTAGAAACTGTATGCAGTATTGCAATACTTTAAAAATGACGGGTACAAGAGAATTTTCGTGATTATTGAGACAAGACTTGTCATATTTTTTGTGTAGAGGAGTAATGACTGTCATTTAAGGATGAAGGGAAACTGCTACCAATAACACCTGGTTAATAATAGGACAAAGTAATTGAGCTATTACAGCCACAGTTTTGTTAATCACAAAATTTGAGGGACCATATAGGACTTAAATTCTCAGCAACTTATTTTTGTTATTCCAGTTTTAAAATGTTAATTTGATCTCTTTCCTATTAACACAAGTTTAAAGTGCAATTTGAATCACAAGTTCAGTTTATGTATGACTTGGCATGTACAGTGCATTTCGTATAATGAACAGTAGGCCATTCAGTCTCGCCTGTTATCAATATGGACAACTGTGAAATTTACTTATGGATGTTTGCTACAGCTGACAGTTATCTTCTGATGTGTGTGTGTGTGTGTGTGTGTGTGTGTGTGTGTGTGTGTGTGTGTGTGTGTGTCTATATATATATATATATATATGAAGATGGTCTGTTCTCCTCCACCCCCACCCCCCTCACAACTGTAAGGTACGATACGCAATTGATTCTTACATATACAGTATCCTATGTTTAATAATGATGTTTATCTTTCAGGTATGTTAATTATACTTGCTAATAAAAGAATTATGTACTCACCTGGTATACTGGATGGGCATTCAGTGAGATGCTGCTAGTAATTTCTCAGGGTCATTAAATGTGCGGTTGTAGGTAAATATTGTTCCTAATGAATGCATTGATGTAATGATTTAATATTTACTCAGTACAAATTCTCCTGAGGTGTAAGAGTGTCTAAAATGGTATATTGCTTGTATGTTGACAGTAATCAGCATTTCACTGTATTTTGTTTTAGCAAAAATAAACTTTGTATGTTATTTAACTATATGTTTGTGTCATTTATTTCCACTCAAATAGTATGAAAAAATGCAATACCATTGTGAAGTGATATGTAGATGATGGCTCATTTCTTACATAAGAACTTAAGGTTCAAGTTGTTGTGGGTTTGCATTTCCATTCATTCTAATAATTGAGGGGCTCACAACCAAAGTGGACCACATTCACTGAAATGATTCTTAGGTAGATCTTGATTTACTCATAATGATGAATGACATTTCTTACAAGATACATGTCAGCACTTGCTTTGAAAGGAGAATGTTATTAAACATTTTTCAACAAACTTGTAAAAGTAAACTTAGTTAAGTTTTGGTTGTGAATCCCTTAATTAACACCACAGAAGTAGTAAATGCTTGGAGACATTCACAATTACTTCTCACACTAAAACTAGCCTCAAATTGAGCATCACAACAGGAAAATAATTCAAACAATAGGAAAAAGTCTTACTTTGTCG
Organism: Locusta migratoria; assembly: GCA_026315105.1. NCBI lineage: Eukaryota > Metazoa > Arthropoda > Insecta > Orthoptera > Acrididae > Locusta > Locusta migratoria. Next base: position 166,088,924 of record CM048751.1, on the reverse strand, counting down.
TCAAACTTTCAATTTGTGTGCATTGATATAACTGTTTCATATTAATTCAACTAGAAGGAAGTATTGAACACATTTTCATTTCTTTAGGATGTTGAACTGATGAATTTATTACATATTGTACTTTCAGTATGAGAATATTTACAGATAACTTATTTCTCACTTTAGTTTTATTACTGGTGGATCTGCAATTTGGTCTTCCTAATAGGTTTAGTATAACAAAATAAAACATTATTACTGTAAGTAATTCATTTATTGGAACACTTTCACAGTACATTTATACAAAATGAATAGACAGCAAGGAATGGTTAACACAAAATTCACATATATTATTGCAGTACAGGCAGGTTTCCTGCTGTAACAAACAAGCAAACATATTCCTCAACTATCAATAGCTTCGATTTCACCTTCATGCAGTGTTACTATGTATGCCTTATTTCTGGATTAATGGCTTTAAAATGAGTAAATGTTCCAAAGTCACACATAGCACAGCATGTGAATTATATGGAAGGCTCCCTTTTAACTACAGTAATATCTAAAGTAAGGCTGCTTACAGAAGTCTGAATTAGTGTGCATTGTAACTATAAACATACAATGAGGACATGTCAAGGAGTGAATTAAAGAAATTTTTACTAATAGACAAAAGCTTACATTACATTTTTAAGACTTCTATTGTTGTAACGATACATGCAAAAGGAAAAGTTTAACAACTAACAGGGGCTTGGCAGAGCCTTGGATGACTTGGCAAAACCATGGAAGATCGAGATGAGGAAGGCAGGTTGTGGGACATGCACAGAGGGAAGCTGAACTACCACCATGGGCTTGGGAAACTATACTGGCATTCACTTAGGATGATTTGGGAAAACCATGGAAGATCTAAATGACAGTGGCAGGTTATGGGTAGGATGTTAGAAGTGCAGTTCACCACTACACAGTCAGTAACATGACAACAATCACTAACCTTTTGCTGCTTTCCATGGACACAACCTCACCCTCTTTCAGCAAAATAACTGAGCCAACTCCCATTCATGTTTTGTGTGACTAGATGAACACACAAGTACATAAATAAAACACAAACATGGAACAGGCAGAAATTATTCTGGAACAGTAAATCATTCAGAGGGTTAAATGAAAATAAAGCCAGTCAAGCAGCAGCAATGGCGGCAGCGGCTTGAGACTGCTGTCTCGTGGAGAGAGAGAGAGAGAGAGAGAGAGAGAGAGAGAGAGAGAGAGAGAGAGAGAGAGTGTGTGTGAGTGAGTGTGTGTGTGTGTGTGTGTGTGTGTGTGTGTGTGTGTGTGTGTGTGTGTGTGTGCGCAGCAGCAAATAATTTAATGCGAGTAAAATTTAAAGCCATAACAAATAAACTGAGATGTGTGTGTGCGCAGCAGCAGCAAATAATTTAATGCGAGTAAAATTTAAAGCCATAACAAATAAACTGAGATGTAAAATTGAAGTTTTCGAATTTCTGTTTACAAAATGTGAAATCTAAACTCTGAAATTCTTACAAATGAATTTTATGAACAAAATGTCAAACGCCCTTATGAGTGTAGCCTTAACTAAGCCACCTCCCAACTCCTTCCAAGCAGTGCAGCAAAACTGTTTATGGTGCAATGTGACAAATCTCCATCAAATTGTGGGTATGTGAACCAAGGCTTCCTGACACTAACCTACACACATGAACATTGTGCTGATCTGCAAAAACAAAAATGAAAGTGTCAATCCCCCCTCCCACACATACTATTTGAGAAATTCACAGCAAAATATGGAAGTGCAAATGGTAGTGTAGATTTATGTTAGGTCCAAATGCCATATTTGACATACATTTTCTGTACATATGGAAACAAAGAAAATTCAGGTGAGTTTGTAGTACCTTATCTGCAACTGGAAAGAGGCATATATTCTCATACTTCCTGTCGTTATTGCTATTTTTCTGTATATATGAACAACAAGTGTATGAAGTAATATCAAAATTTCTAGCAACATTAGTCATAATCGTACAATGAATAATTTTCTTGTGAGAGCAGCACATTTATCTCTAACAAATACATTAACATTTTAAGCCAAAGTTTACATACAAATGGTACACAGTCCAAGAAAAATTATATAACTGTCAAATTAACCCACACAGTACAGCAGACAATAACATTAAACAGTGCCAAAAATGAAAGCAGAAATACCATAGCATTAGAAAGTGATGAAACTACACTACACCACAAATAAGTAGAAATTAACCACACTAGAAAGTAAAAGTATAAAAAATTAGGTACAACAAGAATAAGAGGACTTTACAAATTAACAAGCAATGATGACATGCAACAAAATATAGAAAAATTGATGAGATAAAGATCTTTAGTAATTTATGCAGGATGAATGGCAACGGCCTGAAGAAACATACCTAAAAGTATATCTGAGAACAATTTTGGAAGGTGTATGTGAGGAACCAGTTATAAATAAAAGCAGACTTTTTTCAACAGGAAGATGTTACTTTTCTTTGGATTCCAAGCAGGAACATTAACTGGTGTCAGCTGGACACCAGAGAATGCATGGAGAAAATGTTTGAGGTAAAGTGAAGCAAATGAACACTTCAACATAGGGCTACTATGGGTTTCCAATTGTGATTCATAGAAAATTAAATAACTAACCATTTATTTTCCCTTTCATGGCTCAAAACTTACCTTTTTTCCTCAAACATGAAACATCAAGAAAGGATAATTCAAGAAATTTAAACACAAAAAATGGGGAAGTCTAAGAGTAACAAATTAAAAATGAACTTAACTACAAACGGTAGGTGGGTGGGTAATTTATCCTAGCTTCTAAATATTTTTTAAGTAGCACATTCTGCTCTTGACGTTGCTTATTAGCTTCTAAAGTTGCCTCCAACAAAGCTTGTTTCACTTTAAGGCTTTCACGTTTTAATTCCAGTTTCTTATTCTCTCTTTCATCTCTTATTTTTTGCCTCTCCCGTTCGATCTCCAGTCTCTGCTTCCGATAATTGAAACATTCTTCAACTGTATCCCTTTGTGAGCGGCTCTGTAGCTTCAGCTTCTTTGAGGGATAGGGAGTGGATAGGCTCTCAGGTTCCTTGAACATTTACATGCATATTACTACTATGAAAGATGCAGCCATCATGCAAAAGTGTGGCAAAAGAAAGCGAGGGGAAAAAAAAGGCCACAAGAAGGAATGTATGTGATGAAAATATCTAAAAACATAGTGACAGCATATACACTAATTACCACAGAATAAAATAACTATACCTCAAAATCCATGCAGCAGGTAACAAATTCTTTTACTACTAATACCCATTTTTTCCCAAACACCAACAGCAATTAAAGAAATGTGTAAAGTCAGTGTACACAGAACAAACTCTGCAAGTTATCAGAGGGAAAAGTGCATATAAAAGAATACATAAAGTAGGTACAAATATATCTACCCTCTTGTTTTATTAGCATTTAAAATTTCATCTTACTGGTGGCTTATTCAAAATAAACACATTTAGCTACTGGTATTAATATATTTCTTTTAAAAATTAACTGTTCCAACACACACCTTCGTATCCCATTCACAAAATTGACAACACTAGGAAAACATCAAAGTAACAGCACACAAACATGAGCCTTTTGTAGAATTCCCAGCTCGCCTGTAGACAGGGATACCGCCCGGCAGATTTAACCCGTGACATCATTGCATCATGGTATTTTTGAGGTGTGTGCGTGTATGTAGAAGGTGTGTGTGATTATGTGGTGGTTGAGTTAAAGACGATAGTCTGTTTACAAACGAAACAGATTAATATTTTGTGTTTAAAAAGTAATCTGTAGCTTTTGGGCTAAGACCTGTGATCGCTGGTTCATTCTGTTATCTATAATAACTACAGATTATTTGTATCTGTAATACAGAAGACATCCTGTATACTGGTCTTCCGACATATGACATCCTGGATCAAAGCAGAGGGTGGTATCCCAGTCTACAGTTATGCCGAACTCCCCCACTTATCCCAAAAGAAAACCCACTTTTCACACACACACAGTTACCAGACAAAGGCTATCAATTAGGTGAACAACTACTTGTACAAATCTGCAATCAATGAAAGCACACAAAAAACATTGCAGTCATAAGGAATAACATGGTAATCATACAACAACAATAAATGGAACACTGAGTAAACTATGCTATAGTCTACGTTTAGTGTCTGTCAAAGTTAGTTTTGAAACTGCCAGAATTGCCTACTTTTCACAGTTCCACAGCGTACTACTGTATGGGATTATATTCTGGGGCAATACACCACCTAGTTCAGTGGTTTTCTTAACCCAGAAAAGAGCTATAAGAGCAATGCACCATGCCCGGCAAACAGATTCGTGCAAACCCCTCTTCCAGAAGTCATCAATCCTCCCACTCCCCTGTATGTATATACTTGAAATTTGTAAATATGTTAGGAAAAATTTAAAGGACTCAAACAAAAATTTCAATATTCATGAGCACGAAACAAGGCAAAAGGAAAATTTTCATGTCCAGCAAACAAGAACAGAAGCTTATAAATGTTCCACAATAAATAGTGCTGGTCAAATCTACAATAACCTACCACATAAGATAAAAATAATATCATCATACCCACTCTACTGCAGAAGCCTAAGGGCATTTTTATTAGACCATTGCTTTTATTCAGTAACTGAGTTTCTAGATCACCTCAGATATAAAAGGCTTGAGCCAAGTCAGTGTAAATACTGCCAGTAGAGCACATTCTTTATGGCATATATGTCTGTTTATATATATATGTGTGTGTATGTATGTTTGTATCCCACAATCTGTAAAGATTTTTGGATAAATAAATAAATAAATAAATAAACAACACCCACTCCCCATGGATTAAACACTTATCAATGAATGAAACAGAAAAAAAGAACCTTTTATCATTTGCTTGGCAGTCAATACTTGTAACGAACCTTAACATACTTCAAGTAGCTCCATATGCACGTAAAATTAATGCATGCACGCCAGCTGTCGGCTTGCAGTCTTATTTTGCAACTACAACTGTTAAAAACCCGAGAATCAATACGTAACATGAAACTTTACCTTCGTCGAATTTGTGGACGTACTGGCACCTGCAAGCTCTTGGTAGCAACGTGTAACACACGATGGAGCTGTAGCCACTACATCTACACAAATTAAAAACACTGCGTCAATCTACACTGTGTTCAGTTGTAACCTAATCTGTATCTTAAAAGGAAATTAATTGTATTAATATCTGAAGTACGGTATCGAATGCATCTTACCAGAGCCACTCAGTAATATTTTCGGATGAATGTTTGAATTATCCTTGAATATCTCGTCCATTTCTGTTTGATAGGCGAAATCTTTCCTACCGTGTCCAGACTTCTTGTTATTGTCTATTACGTTCTTATATGAGCGTAACAGACCTTAGCCTCCAAATAATACAAAGCCTACTCACTAGGAGCGTACCTTCGCTGAGCAGTGTCGCCGCTGTAGTTCAAACCTCTTCCGCTGTTGGCGCCACAAGCCAACCTCATTCCGTGTAGATCCTTATGGAAGCCAAATATAAAATAAGACGTAAAATATGTCCGCATAGCACTGCGGTTAATTTTGATCACTGATGTCGAAAACAATTAATGACGTTCATGTTACTGTCTTTTTAACAATGATAACATCAATTACTTCTTGTCATTACCATGTACACAGATTTTTAGGGCTAATTGATTGAAATTGTTTTACGGGTTTTCCTAGAGAGCTTTTTTTCTAAGTCTTCTTTTATTTTCGCAAAATATTCCCTGCGTACCTGGTCTGACATATTTTTCATGAATTTCGTTGAGTAGGGCCGCAGAAATATTTGCAATATTAATGTGCTCTGGAGCTCTTCACTGTAACGCGGGTTTACGACTAATATGGGGCAGTAGCATTATTAACAGTGCGAACAGTACCTTTGGCTTTTCTATGACTGCTTCCAGTGGCTCGTTAGTCACACTTTCTAGTCTTGCCAGGAACATAATGAATGTACATTTCGGTTATCGAAGACTATCTCGGTCTTTTCCTTTATTTAAGGCCGCCATTAATGACGGAGATTGTACACTGCTGACCTTGTTGACAGTCCTCAAAATGTATATTTTCTTCGACGACACGTATCTTTATTATGAGGCTGTGAAATATGGCTTTCTTGGAAGACTTCTTGCTTATATTCACCTTTTCTGTAGCAATTTTATCTTCCTTCCGTTTCACAGATTTTGTCTCGGATCTTTCAATTTCTCTTCTCGATTGTTTCAGCTTAATTAGTTTGCTTGGCAGATACATTTCGAAAACACTAGGAACTGCATTAGGATTCAATTTCTTTACTCCGATGCGCATGGACGTTTGTGCTGTCTTTAGTATAAATTAGTTTATAAGTAATTTGCAAGTTTAGGGACTGATGGCCTCGCAGTTGAGTCCCATAAGCTTAACAAACATTTTAACAATTTCTTTACCTTCAGGCCGTATTTATAGTCTGCGGTAAGAAAATGGTTACTACCACAGAATGCTAATTGGGCTGCCATAATTTATCCTTTGTATCGCTTACGTAAGAGTTAAAAATTATTTAGGCAACAATAAAATATACAATCACTGATATTTAGTAAATACTCATACTATGTCTTCTTATTGGTTTTATCCATAATTTTCTCGTGGATTCATTGCTCGGAAATTCGTGACAACTAACTCCAGTAGCTTTATTTCGGGAGCCCTGATTGCAAATTGGTACACAAGAATATACCATTTTCCGCAACACACATAAAAGGTTTAGATTCTCATGTAAAAACAGTAAGTTACACTCTTTTAGGTTGCACAGTGAGTATTACAATGTATCTTAGCATAAGGCACTTCAGTCAAGTTGCGCGGGCGTGAGGTTGTTATGTGGCGCCTCTAGCGGCAGCTCTATTAACAAGAGCGGCGACGTACGTTTACTGCTAGTGACAAGGCTTTTATATTATTGGAGGCTAAGAACAGACACCGCCACTTATTTTCGCACTGCGCAGCTGAAAATGACCTCCCCATAGTGTCTTTTAGATTAAGGGCCATGGCATTCCACAGTTGCTGTTTGCGTTTCAGGCCGCTACCAAATTTTTTGCAATGTAGGCGATAAAATTCTATTACTTTCAAGGTAGCCTCCCTGTCCCACAAAGGTTCCACGGAGATTTGTTCTTCTACGGAACGAGGGCGAAAAGTGAGGAATTCTTCCAACACTTCGCAGTCTGAAAACAGAACTAATTGGTAATAATTCTATACCATAAAAATATTAAGAAAAAACAACACGAACTCTTTTTTTGCAAATTATTTAACTAAAATATCTTACCTTCTGACATTTCTTCCCCACACTGAACAAAATTGCTTCTGCTACACATATCAGGCTATCAGCTAATCAATTAGCAATTCGCGCGGGAAACCAACCAGAAACAGTGCAAAAAGCGTTCCAGCAGTGCAAGTAACAAACTCGGGTTGTTACGTCATCGTAGCTGCGCATGCGCAGTAACACCTGTTTGTTAGCACTTGAAAGTAGCAGTCTGGCAGCTGCTGGAACGAACCTGAGGTGATTGGATAAATGTTAGTTCATGACGTCATATACGTTAGCCAATCAGGAGCGCGACTCGACCTACGCGACCGGCGGGTCCCGAGTCGCCTCACGCTTGTAAACAAAGCACCTGCATCTTGGTTTGAATGCTGTTGCTGTAGTCGTTTTTCGTATTTATGACTATGTATTATGAGAAATATGACTTTCCAATGACCAACCGCATTACAGATCTGGTGCAAATCAGTTGTTTGAAGTGCAGATTGTTGTGCTATAGTGACAGCAAGTGTGATTTCAGTATATAGGCGTAATAAGATTTATGAAAAATGAATGCAAGTCGCCCATTTCAGATTCTGTTATTGTCATCTTTAGTGCCTTTTAATACTTACCACCGGATTTCAGAAACGCAGTAATAATGTTTCTGGTAGTATTACAATTTTTGATTGAGTATGTCTCTTAAGAATGGAGATAACTATTTCACAGTGTTATTTACTTAGGTGCACTTACATGTGGTTTCGAAATTTGGTATATATTGTTGTTTAATACGAAAGGCCTCATACAACTTTACGTATGATACCGTATTCCGAATATCTACTGGTAAAAATTGTGCAACAGATGGAACGATGTTGTTTCGTATAATTTATAATTTGCCATATCGGGTTGCATCTAAATGCACTACTTATGGTGAATAAAGCATGAATGTTTATTTGCCGTAGAATAGACCACTCTACATATCAGACATGGTTGCTTAATACAACCAAGGAAAGCAGGGTTTTACTTTACAGGACTAGCTAATACGCTATTTTGAATGTGGAAATGTGCCGGTGGCTTGAACCTTCATGTGCCATTTTTTGTGTACAACTAACGGTCATACTGTCATTACTGACATAATGGTTTGAATTTTATATGTTAATAGTACCATCAGCATACATTATAACACTTGCTAGAAAGAGACTGAAGACCTAGCTGTTTAGTTCCCTCAAAAACCAACAACAACTTGCTAGAAAAAGAATTCAATTGGGCCAGTACACCTAGTGTATTGCCTCATTTGTTTTTAGGGATAGCGTTACTCTGTTCAGAGATTCTTCCATAAACCTACTAGAAACATGAATACCAGTAACTATTGGAAACTGAACAATAAGTAACTGAACTTATAGATATGTCATGCAGACCTTTTGTTTGCTATTTGCATATTATTTTTGAGGAAATAGGAATAAAAATTGCATTATTTGTTATTGTTTACCAGTTTGTGGGATTTTGTTTATATAGTTATGTAGTGTTCATACAGCAAATGTAAGAGCTATCATGTGTGTCCAACAATTCTCTACCCTGCTCTTCGTTGTTTTTTACTGCCTTCCTGAGAGTGCTAATGAATATGCAGACTGTCTCTGCCATATATGTGAACTTTCAACTGCTTTTTGGAAGTACAAGGACTTCATTTCTCTTAGTAATCTCTTTTTTCCAGTAGTAGTTATTAATTATTTGATTTTTACTTTTTTTGCTACTTATCATATGATATTTCAGTTCCTCTTTATTTTTTAATAAGATTCCATTTCCTTCTTTCCTTCCTCATTATTTTTTACTGTTAATTTTAATTGGCATAACTAAAGACTGGGATACTACCCATTAGCTTTGACCCATGATGTCATCAACATGCTGGGCAACCCATAAACGGGATACTATCTTAATTCTCATGTATTGTATATAATAAATAATATGGGATTATCCTCATAAATTACAGATTCCAACAACAGAATGTAACATCAATCACTGATATCACCCCATCTTCGGCACTCACTTGTGCGCTGTTAACCTAAACCTCCCTATCATAGTGGAGCTGCAGATCATTTTTTAAATATAAAATCTTAATCTATGTTCTGCTGGTAAACAAACTGTCATCTTTAACTCAGCCATCACATAATTATTCACGCCACCTACAAACACACACACGACAAAACACCGATGCCGCAAGTCAAAGCCAATGGGCAGTAGTCCCATTACCTGTGAGCTATTTAATCAAATTAAAACCTATTTAGCCTTTTTTTCACAATCATTCTGTTTCCAGATTACAATTCCTTTTTATAACACTTAACGACTTGCAAAGAGGAGATTAAAATGAACATGTGAACTTCTTAAGGGATTGGTTCTTTGCATTTGCTTGCTGAAAAAGTTATGTCTGTAAATAGTTCTGACAAAATTCATAACAGTAACAATAACGTAAAATGCATTGGAGTAGAGTTCTGGACAGGAATGAAATTGTAGTACTAATAAATGGAAGCACCTAGTTTCTTCTATGTGGGGCTGTAACATTTGGACTCAAAAGGAATGAATGAATTAACTTCTATCAAAAGCTTACATTTTACAACTGAATTAAATTTTTTCATTCAGTAATAAATGTAGTGATAAACTTTTCTGTTTTTTAATTGCTAACTGAATGAGCTTTGCACCCTTTTGTGTAGAATTTCCATATTGCCAACACCAACAGTACCATACAACCCTTCTACTAAGACGTAATGGGCAGGGACATACTAAATGTAAAGAAACAAACTCTTGCTGGATGGTGAAGGTAAATTGATCTGTTTGTATTGTAGAAAGTAAGGACACATTCACAACAAAAGAATATCCCTATTGCAAATGATCAGTATTTCGAGTTGTACAACACATCACATCACACTGACATCAGGGGTCAAAGGTGACAGGTGGCTTAGTGTGCTTCACTTGAGCCGGAATGTTGGGGTTTTGGGCGAGGACATTCTAAACTGAAACAACAAGAAACCAAACTGATAAACACACAAAAAATGAAAAATAAAAACAGAAACAACCAAGAAATTGCATGGTAGTGAACCATTCAATTAACCGTAAGACATTTTTGGCTGGGAGATACCATCTGCGATTGTTCGGCCATCTAGTGCAAGTCATTTTACTTGACGGTACTTCGGCGACTTGCATGTCGATGGTTATGAAAATGATGACGACAACACAACACCCAGTCCCCTGCCGGGAATCAAACCCGGTCTCTCTGAGTGGTAGTCAGCGACACTGTCAACTGAGCTATGGGAGCAGATAATAGACCTATAATACACCTCAAATAAAGACAGCGATACCAATTCAACATCCTCCCCAAAAAAAGCAACAAATAACAAAGAAATAGTATCAAATACTCAAGTCATATCAAATGTTCCCTTCTAACGTATCTTTACCACAACCCCTCTTGTATTTTCACATTTGTTGCCTTTGCCTACTCTCAACCAAATTAGCCTCACAACCTAACATGGGCCTCGGGATACACTACAGATCACTGTCATTACAAACAGTTCTTTGCTCTTCACAGTCTTTGGCTTTGCCAATTCACAACTACATAGTATCGTCCAAGCCTAACCAAAACCTTGGGCTACACTACAGCTTAGCCTGTATTTACTTATTCCATTTAGCTGTATGTGGGTCTTGGTATAGAAAGCTGTTAAACACTTAAGGAAACCAACAATAGGTGCACCAGATAAATGATGCATTTAGAAATGGAGCAATGTGAATCTTCCAAATAACACTAGAAGAAAGCTACATTCACAGTGGTGTGTGATGCTTTTATGCTCCTGCCAGTGTTATTTGGAATACAGAAGAGTCAAGTTGCTCAACACCCTACTGCAGAACTGAATCATGTAACCTGGACACAAATCGTCTGTCACAATCATGTTTATCAGATTTCTATACCAAAAACCACATACATACTTCACAATATCAAACAATGGAAATTCCAGGAAGGATTCAGCAGTATCTTTGTGAGAGATAGGTTGCTTACCACAGATGTCCAATGAGCTACAGAAAGTCATAAATAAAAGAATACAACTTGATAACTTTTGGCCGTAAAGGCCTCCGTGGGTTAGAAAGACACACTCGCACAGACATGACTGCCGTCTGGCTGTTATGGCATCTGTTTTATTCTACTTTTCAGTCATAGTTTTACATTTAGTTGTCACATGTTTTACTTATTTCAGTCTACCATAAGTCTGTTTTCAAACATCTGACTCATGCATTAACTAACATATACTAATATGCCAACTGATATTTTAATCTTAAAATCCAGGCTGATGTGTGCATGCGTCCAGTACTTGCATTCACACTAGCAAATATTAGAACATGATCCTTAAGCACAGGCCAGAGGTTTGAAAATGTAATTATCAAAGCCCAAAATCTGACAACTAAATGTGAACCTTGGTGGAAAAATGTGATAAATAAAACATCTTTCAATAATTAGGTTATATTACTACCTGCATTTCACATGCTGTTCATTATTACACCACTATCTATAAGGCTAACCAAAATGTATAATTACCACTATAGGCAAAGCCAATGAATATGAAAGGCGAAAATCTAGTTTCGGTGATAGGCTCATCTGTAGCGCAGCCTAGGTTTATGTAGGTAGGGAGCCAATAGTTTGGTTGTGAGTTGGTGAGGGCAACGAATGTGAGACACAAAAATCTTGTTTATCTGACAGGCTAATCTGTAGTGTAGCCCAATGTTTAGGTTAGGCTTGGACACGACATTGTAGTTGTGAGTTGTCAAAGCCAAAGAATGTGTAGAGCAAACGACTGTAATGACACTGATCTGTAGCATATCCCGAGGTCTAGGTTAGGTTAGGAGGCAAGTTTAGTTGAGAGAAGGCACAGGCAACAAATTTGAAAATACAAGAGGGGTTGTAGTGAACATATGTTAGAATGGAACATTTGATTTGGCGTAAGTATTAGATACTATTTCTTTGTTATTAGTTGCTTTTTTTTTGGGGGGGGGGGGGGGGGATGTTGAATTGGCATCACTGTCTTCATTTGAGGTGTCTTATAGGTCAATTGTCAGCTCCCGTAGCTCAGTTGACAGTGTCACTGACCCCCACTCAGGGGGACTGGGTGTTCTGTTGTCATCATTTTTATCAACAACAACATGCAAGTCTCCGAAGTAATGTCAAGCAAAAAGTCTTGCACCAGACGGCTTAACAACCACAGACAGGATCTCCGAGCCTAAAATGCCATACGGTCATTCCTTTCATTGGTCAATTGAATGATTCTATACCATGTAATTTCTTGGTTGTTTCAATTTTCATTTTGCATCTTTTGTGTGTTTATGCAAACCAGTGCTATACCCCACTGAACAGAATGGGGCATGTGGCCGGTGGCGGCCACACTGCATCAGGCGTACGGCATTGCTGTGACTGCCGGCTGGCACACAGCGTGAGGTCGCATGGCAGTCAACATGTTAAGTGTCTGTTGTAATCAGTATCAGTGAGAGACTTAGCTAATGTACCTGGTTAAGAGTCCCAGCAGTTTGTGTGTGTAATTTAATATCCTGCTGCGTACCCCAGTGGAATGCTTGTTGATGTGAAAAAGGCAAAAGTTGCACTTTGGTTCAGAATCCACATTAAAAAGCCTTAAACTTCATCGTCCCCCCCCCCCCTCCCACACACACACACACACACACACACACACAAGCCAAAAGCTATAAGAAAAAGCTGTATTATTTGGATTATTGTTACACTTGCTGCCTAGGCACATGAGTATCCTAAAGTAGTCTGATGGAATTTGTAAGAGCAACAACTTAAAAAAATTGTTCTAAAAATCAGATGATTCCCGAGCACTTTTAGATGAAAAACATTTCATACAAGTTAGCTGAACATGCAGTTTTCACAAATTCTCTTGTTCGCACCTCCTTTGCTGCCATATATTTTACATTTCCTTTAATGCTGTACTTTCATAAAGTGTTGTTGTTGTTGTGGTCTTCAGTCCGGAGACTGGTTTGATGCAGCTCTCCACAATATCCTATCCTGAGCAAGCCTCTTCATCTCCACATAAGAACGACAACCTACATCTGTCTGAATCTGCTCACTGTATCCATCTCTTGGTCTTCCCCTGCGATTTTTTCCCCACACACTTCCCTCCAACGCTAAATTAACAATTCCTTGATGCCTAAGAATGTGTCCTACCAATCTATCCCTTCTTTTAGTCAAGGTATGCCAGAAATTCCTTTTCTCCCCAATTCTGTTCAGTACCTCCTCATTAGTTACGCGATCCACCCACCTAATCTTCAGCATTCTTCTGTAGCACCATATTTCAAAAGCCTCAATCCTCTTCCTGTCCGCACTGTTTATCGTCCATGTCTCACTCCCATACAAGGCAACACTGTGGTGTCGCACAAGTACAAAGTGCGCGCCACTTACTTTCGCCGCGCGCCGCCATGCACGCACGGCGCGGCGTTCTCACGACGACAGCCACGAGCGCCCTCTGCTGCAACCCCGCTCGTGGCCACCACGGAAAGACACCGGGCACTTCGGACTGAGATAGCAACGAGTTAGGACCTTCGTAATCAGATAGGCACCAGTGAAGACTTTGCTATCGTACAGACACTAGGCAGGCCTCTAACAACTATGTATCAACATTCTGCAGTACTATGTAAAAGTTAAGTATTGTTACATTCTGTGCAATATATATCTCTTTCTAATTTACTCGAGTGTTTATAGTTTCTGGCTGCTCCCCTCCGTACCTGCACCAGCGTGTCGGTCTCATTCCACTCGGCCACCGACACCTACGACGAGGCTGGGACACAAAAGCGGCGACGAAGTTGGGACACAAAAGTGGCGACGAGGATGGGATACAAAAGTGGCGACGAGGAGTGATAGAACCTTGGACCAGCCCGCTTGCAGCAGCCAGACAGCAGCAGTCGGAGCACGCAAAAATTGCTCCCGCCCACCCACCCTTATTATAATAATTTTGGGGGAACATTTTCAGTTACGTGTTTGTGGACTTTTTTGTTGCAGAGCGAGCCCTCCTTTCATATTGCATTTGTGTTTTGTTATAATTTACTTGTATGCGCGGCGCCTAATCGGTCAGCATGGCCACTACCCCGAACCCAAACTTAATGGATATTATTCAGTTACAGACGGCGCAAATAACGCAACTCCTCCAGGCGGTGTCCCAGCTCACAGCGCAGGCAGCTAACCAACAACAACAGCTGCCGCTTCAGCAGCCCACACCTGCCGCCGCAACACTTCCTACGTTTCGCCAATACAACGAACGTGAGGAAGAATGGAGTGATTATCTGGCGCAGTTTCAAGAACTCGTCGCGGCTCATCACCTTACAGGTCAGACTGTTAAGCATCTTTTATTGTCCGTGGTGGGCCCCAAAACTTTTGTGTTACTGCAGAAACTGTTCCCGCAAGCATCTCCTCGTGATGTAGACTTTGAGCAAATAGTAGAGGCACTAAATGCTCATTATGAGAGAAAAGTTCTCGTAGCTGCGGCACGGTACCGATTTTTCAGACTTAAAAAATCACCCGAACAGTCACACCAAGAGTGGATTACGGAATTGAAGGGCTTAACCCGCCAATGTAAATTTACTTGCTCTTGTGGACTTTCGTATAGTGACGTGATGTTGAGAGATGCGATTACGCAGAATATTCAGGACCCCAGAATTAGAGCAGCAATTCTGAAACAGTCTGACCCCTCCTTAGACAGTGTACTGCAGCTTATAGAAGCGCATGATACTTTTGACTTAGCTGATGTAGAAATGCAAAGCCATAGTGTAAATTCAGTGCGCCGCAACGGACGCTTTCCTAGCCGTAGTTCTCAGTATAGCACTAGTGATTCTTATTTTTCTACCGGCCGTGCGGAACAGACAGTGAACAGTAGCCAGTGTAAAAGTGCGACACAAAGGTCGCCCCGTCGTGTTAGAAACAGTGATTTGAATAACGGGCGCCAACGCTCATTTCAGAAAAATGTTCGTAAGTCTTGCCCCCAGTGTGTGTCTCGCCACAAGCGTGCTCATTGCCCTAGTCGCAACGCAACCTGTTATCAATGTGGCAAATCAGGACATGTACAGTCTGTGTGTATGCAAATTAAAAAACTCAAAGAACAGTAACGTTAGAAACGGTGCTTCGCAAAGTGCGAGAACAGTTCATTCTGTAAATGTTATACGGGCTGTGGAATTGAACAGTGCTTTCCTTGGATCTCAATTTCAAGAAAGTAGTTCTGCGCCTATGGCAAAACTATATAGTGCACCACGTAGCAAGCGCCAACGAGCGCGTAAAACAGTGCAACGGAAACGGGTTCGGGACAAGCAAAATGACTATGAACAGTGCATTCCTGTAGTGAAAATAGTGCCTTCTGCAACTGCTCCTTGTAATAGTGCCCAGTACTGTGTAGCTAGTGACAGTAGACACCAAGTAGCTACTCAAAAGTGTAGTGCAGTAGTTAGTACATCTGGAGTAGCTTCGCATTGCGCGGACGCCGATCCGGCGGTAGTGTCATCTAGTGACAGTGTGGTTAATCCGCTGCGTGCCGAGTCTGCGCCGCTTACTTCACTACGCGGCCCGCGCAGACGCAGCAAACAAACCGTAGCAGACGTTGCCCACATTCGCACACCTGTCGAGCGCCGCAAGCAAAAACTGTTTGTGACTCTCTTCGTAGAAAATAAGACGGTGCAATTTCAGCTTGATACTGGTTCCGCTGTCACATTAATAAATAAAGATACTTATGAACTTCTGGGTTCGCCAAAATTGTCGCCGTCACAGCAAGTGTTAACAGCTTATACAGGTGAAAATATTCCCGTGCTAGGAACGTGTAGCCTGCCTGCCTCTTTTCAAGGTGTTACGAAAACAGTTGCTTTTGTAGTTCTTCAGGCCAAATCGACACAGAACATTTTTGGACTAGATGCTTTTGACTTGTTTGGTTTATCAATTCAAAGAGATGTGCTTCAAATTTCGTCAATAGTGCCTCAGGATAAAATCAATGCATTGTGTGACAAATACAGTGACTTGTTTTCGCCGGAACTAGGTTGTGCAAAAGACTTCGTGGCACATGTAACTTTAAAAGAATCTGCAGTTCCAAAGTTTCGTAAAGCTAGACCAGTGCCTATCGCCTTGCGTGATACAGTTGCCGAAGAACTTAAACGTTGGCAAGATAGTGGGGTGATTTCTCCTGTTTCTGCGAGTCAGTGGGCCTCGCCTATAGTAATTATACCCAAGCCGTCAGGAAAACTTCGTCTCTGTGCCAACTTCAAATCAACTGTGAACAGACAAACAATTGTAGACACTTATCCCCTGCCCAGACCAGAGGAACTGATGGACAAATTAGGACAGTCGCGCTTCTTTTCCAAGATTGATTTAGCAGAGGCATACTTACAGATTCCACTTGATGACGAGTCCAAAAAGTTTTTCGTCATTAATACTCACATGGGCCTTTTTCAATTTCAACGCCTACCCTTTGGCAGTTCTTCCGCTCCCGCTATTTTTCAGCGTTTTTTGGAACAGCTGACAGTTTCTGTACCGTGTTGTTCGAACTATTTAGATGATATTGTGGTATCCGGACGTACAGTTGAAGAACATTTAGCAAACCTGGAGTGCCTTTTCAAAGTTTTGACTGCAGCAGGTCTACGTTGCAATAAAGCAAAGTGTTCGTTTTTTCAAACTGAAATAGAGTACCTAGGCCATGTGATTAATGCCCAAGGAATACATCCCTTACAGTCACATCTTAGAGCAATCAAAGA
Organism: Locusta migratoria; assembly: GCA_026315105.1. Taxonomy (NCBI): domain Eukaryota; kingdom Metazoa; phylum Arthropoda; class Insecta; order Orthoptera; family Acrididae; genus Locusta; species Locusta migratoria. The sequence goes on along the minus strand of CM048751.1, from coordinate 166,071,858 downwards.
CTTGCCTCCTCCTAAGAATGTGCATGAATTGCAAGCAGTGATGGGAAAGCTTAACTATTATTTCAGATTTATTCCCAATGCCTCTCAGATTGCAGCTCCACTGCATCACTTACGTAGGAAGAATGTTCCTTTTGTATGGTCTAAAGATTGTCAGGTTGCCTTTGACAAACTAAAGTCTGCACTACTCAGTGATGCGTGTTTGATTCCCTTTGACCCACAGAAGCCTGTAGTGCTAGCAGTTGACGCCTCATCGTACGGTGTGGGCGCAGTTCTGTCACATCGTATTGGATGTCATGATCGTCCTATTGCCTTTGCATCCAAGCTACTGACGTCGACGCAACAGAATTACAGTCAGATAGAAAAGGAGGCCTTAGCAATCATTTACGGCGTCACAAAGTTTCATCATTATCTGTATGGCAGAAAATTCTCTTTGTTGACAGACCATAAGCCTCTCACGTCGTTGTTCTCACCCACAAAGCCAATTCCGCCACGAACGGCACAAAAGCTTCAGAGATGGTCCTTGATATTGTCAAATTATCAGTATGAGATTTTGTACCGACCTACCACTAAACATGCTAACGCGGACACACTTTCCCGACTTCCGGTTGGCCAGGATGTATCATTTGATTCTTCAGAAATGGCATGTTGTCAGATAGACTCCAGAGATGCTTCCGCTGTCGCAGACTTTCCTTTAAACTCTCGTCGGGTTGCACAGGAAACAGCTGCGGATGCAGACTTAAGTGTGGTAGCACGTTTTGTTCGCTTTGGTTGGCCTGCCAGAGCCAAAGACATTGATCGGCCTCTGGTTCGACGTTATTTTGCACAACGTCATGCATTGTCTTTAAGTCAGGGTGTACTGTTGTTGCATACCGACAACGACCAAGCAAGAGTGATTGTTCCTCGTTCCCTGCAACGAGAAGTGTTACGCCTCCTGCATCAAGGACATTGGGGCATTGTTAGGACAAAGCAATTGGCCAGACGTCATTGTACCTGGGTTGGTATGGACGCTCAGATAGAGAGCATGACATCACAGTGTACAGTTTGTGCGGAGCATCAGGCGGCTCCTCCACAGCGTTTCTCAGACTGGCCACGCCCCAAGGGACCATGGCAACGTTTACATATTGACTTTGCCGGACCTTTCTGGAATACGCGCTGGTTAATTGTTGTAGACGCTTTCAGCAAGTTTCCTTTTGTGATTGCCATGAACTCAACAACAGCTTCTAGTACAATCAGTGCCTTAACATCAGTGTTTTGCATCGAAGGCTTGCCTGAAACTATCGTCAGTGACAATGGACCTCAGTTTGTTAGTGCGGAATTTCAACAGTTTTGTCGTGTGAATGGCATTCAGCATATTACCACTGCACCTTTTCACCCTCAGTCCAATGGTGAAGCAGAACGTTTCGTCCGAACATTCAAGTCACACATGGAAAAGATGAAAGGTCAGCACTCCAGGCAGCAAGCTCTTCAAATTTTCCTGTCTGCGTATCGGTGCATGCCACGTGACGGCCCGTCTCCTGCCGAGCTGCTACACGGCCGCCGTCACCGCACTCTCCTTCACCTGCTGCAGCCTCCCACGCATCGAGTCGGTTCGTATGGCGCTACGCGTTTTCAGGTTTCTACGCCGGTGCTGTACAGGGTGTTTGCTGGAAACAAGAAGAAATGGATGCCGGGCATCATTCAGCGCGTGCTCGGGCGCAATATGTTTGTTGTACGTTCTTCCACAGGGTCGGAGCTGCGGCGCCACGCAAACCAATTGCGCCTGCACAGGCCGCGCGATCCTGTCTCCGGTTTCTTGATTCCAGACCCAGTTCACCGCCAGGGAGCACAAACACATCGTTCGTCAACGGGTCCAGCGTCCCCGGACTACGAGATCGTCCCGATGGAGATCGACGCGACGCCGCCGCTGTCGCCGCCGCAGATGACAGCGTCACCGAGAGGGACTCCGGGACCGTGCGTGTCGCCGCCGCCTGGGCCACGCACCTCAGAAGAAGATGACCTGCTCCCTCTGGGCGGGGGGGGTGCGCCCTTCCCCAGGTTTCGGTGGGTTCCCTGGAGGATCGCAAGGCGGATGCCGGGGCGCGGACGGCGTCTCGATCTCAGCCTCAGCTACGACGCCCGTCCCACCAGTAACGCCCCCGCCCAGGCCCTCCTCCCAGTGCCGTCGCCGTGGCCCTCAGCCCTACGCCACGACGGCGCGGCGGTTTGGGGGGGAGGGGTGTGGTGTCGCACAAGTACAAAGTGCGCGCCACTTACTTTCGCCGCGCGCCGCCATGCACGCACGGCGCGGCGTTCTCACGACGACAGCCACGAGCGCCCTCTGCTGCAACCCCGCTCGTGGCCACCACGGAAAGACACCGGGCACTTCGGACTGAGATAGCAACGAGTTAGGACCTTCGTAATCAGATAGGCACCAGTGAAGACTTTGCTATCGTACAGGCACTAGGCAGGCCTCTAACAACTATGTATCAACATTCTGCAGTACTATGTAAAAGTTAAGTATTGTTACATTCTGTGCAATATATATCTCTTTCTAATTTACTCGAGTGTTTATAGTTTCTGGCTGCTCCCCTCCGTACCTGCACCAGCGTGTCGGTCTCATTCCACTCGGCCACCGACACCTACGACGAGGCTGGGACACAAAAGCGGCGACGAAGTTGGGACACAAAAAACACTCCATACAAATGCCCTCAGAAAGGACTTCCTTAGGCCTAAATCAATATTCGATGTTAACAAATTTCTCTTTTTCAAAAAGGCTTTTCTACCCATTGCCATTCTGCATTTTATATCCTCTGTACTGCGACCATCATTTGTTATTTTACTGCCCAAGTAACAAAACTCATCTACCTCCTTTATTGCTTCGTTTCCCAATCTAATTCCTTCAGCATCACCTGATTTTCTTACACTGCACTCCATTACCCTAGTTTTGCTCTTGTTAATGTTCATCTTATATGCACCTTTCAGCACACTGTCCAATCCATTCAATTGCTCTTCCAGGTCCTTTGCTGTATCTGACAGAATTACTATGTCATCGGCAAAACGCAATGTTTTTAATTCTTCCCCCTGAACTTTTATTCCTTCACCAAATTTCTCCTTGCTTTCCTTTATAGCTTGTTCAATGTACAAATTGAATAACATTGGAGAAAGGCTACAACCCTGTCTCACTCCCTTCCCAACCACTGCATCCCTTTCATGCCCTTCAACTCTGACAACCGCTGTCTGGTTTTTGTACAAGTTGTAAATAACCTTACGCTCCCTATAATTTGCTCCTGCTTTTTTCAGAACTTTAAAGAGTTTATTCCAATCAACATTGTCAAAAGCCTTCTCCAAATCTACAAAAGCTAGAAATGTAGATTTGCCTTTTCTTAATCTATCTTCTAGGATAAGCCGTAAAGTGAGTATTGCCTCCCGTGTTCCTACATTTCTCCTGAACCCAAACTGATCGTCCCCGAGGTCAGCTTCTACCAGCTTTTCCATCCTTCTGTATATAATTCGCGTTAATATTTTGCAGCCATGACTTATTAAACTGATGGTTCTGTAGTTTTCACACCTGTCTGCACCTGCTTTCTTAGGGATGGGGATTATAACATTTTTCTTAAAGTCTGAGGGTACTTCACCTGTCTCATACATCTTACACACCAGGTGAAACAATTTTGTCATGGCTGGTTCTCCCAGAGACTTCAGTAGCTCTGAGGGAATATCATCTATTCCAGGGGCCTTGTTTCGACTTAGGTCTTTCAGGGCTCTGTCAAATTCTTCTCTCAGTACAGTATCTCCTATTTCATCTTCATCTACATCCTCTTCGCTTCCTACAATATTGTCTCGAAGTTCATTTCCTTTGTAGAGCCCCTCTATATATTCTTTCCACCTTTCAGCTTTCCCTTCTTTGCTGAGAACTGGTTTTCCATCAGTGTCCTTGATATTCATAGAGCTGTTTTTCTTATCTCCAAATGTTTCTTTTATTTTCCTGTAGGCTGTATCTATTTTTCCCCTATTTATACATTCTTCTACATCCTTGCATTTGCCTTCTAGCCACTCCTGCTTAGCCATTTTGCACTTCCTGACAATCTCATTTCTTAGTCGTCTGTACTCCATTTTGCCTGTTTCATTTACTGCATTTTTATATTTTCTCCTTTCATCGATTAAATTTAGTATCTCCTGTGATATCCAAGGATTTTTTGTAGGTCTTTCCTTCCTACCTATTTTGTCCTCTGCTACCTTCACTATGTCATCTCTCAATTTTACCCATTCCTCCTCTACTGTTTTATTTCCCCCCGTTTCTGTCAATTGTTGCCTAAAGCTCCCTCTGAAATTTTTAAGAACCTCAGGTTCCTTCAATTTATCCAGGTCCCATCTCCTTATTTTCCTACCTTTTTGTAGTTTCTTTAGTTTCAGCCTACAGTTCATAACCAACAAGTTATGGTCAGAGTCTATATCTGCCCCTGGGTATGTCTTACACTGTAGAACCTGATTCCGAAATCTATGTCTTACCATTATAAAATCTATCTGATATCTTCCGGTGTCTCCTGGTCTCTTCCACGTATACAACCTTCTTTTGTGATTCTTGAACCAGGTGTTTGTTATAACTAAATTATGTTCTGTGCAAAATTCTACCAGGCGGCTTCCTCTTTCATTCCTTTTACCCAGACCATATTCACCTACTATCTTCCCTTCACTTCCTTGTCCTACTACCGAATTCCAGTCTCCCATAACAATTAAGTTTTCCTCTCCCTTAATTGTCTGAATAATTTCCTTTAGCTCCTCATATATTTCTTCGATTTCCTCATCATCGGCAGAGCTAGTTGGCATATAAACCTGTACCACTGTTGTCGGTGTTGGCTTCGTATCTATCTTGACAATGATAATGCGATCACTGTGCTGCTCATAGTAGTTTACCCGCATTCCTATTTTCTTATTCATTATCAATCCTACTCCTGTTATACCCCCAATTGATTTTGTATTTATAATCCTGTACTCACCTGACCAGAAATCCTGTTCATCCTGCCACCGAACTTCACTAATCCCCACTATATCTAACTTCAACCTATCCATTTCCCTTTTTAAATTTTCTAATTTTCCTACTCGATTAAGGGATCTAACATTCCACGCTCCGACCCGAAGAATGCCAGTATTGTCTTTCCTGATGATCACATCCTCCTGAGTAGTCCCCGCCCGGAGATCCGAATGGGGGACTATTTTACCTCCGGAATATTTTACCCGAGAGGATGCCATCATCATATGTTCATACAGTAGAGCTGCATGTCCTCGGGAAAGGTAACGGCTGTAGTTTCCCCTTGCTTTCAGCCGTTCGCAGTAGCTGTGTGGCAAAGCCACATTAGCTGATGTTACAAGGCCAGCTCAGTCAATCATCCAGACTGTTGCCCCTGTAACTACTGAAGAGGCTGCTGCCCCTCTTCAGGAACCACACGTTTGTCTGGCCTCTCCACAGATACCCCTCCGCTGTGGTTGCACCTACGGTACGGCTATCTGTATCGTTGAGGCACGCAAGCCACCCCACCTCGGCAATGTCTGTGGTTCATGGGAGTGGTCATAAAGTGTAAATTATTGTAAATAAATACTGCATTGTAGTTTTATAATATAAATAACACTATCTTATTTTCAAATGTGGCATCATGAAACATTTGTGTTAAATGGCATAAAATACATCCAAAGGGGTTTTCACTCTGTGGTGGAGTACTGGAATGAAACTTCCTCACATAGTAAAACCAGATTAATCTGCCAGGAAGTTTCATCAGTAACAATTGCAGATTAGGTATGCTTATTTTTCTGCAGGCATCATACCTGGTCTGCAGATATTACTACATTATGTATTTGCTAAATGCAATTCTGAATGTTAAACAGTCTAATGTGGTATGTGAAACTTTTATAGAATGAAATGTATGAAATTTTAAATATTTTCAAATGAAATGAATTGAATTTAGGAATGGAAGAGAGAGAAAGTTGAAGATAAGTAGATCATGGTACATAAAAATCAGAGTATTAGAAAATAATGAATATGGGAAATTTACAGAGATTGTGGGTGGGGCCAAACTAAATTGAAACATTTAACAAATGGTAAAAATTGGAATTTGCTAAAGCTAGTACGAAAATATTTTTAAAAAACAAAAGAAGTCTTGGAATCAAAACCTAGAATTACCAGTTCCAATGACACCAGCATAATATTGTTATTACTATTATTAAAGATGAAGTGTTGCCATCAGTAAATAGAGTTGACAAATAGACCTATAGGTCAATCCTAGTTACCAATACCAACCATTCCTGAAAAAAATATGAGGAACTAATATCAGTAACTAGAATGTAGCTATATATGTAAATTTTAGTTACCAAGACCAAACATTCCTGCAGAAAGTATGAACCGCTGATTTCGGTAATTAGAACTAGAGTTATATGGGTGAATTCTATTTTCCGATGAGAAACACTCCTGTAGAAAATGCTAAGTGCTCGTACCCGTAACTATACAATCTTGAGCTACACGGATCATATCTGCTACAGTGGTGGCATAGTGTACTGATACTGGCAACTATCTTTAAATGCTATTTGAAAACCTTGTTACATAAAAGGAGAGGAATAATCTTTTGTGTTGACCTTGTAATAAATAATGTTTCTACTTTGTGGTTGACAGGTTCCTATATGTACCCTTTTGGGCTCAATAGAATTACTTATCTTTGGGAAGTAAATGTTTCGTTCCAACATCGGCACACTATGCCACTGCTGCATAATTCAAGTCCTTCCCCAACAGTAATTCATGATTATATCCTAAGTTAGCCAGCTTATCACTATTTATGAGAATGTGGTTAGGTAGAAAAGTGAAAGCACAGCTCAAGTTTATGTCAAAATGCAGTTACATTGTGTGATCATAACTATGAAATCCAAAGAAATATATTGATACAGAAGAGTCCTGAAAACTCTGTGTAAAGTTGACCGAAGATTGGTCGAGTTTGTGAAAATGCCGGGTTATTGGGAATGGTGCTAGAAAATGAATAGCTGAGGTTGTTTCATTATAAAGTACTTTCTATTGTTACTTTAGAATACAATACAAATGGTGGAATACAGTAACACTACATACATGTAAGACAATATCTTGCAAATGATATTCGTTTCTTACACTCACATGTATTTTACAAAACACGGTTAAGAAAAGACAAAGGCTGTAGGCAGGTGAGCAGCAGAGTGTGCATGGTCGTGCTACATGTCTGTCATTGTTGTCTGTTGTAACTAAGTTCATTATTTGACCATCACGTCTAAGCTGACTGTAAACGACACTGAAAAGTTGAACTTCCATACTTTTGATCATGGCTGTTTTTAGTATGAAGATGCATCTATATACTGCATTAATGAGACAAAGGATTCTTAAATGGAGTGTAGGTGGCACAAAAAAAGATGTCTGGACCCATACACAACATAGCCTGTAACTACTACAATTTCATTTCTATCCTGCAAGCACGGAATAATTTCAGGGGATGTGACTGAGTTATCCAGACTGCCGGGTTACCGAGTTTTCGGGACTACCGTAACAATATTTTTCTGTGACTTGCAATAACCACAAATATAATCATCGATAGGTACAATGTAACATGCGACATCTTTGTTCAAAGCTGACAGGTGGTATTGGATACTAGGACTGACCCCCAGCTTCCTATACTGTTGTGAAATTAATATTTCATTGACATCTTGGAACACATACCAGTTCAGTTTCATTTGCTTTGCTTTGCCATTTAACTCTTAACATATTTGACTGGGATATTAGTGTGTGTTAAATATTGGTTCAAACAATGGAAATTCCAGAAAGGACTGACATTTCCCTCAACATGCATTTTAATCTTTTCTTATGGTTAAGGAGAAAAGCCATACTTGCAAATCCCAGCTTAAATATTAAGAAGCAGCTAGATTCAGACCTGAAAAAGCTGCACTGCAATCAAAAATAGTTTTGCTTTTCTTATAGCAGGCCCTATTTAGCCAATACTGAGTTGAATATGAAGTTTCCAAACATTTACCTGCAGACTTTGCTTTGTACATATTACATTTTATGGGATAATTTATTCTTAATTTTGTCCTACCTCTGGAAACTTCATTAGGTTTTTCATTGTATTTCTGCCAACAGAACAATTGCCGAAAGTCACAATGTTTAATAAAAAACTAGACTATTGAACATTTGTTATATGATCTATAAGGGTTTGTGTGATGCCACAGTATGCTATAGCTTGATTTACTTAAGAACTTTGTGTCCTCATTTGGTCACACAAGCCTTTTGATTGTGAAGCATTAGGGTGGGGTTTTCTTTTTTACATTTATAATTTGTAGTCTTTTCAAGTAGTATGTCCTTTTCATTGAGAAAATATCTTAACCAGCTGCTTTCAAATCTTTAGTCTAAAGATTAATCTCTTTTGTATAGTCTAAGACCAATGCTCAGCTCTATCTGAAATAATCTTACCTCTTCACTTACATAAACAGCAACTCTATCTCCCTTCTGCCTGTCTACTACTATGCAAAACTTCTCACAAAATTGTTCATTACATTTTCTTCTGGTCCAAGTTCAAATGACTCATCTGCTAAAAGCATACTATAAATTTTGCTGCAAAATTCTTACATTTTAACAAGTTATGTTGAGAATGTGTAATGAAACTAAATCAACAAAAATAGGTGTAGCACACTTCCGAATTCCATTTCCACTATGAGTAATTCTGTAAAACAGAAATGTGGTGTACACAGTTAAGTGACAAAAGGTGGAACAATGTAATGAATTTGCTGTAGCTCACTAAACAGATCACAGCTTGTAGTAAAAAATATCCGGAGAAAGTGCACATTTGTCATCCAGCGAACTAAAAATGCCTTTATTTAACAATAATCACATATCCATGTAAACTTGTTTAAAGGGCAAACTTCATTAATTATATTGCTTACAAGTAATTGAGCACTCTCTGTACCAAACAATGAATGAAATACCCCAAAAAGAATAATTTTGGCCTCTGGACTAATTGAGATATTCTGTAATCCATGCTTTGCACACCCAGGGTATCCATTTACATTAATCACACTTACATGTTGAGGACAAGGTAAGGCATACATAAAATTTGATTAAATGTGTCATTGCTGGACATAACACAATGAAATTCTAAAAGAAAAGCAGCATGAAATGATACTGAAAGGGTAATTATTAATGTTCTGGAAACTGTGCTAATTTCACTAGTATGGTCACCTTTGATACAAAAAGCTAGTTTATTCAAGCATAATAAAGTGTTTTATGTCTTTGGCCCATATGTTAGTCAATAATTACTGTAAATTTTATTCAGTTGATATTTTAGGACTGTTTCAGAATTGGAAAAAAAATATGTTATCTTCGTTTGTGTGGCCATAATGTCCGTAGTTGCTTTCATAATTATGAATAGCAGTGATTTTCCGTCTTTGCAACTACAATAAAAATGTGATTTTTTCACACCAGACGCGTTTCGTTTTATTGAATGTAAAACATCTTCAGTGGTCTGTAATAATAGAAATCTACAGTTTGTTTTGTGTTTAGTTCGAAAACAGTTCTTAAATGGACCTTGAAAAGTAGGCCTAATGTTTGGTACTTACGGAAATTTCTGTCATCATGCCGGTCTGTTTAATGCAATACCTCACAAATGTAGTTCTTTCTCTATGTTTTATAATAAATTATGTTTCGGTGTATTTAGTTTTGATGTAAGCGCATTGGAATAATGGCAGAATAATACATGTATATATTTAATGGGAACATTATTATTATTATGTGATTTTATTTGGCCTTAGCTGTGGAGTGTTGGTAGTGGTATCTGGAATGATATGTGGTAGTAGTATGAGATAGTTACGGGCATGACGGGGAATGTCACATAAAACACCTCATTTGAACTCTTCGTTGATGTCGATTTAACTCTGACTTTCTACGAAAAGTTCTATCAGATACGTAGCACTGAAAGTTCTTCATATCCATTTTCTGTTCACAGCAAAAACGTAAACGTACAGAACAACACGAACACAACCAAAGCAGGAAAACACAAAATGGCGAAAAAGTAAAGTAGTTCAACATTAATTTCTTATCTTCCTCCACTGTTGGTTCAATAACAGGTACCAGGTCACAGTCATCTGTTGTGTCAGAATCAGTGCCTGTGCCATCATCAGTAAAAAAATTTAAAAGGGGGGGGGGCAGACTTTTTGGTTAGTAATTTGTTGTGAATTTAAAGCTCCTTACTTCCTCATTAAACTTCCCTTGGCCTCACACCTAGGGCCATTCCCCTAGGTACACATGCCTACAATAATTTGTCATTGTTTTAACCAAGAATTTTTTACTTCAGCACCTTTAAAACATGAAGATACATCCACCTCTGCTTGCCTATTCCCTCCAACTGTTAACTGGCCCATTTTTGGTACAGACAGTAACCAACTGAGAACCAAGACACTAAATATTCCTGAATTAGTTTCCAAATTACATATGTGGCTCTTAAGTACACAAATGTAGTAAACAATCTGATGGGTATTGCTTCTGGCCCATGAACTTAATATCTGCATCACTCGTCTTGCATTGGAACCAGAACTACATTTAGGTAACTTAATGGCCCTTGATTTTCAATTGAAAGTAACATCTTAGGCGTATAACTGAGTTCAGTAGATCTGCTTTGCAATCCTCAATTTCAGTATCTCACTCGGCCATGAGTGTCTGGGTGCTAACTTTGGTCCCACTAACAACAGTTACATATGAGAAAGCTTCTTTATGTTTTAAGAGGGATCCTTACATAAATATTCTGCTATGGCAGTCACTGGAGGCTTTACCCACTATTCTCTGGACAGACAAGTACGTTTCATTTAGCATACCACCACCAATAGCTGTACTGTCAGGCTTTGTTTTACAACTGTTATGTAGCTTCCTCAGAAGTTTCATTACAGTGGCTGTACACAATGGAGGGTCCCTCACTCCATTAACTATTCTTCTAGGAACACGCCTATCAGGCACATGGTCCAATATTTTTGCAAACAAGTGCCATAACACATCAATATGCTCTACTCTAATAAATTTATATATGACACCACTCCCTCTTTATCTAATTTGCTGAAGATATAAATCAATCCACTTGATCTAATTTCTCTTTGTACATTTGTAGTCACTAAAGAGGTCTAGTCCATTTGTTGACATTAGGAAGCCTTTTCCTGAGCAATTTATCAGGAGTGCGGTATTGTATGTCAAGTGAAACATGGATGATTAACATTTCAAACATGAGTGTAGAAGCTTTAGAAATGTGTTACTGAAAATGGATGGGTAGTTCACATAATTAATGAGCAACTATTGAAAACACATAGAGAAGAAATTTATCCTCACCTCTGTTAAAATATATGTTGGAGGGGCACATACTGTGTTGTGTCATCAAATATTTCCCAGTTCCGGATTTGGTGAGAAGTGTGGTGGGGGAGTAAAGAGGGGGGGGGGGGAGAGAAAAGAGAGAAAGGAATACAGTAAATAGCTTACATTGGAAGTGGGCTGCCAGAGTACTTTTGAAATGAAGACGTTTGCATAGGAGAAACTGATGTGGAGGTAAGCACCAAACGTATTCCGACCTTTATGACAGCAGCATATTTCCATCATAAGTGGGATTCCAATCAATAAGTTCTGGGTAGCTATTGGGGGGGGGAGGGGGATGAAGTTAATAGGCCTAATGATTTTCAATAAATCCCGTCACTCCAATCACTTGCAAATCTGTGGTTTACCCAATTTAAATTTGTATCTTGAAAATCACCTCCAATTATGAGAATACGATTGGGGAACGTACGAACTAATTCACTTTGTAAAGTCTGAAGTTTCCAGGGGAGTAGATAGTAAGATGCAATTATAAGTTTGCGGCCACACTTAGTATTATGTCGTGCTCAGCTAGCCTCACAAACAGTTAAAATTTCTATTACTGTGGATATGATTTTATTATCGGCTGTGGCAAACACACCTCGTCAATGATTTTTGCACAAATTGCTGAACATATTAAGGAAGTCCACAATGTATTACAAACACATGCGTCAATATTGCCCAAGCTCTGCAAATGTTGGCAACAACACAGCAGTCAACCATAGAGCAGGTATATGTTTTATTTATTTTGTGATCTGTACTAAACAGTGATCATTTTAAGTGAAAGTTAGGTTAGGTATAGGTTAAACAAGAAGTTTTTATTACGTGAGGGGGCGTAGCGCTCGAATCTCCGGTTCAGAAACGATCTATTTACAGTTGTCAACATACGCGCCCTACTAAAAACACGGGCAACAGACACCGCAGTTTTACCACATTGCCTTATAAGAAATTAGAGATTTGACGACATTATGATAAAACTTCAACAATAGTTAACGCCCAATTGCACACTCCATCTCATAACGCCACAACATAAAATTAATACAAACATGGCGTTAAACCGTTAAGTGACATTAATCGACTGCGAGGTTCGATAGCAACCGCTATCGACTTAAATTCACCCTCTGGTTACTTCCGGCGGCACTTTTCGGTATTTAGGGCCGAGTTTGTAGAGTGGACGCTAAAAACCGAAAAGTGCCGCCGGAAGTGGACTACCGGAAGTCACCTACACTTCCTACCATATCTATGGTCACTCGTCCAGAATGTAGCAGTGGAGAGGTTCGTTCCAGCAGCTGCCAGACTGACGCGCATGCGCAACGCTGAAATTGTGTTCCAGCAGCGCCTTGGCCTGTTTCTGGCTACTTGGAGCGTGGCTGTTTGGTGTTCCAGCAGTTGCCGCAAGCAGCCAGATGCTACCCGGAAAAATATTTCTGGCGCTGTCAAGAGGTTCGTTCCAGCAGCTGCCAGACGGCTACTTTCAAGCGCTAAGAAACAGGTGTTACTGCGCATGCGCAGCTCCTATGACGCAAAAACCCTTGTTTGATACTTGCACTGCTGGAACGCTTTTTGCACTGTTTCTGGTTGCAGTCGAAGGCGAGTTTAAAGGAATAATTAAAATACTTTCCTTCTTAATAACGAAGAAGTGTAAACGAGAAATATCTGATCTCAAGTGGGATTGCAGTGACTTCGAAATAATCGAAATCACGCTACAAACACTCACGTATCACGTGATGGCTACCCCCCACTCTAACTCAGACCTTTCTGCGCATGCGCAAATTGGCAGCTTGACCGCGCCAGAAATATTTTTTCGGGGTAGCGTCTGGCTGCTTGCGACAACTGCTGGAACACCAAACAGCCACACTCCAAGTAGCCAGAAGCGGGAGAAGGCGCTGCTGGAACAAAATTTCAGCGTTGCGCATGCGCGTCAAGCAATCTGGCAGCTGCTGGAACGAACCTAAGCTGCCAGATTCGCGCATGCGCAGAAAGGTCAGAGTTAGAGTGGGGGTTCGTGATCACGTGAGACATATGTGCTTGTGGCGGGTTTTTCGATTACTTCAAAGCCACTGCAGATCAACTTCATTAATAGGAATGTAAGTATTTTAATTATTCCTTTACGCTTACCTTTTCCTGCAAAAGAGATGTGACTGGTTGAAATGTGTAACTTATAATTGCCGTTTATTCCAGATGTCCAGCGAATCCGAGTCCGATGTGTTGTCGAGTGACGAGGAATTTGAATTAATACATCGTTCTAAAAGACAGAAAACAGAAAACTATTTCGAGCATGTTGTGCCACATTATAGCGACACTGAATTTCTTGGACATTTTCGAGTAAGGCGGCATGTGGCAGAGGATCTGTCCGAGAAATTCTAAGTATTACAGCTATCAGGCTGGAGGAAATGGGAAATTGCTTCCACTGCAGCAAATTTTGATATTTTTGTGGTTTGCCGGCCATGAAGCGGCAAGTTTTAGAGACGTGGCAGATAGGTTCAATATAACTATTAGTTCTTTGCACCGTATCATAGAGAGAGTTACATACTTTGTTAGCAGTTTAGGGATCAGCTTTATAAAGTGGCCATCTGACGAAGAAAGGGCACAAATAGAGGCCAATTTCAGGAGAAATAAGATGCCAGGTGCGATTGGGGCAATTGATGGGACTCACATTAGAATAGACAGACCTACACATGATGCCCAGTCGTATGTGAACAGAAAAAACTATTTTTCTATGCACCTACAAATAGTGTGCGATGACAACCGACAGATTCGCGATTTATTCGTCGGGTATCCTGGTTCTGTCCATGACGGGCGAGTGTTTAGGACATCAACACTTTTCCATACACTTGAGGAAAAGTGCGGCGATTTTCACCTTTTGGGTGACAGTGCCTACCCCTGCCTTAAAAATCTGTTAACTCCATTTCGAAACACAGGGCATTTATCTAGAGTTGAAAATGATTTCAATGTGACTCACTCAAGAAACAGGTGTGTTGTTGAACATTGTTTTGGGTTACTGAAGCAGCGTTTCAGGCAATTATATCACCTGAAATTAAGAAAACCTGAAGGCATAGCTCATTTCATCAGAGCCTGTTGTGTTTTGCACAACCTTGCCAATGATGACAACTTAGTATTGGAAGAAGTTGAAGGTAACATGTACATTACTATTTTGTAGTTTGTTTTGCAATATGTAAGATTTTTAAAACACAGTGAGATTAGTTTAACTTGAAGTAGCTCATAAGCCTCTTTCAGTTTGTAAATAAGTGTATCATTCACACAGTTCAACAAGATAATGCACCAGCTGAAGAAGTTGCTACAGGCATGTACAACAGAGATGACCGAACTGGTGTGGCAAAGAGGAATTTCATTGCAGCCCAATTGCAGATGTACCGTTAGGAAACAGTACCAACCACCAACGGTTGCCTACATATGTAAGTTAAACTTGTGTCAGATGAAAGACTAGCTACATACTTTGATTGTTAACAGCTGTAGTTATTGCAGATTGTGTGTGTGTAAAATTACTAAGGTTGCAATACAATTATTTATTACTCATTCTTGCTCTCCTATCACAGATAATTTTGGAATGCCCTTTTAGAACCACACTGTGAAACTCAGAGAGCAACAGAAGCCAACCATAAAGACTGCTTCAGCCTTTGGAAGAAGATTTGAGGGCTGTCATACCATAGTCAACAGTCAAGCCACAAAGAGGGAAGTTCCTTCCCGTTTTTTGTGTCAAACTTATTGTAGCTGCAGCTCCATGTTCTAGTAGTTCCTTGTTCCCGATTTATTGTGAGTAGTGGTGTAATGATACTGTCACTGGTTGTGTCACATGTTTTCAGATTTTTGCAAATGTTTCATTCTCTTCACATTCTTGGTAGATCTTGAACTGTCTCAAAGCTATGTGAGCTTGAAGGATTTCTGTTGAAATTCTTGAGAAACATGCTCAACAACATAATTACATTTTAGTCTGCTGTACTGAAGCCATTTCAGTTCTAGATAAATGTCCTGTTTCTAAATGAACAAAGTATTTATGTCCTAAACACTCGATCATGGGCAGAAATCAGATAACTGACAAATAATCACAAATCCGCCCGTTGTCATCACACACTGTAAGTGCGTAGAAAAATATATTTTTCTGTTCACATATGACTGGGCATCTTCTGTAGGCCTGTCTATTGTAATGAGAGTCCCATAAATTGCACCTGGCATCTTATTTTTCCTGAAATTTGTCCCTTTTTTGTGCCCTTTCTTCATCAGATGACCACTTTATAATGCTGATCCCTAAATTGCTAACAAAGTATGTCACTTCCTCTATGACACAAAGTATATCTGCCATGTCTCTAGAACTTGCCGCTTCATGGCCAGCAAACAACAAAAATATCAATATTTACTGCAGTGGAAGCAATTTCCCCCTGCCTGATATCCTCAATACTTAGAATTTCTTGGACAGCTCCTCTGGCACATGCTGCTGTAAATGAAAATGTTCCAGGAATTCTGTGTCACTATAGTGTGGTACAACATACTTGAAATAATTTTGATTTTTGTCATTTCGCACAATGTAATACTTTATACTCAGCAGTACATTTGCTAGACACCTGGAATACATGGTAATTACATGTTTCACATTTCAACCAATTATATTTTTATATTTGGGTTTCTGAATTTGTTGCAAGAAGTTTTGTGGGACTTTAACAGTGTAGTACTGTGTAAAATGTTTGTATTTTCTCTGTTGCTATAGGCCACTATTACTTTTGTGTGTCAGCATTAGTTTTGAAGGGTACTTATTTATTTCTTTATCCACATTTAAACATTAAAAATTCAATTGATGTTGTGATTTATGTACATAGACTACACAATTAAATATGTGTTGTAAAAATATTTTACAGTACTGTCTAGCAGGATACAAAAACTGTCCATTGTAATGCACAAGGCTTATTACATAGATTTACATGTGTAAGTTTCATCTAGATTAAACTATTTCGGTAACTAAGATCATTTTTAGGGCTGATTTTGAACCGTTCTAGTGCATAAAATGCTTTTTTTGTGTGATGCTTTCAAACATACTGGGTGTTCTGGTAATGGCAGCATGTGATATACTTTTACCCAGTATATCTGAGCTATCTTCAGTTTTCTCCAGTCTACCAAGTGTGATGTCATTTTTTCAGTTTTATGCATGTGTTATAGTGGTGAACAGATTGTCGTACTTTGTGACTGCATTGCTTTCCTTTTAGAGCTTTTCACAAATGTCTGTCTCGGTGTGTTTGCGTTTCGATATGTCTGAGTGTGTGTGTATTTGTTTACCTTCCTCTTTGTCCCCTAAGGTAAGTCCTTTCACTCCTGGGATTGGAATGACTCCTTTTCCACTTCCTTAAAACCCATATCCTTCCCTTTTCCTCCCCTTTTTCCCTCTTTTTCCTGAAGAAGCTGCCAGTGGTGGCGAAAGCTTGTATGTGTGTTTGTGTGTGATTTTATTTGTTTTTTATTTGTTTCTCTCGACGAGCCGGTCCTTTTGGTAAGTCATCTCTTTTCTATTTTTATTTTTGTTTATCCCACCGGGAAAGTTTCCCTCTATAATTTTTATTATGCAGAGAGATTTAACTGTCAGTATTTTTAAGTTCTGAGACTGAAGATACTTCTGATTGCACCAACCCCCCTATTTATTCAAAATGAGAACTTGTTACCTTGTAGCTGAATTCCCCCATAAAAAATTGCATGTCTGAAGTGGGTGTGGAAGAAAGCAAAACATGCTCCGAGTAATAACTTTACCATTAACACAGTAGCTCAGGCATAACATGCACTAAGTAATAACTTTACCAGTAACACAAGACATCTGAAATAGCTTATATGACCTAACATTGTGCAGACATAATCAGTATAACCCATCTGTGTTAATTTTAAGTCAAGAAAGATCCCAAGCAACAAAATTATCATCCCTAATACATGAGGCAACATCATATGTAAATCACTGATGTGGATCCACTTACTGGCTGCTCTGATCCCTACTTTCCTGTTAATTTTCTTAACAAAGGTGGTATCATCAGCACAGTGTTGGACAAGTCAGTTACACACATTATGAAAAGTAAAGTTCAAAAAGCAGAACTTTGTGGCACATTCAGCATGACATCGAAGACGTTTCAACGACAGTCAAATGCCTTGCTGTGATTCACAAGAACAGCATTAATGGAGGACGTTATAAGTAAAACAATATTTTCATCTGCTTTCACTGATAGTAATGAAGAATTTTATTCACAGACAGGTATCTACTGATTAGAAACTGTATGCAGTATTGCAATACTTTAAAAATGACGGGTACAAGAGAATTTTCGTGATTATTGAGACAAGACTTGTCATATTTTTTGTGTAGAGGAGTAATGACTGTCATTTAAGGATGAAGGGAAACTGCTACCAATAACACCTGGTTAATAATAGGACAAAGTAATTGAGCTATTACAGCCACAGTTTTGTTAATCACAAAATTTGAGGGACCATATAGGACTTAAATTCTCAGCAACTTATTTTTGTTATTCCAGTTTTAAAATGTTAATTTGATCTCTTTCCTATTAACACAAGTTTAAAGTGCAATTTGAATCACAAGTTCAGTTTATGTATGACTTGGCATGTACAGTGCATTTCGTATAATGAACAGTAGGCCATTCAGTCTCGCCTGTTATCAATATGGACAACTGTGAAATTTACTTATGGATGTTTGCTACAGCTGACAGTTATCTTCTGATGTGTGTGTGTGTGTGTGTGTGTGTGTGTGTGTGTGTGTGTGTGTGTGTGTGTCTATATATATATATATATATATGAAGATGGTCTGTTCTCCTCCACCCCCACCCCCCTCACAACTGTAAGGTACGATACGCAATTGATTCTTACATATACAGTATCCTATGTTTAATAATGATGTTTATCTTTCAGGTATGTTAATTATACTTGCTAATAAAAGAATTATGTACTCACCTGGTATACTGGATGGGCATTCAGTGAGATGCTGCTAGTAATTTCTCAGGGTCATTAAATGTGCGGTTGTAGGTAAATATTGTTCCTAATGAATGCATTGATGTAATGATTTAATATTTACTCAGTACAAATTCTCCTGAGGTGTAAGAGTGTCTAAAATGGTATATTGCTTGTATGTTGACAGTAATCAGCATTTCACTGTATTTTGTTTTAGCAAAAATAAACTTTGTATGTTATTTAACTATATGTTTGTGTCATTTATTTCCACTCAAATAGTATGAAAAAATGCAATACCATTGTGAAGTGATATGTAGATGATGGCTCATTTCTTACATAAGAACTTAAGGTTCAAGTTGTTGTGGGTTTGCATTTCCATTCATTCTAATAATTGAGGGGCTCACAACCAAAGTGGACCACATTCACTGAAATGATTCTTAGGTAGATCTTGATTTACTCATAATGATGAATGACATTTCTTACAAGATACATGTCAGCACTTGCTTTGAAAGGAGAATGTTATTAAACATTTTTCAACAAACTTGTAAAAGTAAACTTAGTTAAGTTTTGGTTGTGAATCCCTTAATTAACACCACAGAAGTAGTAAATGCTTGGAGACATTCACAATTACTTCTCACACTAAAACTAGCCTCAAATTGAGCATCACAACAGGAAAATAATTCAAACAATAGGAAAAAGTCTTACTTTGTCGTCAAACTTTCAATTTGTGTGCATTGATATAACTGTTTCATATTAATTCAACTAGAAGGAAGTATTGAACACATTTTCATTTCTTTAGGATGTTGAACTGATGAATTTATTACATATTGTACTTTCAGTATGAGAATATTTACAGATAACTTATTTCTCACTTTAGTTTTATTACTGGTGGATCTGCAATTTGGTCTTCCTAATAGGTTTAGTATAACAAAATAAAACATTATTACTGTAAGTAATTCATTTATTGGAACACTTTCACAGTACATTTATACAAAATGAATAGACAGCAAGGAATGGTTAACACAAAATTCACATATATTATTGCAGTACAGGCAGGTTTCCTGCTGTAACAAACAAGCAAACATATTCCTCAACTATCAATAGCTTCGATTTCACCTTCATGCAGTGTTACTATGTATGCCTTATTTCTGGATTAATGGCTTTAAAATGAGTAAATGTTCCAAAGTCACACATAGCACAGCATGTGAATTATATGGAAGGCTCCCTTTTAACTACAGTAATATCTAAAGTAAGGCTGCTTACAGAAGTCTGAATTAGTGTGCATTGTAACTATAAACATACAATGAGGACATGTCAAGGAGTGAATTAAAGAAATTTTTACTAATAGACAAAAGCTTACATTACATTTTTAAGACTTCTATTGTTGTAACGATACATGCAAAAGGAAAAGTTTAACAACTAACAGGGGCTTGGCAGAGCCTTGGATGACTTGGCAAAACCATGGAAGATCGAGATGAGGAAGGCAGGTTGTGGGACATGCACAGAGGGAAGCTGAACTACCACCATGGGCTTGGGAAACTATACTGGCATTCACTTAGGATGATTTGGGAAAACCATGGAAGATCTAAATGACAGTGGCAGGTTATGGGTAGGATGTTAGAAGTGCAGTTCACCACTACACAGTCAGTAACATGACAACAATCACTAACCTTTTGCTGCTTTCCATGGACACAACCTCACCCTCTTTCAGCAAAATAACTGAGCCAACTCCCATTCATGTTTTGTGTGACTAGATGAACACACAAGTACATAAATAAAACACAAACATGGAACAGGCAGAAATTATTCTGGAACAGTAAATCATTCAGAGGGTTAAATGAAAATAAAGCCAGTCAAGCAGCAGCAATGGCGGCAGCGGCTTGAGACTGCTGTCTCGTGGAGAGAGAGAGAGAGAGAGAGAGAGAGAGAGAGAGAGAGAGAGAGAGAGAGAGAGTGTGTGTGAGTGAGTGTGTGTGTGTGTGTGTGTGTGTGTGTGTGTGTGTGTGTGTGTGTGTGTGTGTGTGTGTGTGTGCGCAGCAGCAAATAATTTAATGCGAGTAAAATTTAAAGCCATAACAAATAAACTGAGATGTGTGTGTGCGCAGCAGCAGCAAATAATTTAATGCGAGTAAAATTTAAAGCCATAACAAATAAACTGAGATGTAAAATTGAAGTTTTCGAATTTCTGTTTACAAAATGTGAAATCTAAACTCTGAAATTCTTACAAATGAATTTTATGAACAAAATGTCAAACGCCCTTATGAGTGTAGCCTTAACTAAGCCACCTCCCAACTCCTTCCAAGCAGTGCAGCAAAACTGTTTATGGTGCAATGTGACAAATCTCCATCAAATTGTGGGTATGTGAACCAAGGCTTCCTGACACTAACCTACACACATGAACATTGTGCTGATCTGCAAAAACAAAAATGAAAGTGTCAATCCCCCCTCCCACACATACTATTTGAGAAATTCACAGCAAAATATGGAAGTGCAAATGGTAGTGTAGATTTATGTTAGGTCCAAATGCCATATTTGACATACATTTTCTGTACATATGGAAACAAAGAAAATTCAGGTGAGTTTGTAGTACCTTATCTGCAACTGGAAAGAGGCATATATTCTCATACTTCCTGTCGTTATTGCTATTTTTCTGTATATATGAACAACAAGTGTATGAAGTAATATCAAAATTTCTAGCAACATTAGTCATAATCGTACAATGAATAATTTTCTTGTGAGAGCAGCACATTTATCTCTAACAAATACATTAACATTTTAAGCCAAAGTTTACATACAAATGGTACACAGTCCAAGAAAAATTATATAACTGTCAAATTAACCCACACAGTACAGCAGACAATAACATTAAACAGTGCCAAAAATGAAAGCAGAAATACCATAGCATTAGAAAGTGATGAAACTACACTACACCACAAATAAGTAGAAATTAACCACACTAGAAAGTAAAAGTATAAAAAATTAGGTACAACAAGAATAAGAGGACTTTACAAATTAACAAGCAATGATGACATGCAACAAAATATAGAAAAATTGATGAGATAAAGATCTTTAGTAATTTATGCAGGATGAATGGCAACGGCCTGAAGAAACATACCTAAAAGTATATCTGAGAACAATTTTGGAAGGTGTATGTGAGGAACCAGTTATAAATAAAAGCAGACTTTTTTCAACAGGAAGATGTTACTTTTCTTTGGATTCCAAGCAGGAACATTAACTGGTGTCAGCTGGACACCAGAGAATGCATGGAGAAAATGTTTGAGGTAAAGTGAAGCAAATGAACACTTCAACATAGGGCTACTATGGGTTTCCAATTGTGATTCATAGAAAATTAAATAACTAACCATTTATTTTCCCTTTCATGGCTCAAAACTTACCTTTTTTCCTCAAACATGAAACATCAAGAAAGGATAATTCAAGAAATTTAAACACAAAAAATGGGGAAGTCTAAGAGTAACAAATTAAAAATGAACTTAACTACAAACGGTAGGTGGGTGGGTAATTTATCCTAGCTTCTAAATATTTTTTAAGTAGCACATTCTGCTCTTGACGTTGCTTATTAGCTTCTAAAGTTGCCTCCAACAAAGCTTGTTTCACTTTAAGGCTTTCACGTTTTAATTCCAGTTTCTTATTCTCTCTTTCATCTCTTATTTTTTGCCTCTCCCGTTCGATCTCCAGTCTCTGCTTCCGATAATTGAAACATTCTTCAACTGTATCCCTTTGTGAGCGGCTCTGTAGCTTCAGCTTCTTTGAGGGATAGGGAGTGGATAGGCTCTCAGGTTCCTTGAACATTTACATGCATATTACTACTATGAAAGATGCAGCCATCATGCAAAAGTGTGGCAAAAGAAAGCGAGGGGAAAAAAAAGGCCACAAGAAGGAATGTATGTGATGAAAATATCTAAAAACATAGTGACAGCATATACACTAATTACCACAGAATAAAATAACTATACCTCAAAATCCATGCAGCAGGTAACAAATTCTTTTACTACTAATACCCATTTTTTCCCAAACACCAACAGCAATTAAAGAAATGTGTAAAGTCAGTGTACACAGAACAAACTCTGCAAGTTATCAGAGGGAAAAGTGCATATAAAAGAATACATAAAGTAGGTACAAATATATCTACCCTCTTGTTTTATTAGCATTTAAAATTTCATCTTACTGGTGGCTTATTCAAAATAAACACATTTAGCTACTGGTATTAATATATTTCTTTTAAAAATTAACTGTTCCAACACACACCTTCGTATCCCATTCACAAAATTGACAACACTAGGAAAACATCAAAGTAACAGCACACAAACATGAGCCTTTTGTAGAATTCCCAGCTCGCCTGTAGACAGGGATACCGCCCGGCAGATTTAACCCGTGACATCATTGCATCATGGTATTTTTGAGGTGTGTGCGTGTATGTAGAAGGTGTGTGTGATTATGTGGTGGTTGAGTTAAAGACGATAGTCTGTTTACAAACGAAACAGATTAATATTTTGTGTTTAAAAAGTAATCTGTAGCTTTTGGGCTAAGACCTGTGATCGCTGGTTCATTCTGTTATCTATAATAACTACAGATTATTTGTATCTGTAATACAGAAGACATCCTGTATACTGGTCTTCCGACATATGACATCCTGGATCAAAGCAGAGGGTGGTATCCCAGTCTACAGTTATGCCGAACTCCCCCACTTATCCCAAAAGAAAACCCACTTTTCACACACACACAGTTACCAGACAAAGGCTATCAATTAGGTGAACAACTACTTGTACAAATCTGCAATCAATGAAAGCACACAAAAAACATTGCAGTCATAAGGAATAACATGGTAATCATACAACAACAATAAATGGAACACTGAGTAAACTATGCTATAGTCTACGTTTAGTGTCTGTCAAAGTTAGTTTTGAAACTGCCAGAATTGCCTACTTTTCACAGTTCCACAGCGTACTACTGTATGGGATTATATTCTGGGGCAATACACCACCTAGTTCAGTGGTTTTCTTAACCCAGAAAAGAGCTATAAGAGCAATGCACCATGCCCGGCAAACAGATTCGTGCAAACCCCTCTTCCAGAAGTCATCAATCCTCCCACTCCCCTGTATGTATATACTTGAAATTTGTAAATATGTTAGGAAAAATTTAAAGGACTCAAACAAAAATTTCAATATTCATGAGCACGAAACAAGGCAAAAGGAAAATTTTCATGTCCAGCAAACAAGAACAGAAGCTTATAAATGTTCCACAATAAATAGTGCTGGTCAAATCTACAATAACCTACCACATAAGATAAAAATAATATCATCATACCCACTCTACTGCAGAAGCCTAAGGGCATTTTTATTAGACCATTGCTTTTATTCAGTAACTGAGTTTCTAGATCACCTCAGATATAAAAGGCTTGAGCCAAGTCAGTGTAAATACTGCCAGTAGAGCACATTCTTTATGGCATATATGTCTGTTTATATATATATGTGTGTGTATGTATGTTTGTATCCCACAATCTGTAAAGATTTTTGGATAAATAAATAAATAAATAAATAAACAACACCCACTCCCCATGGATTAAACACTTATCAATGAATGAAACAGAAAAAAAGAACCTTTTATCATTTGCTTGGCAGTCAATACTTGTAACGAACCTTAACATACTTCAAGTAGCTCCATATGCACGTAAAATTAATGCATGCACGCCAGCTGTCGGCTTGCAGTCTTATTTTGCAACTACAACTGTTAAAAACCCGAGAATCAATACGTAACATGAAACTTTACCTTCGTCGAATTTGTGGACGTACTGGCACCTGCAAGCTCTTGGTAGCAACGTGTAACACACGATGGAGCTGTAGCCACTACATCTACACAAATTAAAAACACTGCGTCAATCTACACTGTGTTCAGTTGTAACCTAATCTGTATCTTAAAAGGAAATTAATTGTATTAATATCTGAAGTACGGTATCGAATGCATCTTACCAGAGCCACTCAGTAATATTTTCGGATGAATGTTTGAATTATCCTTGAATATCTCGTCCATTTCTGTTTGATAGGCGAAATCTTTCCTACCGTGTCCAGACTTCTTGTTATTGTCTATTACGTTCTTATATGAGCGTAACAGACCTTAGCCTCCAAATAATACAAAGCCTACTCACTAGGAGCGTACCTTCGCTGAGCAGTGTCGCCGCTGTAGTTCAAACCTCTTCCGCTGTTGGCGCCACAAGCCAACCTCATTCCGTGTAGATCCTTATGGAAGCCAAATATAAAATAAGACGTAAAATATGTCCGCATAGCACTGCGGTTAATTTTGATCACTGATGTCGAAAACAATTAATGACGTTCATGTTACTGTCTTTTTAACAATGATAACATCAATTACTTCTTGTCATTACCATGTACACAGATTTTTAGGGCTAATTGATTGAAATTGTTTTACGGGTTTTCCTAGAGAGCTTTTTTTCTAAGTCTTCTTTTATTTTCGCAAAATATTCCCTGCGTACCTGGTCTGACATATTTTTCATGAATTTCGTTGAGTAGGGCCGCAGAAATATTTGCAATATTAATGTGCTCTGGAGCTCTTCACTGTAACGCGGGTTTACGACTAATATGGGGCAGTAGCATTATTAACAGTGCGAACAGTACCTTTGGCTTTTCTATGACTGCTTCCAGTGGCTCGTTAGTCACACTTTCTAGTCTTGCCAGGAACATAATGAATGTACATTTCGGTTATCGAAGACTATCTCGGTCTTTTCCTTTATTTAAGGCCGCCATTAATGACGGAGATTGTACACTGCTGACCTTGTTGACAGTCCTCAAAATGTATATTTTCTTCGACGACACGTATCTTTATTATGAGGCTGTGAAATATGGCTTTCTTGGAAGACTTCTTGCTTATATTCACCTTTTCTGTAGCAATTTTATCTTCCTTCCGTTTCACAGATTTTGTCTCGGATCTTTCAATTTCTCTTCTCGATTGTTTCAGCTTAATTAGTTTGCTTGGCAGATACATTTCGAAAACACTAGGAACTGCATTAGGATTCAATTTCTTTACTCCGATGCGCATGGACGTTTGTGCTGTCTTTAGTATAAATTAGTTTATAAGTAATTTGCAAGTTTAGGGACTGATGGCCTCGCAGTTGAGTCCCATAAGCTTAACAAACATTTTAACAATTTCTTTACCTTCAGGCCGTATTTATAGTCTGCGGTAAGAAAATGGTTACTACCACAGAATGCTAATTGGGCTGCCATAATTTATCCTTTGTATCGCTTACGTAAGAGTTAAAAATTATTTAGGCAACAATAAAATATACAATCACTGATATTTAGTAAATACTCATACTATGTCTTCTTATTGGTTTTATCCATAATTTTCTCGTGGATTCATTGCTCGGAAATTCGTGACAACTAACTCCAGTAGCTTTATTTCGGGAGCCCTGATTGCAAATTGGTACACAAGAATATACCATTTTCCGCAACACACATAAAAGGTTTAGATTCTCATGTAAAAACAGTAAGTTACACTCTTTTAGGTTGCACAGTGAGTATTACAATGTATCTTAGCATAAGGCACTTCAGTCAAGTTGCGCGGGCGTGAGGTTGTTATGTGGCGCCTCTAGCGGCAGCTCTATTAACAAGAGCGGCGACGTACGTTTACTGCTAGTGACAAGGCTTTTATATTATTGGAGGCTAAGAACAGACACCGCCACTTATTTTCGCACTGCGCAGCTGAAAATGACCTCCCCATAGTGTCTTTTAGATTAAGGGCCATGGCATTCCACAGTTGCTGTTTGCGTTTCAGGCCGCTACCAAATTTTTTGCAATGTAGGCGATAAAATTCTATTACTTTCAAGGTAGCCTCCCTGTCCCACAAAGGTTCCACGGAGATTTGTTCTTCTACGGAACGAGGGCGAAAAGTGAGGAATTCTTCCAACACTTCGCAGTCTGAAAACAGAACTAATTGGTAATAATTCTATACCATAAAAATATTAAGAAAAAACAACACGAACTCTTTTTTTGCAAATTATTTAACTAAAATATCTTACCTTCTGACATTTCTTCCCCACACTGAACAAAATTGCTTCTGCTACACATATCAGGCTATCAGCTAATCAATTAGCAATTCGCGCGGGAAACCAACCAGAAACAGTGCAAAAAGCGTTCCAGCAGTGCAAGTAACAAACTCGGGTTGTTACGTCATCGTAGCTGCGCATGCGCAGTAACACCTGTTTGTTAGCACTTGAAAGTAGCAGTCTGGCAGCTGCTGGAACGAACCTGAGGTGATTGGATAAATGTTAGTTCATGACGTCATATACGTTAGCCAATCAGGAGCGCGACTCGACCTACGCGACCGGCGGGTCCCGAGTCGCCTCACGCTTGTAAACAAAGCACCTGCATCTTGGTTTGAATGCTGTTGCTGTAGTCGTTTTTCGTATTTATGACTATGTATTATGAGAAATATGACTTTCCAATGACCAACCGCATTACAGATCTGGTGCAAATCAGTTGTTTGAAGTGCAGATTGTTGTGCTATAGTGACAGCAAGTGTGATTTCAGTATATAGGCGTAATAAGATTTATGAAAAATGAATGCAAGTCGCCCATTTCAGATTCTGTTATTGTCATCTTTAGTGCCTTTTAATACTTACCACCGGATTTCAGAAACGCAGTAATAATGTTTCTGGTAGTATTACAATTTTTGATTGAGTATGTCTCTTAAGAATGGAGATAACTATTTCACAGTGTTATTTACTTAGGTGCACTTACATGTGGTTTCGAAATTTGGTATATATTGTTGTTTAATACGAAAGGCCTCATACAACTTTACGTATGATACCGTATTCCGAATATCTACTGGTAAAAATTGTGCAACAGATGGAACGATGTTGTTTCGTATAATTTATAATTTGCCATATCGGGTTGCATCTAAATGCACTACTTATGGTGAATAAAGCATGAATGTTTATTTGCCGTAGAATAGACCACTCTACATATCAGACATGGTTGCTTAATACAACCAAGGAAAGCAGGGTTTTACTTTACAGGACTAGCTAATACGCTATTTTGAATGTGGAAATGTGCCGGTGGCTTGAACCTTCATGTGCCATTTTTTGTGTACAACTAACGGTCATACTGTCATTACTGACATAATGGTTTGAATTTTATATGTTAATAGTACCATCAGCATACATTATAACACTTGCTAGAAAGAGACTGAAGACCTAGCTGTTTAGTTCCCTCAAAAACCAACAACAACTTGCTAGAAAAAGAATTCAATTGGGCCAGTACACCTAGTGTATTGCCTCATTTGTTTTTAGGGATAGCGTTACTCTGTTCAGAGATTCTTCCATAAACCTACTAGAAACATGAATACCAGTAACTATTGGAAACTGAACAATAAGTAACTGAACTTATAGATATGTCATGCAGACCTTTTGTTTGCTATTTGCATATTATTTTTGAGGAAATAGGAATAAAAATTGCATTATTTGTTATTGTTTACCAGTTTGTGGGATTTTGTTTATATAGTTATGTAGTGTTCATACAGCAAATGTAAGAGCTATCATGTGTGTCCAACAATTCTCTACCCTGCTCTTCGTTGTTTTTTACTGCCTTCCTGAGAGTGCTAATGAATATGCAGACTGTCTCTGCCATATATGTGAACTTTCAACTGCTTTTTGGAAGTACAAGGACTTCATTTCTCTTAGTAATCTCTTTTTTCCAGTAGTAGTTATTAATTATTTGATTTTTACTTTTTTTGCTACTTATCATATGATATTTCAGTTCCTCTTTATTTTTTAATAAGATTCCATTTCCTTCTTTCCTTCCTCATTATTTTTTACTGTTAATTTTAATTGGCATAACTAAAGACTGGGATACTACCCATTAGCTTTGACCCATGATGTCATCAACATGCTGGGCAACCCATAAACGGGATACTATCTTAATTCTCATGTATTGTATATAATAAATAATATGGGATTATCCTCATAAATTACAGATTCCAACAACAGAATGTAACATCAATCACTGATATCACCCCATCTTCGGCACTCACTTGTGCGCTGTTAACCTAAACCTCCCTATCATAGTGGAGCTGCAGATCATTTTTTAAATATAAAATCTTAATCTATGTTCTGCTGGTAAACAAACTGTCATCTTTAACTCAGCCATCACATAATTATTCACGCCACCTACAAACACACACACGACAAAACACCGATGCCGCAAGTCAAAGCCAATGGGCAGTAGTCCCATTACCTGTGAGCTATTTAATCAAATTAAAACCTATTTAGCCTTTTTTTCACAATCATTCTGTTTCCAGATTACAATTCCTTTTTATAACACTTAACGACTTGCAAAGAGGAGATTAAAATGAACATGTGAACTTCTTAAGGGATTGGTTCTTTGCATTTGCTTGCTGAAAAAGTTATGTCTGTAAATAGTTCTGACAAAATTCATAACAGTAACAATAACGTAAAATGCATTGGAGTAGAGTTCTGGACAGGAATGAAATTGTAGTACTAATAAATGGAAGCACCTAGTTTCTTCTATGTGGGGCTGTAACATTTGGACTCAAAAGGAATGAATGAATTAACTTCTATCAAAAGCTTACATTTTACAACTGAATTAAATTTTTTCATTCAGTAATAAATGTAGTGATAAACTTTTCTGTTTTTTAATTGCTAACTGAATGAGCTTTGCACCCTTTTGTGTAGAATTTCCATATTGCCAACACCAACAGTACCATACAACCCTTCTACTAAGACGTAATGGGCAGGGACATACTAAATGTAAAGAAACAAACTCTTGCTGGATGGTGAAGGTAAATTGATCTGTTTGTATTGTAGAAAGTAAGGACACATTCACAACAAAAGAATATCCCTATTGCAAATGATCAGTATTTCGAGTTGTACAACACATCACATCACACTGACATCAGGGGTCAAAGGTGACAGGTGGCTTAGTGTGCTTCACTTGAGCCGGAATGTTGGGGTTTTGGGCGAGGACATTCTAAACTGAAACAACAAGAAACCAAACTGATAAACACACAAAAAATGAAAAATAAAAACAGAAACAACCAAGAAATTGCATGGTAGTGAACCATTCAATTAACCGTAAGACATTTTTGGCTGGGAGATACCATCTGCGATTGTTCGGCCATCTAGTGCAAGTCATTTTACTTGACGGTACTTCGGCGACTTGCATGTCGATGGTTATGAAAATGATGACGACAACACAACACCCAGTCCCCTGCCGGGAATCAAACCCGGTCTCTCTGAGTGGTAGTCAGCGACACTGTCAACTGAGCTATGGGAGCAGATAATAGACCTATAATACACCTCAAATAAAGACAGCGATACCAATTCAACATCCTCCCCAAAAAAAGCAACAAATAACAAAGAAATAGTATCAAATACTCAAGTCATATCAAATGTTCCCTTCTAACGTATCTTTACCACAACCCCTCTTGTATTTTCACATTTGTTGCCTTTGCCTACTCTCAACCAAATTAGCCTCACAACCTAACATGGGCCTCGGGATACACTACAGATCACTGTCATTACAAACAGTTCTTTGCTCTTCACAGTCTTTGGCTTTGCCAATTCACAACTACATAGTATCGTCCAAGCCTAACCAAAACCTTGGGCTACACTACAGCTTAGCCTGTATTTACTTATTCCATTTAGCTGTATGTGGGTCTTGGTATAGAAAGCTGTTAAACACTTAAGGAAACCAACAATAGGTGCACCAGATAAATGATGCATTTAGAAATGGAGCAATGTGAATCTTCCAAATAACACTAGAAGAAAGCTACATTCACAGTGGTGTGTGATGCTTTTATGCTCCTGCCAGTGTTATTTGGAATACAGAAGAGTCAAGTTGCTCAACACCCTACTGCAGAACTGAATCATGTAACCTGGACACAAATCGTCTGTCACAATCATGTTTATCAGATTTCTATACCAAAAACCACATACATACTTCACAATATCAAACAATGGAAATTCCAGGAAGGATTCAGCAGTATCTTTGTGAGAGATAGGTTGCTTACCACAGATGTCCAATGAGCTACAGAAAGTCATAAATAAAAGAATACAACTTGATAACTTTTGGCCGTAAAGGCCTCCGTGGGTTAGAAAGACACACTCGCACAGACATGACTGCCGTCTGGCTGTTATGGCATCTGTTTTATTCTACTTTTCAGTCATAGTTTTACATTTAGTTGTCACATGTTTTACTTATTTCAGTCTACCATAAGTCTGTTTTCAAACATCTGACTCATGCATTAACTAACATATACTAATATGCCAACTGATATTTTAATCTTAAAATCCAGGCTGATGTGTGCATGCGTCCAGTACTTGCATTCACACTAGCAAATATTAGAACATGATCCTTAAGCACAGGCCAGAGGTTTGAAAATGTAATTATCAAAGCCCAAAATCTGACAACTAAATGTGAACCTTGGTGGAAAAATGTGATAAATAAAACATCTTTCAATAATTAGGTTATATTACTACCTGCATTTCACATGCTGTTCATTATTACACCACTATCTATAAGGCTAACCAAAATGTATAATTACCACTATAGGCAAAGCCAATGAATATGAAAGGCGAAAATCTAGTTTCGGTGATAGGCTCATCTGTAGCGCAGCCTAGGTTTATGTAGGTAGGGAGCCAATAGTTTGGTTGTGAGTTGGTGAGGGCAACGAATGTGAGACACAAAAATCTTGTTTATCTGACAGGCTAATCTGTAGTGTAGCCCAATGTTTAGGTTAGGCTTGGACACGACATTGTAGTTGTGAGTTGTCAAAGCCAAAGAATGTGTAGAGCAAACGACTGTAATGACACTGATCTGTAGCATATCCCGAGGTCTAGGTTAGGTTAGGAGGCAAGTTTAGTTGAGAGAAGGCACAGGCAACAAATTTGAAAATACAAGAGGGGTTGTAGTGAACATATGTTAGAATGGAACATTTGATTTGGCGTAAGTATTAGATACTATTTCTTTGTTATTAGTTGCTTTTTTTTTGGGGGGGGGGGGGGATGTTGAATTGGCATCACTGTCTTCATTTGAGGTGTCTTATAGGTCAATTGTCAGCTCCCGTAGCTCAGTTGACAGTGTCACTGACCCCCACTCAGGGGAACTGGGTGTTCTGTTGTCATCATTTTTATCAACAACAACATGCAAGTCTCCGAAGTAATGTCAAGCAAAAAGTCTTGCACCAGACGGCTTAACAACCACAGACAGGATCTCCGAGCCTAAAATGCCATACGGTCATTCCTTTCATTGGTCAATTGAATGATTCTATACCATGTAATTTCTTGGTTGTTTCAATTTTCATTTTGCATCTTTTGTGTGTTTATGCAAACCAGTGCTATACCCCACTGAACAGAATGGGGCATGTGGCCGGTGGCGGCCACACTGCATCAGGCGTACGGCATTGCTGTGACTGCCGGCTGGCACACAGCGTGAGGTCGCATGGCAGTCAACATGTTAAGTGTCTGTTGTAATCAGTATCAGTGAGAGACTTAGCTAATGTACCTGGTTAAGAGTCCCAGCAGTTTGTGTGTGTAATTTAATATCCTGCTGCGTACCCCAGTGGAATGCTTGTTGATGTGAAAAAGGCAAAAGTTGCACTTTGGTTCAGAATCCACATTAAAAAGCCTTAAACTTCATCGTCCCCCCCCCCCCCTCCCACACACACACACACACACACACACACACAAGCCAAAAGCTATAAGAAAAAGCTGTATTATTTGGATTATTGTTACACTTGCTGCCTAGGCACATGAGTATCCTAAAGTAGTCTGATGGAATTTGTAAGAGCAACAACTTAAAAAAATTGTTCTAAAAATCAGATGATTCCCGAGCACTTTTAGATGAAAAACATTTCATACAAGTTAGCTGAACATGCAGTTTTCACAAATTCTCTTGTTCGCACCTCCTTTGCTGCCATATATTTTACATTTCCTTTAATGCTGTACTTTCATAAAGTGTTGTTGTTGTTGTGGTCTTCAGTCCGGAGACTGGTTTGATGCAGCTCTCCACAATATCCTATCCTGAGCAAGCCTCTTCATCTCCACATAAGAACGACAACCTACATCTGTCTGAATCTGCTCACTGTATCCATCTCTTGGTCTTCCCCTGCGATTTTTTCCCCACACACTTCCCTCCAACGCTAAATTAACAATTCCTTGATGCCTAAGAATGTGTCCTACCAATCTATCCCTTCTTTTAGTCAAGGTATGCCAGAAATTCCTTTTCTCCCCAATTCTGTTCAGTACCTCCTCATTAGTTACGCGATCCACCCACCTAATCTTCAGCATTCTTCTGTAGCACCATATTTCAAAAGCCTCAATCCTCTTCCTGTCCGCACTGTTTATCGTCCATGTCTCACTCCCATACAAGGCAACACTGTGGTGTCGCACAAGTACAAAGTGCGCGCCACTTACTTTCGCCGCGCGCCGCCATGCACGCACGGCGCGGCGTTCTCACGACGACAGCCACGAGCGCCCTCTGCTGCAACCCCGCTCGTGGCCACCACGGAAAGACACCGGGCACTTCGGACTGAGATAGCAACGAGTTAGGACCTTCGTAATCAGATAGGCACCAGTGAAGACTTTGCTATCGTACAGACACTAGGCAGGCCTCTAACAACTATGTATCAACATTCTGCAGTACTATGTAAAAGTTAAGTATTGTTACATTCTGTGCAATATATATCTCTTTCTAATTTACTCGAGTGTTTATAGTTTCTGGCTGCTCCCCTCCGTACCTGCACCAGCGTGTCGGTCTCATTCCACTCGGCCACCGACACCTACGACGAGGCTGGGACACAAAAGCGGCGACGAAGTTGGGACACAAAAGTGGCGACGAGGATGGGATACAAAAGTGGCGACGAGGAGTGATAGAACCTTGGACCAGCCCGCTTGCAGCAGCCAGACAGCAGCAGTCGGAGCACGCAAAAATTGCTCCCGCCCACCCACCCTTATTATAATAATTTTGGGGGAACATTTTCAGTTACGTGTTTGTGGACTTTTTTGTTGCAGAGCGAGCCCTCCTTTCATATTGCATTTGTGTTTTGTTATAATTTACTTGTATGCGCGGCGCCTAATCGGTCAGCATGGCCACTACCCCGAACCCAAACTTAATGGATATTATTCAGTTACAGACGGCGCAAATAACGCAACTCCTCCAGGCGGTGTCCCAGCTCACAGCGCAGGCAGCTAACCAACAACAACAGCTGCCGCTTCAGCAGCCCACACCTGCCGCCGCAACACTTCCTACGTTTCGCCAATACAACGAACGTGAGGAAGAATGGAGTGATTATCTGGCGCAGTTTCAAGAACTCGTCGCGGCTCATCACCTTACAGGTCAGACTGTTAAGCATCTTTTATTGTCCGTGGTGGGCCCCAAAACTTTTGTGTTACTGCAGAAACTGTTCCCGCAAGCATCTCCTCGTGATGTAGACTTTGAGCAAATAGTAGAGGCACTAAATGCTCATTATGAGAGAAAAGTTCTCGTAGCTGCGGCACGGTACCGATTTTTCAGACTTAAAAAATCACCCGAACAGTCACACCAAGAGTGGATTACGGAATTGAAGGGCTTAACCCGCCAATGTAAATTTACTTGCTCTTGTGGACTTTCGTATAGTGACGTGATGTTGAGAGATGCGATTACGCAGAATATTCAGGACCCCAGAATTAGAGCAGCAATTCTGAAACAGTCTGACCCCTCCTTAGACAGTGTACTGCAGCTTATAGAAGCGCATGATACTTTTGACTTAGCTGATGTAGAAATGCAAAGCCATAGTGTAAATTCAGTGCGCCGCAACGGACGCTTTCCTAGCCGTAGTTCTCAGTATAGCACTAGTGATTCTTATTTTTCTACCGGCCGTGCGGAACAGACAGTGAACAGTAGCCAGTGTAAAAGTGCGACACAAAGGTCGCCCCGTCGTGTTAGAAACAGTGATTTGAATAACGGGCGCCAACGCTCATTTCAGAAAAATGTTCGTAAGTCTTGCCCCCAGTGTGTGTCTCGCCACAAGCGTGCTCATTGCCCTAGTCGCAACGCAACCTGTTATCAATGTGGCAAATCAGGACATGTACAGTCTGTGTGTATGCAAATTAAAAAACTCAAAGAACAGTAACGTTAGAAACGGTGCTTCGCAAAGTGCGAGAACAGTTCATTCTGTAAATGTTATACGGGCTGTGGAATTGAACAGTGCTTTCCTTGGATCTCAATTTCAAGAAAGTAGTTCTGCGCCTATGGCAAAACTATATAGTGCACCACGTAGCAAGCGCCAACGAGCGCGTAAAACAGTGCAACGGAAACGGGTTCGGGACAAGCAAAATGACTATGAACAGTGCATTCCTGTAGTGAAAATAGTGCCTTCTGCAACTGCTCCTTGTAATAGTGCCCAGTACTGTGTAGCTAGTGACAGTAGACACCAAGTAGCTACTCAAAAGTGTAGTGCAGTAGTTAGTACATCTGGAGTAGCTTCGCATTGCGCGGACGCCGATCCGGCGGTAGTGTCATCTAGTGACAGTGTGGTTAATCCGCTGCGTGCCGAGTCTGCGCCGCTTACTTCACTACGCGGCCCGCGCAGACGCAGCAAACAAACCGTAGCAGACGTTGCCCACATTCGCACACCTGTCGAGCGCCGCAAGCAAAAACTGTTTGTGACTCTCTTCGTAGAAAATAAGACGGTGCAATTTCAGCTTGATACTGGTTCCGCTGTCACATTAATAAATAAAGATACTTATGAACTTCTGGGTTCGCCAAAATTGTCGCCGTCACAGCAAGTGTTAACAGCTTATACAGGTGAAAATATTCCCGTGCTAGGAACGTGTAGCCTGCCTGCCTCTTTTCAAGGTGTTACGAAAACAGTTGCTTTTGTAGTTCTTCAGGCCAAATCGACACAGAACATTTTTGGACTAGATGCTTTTGACTTGTTTGGTTTATCAATTCAAAGAGATGTGCTTCAAATTTCGTCAATAGTGCCTCAGGATAAAATCAATGCATTGTGTGACAAATACAGTGACTTGTTTTCGCCGGAACTAGGTTGTGCAAAAGACTTCGTGGCACATGTAACTTTAAAAGAATCTGCAGTTCCAAAGTTTCGTAAAGCTAGACCAGTGCCTATCGCCTTGCGTGATACAGTTGCCGAAGAACTTAAACGTTGGCAAGATAGTGGGGTGATTTCTCCTGTTTCTGCGAGTCAGTGGGCCTCGCCTATAGTAATTATACCCAAGCCGTCAGGAAAACTTCGTCTCTGTGCCAACTTCAAATCAACTGTGAACAGACAAACAATTGTAGACACTTATCCCCTGCCCAGACCAGAGGAACTGATGGACAAATTAGGACAGTCGCGCTTCTTTTCCAAGATTGATTTAGCAGAGGCATACTTACAGATTCCACTTGATGACGAGTCCAAAAAGTTTTTCGTCATTAATACTCACATGGGCCTTTTTCAATTTCAACGCCTACCCTTTGGCAGTTCTTCCGCTCCCGCTATTTTTCAGCGTTTTTTGGAACAGCTGACAGTTTCTGTACCGTGTTGTTCGAACTATTTAGATGATATTGTGGTATCCGGACGTACAGTTGAAGAACATTTAGCAAACCTGGAGTGCCTTTTCAAAGTTTTGACTGCAGCAGGTCTACGTTGCAATAAAGCAAAGTGTTCGTTTTTTCAAACTGAAATAGAGTACCTAGGCCATGTGATTAATGCCCAAGGAATACATCCCTTACAGTCACATCTTAGAGCAATCAAAGACTTGCCTCCTCCTAAGAATGTGCATGAATTGCAAGCAGTGATGGGAAAGCTTAACTATTATTTCAGATTTATTCCCAATGCCTCTCAGATTGCAGCTCCACTGCATCACTTACGTAGGAAGAATGTTCCTTTTGTATGGTCTAAAGATTGTCAGGTTGCCTTTGACAAACTAAAGTCTGCACTACTCAGTGATGCGTGTTTGATTCCCTTTGACCCACAGAAGCCTGTAGTGCTAGCAGTTGACGCCTCATCGTACGGTGTGGGCGCAGTTCTGTCACATCGTATTGGATGTCATGATCGTCCTATTGCCTTTGCATCCAAGCTACTGACGTCGACGCAACAGAATTACAGTCAGATAGAAAAGGAGGCCTTAGCAATCATTTACGGCGTCACAAAGTTTCATCATTATCTGTATGGCAGAAAATTCTCTTTGTTGACAGACCATAAGCCTCTCACGTCGTTGTTCTCACCCACAAAGCCAATTCCGCCACGAACGGCACAAAAGCTTCAGAGATGGTCCTTGATATTGTCAAATTATCAGTATGAGATTTTGTACCGACCTACCACTAAACATGCTAACGCGGACACACTTTCCCGACTTCCGGTTGGCCAGGATGTATCATTTGATTCTTCAGAAATGGCATGTTGTCAGATAGACTCCAGAGATGCTTCCGCTGTCGCAGACTTTCCTTTAAACTCTCGTCGGGTTGCACAGGAAACAGCTGCGGATGCAGACTTAAGTGTGGTAGCACGTTTTGTTCGCTTTGGTTGGCCTGCCAGAGCCAAAGACATTGATCGGCCTCTGGTTCGACGTTATTTTGCACAACGTCATGCATTGTCTTTAAGTCAGGGTGTACTGTTGTTGCATACCGACAACGACCAAGCAAGAGTGATTGTTCCTCGTTCCCTGCAACGAGAAGTGTTACGCCTCCTGCATCAAGGACATTGGGGCATTGTTAGGACAAAGCAATTGGCCAGACGTCATTGTACCTGGGTTGGTATGGACGCTCAGATAGAGAGCATGACATCACAGTGTACAGTTTGTGCGGAGCATCAGGCGGCTCCTCCACAGCGTTTCTCAGACTGGCCACGCCCCAAGGGACCATGGCAACGTTTACATATTGACTTTGCCGGACCTTTCTGGAATACGCGCTGGTTAATTGTTGTAGACGCTTTCAGCAAGTTTCCTTTTGTGATTGCCATGAACTCAACAACAGCTTCTAGTACAATCAGTGCCTTAACATCAGTGTTTTGCATCGAAGGCTTGCCTGAAACTATCGTCAGTGACAATGGACCTCAGTTTGTTAGTGCGGAATTTCAACAGTTTTGTCGTGTGAATGGCATTCAGCATATTACCACTGCACCTTTTCACCCTCAGTCCAATGGTGAAGCAGAACGTTTCGTCCGAACATTCAAGTCACACATGGAAAAGATGAAAGGTCAGCACTCCAGGCAGCAAGCTCTTCAAATTTTCCTGTCTGCGTATCGGTGCATGCCACGTGACGGCCCGTCTCCTGCCGAGCTGCTACACGGCCGCCGTCACCGCACTCTCCTTCACCTGCTGCAGCCTCCCACGCATCGAGTCGGTTCGTATGGCGCTACGCGTTTTCAGGTTTCTACGCCGGTGCTGTACAGGGTGTTTGCTGGAAACAAGAAGAAATGGATGCCGGGCATCATTCAGCGCGTGCTCGGGCGCAATATGTTTGTTGTACGTTCTTCCACAGGGTCGGAGCTGCGGCGCCACGCAAACCAATTGCGCCTGCACAGGCCGCGCGATCCTGTCTCCGGTTTCTTGATTCCAGACCCAGTTCACCGCCAGGGAGCACAAACACATCGTTCGTCAACGGGTCCAGCGTCCCCGGACTACGAGATCGTCCCGATGGAGATCGACGCGACGCCGCCGCTGTCGCCGCCGCAGATGACAGCGTCACCGAGAGGGACTCCGGGACCGTGCGTGTCGCCGCCGCCTGGGCCACGCACCTCAGAAGAAGATGACCTGCTCCCTCTGGGCGGGGGGGGTGCGCCCTTCCCCAGGTTTCGGTGGGTTCCCTGGAGGATCGCAAGGCGGATGCCGGGGCGCGGACGGCGTCTCGATCTCAGCCTCAGCTACGACGCCCGTCCCACCAGTAACGCCCCCGCCCAGGCCCTCCTCCCAGTGCCGTCGCCGTGGCCCTCAGCCCTACGCCACGACGGCGCGGCGGTTT
Organism: Locusta migratoria; assembly: GCA_026315105.1. NCBI lineage: Eukaryota > Metazoa > Arthropoda > Insecta > Orthoptera > Acrididae > Locusta > Locusta migratoria. Next base: position 166,033,564 of record CM048751.1, on the reverse strand, counting down.
GGGGGGGAGGGGTGTGGTGTCGCACAAGTACAAAGTGCGCGCCACTTACTTTCGCCGCGCGCCGCCATGCACGCACGGCGCGGCGTTCTCACGACGACAGCCACGAGCGCCCTCTGCTGCAACCCCGCTCGTGGCCACCACGGAAAGACACCGGGCACTTCGGACTGAGATAGCAACGAGTTAGGACCTTCGTAATCAGATAGGCACCAGTGAAGACTTTGCTATCGTACAGGCACTAGGCAGGCCTCTAACAACTATGTATCAACATTCTGCAGTACTATGTAAAAGTTAAGTATTGTTACATTCTGTGCAATATATATCTCTTTCTAATTTACTCGAGTGTTTATAGTTTCTGGCTGCTCCCCTCCGTACCTGCACCAGCGTGTCGGTCTCATTCCACTCGGCCACCGACACCTACGACGAGGCTGGGACACAAAAGCGGCGACGAAGTTGGGACACAAAAAACACTCCATACAAATGCCCTCAGAAAGGACTTCCTTAGGCCTAAATCAATATTCGATGTTAACAAATTTCTCTTTTTCAAAAAGGCTTTTCTACCCATTGCCATTCTGCATTTTATATCCTCTGTACTGCGACCATCATTTGTTATTTTACTGCCCAAGTAACAAAACTCATCTACCTCCTTTATTGCTTCGTTTCCCAATCTAATTCCTTCAGCATCACCTGATTTTCTTACACTGCACTCCATTACCCTAGTTTTGCTCTTGTTAATGTTCATCTTATATGCACCTTTCAGCACACTGTCCAATCCATTCAATTGCTCTTCCAGGTCCTTTGCTGTATCTGACAGAATTACTATGTCATCGGCAAAACGCAATGTTTTTAATTCTTCCCCCTGAACTTTTATTCCTTCACCAAATTTCTCCTTGCTTTCCTTTATAGCTTGTTCAATGTACAAATTGAATAACATTGGAGAAAGGCTACAACCCTGTCTCACTCCCTTCCCAACCACTGCATCCCTTTCATGCCCTTCAACTCTGACAACCGCTGTCTGGTTTTTGTACAAGTTGTAAATAACCTTACGCTCCCTATAATTTGCTCCTGCTTTTTTCAGAACTTTAAAGAGTTTATTCCAATCAACATTGTCAAAAGCCTTCTCCAAATCTACAAAAGCTAGAAATGTAGATTTGCCTTTTCTTAATCTATCTTCTAGGATAAGCCGTAAAGTGAGTATTGCCTCCCGTGTTCCTACATTTCTCCTGAACCCAAACTGATCGTCCCCGAGGTCAGCTTCTACCAGCTTTTCCATCCTTCTGTATATAATTCGCGTTAATATTTTGCAGCCATGACTTATTAAACTGATGGTTCTGTAGTTTTCACACCTGTCTGCACCTGCTTTCTTAGGGATGGGGATTATAACATTTTTCTTAAAGTCTGAGGGTACTTCACCTGTCTCATACATCTTACACACCAGGTGAAACAATTTTGTCATGGCTGGTTCTCCCAGAGACTTCAGTAGCTCTGAGGGAATATCATCTATTCCAGGGGCCTTGTTTCGACTTAGGTCTTTCAGGGCTCTGTCAAATTCTTCTCTCAGTACAGTATCTCCTATTTCATCTTCATCTACATCCTCTTCGCTTCCTACAATATTGTCTCGAAGTTCATTTCCTTTGTAGAGCCCCTCTATATATTCTTTCCACCTTTCAGCTTTCCCTTCTTTGCTGAGAACTGGTTTTCCATCAGTGTCCTTGATATTCATAGAGCTGTTTTTCTTATCTCCAAATGTTTCTTTTATTTTCCTGTAGGCTGTATCTATTTTTCCCCTATTTATACATTCTTCTACATCCTTGCATTTGCCTTCTAGCCACTCCTGCTTAGCCATTTTGCACTTCCTGACAATCTCATTTCTTAGTCGTCTGTACTCCATTTTGCCTGTTTCATTTACTGCATTTTTATATTTTCTCCTTTCATCGATTAAATTTAGTATCTCCTGTGATATCCAAGGATTTTTTGTAGGTCTTTCCTTCCTACCTATTTTGTCCTCTGCTACCTTCACTATGTCATCTCTCAATTTTACCCATTCCTCCTCTACTGTTTTATTTCCCCCCGTTTCTGTCAATTGTTGCCTAAAGCTCCCTCTGAAATTTTTAAGAACCTCAGGTTCCTTCAATTTATCCAGGTCCCATCTCCTTATTTTCCTACCTTTTTGTAGTTTCTTTAGTTTCAGCCTACAGTTCATAACCAACAAGTTATGGTCAGAGTCTATATCTGCCCCTGGGTATGTCTTACACTGTAGAACCTGATTCCGAAATCTATGTCTTACCATTATAAAATCTATCTGATATCTTCCGGTGTCTCCTGGTCTCTTCCACGTATACAACCTTCTTTTGTGATTCTTGAACCAGGTGTTTGTTATAACTAAATTATGTTCTGTGCAAAATTCTACCAGGCGGCTTCCTCTTTCATTCCTTTTACCCAGACCATATTCACCTACTATCTTCCCTTCACTTCCTTGTCCTACTACCGAATTCCAGTCTCCCATAACAATTAAGTTTTCCTCTCCCTTAATTGTCTGAATAATTTCCTTTAGCTCCTCATATATTTCTTCGATTTCCTCATCATCGGCAGAGCTAGTTGGCATATAAACCTGTACCACTGTTGTCGGTGTTGGCTTCGTATCTATCTTGACAATGATAATGCGATCACTGTGCTGCTCATAGTAGTTTACCCGCATTCCTATTTTCTTATTCATTATCAATCCTACTCCTGTTATACCCCCAATTGATTTTGTATTTATAATCCTGTACTCACCTGACCAGAAATCCTGTTCATCCTGCCACCGAACTTCACTAATCCCCACTATATCTAACTTCAACCTATCCATTTCCCTTTTTAAATTTTCTAATTTTCCTACTCGATTAAGGGATCTAACATTCCACGCTCCGACCCGAAGAATGCCAGTATTGTCTTTCCTGATGATCACATCCTCCTGAGTAGTCCCCGCCCGGAGATCCGAATGGGGGACTATTTTACCTCCGGAATATTTTACCCGAGAGGATGCCATCATCATATGTTCATACAGTAGAGCTGCATGTCCTCGGGAAAGGTAACGGCTGTAGTTTCCCCTTGCTTTCAGCCGTTCGCAGTAGCTGTGTGGCAAAGCCACATTAGCTGATGTTACAAGGCCAGCTCAGTCAATCATCCAGACTGTTGCCCCTGTAACTACTGAAGAGGCTGCTGCCCCTCTTCAGGAACCACACGTTTGTCTGGCCTCTCCACAGATACCCCTCCGCTGTGGTTGCACCTACGGTACGGCTATCTGTATCGTTGAGGCACGCAAGCCACCCCACCTCGGCAATGTCTGTGGTTCATGGGAGTGGTCATAAAGTGTAAATTATTGTAAATAAATACTGCATTGTAGTTTTATAATATAAATAACACTATCTTATTTTCAAATGTGGCATCATGAAACATTTGTGTTAAATGGCATAAAATACATCCAAAGGGGTTTTCACTCTGTGGTGGAGTACTGGAATGAAACTTCCTCACATAGTAAAACCAGATTAATCTGCCAGGAAGTTTCATCAGTAACAATTGCAGATTAGGTATGCTTATTTTTCTGCAGGCATCATACCTGGTCTGCAGATATTACTACATTATGTATTTGCTAAATGCAATTCTGAATGTTAAACAGTCTAATGTGGTATGTGAAACTTTTATAGAATGAAATGTATGAAATTTTAAATATTTTCAAATGAAATGAATTGAATTTAGGAATGGAAGAGAGAGAAAGTTGAAGATAAGTAGATCATGGTACATAAAAATCAGAGTATTAGAAAATAATGAATATGGGAAATTTACAGAGATTGTGGGTGGGGCCAAACTAAATTGAAACATTTAACAAATGGTAAAAATTGGAATTTGCTAAAGCTAGTACGAAAATATTTTTAAAAAACAAAAGAAGTCTTGGAATCAAAACCTAGAATTACCAGTTCCAATGACACCAGCATAATATTGTTATTACTATTATTAAAGATGAAGTGTTGCCATCAGTAAATAGAGTTGACAAATAGACCTATAGGTCAATCCTAGTTACCAATACCAACCATTCCTGAAAAAAATATGAGGAACTAATATCAGTAACTAGAATGTAGCTATATATGTAAATTTTAGTTACCAAGACCAAACATTCCTGCAGAAAGTATGAACCGCTGATTTCGGTAATTAGAACTAGAGTTATATGGGTGAATTCTATTTTCCGATGAGAAACACTCCTGTAGAAAATGCTAAGTGCTCGTACCCGTAACTATACAATCTTGAGCTACACGGATCATATCTGCTACAGTGGTGGCATAGTGTACTGATACTGGCAACTATCTTTAAATGCTATTTGAAAACCTTGTTACATAAAAGGAGAGGAATAATCTTTTGTGTTGACCTTGTAATAAATAATGTTTCTACTTTGTGGTTGACAGGTTCCTATATGTACCCTTTTGGGCTCAATAGAATTACTTATCTTTGGGAAGTAAATGTTTCGTTCCAACATCGGCACACTATGCCACTGCTGCATAATTCAAGTCCTTCCCCAACAGTAATTCATGATTATATCCTAAGTTAGCCAGCTTATCACTATTTATGAGAATGTGGTTAGGTAGAAAAGTGAAAGCACAGCTCAAGTTTATGTCAAAATGCAGTTACATTGTGTGATCATAACTATGAAATCCAAAGAAATATATTGATACAGAAGAGTCCTGAAAACTCTGTGTAAAGTTGACCGAAGATTGGTCGAGTTTGTGAAAATGCCGGGTTATTGGGAATGGTGCTAGAAAATGAATAGCTGAGGTTGTTTCATTATAAAGTACTTTCTATTGTTACTTTAGAATACAATACAAATGGTGGAATACAGTAACACTACATACATGTAAGACAATATCTTGCAAATGATATTCGTTTCTTACACTCACATGTATTTTACAAAACACGGTTAAGAAAAGACAAAGGCTGTAGGCAGGTGAGCAGCAGAGTGTGCATGGTCGTGCTACATGTCTGTCATTGTTGTCTGTTGTAACTAAGTTCATTATTTGACCATCACGTCTAAGCTGACTGTAAACGACACTGAAAAGTTGAACTTCCATACTTTTGATCATGGCTGTTTTTAGTATGAAGATGCATCTATATACTGCATTAATGAGACAAAGGATTCTTAAATGGAGTGTAGGTGGCACAAAAAAAGATGTCTGGACCCATACACAACATAGCCTGTAACTACTACAATTTCATTTCTATCCTGCAAGCACGGAATAATTTCAGGGGATGTGACTGAGTTATCCAGACTGCCGGGTTACCGAGTTTTCGGGACTACCGTAACAATATTTTTCTGTGACTTGCAATAACCACAAATATAATCATCGATAGGTACAATGTAACATGCGACATCTTTGTTCAAAGCTGACAGGTGGTATTGGATACTAGGACTGACCCCCAGCTTCCTATACTGTTGTGAAATTAATATTTCATTGACATCTTGGAACACATACCAGTTCAGTTTCATTTGCTTTGCTTTGCCATTTAACTCTTAACATATTTGACTGGGATATTAGTGTGTGTTAAATATTGGTTCAAACAATGGAAATTCCAGAAAGGACTGACATTTCCCTCAACATGCATTTTAATCTTTTCTTATGGTTAAGGAGAAAAGCCATACTTGCAAATCCCAGCTTAAATATTAAGAAGCAGCTAGATTCAGACCTGAAAAAGCTGCACTGCAATCAAAAATAGTTTTGCTTTTCTTATAGCAGGCCCTATTTAGCCAATACTGAGTTGAATATGAAGTTTCCAAACATTTACCTGCAGACTTTGCTTTGTACATATTACATTTTATGGGATAATTTATTCTTAATTTTGTCCTACCTCTGGAAACTTCATTAGGTTTTTCATTGTATTTCTGCCAACAGAACAATTGCCGAAAGTCACAATGTTTAATAAAAAACTAGACTATTGAACATTTGTTATATGATCTATAAGGGTTTGTGTGATGCCACAGTATGCTATAGCTTGATTTACTTAAGAACTTTGTGTCCTCATTTGGTCACACAAGCCTTTTGATTGTGAAGCATTAGGGTGGGGTTTTCTTTTTTACATTTATAATTTGTAGTCTTTTCAAGTAGTATGTCCTTTTCATTGAGAAAATATCTTAACCAGCTGCTTTCAAATCTTTAGTCTAAAGATTAATCTCTTTTGTATAGTCTAAGACCAATGCTCAGCTCTATCTGAAATAATCTTACCTCTTCACTTACATAAACAGCAACTCTATCTCCCTTCTGCCTGTCTACTACTATGCAAAACTTCTCACAAAATTGTTCATTACATTTTCTTCTGGTCCAAGTTCAAATGACTCATCTGCTAAAAGCATACTATAAATTTTGCTGCAAAATTCTTACATTTTAACAAGTTATGTTGAGAATGTGTAATGAAACTAAATCAACAAAAATAGGTGTAGCACACTTCCGAATTCCATTTCCACTATGAGTAATTCTGTAAAACAGAAATGTGGTGTACACAGTTAAGTGACAAAAGGTGGAACAATGTAATGAATTTGCTGTAGCTCACTAAACAGATCACAGCTTGTAGTAAAAAATATCCGGAGAAAGTGCACATTTGTCATCCAGCGAACTAAAAATGCCTTTATTTAACAATAATCACATATCCATGTAAACTTGTTTAAAGGGCAAACTTCATTAATTATATTGCTTACAAGTAATTGAGCACTCTCTGTACCAAACAATGAATGAAATACCCCAAAAAGAATAATTTTGGCCTCTGGACTAATTGAGATATTCTGTAATCCATGCTTTGCACACCCAGGGTATCCATTTACATTAATCACACTTACATGTTGAGGACAAGGTAAGGCATACATAAAATTTGATTAAATGTGTCATTGCTGGACATAACACAATGAAATTCTAAAAGAAAAGCAGCATGAAATGATACTGAAAGGGTAATTATTAATGTTCTGGAAACTGTGCTAATTTCACTAGTATGGTCACCTTTGATACAAAAAGCTAGTTTATTCAAGCATAATAAAGTGTTTTATGTCTTTGGCCCATATGTTAGTCAATAATTACTGTAAATTTTATTCAGTTGATATTTTAGGACTGTTTCAGAATTGGAAAAAAAATATGTTATCTTCGTTTGTGTGGCCATAATGTCCGTAGTTGCTTTCATAATTATGAATAGCAGTGATTTTCCGTCTTTGCAACTACAATAAAAATGTGATTTTTTCACACCAGACGCGTTTCGTTTTATTGAATGTAAAACATCTTCAGTGGTCTGTAATAATAGAAATCTACAGTTTGTTTTGTGTTTAGTTCGAAAACAGTTCTTAAATGGACCTTGAAAAGTAGGCCTAATGTTTGGTACTTACGGAAATTTCTGTCATCATGCCGGTCTGTTTAATGCAATACCTCACAAATGTAGTTCTTTCTCTATGTTTTATAATAAATTATGTTTCGGTGTATTTAGTTTTGATGTAAGCGCATTGGAATAATGGCAGAATAATACATGTATATATTTAATGGGAACATTATTATTATTATGTGATTTTATTTGGCCTTAGCTGTGGAGTGTTGGTAGTGGTATCTGGAATGATATGTGGTAGTAGTATGAGATAGTTACGGGCATGACGGGGAATGTCACATAAAACACCTCATTTGAACTCTTCGTTGATGTCGATTTAACTCTGACTTTCTACGAAAAGTTCTATCAGATACGTAGCACTGAAAGTTCTTCATATCCATTTTCTGTTCACAGCAAAAACGTAAACGTACAGAACAACACGAACACAACCAAAGCAGGAAAACACAAAATGGCGAAAAAGTAAAGTAGTTCAACATTAATTTCTTATCTTCCTCCACTGTTGGTTCAATAACAGGTACCAGGTCACAGTCATCTGTTGTGTCAGAATCAGTGCCTGTGCCATCATCAGTAAAAAAATTTAAAAGGGGGGGGGGCAGACTTTTTGGTTAGTAATTTGTTGTGAATTTAAAGCTCCTTACTTCCTCATTAAACTTCCCTTGGCCTCACACCTAGGGCCATTCCCCTAGGTACACATGCCTACAATAATTTGTCATTGTTTTAACCAAGAATTTTTTACTTCAGCACCTTTAAAACATGAAGATACATCCACCTCTGCTTGCCTATTCCCTCCAACTGTTAACTGGCCCATTTTTGGTACAGACAGTAACCAACTGAGAACCAAGACACTAAATATTCCTGAATTAGTTTCCAAATTACATATGTGGCTCTTAAGTACACAAATGTAGTAAACAATCTGATGGGTATTGCTTCTGGCCCATGAACTTAATATCTGCATCACTCGTCTTGCATTGGAACCAGAACTACATTTAGGTAACTTAATGGCCCTTGATTTTCAATTGAAAGTAACATCTTAGGCGTATAACTGAGTTCAGTAGATCTGCTTTGCAATCCTCAATTTCAGTATCTCACTCGGCCATGAGTGTCTGGGTGCTAACTTTGGTCCCACTAACAACAGTTACATATGAGAAAGCTTCTTTATGTTTTAAGAGGGATCCTTACATAAATATTCTGCTATGGCAGTCACTGGAGGCTTTACCCACTATTCTCTGGACAGACAAGTACGTTTCATTTAGCATACCACCACCAATAGCTGTACTGTCAGGCTTTGTTTTACAACTGTTATGTAGCTTCCTCAGAAGTTTCATTACAGTGGCTGTACACAATGGAGGGTCCCTCACTCCATTAACTATTCTTCTAGGAACACGCCTATCAGGCACATGGTCCAATATTTTTGCAAACAAGTGCCATAACACATCAATATGCTCTACTCTAATAAATTTATATATGACACCACTCCCTCTTTATCTAATTTGCTGAAGATATAAATCAATCCACTTGATCTAATTTCTCTTTGTACATTTGTAGTCACTAAAGAGGTCTAGTCCATTTGTTGACATTAGGAAGCCTTTTCCTGAGCAATTTATCAGGAGTGCGGTATTGTATGTCAAGTGAAACATGGATGATTAACATTTCAAACATGAGTGTAGAAGCTTTAGAAATGTGTTACTGAAAATGGATGGGTAGTTCACATAATTAATGAGCAACTATTGAAAACACATAGAGAAGAAATTTATCCTCACCTCTGTTAAAATATATGTTGGAGGGGCACATACTGTGTTGTGTCATCAAATATTTCCCAGTTCCGGATTTGGTGAGAAGTGTGGTGGGGGAGTAAAGAGGGGGGGGGGGGAGAGAAAAGAGAGAAAGGAATACAGTAAATAGCTTACATTGGAAGTGGGCTGCCAGAGTACTTTTGAAATGAAGACGTTTGCATAGGAGAAACTGATGTGGAGGTAAGCACCAAACGTATTCCGACCTTTATGACAGCAGCATATTTCCATCATAAGTGGGATTCCAATCAATAAGTTCTGGGTAGCTATTGGGGGGGGGGAGGGGGATGAAGTTAATAGGCCTAATGATTTTCAATAAATCCCGTCACTCCAATCACTTGCAAATCTGTGGTTTACCCAATTTAAATTTGTATCTTGAAAATCACCTCCAATTATGAGAATACGATTGGGGAACGTACGAACTAATTCACTTTGTAAAGTCTGAAGTTTCCAGGGGAGTAGATAGTAAGATGCAATTATAAGTTTGCGGCCACACTTAGTATTATGTCGTGCTCAGCTAGCCTCACAAACAGTTAAAATTTCTATTACTGTGGATATGATTTTATTATCGGCTGTGGCAAACACACCTCGTCAATGATTTTTGCACAAATTGCTGAACATATTAAGGAAGTCCACAATGTATTACAAACACATGCGTCAATATTGCCCAAGCTCTGCAAATGTTGGCAACAACACAGCAGTCAACCATAGAGCAGGTATATGTTTTATTTATTTTGTGATCTGTACTAAACAGTGATCATTTTAAGTGAAAGTTAGGTTAGGTATAGGTTAAACAAGAAGTTTTTATTACGTGAGGGGGCGTAGCGCTCGAATCTCCGGTTCAGAAACGATCTATTTACAGTTGTCAACATACGCGCCCTACTAAAAACACGGGCAACAGACACCGCAGTTTTACCACATTGCCTTATAAGAAATTAGAGATTTGACGACATTATGATAAAACTTCAACAATAGTTAACGCCCAATTGCACACTCCATCTCATAACGCCACAACATAAAATTAATACAAACATGGCGTTAAACCGTTAAGTGACATTAATCGACTGCGAGGTTCGATAGCAACCGCTATCGACTTAAATTCACCCTCTGGTTACTTCCGGCGGCACTTTTCGGTATTTAGGGCCGAGTGTAGAAGTAGGTGGTGTCTCTTGAGCACGTGACTGGTCTTCAGTAGCGCTTCCAAGCGGCAGACAGCAAAAGCTTCGGTCACTTTTGTTTACAGTTTACGTGCTTTATTGCGTGATTTTACGCGTAGGTTACGTTGTGTGGAATGTGAATTTCATTCCCAGAGCAGACTCGGCAAAGTAACATGAAAACATTGTACAGCAGTCTGAACACAAGAGTGAATTACTGCCTTCCTTATGTGATTTTAGTAGCCTCAAACGAAACGGGAAGCTTCAATGCTTTATTCTTATATTCGTGATGTAACTACCCGTGAAAAAAAAAAAAAAATCATTAGTTTTGTAATGAATGTCAATTGAGTGTGGAAGTGCCTCTCACGTCTTTCCATCGAAGAAAATGTAAAGAATGATGCTGACAACATTCTTATACTGATATCCGAATATTAGAGCCGACGTGTGTAATTTATGCCAAGTTTCTGAAATAAAAAAAATATATATTTCTCACCATCTGATATAAAATTTCTCATTTGCTGTAAGTGCGTTTTAAATACATAATTATGAAACATTTATAATTATACGTATCAAAGACGTGCGCTACAGTCATCTCCCTATAATAATAATTTCGTGTGGCTCGTTGGCCAGGTGCAAGTCTTTAAATTGGACGGCACTTCGGTGACTTGCGTAAAAGAATGTGTGTTGTCACATGCTTTTATTCTCTTTAAACTCGTTGCCAGTAGCGTAGGTGTGGATTTAAGTTTACTGTTTATTAGTAAAAACACCAGTGGCAGTCAGTCAGCACAGACAGATAAAGACCATAATTTTTTATTCCTGTAGTGGAAACTATGGTAATTATAACATAAATCAAATAATATATGAGATAAAATTTACAGTACCGGTAGGCCTGAGTGAATGTTTACACTTTTCCAATTCTATCATTTTTGTTTGTAACTCAGAACTGACCCACTCCTTCAGGCTTGCAATTTATGTAGCATATTGTAGGGATAGTATGGAGAAACGTAACCTTGGTAGTACCTACTATGAAATTTCACTAAAATAGGAACATTCATGAGCTAAGACGTCAAAAATATAAGACAGCAACAGCTGACAGCGTTAAGCTTTTGCTTTCTGCCGCTGGGAAGCGCTACTGCAGACTAGTCACATGCCCAACATGCCCCGCCTCCTTCTGCCCTTGTGGAGGGGATGTGGCAGAACTATAGTACGATTCAATTTACGCTGCATGTGTAGGAATTCATATATGTGGAAACCTGGAATAACGTATAATTTTAATGGCAGTAGATGGATTGACAGGATGTTTGTTATTTTAAGCATAAAAGGACTACATAGCGTCCAAGGACAAGTTGTGTTTGTGGTCAGCAGCAAATTAAAGATCCATGAAAAATATCTCATTCATACCGTGTTTTATAAAACGAATTATCAAGAAAATAGCCGTTGGAGTATAAACGTCGTTCATATGTTCTGTAAAAATGAATTATTGAGAAAAAAATTGTTACAGGACGTTAATTCACCGACCCTTCTCTTTCTTGAAAATTTATTTATGTTACTGTTAAAGAAAGAACCTTAGAAAGACTGCTTTTAATAACAGTGGATGGTTAATTGTGTGCCTTTTTCGAGGTGGAGCATGGAGCGAAATTCCTGCATCTAGCCTCAGTTCTGCTATTTAAAACTGTCACTGTTCAATAAATGTTCCTACAATTTATTACATTGTACTTCCCAACAGGAAATCGTAATTGCCATTTCTCTGACCAAATATAGGAGTACTTGCAATGGAATAAATTCCTCACACATCTCTGAAACTTTGATGCTGTAGTAGAAATATTTGGTGATAAGAAACCGAGAATCGTTAATTTGTCTGTTACGTTCATTTATAACACTGAATGGCCACATTTAAATACATACAGAGTATGCTACAGAAAGTAGAGCATTTGGAGTAATTTTCAAATGTTTACCTACTGTTGATCGAACGTCATGCTAGTAATAATGTTTCAATTTAAAAAAATGTTCTTTCTGTTTGTATTGCAGTGAGCTCATTTTTTTTATTGTATGTGGTGACTTAAATAATTCAATTTTCACTCAAAATAGAAACAGGGAGACATTTACCAATCTTGTATATCATATAACCTGCAGGATCTTGTAAATGAACCCACAAGAGTAACACCCACATCCAAAACTACCTTGGACCAAATATTCGTTTACAGAAAAAAAGTTAGATCAACAATTCAAGTACACATGCTTCACCTTAGTTCATTAAATGTCAATGAAGAACAAATATCTATCAATGATGCAATAACTATGAAACTGAAAGCAAGACATATTAATAGAAATCTTACAACTATAAGTATGATATTAGTCTGGTCTTGTGGTTAGATGCGTTAGGTCGTACTCTATGTGAAAGAAAATTTTTGGTTCGAGTCCTGTGCGAACTGAATATTTTTTCTTTCGTAAGAGAATCTGGGACCATAATCTTAATGTATTACAAATATGCTATACGGTATCCGACAGTTATTTTTCTGAATACTTTGTGATACCAAGTGTCTCGTTATGCAGGAATCTAATAGTAAAGATTAAATTTCTGCAACTGAAAAGAATGTTATTTACATTCTTCCTTCTCACCAAGTTTTTGTTGGCGATCTATTTCGGAATACGTTGCTACACACTGGTTCTTAAGGCTATATTCTAGCTATTAGGTGCAGGTTTTTCTCAGGGAGCATTTCCTACCTCTGCTGTTGGGTTGAAAGAGGGGGCCATCTTTGTTTTTCTTATTATTATAAGAAAGTAATGTCTGTTTGTTATGCAACTTTCTTATTCCTCACAGGGCTTGTAGGAAGTGAAAAAATAAAGTAGGAAGAAGAACGCCGTTCCAGCCATCCGATTTTGATGGGTCGCTAGTATGTGTTCCGTGGGACGTTGGGTGCTCCTAGTGCAGGGATGAGCGGATTGGGTGAGTTCCTCATCTTGGTGTAGAGACACTGAGCTTGTTGCTGGTGACATTGAATCATTTCCGGCACGTCAGCTGCTTTGTTCAGATGACGGTGGGGGAATTGCGGTGGGATGTGGAAGATACAACCCAAGATCTTGTTCTGGAGGGACTGAAGTCGTGCTGCAGCTCCCCAGACTTCGCAGGCATACTCGAATATTGGGCGGACAAACATACGATAAATTCGGAAGCCGTTGACAACGGAAAGAGTAGATCTTTCATTGAGAAGGGGGTTTACAACCCCAATTTGTTGATTAATCTTGGAGCGAAGATCTTCTATGTGTGCCTTCCAGGTCAGTTTTTTGTCTAGGATGACGCCTAGATAGCGTGTAGTCGTCATCCAAGGTAGTTCCACGTTATAGAGACGTAGTTGCCTGTTCGGTACTCTGCGACGTCTGGAGATGACGGCTTGCATCTTCAGAGGGTTAAACCATATCCACCACTTGTTCGCCTAGCTCTCGAGGACGTTACAGGCACTCTGAAGGCGCGGAACGAGCACCTCTAGCCAGCGACTCCTGGCGTAAATTACGGTGTTGTCAGAGTAAGTGGCTTTTTCGCCCACGGGTTGGTAGGCAGATCGGCAGTGAACAGTGATACAGCACAGGACAAAGGACTGAGCCTTGGGAAACTCTAGCAGCAATGGGACGTTTTGTCGATGTGGCGTGATCAAGACAGACAATAAAGGTCGAATGACTGAGATATGAAGCAATCAAGCATATGATGGTCTTAGGAAATCGCATCCAGTGGAGCTTCCAAATGGGGCCTTGATGCCACACACTGTCGAATGCCTCGGTGATCATCGAGCAGCAATGCACTGCAGAAATATTCACGTTTATTGAAAACGTGAGTGATGCATTGTACCAGTCGTATAAGATGCTGGGTTGTGGAATGGCCAGAACAGACTCCAAATTGTTCAACTGGGGGAGACTCTCGATTTCGGAGTTTCTATTAATGTAAGATACTAAGAAGAAAGTTTAAATCACTGCAGCTGAAATGAGTAACCTGCAAGTGACATTTAAATTCTGCCTTTTCGGAATCAGTTGTCTGTTTATAACCGAATATGTGCCGATTTCCCAGTGCGTAATCAGGCAGAAACATTAGGAAACAACTTTAGTTACTGTCAGCGAAATGAGTACAGTACCATTTATATTATTCCTTGTAGCTAATAGGTATCTCCTTGATCATTTTCATTTGTAGAGGATAAGTCAAATATTTTTTTAAGGACTTTAGATTATCATCAACTATTTGTAATTCACAGTTAAGATTTCTGTCGAAAAGTCCATCTTCATGTGCCACTTAACAATTTTAAATTGTCAGACATGTCATTGTCACATGACTGTACATTTAGTTTCACAAAACAGGTTATCAAGTTCCATAATTGAGCACATATCAAAAATTTACTGTATCAGTGCATGGATACGAGACATTACAGAAAAGTAAAACCTATTCTGTGGCCAACATAACAAAATGATCCTTTACACATAATGTACCATCATCATATACAGTAATACAGTTGAATCATAAATGTGAACTTAAAAACAACTGATGACAGGTACCTGGTAATCTGTTGAAAGAAAAAGTTCGCAGTTTATTTCCATATAAGCAGCGATTTACGAGTTTGTGATTAGGTATGAACCTAACATCATCTGTGAGTGAAAGGATTTGCAACGAAATTCATATTCGTGCATGTCTGTTTGTTTAAGTGTATGTAGCGATCATGGTGTCGAGTGCCATGATTCGATCACAAAGCTCGATAGTTGACCTAAATTCACCCTGTGGTAACTTCCGGCGGCACTCTCCGTTTTTAGCGCAGAGTTTATATAGGCCGTGTCCTACATGAGCGACAAAAGCGAGTGACAGTGCGTGACATACAGCTACGTGACACTGCAGCTAGAAGCAGTGACATTCGGCGACATGGCCTTGTGTCCTACGTGAGCGACAACTTCTCGCTAGTAGATGGCCGCTAGAATCGATCATCTGTTTCTAAAATTTGTTCAAAATGTTCAAATGTTTGTTAAGCTTAAGGGGCTTAACTGCAGGGTCATCACACCCTAAACTAACAAATTACTTATGAACTACCTTATACTAAAGACCACACAAACATCCATGCCCGAGGGGGGATTGGAACCCCCGACCGTAGTGGCCGTGCAGACTGTGGCTGGCGCCCTTCAGACCGCTCGGCCACTGCGGCCGGCTCTAAAATTTGGCACCCATAAACCGTAGAGTAACGATAATCTCCAGAGTAAGGGAATAAAGTTTTATTTACTTTAGGAAATATGACGTAAAGAGAGTGCTGTGCATGAAGGCCAATTCACACTGTCCGTCACGTCACATCACGTCACCATCCGTTAGGACATTCCGCAATGTATATCTAATGGCGGCATTCACACTGTCCGTGACTGGACCGTCACGTCACGTCAACGTCACATCAAGCTTTCTCGAGAAGAATGTTTTGATGGAACGGCCGTCTGCTAAAATCGGGAGTTAACTTTCTTTGACACGCGAATTACACGTTGCAGTCGAATATTGCACTGTTTATATGCAAATGTGTCTTATTCATCTTTAGTTTGTTGTTATACTTCGTTTTAGGGGTAAATCTCAAATGTTCCGTGTCAACTTAAATATTTATGTGAATTGAGTGTTCCCCTAAACTCGAGGTCGGATATCTGAAACTAAGAAATGGTAACATTGTAACAGAAATTGCTGAAGCAAACTGTTTATTTGAATAAGATTGTAATTTGATTATGCATTTTCCATTAAATAACATTTTAAATGAAAAAGTCAGTTCTAATGTAAGACAAAAATTTAGTTGTTTACAATGGTATTAACAATGTCAGCGGGTAAATCGTAATGGATAAAGTAAACAGGTACTATTTATGCTCTTATAAGTATTGTTTGATGTTTTCATATGTTTATTTTTTCGCTTGAAAATAGATGTCGATGTTTTGAAATGTTGTTTCAGTTCCCAAAAGTTGGCCAAAAGCAGACACTGTAAAGTTTTCTTTGTCCGTCAATAACATTTAGGATTGTTGTTCAATCAATTCTAGTATTAAACTATGAGTTTCTACATAACAGATCGCCACTCATAACCTCACTTTCAACATCGCATATTGAGATAGGCAAATTGACGTGACGGACACTGACGGGCAGTGTGAATACAACTTGACGTGACATTTCCGTGACATGACGTCAATGTGACAGACAGTGTGAATTGGGCTTTAAATTTACAAAGTGAAGAATGTTCGTGGACAATTTCATTCATAACTTCAAATACGAAAATAATCAGTGAAGATCACTAGCCAGTTACGACGATGAGTACAGATAGAGTTTTTCTTTAGTGACTACAAACCATCAACAACTGAATCAGTACAAAATGAGTCTTATTGTAAGACAATAGTAAATAATTTACTTCTGGACGGGATTGCTAGCAGTGGGTGTTGTATAGGGGTAGTGATGTTCCGACCAAGTTGTAATAATTTACCAAGTTAATACCAATGTATTCATCTTTATGGCAAACACATTAAATTCCTGCTGAAACCTTATATCAAAGTATTTTATTTAGAAACGTAATTTTACACACATCTCTTGTGATATCCTAGTGTTATCTCTCTCTCTGGAGTATGTTTGTTGTAACTACAAATGCTTATAAAGCACAAAATGTAATTGTTCAAAATACGTTTATCATTATGTAAATCAAACTACCACCCAGAATTAAAACAAAAGAAGGTCGTATTAAAAACAATGTAAAAATTTAACTTCAGTCTTATTTAAAGTCCAAGAGAAAATTTACGAGATTTTTGGACACTTCTTATCCCAGTCAAAATTCTTAATTATATGTAAAACTATATTTTTACGTGCTGTTATTTCAGAAACAGTTGGAGTTTCATAAACTTCAGGGATTATCAGCTCGTAGAATTTTTGCGACTTCCTTTATATCCTTGACAAGCAGACGATCTCAACTAATTTGACACTTTGTCGCGCGTGGGACATTGACAAGATTCGAGCAGGTCTGAGATTCAAACGTCGCTCGTTGTCACATGTGATGTGTAGCGTTGCAGATGTTGCTCATGTAGGACAGACCTGTAACGGTACATGCTGTTGAGATTTGTCGCTTGAAGCTGTCACGCGCTGTGGCTCACTTTTGTCGTCCAAGTAGGACACGGCGTACATGTCACAGTGGCGTCAGCATGGTTGTTTACTTGGGTCCCACAAACGCCTCCCAGTCTATAACGTCCAAGGAGGTTAAAATACGGGATGACGGTGCTACTATGAAAAGCTTATCTGTCGATTGAAGCCAGTCCGCCATCTTGTAGAGTCAAGAAATATGATTCAGATTAAAGCACAGTGTGGTTATTTCCCTATTACATTTCATACATTTAAATAACTGTCATCTCTGGTACATGTTTGATATAGTGAAAAATACAGACTTTCCAAATATGTGAAGTGTCATTTATTGACACAAAATTATTGGCTTCACAATATGGCGACAACGACTTCACTTCTGTAGCGTTAAGGGCATCTCCCTCTATTCTAACCTCCTTGATAACGCCTACTTGAAATGTGCTTATTGGTTAATATCTCTGACTTCTAATAGATCGATAAAATGAGTGTGTGTCAAAAATAATTTTACTGTTACATTTAAAACGAACTTTAAAAATCCTACTAAAGGACAATTAATGATAAAAATCAGGCATAGACAATATGTTTTTGTAATTGGCGTCGACATAAATGAACTACCGGGATTTTAAAAGAAAAAAATATTTCAAATACTATTTTATCAAATTATAACCCCCTGAGAGACAGAATTTCATGTTCCATTACCACTAAAAACAAGTTTCTTTCTTTTAAGTTAATACATAGGCTCAGGCATAATAATTACGACATAGAACTTCAAGCTAAATAAAAGAGTATTTTATTACGAAAGCAGCATTGGTCATAACAACTTACATTTATACAGGTTACATTTCATACTGGAAAGCCAAGTAAAAGTTAGAGCCAATTCATTGATGATGAATTTCCATAACTAAATGCAAGAAGAAATGAAGCCATTCTAAAACTAATACCAATTTAAACCAAAGAAGAGATCCAATTCCAAAATTGGCCACCAAAACCAAAAATCAATATTATACAGAAGAAGCCCGTTACAATTTGTACCTAATATACGAATGATATTGTTTCATGCTCTAGAGTATGGAAACAAATTTAAAATTGATAGCCGTAATTTATGGCAGCAAATATGCCGGATAATAATGTGTGACAATCACCGGAATATATTATTAGGAATACCTTTAAAGTGATAGTGCAATATTATCAGATACCATTTAATTCTGAAAACAAGAAATTCCAAATTTGTGTAACTTGTTTTCTTAAGTGTGTAAATGATCGATATAGAGTAATGTTTAATTTCTTTTATATGTGTAATACAAAACTTATAATTTGGCCATTCAAAGTAGTAAGAGATGGAATGGGAGAGTCTATTTGCACACAAAAGAGCTAAGGAAGTGACATCAAAATGACATAGTCGGCCACCTCGTCACACATCCCAAGTTTCGGGTGCAAGCTGTGTCCTGCATAGACGCCATCTTTCCTTTCGTATTTCGTGATATTATCCTTATAACTTGCGTGTTGCTATTTCAAAATAAAGGCAGAATGCAGAGGTACCAAAACATGTTCATTTTACGATTAATTGTAAATTAAAGACATTAAATGCCATATTAGTGAGTAATCGTTGACAATTGTGGTAGTGCAAAACAGAGAAAGGGGACAGGTATGCTCTTTGTAGCACAGTGGATAAACGTGACATGTTGAGAAGTTGCTGAGCTTGGGCGGCGGTTCAATTTCTGGCTCCGGCAGTTTTTTTTTTTTACTTTGACTCTTAAAAGTTTTTACATTATTAATTTTACGTTATTAATTAATAGGAATTTACATTTTGCGATATTTCGACATATTTATGTATACAAGAGCTCACTCTAAAAAGTGTGTATCTTCTCTTTAGTGCAAATATCGTGAAGTATGTGTGGGATGGCAGGATGGGTTTTGGTCGGAACTTTCGTATTTGTTCTGCTAATCTGTTGTAATTGTTTCCACAGTCTGCACCATAGGTGGGGTGGTAGATTGGTTTCTAGAAGGTCCCTAATTGTGCGTGAATTACCTTTAGCCGGTCACACAAGTCAGCGAAGTATGCCCTTGAACAGCCGGAAAGCGATAGAGAAGTTGTTATTCTACAGAGTGTTACAAAAAGATACGGCCACACTTTCTGGAAACATTCCTGACACACAAAGAAAGGAAATATGTTATGAGGACATGTGTCCTGAAACGCTTAATTTCCATGTTAAAGCTCATTTTATTGCTTCTCTTCAAATCACATTTATCATGGAATGGAAACACACAGCAACAGAATGCTCCAGCGTGAATTTAAACACTTTGTTACAGGAAATGTTCAAAATGTCCTCTGTCACGAGGATACATGCATCCACCCTCCATCGCATGGAATCCCTGATGTGCTGATGCAGCCCTGGAGAATGGCTTATTGTATCACAGCCATCAACAATACGAGTCCGAAGAGTCTCTACATTTGGTACCGGGGTTGCGTAGACAAGAGCTTTCAAATGCCCCCTAAATGAAAGCCAAGAGCGTTGATGTCCTTCGTTCTGGAAATCTGTCTCAATACAAACGTACTGTGCCACGGCTATTGCCCCATGCTAATCCATATATCAAACGGGCATCTGCCAACTCCGCATTTGTAAACATTGCAGTGACTGCAAAACTACGTTTGTGATGAACACTAACCAGTTGAAGCTATGTACTGATGTGCTTGATGCTAGTACTCTAGGGCAATGAGTCAATGTCAACACAAGCACTGAAGTCAACATTACCTTCCTTCAATTGGGCCAACTGGCAGGGAATCGAGGAAGTACAGTACATACTAACGAAACAATTGGGTATTTTGACAATTGCCTGCATGAATTATTTCAATTTACATTTAAAGAGAAACACTAAAATGAGCTCTAACATGGAAATTACGCGTTTCCGGGCACATGCCCACATAACATATTTTCTTTCTTTGTGTGTGAGGAATGTTTCCTGAAAGTTTGGCCATACCGTTTTTGTAACACCCTGTATATTCTGAGGCTCTACGCCCATTTTACTACTGGCTACCTGTAATAAAACTGTCATTTGCTCTAAATTAACAAAAGGGAGCAGGATCGACATCTACAAATAAAAGTTTTGAGTCCAATGATACTTTCTCATTGAACATGCACTTTACAAGACTGGTTATCGCATGTGAATTCATCTAACGTGATCAGCCATAGACGCAATTCAAAGGCAATGTTTACCCCGACTTCCAAGTAAACTAATCACAACAGTTATTTAGTTATGCTCGCCTTTGAAGTGAGGAATGATCAACCCACTTCCCACTCGTTTTTGAAGAACATCCATACCGACAGCACATGAAACTGATACTTCAGTCAATTAGGCGATCCAGGGCATTGTACAGCCCTCGTGAAATCACTTCCCTTTTAACAGTACGTACACTCGCGCTTCCGTCCTCCAACAGTTGTCATGTGTGTTCAGGAAAACTGTCACTTCTGAGGCTAAACGCGCGATCCTGTTAAGCTGCCAAGCATTCCGCAGAGCGATGTGGATTCGGCATAGCTTGGTCGCACAGTGACCCTGAACTGCCACAGTAGTGGGCTTTATGTACCCCTGCCACTGTCGCTGCGCAATTCCTCGGCAAAAAATCCTCGATTCAGCCCTCAGCTGGCCCATGCTTCGACAACTTAAAAATTTATTGTGTCTTTTCTATACAACCTACGAGTTTCACAATTTTTCTTGAAATCACTTTGAAAATTGACACATCTGCCTTATTTATTATGTTGATCTTAGTATAGACATTTCACTATTGTAAGGTTATTTATTAATGGTACTTTATCTAGAACATTCTGGAAGATTTTAGGCCAAAAGCAGTTTTTGTTGAATAATCAGAAAACTATTACAGATATTGCTAACTTGCCCTCAGTGTATTGTTTTTATACCTATCAGATTCTACATGCAAATTTCCAGGTTTGTACCCTTCACATCACGCGGATTGAAAACTTTGATAATCTTGAATTTACGGCCGAAATACCAGGGGTGTCATCACAAAACTTTGCCACAACAGCTCTTATTTAGATCTCCACCCATTTACAAACTTTTATGAAGCTACAATAACATTTAATGTTATAGATAACATTGTGCAATCAGTGCTTGGCCGGCCGCGGGGTCCGAGGGGACTGAGGCGCTCCAGTCACGGTCTGCATAGCCACTATGGTCGGGGGTTCGAATTCCTCCTCAGGCATGGATATTTGTTCCATCCTTAGTATTAATTAATTCATAAGTAGTTTGTAAGTTTAGGGACTGATGACCCCGTATTTAAGTCCCTTAAGCTTTCTACTATCTAATCTAGTCAGTGCTTGGTGTGTTGGTGGTCGAATGGATACAGTACTTGCATCGCCACATATGGACCCTTGAATTGTAAATATCGTCTCTAGAATTTACGTACTGCGATATATTTCCACATATTTACAAGTACAACCGCTTTTTCTTAAAAGTGTATTTGTTCTATTTAGTGCACATGCAGTGAAATATAGACCAACGAATTGTAAACATTGTCTCCTGAACTATCTGCACATGAACTGTGGAAATGTTCAAATGTTTGTAGAGCTTATGGGACTTAACTACGGGGTTATCACTCCCTAAATTTACAAACTACTTATGAACTACCTAATCTTAAGGTTGGCTCAAATATCCATGCCCGAGGGGGGATTCGAATCCCCGACCGTAGGGCCATGCAGACTGTGACTGGTGCGCGCCAGAGCATTTTCCTCATATCACTAGAAAGCTCATAGCATGTCTTCCATGTACTAAACGTTTTCTATGCAGTTGTCATATGTTACAATAATGTAGATTTTCTGAAACAAATACTTGAATCCCCCCCTCGCTTTTCGATTTCACGTAATTAATGGATGCCGTCATACACGAATGATTTATTAAATTGATAATCACCAAATGAAAGTTACTTCAAGGTAGATCAAATTCTTTTTTTTTTAAGTTATGAATGAGTTAATTATATTTTTATACATATTTTCTATTCGCAAATGATTATGAATGTGGCAGTCATTCGTGTGTCATGACGTCAATTATATCCTCACATGATTTAACACATGATATATCGTAGGAAATGTGCAGCAAAGTAGGAAATAAATCTGTAAATATTCGTAAAAATAATTTTGATTTGTATACCAGTAGCATTAGACTGATATTATAGTGCAAAATCTGAAGTATAAAAAATAAAGCAACTGAGAAAATGCTATACAATGTCAACAAAAATTTCCATTTGGGAAAAGGTTTGACTAATATTCCTTGAGGACATAGAAGTGGAAAGTTTGGCTCAAATAACGAAGTTGCACTCTAAGTAAAATTTTTTGGATGTGTCCGAGATGTTGACAGTAAATCTGGCTCATAACACCGCAGAATCGAATGATAAGATCCTGGTCCCCCACTTTGACACATCTTCATAGAGCCACAAAGTGAGAATTCCAACTATAATTGAATGTTTAAATTTCGAAAATGTGCCAACTCCTGCAGATGATACTTGTGCTAACTTCACGACAACGTTACTTGATTTCGTTTTTTCACTTATATTCTAGAAAATGGCAATTTTTATTTCCAGGTGATGATTTAGGTTCACAGGTATAGGCTTGGTAAGAAGAAGAACATTTTTTATAACATGGGGTTGGTGCTTTTTCAAACTTAATGAGTTAAAAAAAAAAAGATCTTTAGTATCTCATTAATTTTTTATGTACAGAATAATACTTATTTACAGAAGAAATGTGTTATTGTAACGAAATTATGAACTCTTCCTTACCTTAGTGGCTTTATCTTTACTATGACAAATCGCATTTTTGACAACTACTAAGAAGATATTCATAATAGGGCATTTCAACAAAAAGTAAGCAAAGTGATATGAAAAAAGCATTTATTCAAATAAACTGCAACCTGAACTTTACAGATCCTTAAAAGAATACTGTAAAGGGCATCAAATACAATCTTACAAGCTCCATTTTTTCATAGTAACAAAATTACAATATCCGTGAAAATAAAGCATCTCGCATAGATTAGAAAAATGGCAGAATCACACAAATAATACACTGAATTTAACATTATTGTGGATCTTCTTTGAAGGCCAATAACAGTCGCCGAGGCTGTTGCCCAAATTTGTTAATCACTAAATTAATAAAATTGCCCTTTTCCATAACTTTTTTCCTGTGAACGCTTAGCAAGCAAACCCACATAATCTATTTTCACTCATCGTCAAATGGAGCCATGTTTTTACTCTTCGAAGAGTGCTGAAAGATCGTTCAGTTGTACATGTTGTTACAGGCAAAGCAAGAGCAACTAGCAGAGCCTTTTTAATGGCAGGAAAAAAACTCTGTATGTTGATCAATAATACTGGTGATTAGAAGATTCGTTGGTATTTCAGTTTTCAACGACCAAAAAAAAAAAAAAAATACCAAACCGTTGCTTCATATAGGAAATTATCAATATTATGATATTTTTGAATATTTGTCACTACTTCTTCAAATTCTTTTTTGCTGAGATTTTTCCATTTGTTGTGGAAGTAATTTAAATAAACCAAATGTTTCAGTATGCTCCTCTGAAAATCTGGACTCTAAAGAGGAAATTAAAGAATCTATGTAAGGAATAAAAATAGATCGTCGATAATATTCATTTAAAGAGTCAGAGGGATGATTTTGCCTGTGAAGTTGTTTGGTAGCTCGTGTAGGCACCGAAAGATCAACATTTATTTCGTCTGCAATATTTTGAGCAATAGTAATTATGTCCGAAAAAACTGATTCTGAATTTTCTATGTGTTGCTTCAGGATTGTTATTATTTCTTGTATATGAGTATATACTTTTAACAAATCTAATTCAACAGTCTGTAAGGCCTGACTTACTGGTTCTAAGATTGAAGAGTATTTATTAATCACTACAAGAGAAATAATAGCTTTGGAATGAGTGCAAGCACTGTATAACTGGTATGCCGTCTGTTTTGATTTTGCATTGTCTTCCTGCGAAAAGTGCTGTAGTTGGTTTACAATTCCTACAAAATTATCTGCGAATATTCGGATACTTTTGTGTTTCTGTGTCCACCGAGTTTCACACACCATGGGAATATTCGGTACTGTACCTCTTCTGATCGAACTTTCCCAAAAATAATTTATTATGGCTTTTATTGTACCAATTACATTCCGAATTTCACTTAATTCGTTTAAGTCATGTACAACCAGATTCAGACGATGTGAGGAACAGTGCAGAAACGTTGCCTTTGGATACTTGGGTCTAATTTTAGCTTGCACTCCTCCTTCCTTTCCTGCCATTGCAGAACAACCATCATAACCCTTGGCCAACTAAATTTTCCATATTTAATTTATAATTTGAGCAGGCTTTAATAATTTCTGTAGCTATACCTTCTGCACTACGATTAAAGATTGGCACAAATCCCAAAAATTCTTCCCTGATAATACTTTCCCCATTAATGTGCTCAGGAAATCTTACTCCCAGAGATAATTGTTCTACACTTGCAATGTCAGTTGTTTCGTCAGCCAAAATGGAAAATCCAACGGCAGCATTAGCAGCAACAACTATATCATCTCGAATAATGTTTCCACAAATATTAATTATTTCATTTTGTGTTCTTACAGAACAATACTTGGCATTTTTGCTGCATGTTTCCAAGTGGGCTTTCAAAACAACATCTCCTGCTTCAACTCTAAAGTGCAATAAATTCTTAAAATTTCCACTTGTACTTAATTTACCCCGAAGAGGAATGTCATTTGTTCCACAAAAAACTATTGTCGATACAATTGAAAATAATTTTTCTTTGTTTTCTTTAACAGTAGTACAGCAGCACTATCCATTTGTCGATTTATTGGCTGTTGTTTCCCATCTGTTATTGACATGACATCATTAGCTTCAATGTTAGAAAATTTATGCCACTGGGAATTTACATGAGATTGCGCCGCTTCATGAAAGTCTTTGTATTTTACAAAGGCAGTGGTAATAAATGACCCCTTATAGCCCCTTTTCGCTTTCTGTGGAAATAACACGCAAAATTTACAAATAGCTCCTCTCAAATGTGCTGAGTATGCAAGCCAAGGTTTATACTGACATAGCCAGGCGTGACGAAAAACCCTCTTCTTGCAAATACTATCATTTTTAAAATCATAGTTTAGCGATGGAGTCCAACAGTTTCTCAGTAACTCATTTTTTAGGTAGAAAGATATTGTATGCCTATTAACAAAGATTCCAATATCCATACTCTGCATTGCTGTTGACCGCGATATCTCAGTCGTTTCTGTGGACGATTTTTCTGTTGATACGTTTCCAGAAGTTCCCGCTGGTACTTCATTTTTCTTGTCGTTATCAATATGCACGTCGATGTCTGTTGACTGCGGTTTCTCTGGTCCTGCAGGGCAAAATTTTTCAACTATTTCACTTCCAGAAATTTCCGATGATGTGGCATTATTGTGGCCTCTTGTTTGTTGCCATCTCAATTTTTCGTTTCTTGAAAAAGCTTCTGATATCCATTCTTTCTGTAAAGGAGGAGGAAAAGTCCAGTGTTTAGAAATACAACGTACTACCCGGCAAAGGCAAATGTTGTCCTGGCTACGGCACAAATTAAGCAGTCATGTGATGAGGTAGCCTACTATTATGTTACAGGCTGGTAAGCTTTTAATTATTTAATAACAACTTATGCGCTTTTTAGCTCATGAAAGTACACATGTTTTTAGGAGTAGGCCTACTGGAGTGTATATTACATACTTCACTTTTATTATGTGAATCTGCTAATTCAGCCGATATGCCTGCGACAACACTCTGCCTTGATGAGCAAAAAATTAAGTAACGAAAGAAATACAGATATCCACGACTAAACCTTAGTAGCAGGATCCTGAATGTAACGCATTATAGGTGTTCATATGAATGAAATGTAAAAAGAAAAAAAATAGGAATATAACTTTTCTTTACCTTTTATGACATTAGCGATGTGTGTGACCTTAGTCACCGCAAGCCTAATCGAGAATATAGGTCGCTATGACACATGTTTCCAAAATGGATTTAAAAAAATAAGTACAATAAAACAATAGATGCATAAGAGAGATGTTCCTCGAGAGTGAAGTCGTGAAGTCAGTTCAGGCTGCAGGGGAGCGTTACGTACCACACCACATGTTTTAAAAAGGGGATAATCTTCACCTCGCGTAGCTGTGCGAGTGCAAACGAATTTCTCATGAAAGAACATTTGCAGGTGAGACTTCAAACTTTTCCCTCATGGTTGACTTTCCATTCGCTAAGGTGTGGATAATCTACTGTTACTGTTGAACAGAAGAAGCGGCTGATAAAGCAAAGATTCGTATATTTTTGTAATCTTATTAAGTTCTGAGATGTAGTCATTATCTCAAATAGAAATACGTTGGGTTTTTTGTTCCATAACAATAGTTTTGGATCGGATAAATTCTCCCTACAAGCATAGATCTAAAAACAAATTACGATGAAAGCGATGTATATATATATATGATTTACTAGCAGCTGACCAAAGTTCATTTACAGGGTCTTCTTCGAACAATATTTATACTGGCGAGTCATTAATTTCTAAATTATCTTTAGTTGAATAATGAATTTTAGTAATACAGTTGGCGGAAACGTGCTACTACTAACTTAACAAAAATGTCACGTAAAGATAGTACAGCTTGCAGGTAGATTCTGTACAGCGTATTGCCACAAGTTTTCACGACACTGGATATTTTTCACCAACAAACGATATACGAAACAAGAACGTTCCCAAGCAAGCAGAATAGGCTACAATAAATTTGCATGCCAGTTAGTACGTTTCATGAAAAAGACCCTTTAAGTGAATGTCGGCAATCATCCCATAAAGGTGATCCATCTAGCCATTGGTTCCACTGCTCTTTGTTTAGGAACCGGTACTCGAAGGGCAGTGCACAATTTCGCGAAACATGTCAACTTTTAGAGAGCCATAAAATCCTGGTAATGCATAATTCAGTCCACAGCAATAAAAACAGAAAATCTATGTGTCAAATGCATTTTCCTTCCCTGGAAAAGTTACAAAATGACTGATTTTGCCAGTTCCATTTGGAAAAGCAAAACTCATCCATTTTAATAAGACCAGAAAAGGATGCACCTCACTGTTTTAGGAGACCTTTGTGACTTTTTGTCAAGGTGAAATTAGTTTATCAGCAAACTGCAAAAGAAAAGTTTTCGGCGATTGGATGACGATGTTTCTACAATGGACCACATTTGGCATTATATTATTATTATAGGCATGATTTTTTTCGCATTAATTTTTGTACAAATTTAGGTGAAGCATACTACTTCTCGCGTTATTTTGCCATATAGATATTGCGGTATCTCTTTAATTTCACTATAATGAAATTGTAAAAGTAACCATCACGACTTTCATTATTGTAGCTCTGAATTATTTACATGAACGGTAGCTGTAGAAGTTACTAACAAAGATCCAAAATTATTTCAGTAGAGTTTATATTATGAGCAAATAACACTTGTATTACACCAACTTGACGCCCGCTGCTTTGCACATGTAGATTGGTCTGAACAGGTTGTTTCTTCTTAAGATAAATGTTCATAGAGATAGCCTTAAAAATGATTTGATAATGAAATATTTGGATACAACTTGCCATCCCCTATTGCACCCCTTAGTGGGTGATTTTGCAAAAGTGACGAAACACCTTTTTAAAAATTCTAATGATGAATCCAAATCCAAATTTTCGTATTTCTAGCTTCAAAGTTGCCTTAATAGCAACATATATTAAGACAAAAGGGTTCATCCCCTATATCACCCCACTTAGGGATGGAATATCAACAAATCGCTTCTTAAACGACGCCTACAGTGTAAGACCAACACCCTATGCAATTTTCTAGTTTCTTATCGTCAATAGTTTGGGCTGGATCACGATGAATCAGTCAGTCAGGACACTGACTTTTTATACAAAGGGATTATCACTGGACTTCCCATTCCATGCATTACTTCCTGAGTGTCCATTGCACATGTTACAGTGAATCTCTCATTAGTCTTCTCCGGTGTTTTACAATGAAATTATACGTTGGAAAAATCTCTATCCTCAACGGATAAGCATTGAACCCAAATAGACTTTAAAACAGCGTAATTATGGCATGAACGATTTCCAAAAAATAGTAGGACTGTAGCGTGAGAAGGCAGCCAAAGGTGGGATTTCGAGCCATCCTGGGAACAACATTCCAAACATTTCGTTAAGCGAGAAGCCTGGAGTGCAATATTTGTGTCCTCCCTAAACATTTCCACTCGCTGGCATCATTACATAGAGAGATTTTCCGCAATATGAAAGATAACAGGTATGTTTTGTCCTGTTCAGAATCTTTGTCTTAATTTCCCTTTCCGTTCGTACATACGAGCGTGGGACAGAATTTGAAGCTAGCTAAATAGTGTTAAAATATCCTTATACTCCGTAATGTCGTCTTTTCTCTGGAATAAGTGAATTTCACTTTAAAACGATCTTATCGCATTAATTCATACAAATGAAATAATTATTTTCCTAACCGGAAACAAATGATTTGGAAAGATATCACAAAATCGCTTCCAAATATATTCTGTCGCGATTATCGTTAATGCGAAAAAAAAAAATCATGCCTGTAAGCCAGTAATCAAATGAATAACTTTACTGGAACTGCACATGCCACAAGGACATAAATTCTCACACTGGGAGATGCTACCTTTTGGATCAAAAAGGAAAAGACCTCGTATTGTATATGAAGTTGCATTAACAAGTTTTACAAACAGATTCATAGTTGGTAGCAGCATAAACACAGCCTTTACAAGCAGATATGTCGACAGAATAGTTGTGAAAAACAAAATGCCAGAATCCTGTGGTATCCACACTGAGTCACACGGCAGTGTGGTATTCGAAAAAAAAAAGTTGTCATTTGTAAACGTTACTATGAGTGAAGCACCATGTGAAAAGATATTAACAGTAAATGAGCCTATAGAACGATATCTAAGATGATGCCTTCTGCCGCACCCAGAACTGACTTCAGACAGTGAAACTTCAATAGGGGTGAAAGAATACTAAATGCAATGCATCCGAATCTGCAAGGATTAATAATACCGCTATAAAAATACTTTTCATGTTAATTTCTCCTACGATTGTGAGGCTTGGAAAAATTCACCATAAAAGGGTTCAGTAAAATTTTTGTAAACATGTCTTATTTGCAGTATGGTTTCATGCGAAAGTCTTGCCGATGTGGAACTGGGCACTGCAGTGTATTCCGCTCTTGGACGTGCACTGCCATCGCACTTTTACACAAGACTGAATGCTGCTTCAGAAAGCTACGGCAGGGACAGTTTTCTCGTACGATTGCAGTAAAGATTGTTTCTTGTCTGAGGAGGAGGAGGAGGCGGAGGAAGTGGCCCTTTGGAAATTACCGACAGATGCCACAAAGCCACTGCAGTGTAGACTGGTAGGGGTGTGGGAAGGGCATGAGGGTTTCTTGCGGTTCTGGGAATTCCTGATGACCGCCGCGAACCGGGTATTGGACTGGCCGTATTCTGTAGCCCAGCAAAGGCAGGTACGAGCAAGCAACAGAAAATTCTTTGTGGCACAGACAAATGTTACTCTGTGTTTGTGGACAATTTCCGCACTTTTCTGCAAAGCTTTGCATTTGACTTGGCTGTGGGGCAGTGCTGAAATATTGCTGGTTGAAAAGCAAATAGCATTAAAAAGTGTCACTCGGATAATTAACATTGTTAACGCAGTGTAGGGAATGAAACTTTTGCACACCATTTTTTAGGGGGGGGGCACAAGTGCCCCCTCATGCCCCCCCCCCCTGCGGACGCCTATGCCTCCAAACGCCTATGCCTCTCACGTCCACGGATCACGCGGTACGGCTTTCAGCCGCCGCCACCACATCTGCCGGGCATGGCAGTGCCCGATTCTCTATTGTGCTGTAGGCGCATACACTGAGTTAAAGTCTAAAAAACATTGCCAGCTGAGTAACCTAAGCTTACCTTTATTTACAGTAGTTGTTCAAAATAATGTCCCTGTATGGAAAGAGCGGCCAGACATCTCTTGAACACATTTGCGAACACTCGACTTTGGGCTGCAGAAATCTGGGAAATGACTAGTCGAATCCTGTCTTCCAACTCTTCAAGTGTATAGGGATTGCTTACATACACCTTGTCTTTTAACATTTCCCAAAGATAAAAGTCACAGGGATTTAGTTCTGGCGAACGAGACCAGTCAACTATCCTATAATCAAAAACACTTCGTATTGCTGCCATAGATGCATTGGCAATGTGTGATCTTGCATTGTCCTGCATGAAATAACCATACAGCTTTTCGTTGGGTGAAAGTTCTTGAAAAAAATGGATGCAGGATATTGTTGACATACCTGACAGAATTTATTGTTTCGTGAAAAAAGGTTCAACTAGTCATTTCCCAGATTTCGGCAGCCGAAATTCGTCGAGTGTTCGCAAATGTGTTCAAGAGACGTGCCTTTATTCGTAGAACCGTTTTTGAGTGGTACTTCAGCTCTTTGGCTCTCAAAGACGAACTTTGGAGGCAACGATAAATATATGTCTCGCAAAAATTTCTTTCCCTCCAATGAAAATCGCTGTTACATTAGCCAATGAACGACGACTTGTTTCTTCCAAGTCACAGACGCCATCTTGATTTCCCATATATATATATATCGCAGTTTTGGTTTTATAACTCGCAGTAAACCGCTTCTGGGCAACAGAGAATTAACAATGAATTACAAAATCATCTTTGGATGAATTTATTATAACCAAATGTAATTAAAATCATATTACCATTGATAAACAAATATGAAGGGATTAGTAAATTTGTTTTCAATTTTTGTAATAAAAATATTGTTGCTGTAGCCTAATGGGTAAAGTGGTGGACTACCAAGCAAGAGGTTTTGCGAACGAAACTCGTCCCCTGCATTTTTTAAAATTTTAACACATTGTAGAAGTTATTTATCCACAACACTTTTTAGAATTTTTTTATCACATAACAGTATTATGTTATCCAGTACTCTTACATGCTGTTAATGGAGTTAATAACATCGATTTGGAGATTTTTGTGTGTCACTGAAGGGAGAATAAAATTTTTACGATCAGCAATGACATTTGTGTTTTTCCTTCTCACAAATATTTGACTTTGTTCCAACTATGTTGCGATTTTCGAGAATATGGTTGGAGACAAAACTAGGGGAACGTTAAAATTGCTGGTACAGTAAGTGAAATGAGTATTTATGACATTTAGGCCTACACCATTCCCTCGTAAGAAAGATTTGGCTATTTATTTCCGAATATCTCGTGATTTCCGGGGGTATGGAAAGGCTATTTCATGTTTCTTCCCAATATTTTGCTGCTTAGTTTCGAATATATCGCGATTTCCGCGTGTGTACTTAGACCAATATTCCTTGTCACCAGTATTTGGTGGTTTGTTTCTGAATATGTTACGAGTACAGTGTGTGTGGTTAACTAAGATCCTAACAGGATAAATTTAATTTCTGTTGCAAGTGCATATAGAATACTAAGAACAACACCGTCTGCTGGCATCTCTACACGTGCCTTTAATGGGCAGTCTTCAGGCCCATAGGCATTGTGTTCGTTGTCCTCTTAAAGATCTTAAAACGTAAACAAAGGCATTTAACTGAAAAAAAAAGTATTTGTCATAATTATTTAATGCACGTTAGCTTTGAAATATGTGTCTTGGAATTCAAAGCGAAACTTCCACTTTACCAAATAATCACGAGACAAATTCAACATTCTGGTATTGGATTGTAGTTTCGAAATCTGAAAGTACAAACAACATTTTACTTTCAACTCGGAATATAAATACATAACAGGTACAGAAATGCAGATAACACTTTCCAGTTACACAACTAAACAAGTAATGAACAACTGGTTTAATTCGTCTGCTAGAATGGCTACCGCAAACTTGACAACTACAGACATATAATTATTGTTGCTTCCAAAGTACGTGTTTGAGAGCCAAAGAGTCGAAGTACCACTCGAAAACGGTTCTATGAATAAAGGCACGTGTTGAAAGAAATGTCAAGTTGCTCTTTCCATAGAGGAACATCATTTTGAACATCTACTGTCAATAAAGGTAAGTTTAGGTTGGTCAGATGGCAATGTTTTTAAGACTTTATCTCAATGTATGCACCCGCGGCACAGTAGAGTTCTAGAATCGGGCGCAACCGTGGCCGGCGGATGCGGTGGCGGCGGCCAGGAACCGTACCGCGCGATCCACGGACGCCTGGCAGGCGTCTTTCTTGAGACACCCTGTATATCAAAGCGGTTGAGTATCGAAATAGGTATCGAACAGGTGAATGTTATGATTTTTACGAATATGTCGTGCTTTTAAAGGATGTGGTTAGGCAGGAACCCAAGAGAGTACAGCTTTCTGGGTAATTTACAGGAAAAATAACACTCGAAGTAGCTCAGCCTGTAATGATATATATCGAATTTACAACTGTAAATCTATTGAGTGTTTTTGAACTGGAGATTAGAATGCCCTGCGCCCTAACGCACTTTAAAAAAATCCCTTCTTGTCTAGCCTATACTTAATCTAACTTTCACTTTAAAAAGGTTGGGTAATTTGGTACAATCCGTGTACATCGATAGAAACAGCATTGCCATCAATATATATCGAATATTCGATGTAGTCTTTCTGAACCGGAGATTTGGGCGCTATGCGCTCACATACTAAAAAATACTTCTTGTCTAACCTGTACGTAACATTGTCAACACTACGCTACGGATCACTTTTTTTGAAGTCAAGTTAGGTTAGGTATAGGTTAAACAAGATTATTATTATTATTTATTATTATTATTTTTTTTTAGCACGTTTCAGAAACACTATATCGAACATTCGATATATATCGATGGCAATGCCGTTTACTTCCATGTACATGGTCCTGCGTGAAATAACCATACAGCTTTTCTTTGGGTGAAAGTTCTTGAAAAAATGGATGCAGGATATTGTTGACATACCTGACAGAATTTATTGTTTCGTGAAAAAAGGTTCAACTAGTCATTTCCCAGATTTCGGCAGCCGAAATTCGTCGAGTGTTCGCAAATGTGTTCAAGAAACCAATTACCAAACGTTGTCTGTAGCGTAGCCTTAAGAATGTTTGAATCCTCCTT
This sequence comes from Locusta migratoria, assembly GCA_026315105.1. Taxonomy (NCBI): domain Eukaryota; kingdom Metazoa; phylum Arthropoda; class Insecta; order Orthoptera; family Acrididae; genus Locusta; species Locusta migratoria. The sequence continues at coordinate 165,999,988 of CM048751.1, read as the reverse complement.
GACCGTACCCTGGGTAAACACGAGAAATGTCTCTGAGGAACACTGGAAGTATATCGTAAGGAAATTTTTCCATTCAGGACGTAAATTATGGAAGTACACCTCGTTGTATTCATGTGGACGACCCTCCCATTCAATATTGCTCTTTACACTTTTCTTACGCACGTTCTGTGTATTCACAGATGATTCGTCTTATTATACAAATTCGACACTATGATTGATGAACTCGTGTTGGAAGCCTTCCCTCTTTTTTTAAAAAAAAATGTTTGATACGAAGCCCATCTGTCTGTTATAATTTTCGTCCCACGCAGTATGAAATGTTTGTTAACAGGCACTAAAGTTGCCTGTTGCCTTTAATGCACGTTTACCATAAAACACTTTTTACACACACTCTCTCTCTCTCTCTCTCTCTCTCTCTCTCTCTCTCTCTCTCTCAAACACATGTTCTACATCCAAGAGGATTCCCGCAATTCGGATCTACTGGAACGACAAGTACATCAAATCTTATCCTCGTCTTTCTATACACGACGTCTGTTATATTTTCTTTTACTAATATGAGTTTCGTCAATTTCAACGATCTTCCCCACTCCTCCGAAAAAGCTCACTACTATTCGTTACAATAACGTAACATATTTCCCTACAAAACCCATAATATTGGCATAGGGAGAAGCTACAGGCACAAGCTACAGTGACGCGAACGCACCATCGTGACGTCACCGTAACGTATACAACACCACTTTCGATCCTTATCGACATTTGCGGTCGTATCGAGTTTCGAGGACCAGCAAACAAATGGGGAAACGTTTTCAATTTCGTGGTTGCTGGATGTAAACATTTTGAAACTAGTGTGAGCGTTCATGTAATGAAAAAGAAGTGTACTAATAGATTATACGTAGCGTGCCTGTGGCATTCATATTGTGGCGAAGAAATGGAAATTTATAAGTTATATACCAGTGAAATAGTGTCTCATGCGATTTTACTTTTATCTTGATATTATTTTGATGGAGTATTGCCTTGATGATGTAGTCAGCGAATACACGATTATACATATATTGTGTACCTAAATAATAAATGCAGTATTAAAGTGACCACGGCTGTTCCTTAACTCAGTCTCAAAACCGTAGAGTATAGTTGTAAAAGTCTGTTATTGCAAAACAGCGACTTCTTGTAGCGTACCCAGTGCATCTTCAGAAAAGAAATGCAGTAAACTAATAAGAATAGTCTCATAAATTCATTTTTGCTTATTTTGGTACGAAATATTCCAGTGTGATAATGGTTTTCTAAGATATTTCTTGTGTTATATTTGATTTCTAGGTGTCTCCAATTGAGCTACGTAGCCCCGTTTACACCGAACCGAACACAGGGGAATGCGCATTCGCCAGGAATTCGCCTGTGCGCGCACGCATTGGCTTGTACTTGCGAATAAGCGTTTACACCGGAGCGAACGAAAGAGAAAACAGCACAGAGCACACTGCCGAAAGGCGAGCATACGCTAGCGCCGAAGCGGAGAGGACGCGAACTTCCTTTGATGGTTCATCCTGAAACCGACACCCAGCGGAACACAAGCGAACACCTGCGAATGCGAGCCGAGCGTGACCCAACACCGCACACACACAGCGTTTACACCAGAGCGAATTCTCGTTCGCTGCTGCTCGTTCGCTTGTGTTCGCTTCGGTGTAAATGTGGCTTAAGCGCTTTTAGTCCTACCACTTCATTTTTCAAAATACATGTGAGAAGTAGATTTTATTACACATGCATATGAATTTGCCACGCACAAACTTTTTAAGATCATGACAAACCGTTCAAGGGTATCACAAATTTATGGTAACTGATGATTCAACTACTGTGAAACTAGTGGGTAGTTTCAAATTTCACGTAGAAAAGGAAATAAAGTGTCACCAAATAAGAACTATTCATAGATGAAGAAAATACAAGAAGTAAGACAGACTGCTATGGAATGCACAGCTCTCTGAAAGCTGAAATAGAGGGGAAATGTTATAGTGTTATTTTAACCCTTGCACATTAATTCTTCTTGTTAGAGCACAGTTGGGGGGAGGGGGGGGGTTCTGTGATAACATGGACATAGAAATGTGGCTACCGTATATGTTAGCTGAAACCTTGGTATTAATCTGAAGTTCCTTTTTTATGCTATGAAGTGCTGGAACTAAACAAAATACCATATAACTTGTCAAAAATTTATCCTTGTTATTACTCTTGAAAACTAATTAGGCCTATGTAAAGCTGTATGTAACAAACCAATGAAATATACTACCAAAATATCTCAGAAAAACTACAAAAATAAGCCACTCCATTTCAGTAGCTTTTATTGAATCATGTAATGAGGTTTCAGTTTGATTTTTTCCCTGTTGCTTTCTCCTGGCATTTAGAAATTCTCAGTACCAATGCAATTTTATAGAAGACTGAAAAATAGACATACAAAGATATTTTCATGAAGTCTGACACGGGGATAACACAAATCAATTTATAAAAATTGACTTAATATTTGATTCTGAAGAATTATCACATTAAATGCTGATATGTATTTGGCTATACTGTAATTTTTGGGAGTTGTCTCTTGTTTTTCCAGTTATGTTAATAAAAAAAAAATTGAGGAAATGTGTAAGAAAAGGATGGACATGCTGTAAACCATGAACAGAGTTCTTTCTGTAAAAAAAATTAGACCTATGGTAGTCAGAAGTTTAAATGTCAAATATGAAGGATAAATATAGGCAAATTTAAATGAAAGGTTACTGAAACGCGGTCAGCTGGCTGAATAACAATTTGAGACCTAGTGTGTCATTCTGAGATTCATAATATTGTTGGTGTGTGGCCTGATTCTCTTTCCAATATCATACTCCAATTTTTACAACATGCATTTACTTTTTTAAAGATAAAAATATTCAGTGGATAATGACACACTCTAGAAGTGTGGTAAAAGTCACAAATCACTTAGTTGATGGCATAAGTTTGGGACTCTTAAAATGTGGTGAATTCTTTTGGTATCCTTAGGCCTAATCATAAGAATAATCATGCTTTCCTCAATAAAAGTACTCGGCACATTTGTCTACAAACCCAGTTGTAGAAGAAGTCGCATTTGTGGGCAGTGCTGCAGCCATAATATTTAAATAGTATTTCTCTTTGCCAGCTTGACGTTATTTCAGAGACCAGTATTCCAAAAACATATAATGGTACTTATTTTTCCTAATTATATAGCAAAGGTATGTTGGGTGGTATTCATGAAACTGAAATGCACACAGTCACAAGTATCTGCAAAGCTTAAGAAATGTGTACCATCAATTGCTGTGGACTTCTAAAAAATTAAATTGGCACATGAGAGACGACATTTCTATACCCCAGTACAGCAAATTGCAGAAACTAAGAAATTAAATTGTGGATAGTAATAGTGGCCCTGGAGTAGACCATCCTTTCTGTTACGGCCCCCCTTATTAGTTTTACTACTCCCACATGATTGCATAATTTAAACCTGGAAAGAAAACTCACAGGTTCTAAATGAAAAGGGGGGGGGGAAGGGGTCAAGGTTGGTTGCAATATGCTTTTAAGACTCGTGTATAAGTATATTTCTTAGAATGATGCAAATTGTAATATACAGGCTATTTACATTTCCATAAAAGGGATATGAATGGAGTGTGAAGAAAAAGCAAATTGTGCAAAAGTTGAAACTTCTTTGCTTTCTACAGTATGTCTGTAAAAAGCTTTTTACAAATGTCTGTCTAGGTGTGTTTGCGTTTCGATATGTCAGTGTGTGTGTGTATTTGTTTACCTTCCTTTTTTTCCCCTAAGGTAAGTCCTTCCACTCCTGGGATTGGAATGACTCCTTTTCCACTTCCTTAAAACCCATATCCTTCCCTTTCTCCTCCCCTTTTTTTCCTCTTTTTCCTGAAGAAGCTGCCTGTGGTGGCGAAAGCTTGTATGTGTGTTTGAGTGTGATTTTTATTTGTGTCTATCGACGAGCCGGTCCTTTTGGGTAAGTCATTTGTTCTCTCTCTCTCTCTCTCTCTCTCTCTCTCTCTCTCTCTCTCTCTCTCTCTCTCTCTATATATATATATATATATATATATATATTATAGAGGGAAACTTTCCCGGTGGGATAAACAAAAATAAAAATAGAAAAGAGATGACTTACCAAAAGGACCGGCTCGTCGAGAGAAACAAATAAAATCACACACAAACACACATACAAGCTTTCGCCACCACTGGCAGCTTCTTCAGGAAAAAGAGGGAAAAAGGGGAGGAAAAGGGAAGGATATGGGTTTTAAGGAAGTGGAAAAGGAGTCATTCCAATCCCAGGAGTGGAAGGACTTACCTTAGGGGACAAAGAGGAAGGTAAACAAATACACACACACTCAGACATATCGAAACGCAAACACACCTAGACAGACATTTGTGAAGACGAAGATTACTCACCAGGCGAAGGAGCACAGGTGTGACAGCATCACAAATAAATAAATGAACACACACACACACACACACACACACACACACACACACACACACACACAATCGCAAGCTTTCGCAACCCAGTTGCGTCTTCAGGCAGTAGGGAAGGAGAGGGAAAAGGAAATGATGAGGGTTTTAAGGAAGGGGGTAAGGAGCCATTCCAATCCCGGGAGAGGAAAGACTTACCTTGGGGGAAAAAATGGAGGGTAAACAAATGCACCCATGCCCACACATTCACACAGACACAAGTACACCTAGGCACAGTATGTCTGCCTAGGTGTACTTGGGTCTGTGTGAATGTGTGGGCATGTGTGCATTTGTTTACCCTCCATTTTTTCCCCCAAGGTAAGTCTTTCCTCTCCCGGGATTGGAATGGCTCCTTACCCCCTTCCTTAAAACCCTCATCATTTCCTTTTCCCTCTCCTTCCCTACTGCCTGAAGACGCAACTGGGTTGCGAAAGCTTGCGATTGTGTGTGTGTGTGTGTGTTCATTTATTTATTTGTGATGCTGTCACACCTGTGCTCCTTCGCCTGGTGAGTAATCTTCGTCTACTTTTTATATTTTATTTTTCCTGCTAGGAATTTTTCGTCTTAATATTATATATTACTCACCAGGCGAAGGAGTGCGGGTGTGACAGCAGCACAAATGAACAGAACACACACTCACACACACAAACACAAGCTTTTGCAACACAGTTGCTTCTTCAGGCAGAAGGGAAGGAGAGGGAAAAGGAAATGATGAGGGTTTTAAGGAAGGGGGTAAGGAGCCATTTCAATCCCGGGAGAGGAAAGACTTACCTTGGGGGAAGAAATCGAAGGTGAACAAATACACACACACACCCATACATTCACACAGATGTCTACAATATATATATACTTCCTTTACTATAGGAATTTTGCCTGTCATCTTGCAAATGAGGTGGATTTTTGTGTAGCTACTGTAATATTCTCACAGTAATGACATGGCCTGTCTCACTTTTACTTGTTTCCTATGGTACTGTATTTCTATTCATTTATCTTGTAATAATCATTAGGTGAAGTAATGGCTCAATTGTTTTAAGTGGGAACTTACAGTGTGACATTGCTTGGATTTAAAGATACATTAACATATTCAGGAGGGTATACAATGTCATGGCATTTGTGGTCTGACCATGTACACACTTTAGGCTTATGAGTTCTTAGTTTTCACACTGTTACAAATTGGATTAATTACATGCAATTTCAACCATTGGTTATTTCTATAGAAGGATGCAGGGATATGATCTGAGCTGCACTGAATGAAAGTGATTACAGAGCATACTTTGATATATCTGGGGAACCAACAACCTACCAATACCTCCCACTCTACAAGGGGGAAGTTACCAGCAATTGCAAAGTGAATCTGAAACATGAGGTTGTGGTACAATATCAGTCACTATTTGTAAACTTAATACCTGCAAGAGCAGCCCCCACAAAATTTTTTTTACCCAAAGCACAGGCTCACCAATAGACACGAAAAACACAAATGAAAACACACACAAACATACATTCAAGCTTTCGCAACCGTTGGTTGCTTTGTCAGGAAAAGAGGGAGGAAGGAGGGGGAAAAAGGAAAGGATGTGGGTTTTAAATATATTTTTCTTTTAGTACTGCCTTATAGTTTTTGCAAAGAAGCTCATAATCTTCAGAAATTGCCTATTTTGTAATAAAATGTGCCATCATCCACAATTCATCATACTATAGAACTATATAAGAAAAAGAAAAGAGGAAAAAAATCAGTTTATTTTTAACAGACATTTACATGTTACAAACAACCAAAATCAGTTACAAAAATTAAATGAACATTACTCACTACTTACAACCCATTATCCATGTATCAAAATATGAAACCAAAATGGTAAGATACATTTTAATTGGTGTCAGCATTAAAACATTAAACATTTGGAAGTATTAATATATTTACTGCAACCCACACACTGGATTACTGATTTCTCATTGCAGGAAAGGAATACATTTTTCCAACTATAGTTTATTCTGGGATGAGATTTGAAGGAAATCTTAGCTTTACCACCTTATGTTGTATCAATGTTGTGACTGTGGCAACGTTGTGCACCATCATCAACTTTTTAGAAATTGGGTAGAAGTTTAAGTTTTCATGAAACTTCATAATGTTTATAAGTCTGAATGAACAACATTGCATACAAAACAGTGTGGGGCTTACGTTCACGGGCAGTTCTTGCCTATACATATAAAAGGTAAAGCAGTCAACAATCCGAAGATTGGTTTGAACACCACAGTGCTTTACTAGGCATGGTCCTGTTTTGAGGTGGTATGCCGTTGCCTCCTCCAACCTTCGAACTGACTTACCCAGCCAGTTATAGTGGGACCTACTGTTTAATATGAGTTTCGAATGCCTATACATATAAAATGCCTAAAGTTTCTGGGGACAAGGACAATTTTGAAACCACAATTGCTGGTGAAGCCACAAATAAGATATTGAAACATTTTCATCTTAAATGCAATTTGAATAGGGCATTAACATGGATTATTAAAGTTGTAATATAACTTTTCTTCTCATCCATTCCATTCCATGGTGGTGGCGGCAGTTGGTGCAGCAACAGTGTTGAATAATTAAATAAATCTCAGTCTGTTACAATATTTTTATTCTCCAATTACACGTTTCGTGCTGTTGGAGCATCGTCCAACTGGAAAAAGACAAATGTTTTGTTACAGTCCGTGTACCTGGCGGGCAGCGAATCTAATGTGGCTAAGATGAGTAAATTCTGAAAAGTCAGACTTACTGGGGCGGAGATGGAGCCACAGAACTATCTATAGCTGTGGTGGAGGTAGCTTAACAATATGTGTTGTCATTGGGCCCCTGCAAAGAGGTAAACATACAAAGTATGCAAGGGTTATTTGAGCTAGAATAACTAGGGTATAGAGGGGGAAGGTATGGAAATTAATGGAATGCTTTTTATATGATAAAACTCACCATAGCAGCAGAAGAATCGCTATCACGGCAGGTCCACGTTTACAACTGGTAGTATTGTTAATAACTGCGGAACATAAATATGACCGTTAAACAGAGCAGTATGGGCAGAGTTTTGCCTGCGAGAATGAGCGACTTGCCAAGCGGTAGCTTGGTATTATCAGAGATATTTGTGCCGTGGGGGAACAAATCTTGTTAAATGATACATATTGGTACGAAACAAATAAATGAATGAATGAATGAAAACTAAATTAGAGGCCTGGGGGTGGGGTGTGAATTGTCAGAAGGGGGGTCATTTTGGAAAAATGATGGATAACATGATGTCGTAAAAAGTTTGATTTTTTGTGATGAGCTGTTCTGGGGACCGTTTTACAAACTTAGTGATTTCTAGTTCAAGAAGTGAGGTTTTTTCCTTTGGAGGCGATGTGAAGAATTTGCAATTTGTCTGGGGGGGAGGGGGGGGGCTGAATGTGTTTGCTTCATTTGAGATGCTCACAAAATGCTGAATTATTTTTGGCAGCACCTTTCTTAGTTAAAGATGTTCTTGGAACCTAGTTTTGAAGGCTCGTCCAGTTTGGCCAATGTATAATAAGGGGCACTGCAAACATTGTATTTTCTAGACGCCAGTCACTCAGTAAAATTTCATGTATCAATCATGCTCTCTGAATACTCCTTCATTTATCTCTAGGTTCCGTTTTGTTACAGAGCTCAAAAGTCAGCTCAAGAGCCAAGTAACTGCTGGTGACCAGAGTGATGGTTCGTTCTATGGCACAAGAGAGCACTGAACCCCATAAGAAATATACCCACCTGAGGAAATTTTACAATGTTAATAAAATTAATCTACTCTCATCTCTGTGAGGGGAATTATTTAGAAATAAATAATTTCCTTGCTGACTTTTGCAATCTTGTTTGCAAGTGGCATCAGTTCTTATGTACTTACCTCAGCCCTTGCACTAAATCCAGTTATGAAATCCTGGAAACTGCATTCCAACAACTACGTTCAGGGGACAAGTGGGGGTAAAAGGGGGTGAAAGTAATGGTGGTATGAGATTTCTAATATCCTGACCATTAGTGCAACATTCCAGTGTTTATTAGCTAGAGCTGCCTCCTCTTTCCCTCCTGATGTTGCACCTTAATAGCACAGTTTTTTGTGTGTTCTGCCAGTGTAACAAATAGAAAATTTAAAATCTAATTTACATCTATTGTCATTGCCCAACAGGCTGTGGTATTTCTTAAACTGCAATAACAAGAAGAACCTAGTCGGCAATGGTAGGCAGGAGATTTCTCTTGTTTGCAGCCTTGTAACCAATCCTGTGGCAAACTTTTACAGTTAGTCACATGGGAGGATTCAATATGCAATTGTAAGTTTTAAGATGGAAGTTGTCTACAGTTAGAGTTAGTTATATATGTGATATTACACTGCAGACTGTTAGGGGAAATGAATTTCTCTTGCCCGTTACTTGAGGATAACCTCTGTGTCAACAATATAATGAGACTAATTTTGGCTATCAAGTTAGTAAACAAAACTAATAGAAGCACATAAATTTAAGAAATTTCACATCAGACATTCACAGTAACATGGATTGGGCACATGGCTGAAGTTAAAAAAGAAAACTTTACTGTTTTCCACTTTTTTTTTTTTTTTTTTTGCAAAACAACAAAAGTTGATATATAACAAATTTGATGCTGGAGGTTCTTAAAACTCCTTGCACAACCCAACTAGTGTGCGCTGCAAAAATGTGTATGCAACCGGTCACCAGATGGTGGCCCGTACGATCACAGCACCACCACAGTTCTGCGACGATTAGGCCTATATGGCTGGGCTTGTGGGCCACTTGCATGTTGGCGATCAGACTGTATAGACTATCGTGTGTTCACTATCATCTAACCATGCATACTGAATTTGTGTAAGAACTGTGCTTATACTATTGATGTGTTGCAGGTTAGAACACATTTATTGGTGATGAATAATGTTAGGAATTCCATGTGTTTATTCACCCCCCCGCCACCCCCCCCCCATCCCGTCCCATTCTATGGATTCACAAACAGCTGCCGCTTCTTCAGACTTTCAACTCCCTCCGTGGGATCAGTTAGTTCAGACTGGGTGTAAACTATGTTTGATACAGGTTGGCAGATAGTTACGCTTGCATCAGCTCAGGCAGGCTGTTTGAACTCAATTGCATCTGTTCCGTTGAAGACTTTGGGAAGTGCAGCTTCAATTGTATCTACTGCCCAACATATTTCTACTCCTCCTCCTCTGCTGCTTTCTGGATTTGTTGACTCTGTACAAGACTGGGACCCTGACAACACTTCTTCACTTTAGTGTCTCTGATATGGACTTGGGTAAAGCTCTCTCTCTCTCTCTCTCTCTCTCTCTCTCTCTCTCTCTCTCTCTCTCTCTCTCTCTCTCTTTTTTATTTGATTTGGCCTTGCATTTATCAGTTACTGTGTCAGCTTGCCCCTCTCCAAGAACTGGTGACCTTATCCTTTGATGAAATGTGTTAGTTGCTGTCTGCTTATTACCGGCCCCGTACGTATGTCATTGTGGCACCTGTATGGAATTTTATTGGTCGCGGAATAAGCCTAATCAGTCTTCTCATGCATGGGTGGCTGACTATGGCCTAGACACCTTTGTATGTTTGTTACACGTACACATCAGGAATCCTATGCAGGTGACATAGTTCAAGACGCTGTTCTGCACCTGGCGCCAGGTTGTGAGGTTCATCAACATGCTCTCCAATTTGTAAACGCGACTCTTGCTGATGTTTTGAATACTGCGCAGGCGTTCGAAGTTTCCCGTGCTGCTGGGGATCAGATAGAGGTATGGGGATGTAGCTGCTGTTTCTCCTGATATTGCTCAGCCAGCTGTTTCCGATACTACTGAGATTGCTGCGGTGCAGAAGTGCCCCATCTACTGTGCTCGCAGCCATTGACAGGCTCGTGATACACAGCGCCAACAGCCCCCACAGAGTGAACAGCCCTGTGCGCCGCAATCTCTTCCTTCTTGCCTGGTTTGTTTTGTGGCTCATGACTGGGCAGCCTACCCTACGTGTTGGGTTGTTTGCAAGTGACTTTTTTGTGGTCGACTACACCACAGCTGCTAACTTTTTTGGTCTTGACACCTTTACCGTTTTTGTTTCTGTATTTCAGACTCTATTAATGTCGTCTCTGATTCTGTTCTTTTTTGTGAATACGAGTTGCTTTATCAGGAATTTTCATCCTTGTTTGCTGCACACATACCAATAAATCTATGGCGCGCCCAAAATTTTTTCGGTTCTGCCAGGTTCCAGTGACTCTGCCTGTGCGTGTTACAGGTAACTAAATTTATTTCCTCTAATGAATGGGCTAAATCTCTTAAGTCTCTAAACACTTGTTGGTTGTAAATACCCCCTTTTAGTCTTATCAGTACCAGTCCATTCAGTGTTTTTGCATCCCACCCCTAGCTGCATTATCTATCTAGACGATATTGTGGTCACAAGGTCTTCCCTGCCCACCTTTACAGAGCTTATGTGCCCTTTTCTCCTATTTTCCCAGTGGCGAGTAATTTTTTTTTCTTTTTTTTCAACCGTCTATTCCATACCTTGGGTAGGGGTTCTCTTCTGCTGGGATCCACCCGCCTCCGCACCACGTGGCAGCCATTGCTTCCTTGCCTCAGCCCACACTGGTTAAAGAATTACTGGTATTTCTGGGTAAAATCGAGTATTACCGTTGATTTAGGTGTTGGGCTGCTACAGTCACAGATCTCTTCCACCGCCTTTTGCATAATGATGTGTCCTCTGTTTGGTCCACGGATTGTGAACGAGCCTCTTGTTCCTTGAAATAGCAACTTGTTTCTACTCTGTGTTTAACTGTGTACACTCCGGGTCAACGGCTTAAGCTTGCTGCTGATGATGTTCCATATGGGGTGGGGGCAGTGCTGATGCATAAATACTCTGACAGATCTGAACGCCCCATTCCATATGCATAAAAAAACCCTTGGCACCTACACAGCAACATTATTCACAGATTGAGGAGATGATGGCCATTATGTATGCCTTAAAAAACCACCTGTGTACCTCTATGGTGTACAGTTTAACCTTATTACAGATCAGAAGCTTTGAGTGTTACTGTTCCACTCTGCTGGACAGGGCCTCTCGTAGGGTACAGTGCTGGGCTCTGTTTCTTTCTCGGTACAATTACGAGATACACTCCTGTCCTATTGCCCAGCATGCTACGCAAACACCCAGTCTCACCTCTCCACCGGACCAAATCCTACCTTTGACCTGGAAGAGCTCTTGTGTTTTTATCTTGATGCTGAAGCACAAGCTACTGTGAATTGCCGACTGCTGTTGAGACCAACCCTATGCTTAGACGAGTTTTGCGTTATGTTTCCGGAGGGTTGCCAGATGTTCGTCAATGCTGGGTGTCTGATCCCCTGCAGAACTACTATTCTCTTCTCATATCTGTATGGAGTATGGTAGGGGGAGTCCCCTTTTGGCTATGGAGGCCATTCACTGAGTGTGGTCATTCAGGTGGCTCTCTGCATCCGAGTGTTGTGAATGTAGCATCATGCATGAAAGCTCTTGCTCGGTGGTACGTTTTTTTGCTGGTCTGATAGTGACAGTGTGCCTTATGGTCACCTGTTCATGGTGTGTTTCTTAACAGGCAGCCACCTGTGCATCTATTTCTCCCTTGCCTCAATCTCAAAAACCATGGGTACATATTCATGTAAATTATGTGGCCACATTCATGAATTCTTATTATTTTTTTTATTTTATTTTATTTTATTTTTTTGGCGGATGCTTACTCCAATTTTCCCTAGGTTTTTCAGCGCCCTACAATGTTCTTGGACATGATTACACAATCGTTATCTAAGGTTTTTGCTATCGGAGGACTTAGTTTCTGATAATGGGCCCCAGTTCATGTCAATGGCTTTTGTTACAAAAATAATTAATATTTAATGTGAGTGGATGAGAAAATGTTAGCCTCTGCCATTTATAAAACAAAAACATTTCAACAATTTAGACATAAATCATTATCTTTTATTTATTGTCTATTTTCTCACATTCAATAAATAAAAAGGACTGTGAATATTGTGTATGGTACTGCAGTGTTATCAAGCTGTGCACAACTTTTGCTTTCATTCTTCAGTGAGCTATTACTGCAAGTGAGAGCCATGAATTTTTGACATAAAAGCAATACATGATTTTTAACCTAGAGTTACTAGTAGTATTACTAATGTCAGTAACTGTTTTTAGAGCTAAAGTTTGTAAAAATTATTTGTATATTTCAGTGCCCACCCACAGGTTAGCCCCAGCATCAGTACTGAGCAAGCTACCTGACAGCAAGTGGTGGAGAGTGCTTCTGGTACCAGTAACTACTCCCCCTTTCATTTACATTAACAACAGGCACCTGAGAAGAATAACTGTGTGTCAACTTTTGAACTAGCTCAAATTTCTTGAATTTCCTCATTGTGGCCATTTCATGAGACATAATTATATGGGAATAAGTAACATGTTTTCGAGTGTTCTCAGTACGTACTCTCTCGGGATTTCAATAGTCAACCAATCCAAGAAACACACAGCCCCTCTTGTAGCCATTGCAGTTTATTACTAATTTCTGTAAAGCTCCATTGCTGACAAAGATCCTGCCACTCCATTTTGAATTCTTTCAATCTCTTCTTAGTTCTACTTGACAAGGTCATATATAAAATGGATTCTTAGTTCTTTCATTTCCGTCCTTTAATTTCCAATAATGGGTTGAAAATAAGTTGTCATTCTTTCAAAACTAAGTAATATATTTTCCAATTCATTTAACAGTACAATATAGCAAACTGTTTACTTTCACTGTATAAAAAGATGATATGTTGGTCCCATACAGATAATTGTATGTTGAACAGATTGACATGACAACTACTTAATATCATTAAATAGCAATTCACTTAAAAAAAGTATATGTACAAAAACAGGTTACACCTACAGGGATGCAATAAGGTAGTTAAATGCGAATAAAGTCTGTTTCTTCTGTATTGAACATATTGTCCCCTCTCCTTCTCTTACAACACACACACACACACACACACACACACACACACACACACACACACACCTCTTTATGAACCAGATGCATACAACTAACTTCCATATAATTTTTAGTAATTAACAATTACTTCCCTTTAACATTATTCTAGTTAGCAACTGCATCTGTTTCTGTTAAAAAAAATCCTTTACAATGTGACATTACATTCACAGAGGAGTTGGGGGAAACAAGTAGAAGTAATTTAACTAGCTCCCTGTAACACGTTGAAGCAGACACTACATACTCTGACTGGTTTGTTCAGTCCAAACTTCAGGATAGGAACATCTCTATCTGAGCACTTGCTGCACAAGATTCGCCCACAGTGACGGCTGAAACATAAGCACATTATTAGAGTCATCCAAAAGGGACCAGGTACACAAAATTTGTGATATGAAAATTTAATTATAATACCTCGTTTTGTTTAGAAAAAGATTTGTGCAACAGAAAATTTATGCATAGATATTTTAACCACTTATGTTCTCTCTCTCACTTTTTTAACAGGGACATTTAGAATTTGTGCTTATTTCATACTGAAACTACACAATAACACATGCAACCTTTCACATTAATATGATCTTACTATTTGCATTGAATGGGTTAATCAATCCACTACACCAAAGCCACGAGTTACATTACCTTCTATTCTGGCTCGTTCAATAACTTCAATTTCTACTGATTTGTAATTTGCACCCCCCCCCTCCCTTCTCTGTCCTGTAATCTTTTTTTTTTTTTATATCTATCCATCTGATACTATTCAATTCAAAAATAAATATATGCTATTACCACCGCCACCACCTAGTGACATCTTCCTCCCATTATTTAATTTCTGTCTTTAACTCTGCCAGACTAATACTCCTTTAACTAAAGACCTACATGAACAACGTTTAACACTTGAAATATGATTAGAATGTCAATATTTGAGGGTAGATAACAACTCATGATAAAGGCATTCGCTGTGCTGTTGACTGGCATGTAAAATAGACAATCACATTCACACAACTAAAATTGTGGCCTTGGGCTTAATCAGAAAAAGAAACAGATACATTCACGCAATCACTTACACACACAACCACCATCTCTGGCTACTCCAATTCTACAACAGATTTTTACAATTTACCAACTTCTGTGTCTTGTGTACCTTTCAGTTACTATTCCCCCCTCCCCCACCTCTATGGTTATCTACATAATATAAAAGTTCAGTGAATGCTATCAGACAACAAACAGAACAAAATATGCAAACAAATGTTTTTTATTGCCCTTAAAAATAATTTAAAGCCATGCCGACCGTGACAACCGTGATTGTAGTGCAGCAACTGAAACGGACAGTTGTGTGACTGTTGTGAACCTGTGTGATTGCATGAAAGTTCTATTTTCTGCAGAAGGCCACGGCCGATAGCTGAAGTGGTTGTGGTTGTGGTTTTTTTTTTGTGTGTGTGTGTGTGTGTGTGTGTGTGTGTGTGTGTGTGTGTGTGTGTCGCGCGCGCGCGGCACATGCTCACTTGTTGCAGCTCGTTGTCACGTCTTTGCAGCTTGTTGTAAACTGTCCTTATTACTATATTGTTACTTACAACCTGGACTTTCCATTATTAAATAATTAAAAGATTACTTCAAATTTATGCTACTAGTCACAAATATGATTTAAGTATTAAAAATATTTATCAGTGACATATTTTGATGGTGTGTATCATCTTCAGGCTATAGGCATACAAAATATATTACTAAAGGCATACATTAACTTAAACTGAAAATATATTTTTGGCAATGAACCTGTGAAAACAGAAAGATTACCTACGTTTTCACAGGTTCATTGTCACAAACAAAGATATTGTCAATTTAGATTAATGTATATCTTCAGTGTGCCTATAGCCTGATGAAGCACAGCATGGAAACATGTAACTAATAAATATTTTTTAATGCTTAAATTGTATTTGTGATTGGTAGCAGATATTTGATGTAACCTCCTTAATCCCTTAAGAACAATCGGCACTCACTACAACACACTTGACAATTTTTGTACAGCTTCTGATAACTGTCAGCAAAGGCCTCATGTAGAATCAATCACAGAACAACTGTCACAACATCTTTGATGGCATTTACGTCCATGAAATATTCACCCTTCCTGCTCGCTTTCCAGCAGGGAAAAAGAAAAAAGTATGCAGGGACCAGATCGGGAGAGTATGGAGGGTTTTGAAGAACAGTTACCATCTTCTGTGTCAGGAATTTGCGTATACAGATTGCACAGTGTGCAGGGGCATTGTCATGGAGTAGCATCCATTTTCCAGATCTGTGCAACTTTGGACAAACCTGCCAGATACATTGTAATAACTGGTTCAAAACTGACTGATAAAATGCAGCATTAATAGTTTGACCTGCAGGAACAAATTCCTTGAGGACGATACCGTAGTGCTGCGACTCTTCCTCTCACAATGTCTATAATCAACAGGTCACAGTTTGTTTACACTGCCAGTCCCATGCAGTGCCTGCTGTGAACCAATTATCTTAAGTCTCTGAAGATCCATGTGCATACATGCACACATGCGCCAAGTTGCTGTTCAGACACAATGCCATTCACCAAACTTTTTGAACACACCAGGTAGACAACCTTCACTAAGGTAAAGAATTAATATTATGTGAAGCTCTTTGAAATATTCTTTTGAATATGTTTTCTAAAATTTTTTATTATTGACAGAAATTCTCTACAGAGACGATAAATTATTTTTCCAAAAGAGAAAGATTGGTTGACCAGTACTTACCTTTTTTGCTGTAGCATCGATACCCACACACAGAAAGAAAAAAAAGGATGAAAATAAAACAAGCTATCGGAACAGGGTTCCTTCTTCAGGTAAGAGAGAAGGGAAGAAAAAAGGAATGGGAAAGGCAGTGGTGAGTGGCGGACTAGGGAGGGGGGGGCGGAGGGGATGGACCGCCCCGGGCCTCCAGTCTTGTGGGGCCTCCAAATGCCTCTAAAGCAATATATTTTTTTTAGCGTGCTTGGCATCTCTTTCTGCTGGGGCCTCCAAATCTCAAAAGTTATTGTTTTATAGTAATATATTTTCAAGTGGACGGGAAAGGGGGGGGGGCGCTCATTTTGTTTTGCCGCAACACCGGGCCTCCAACAGCCTTAGTCTGCCACAGGGGGAGAAGAAGAGGAAGGTAATTCACGACCTAGGTCATGCGGTGGTGTTTTCAATGATGTGTCCTCATAACCTATGTCATGAATTACCTTCCCCCTTCCTTTCCCATTCCTTTTTTCTTCACTTCTCTCTTAACTGAAGAAGGAACCCTGTTCCGAAAGATGGTTTTATTTTCGTCCTTTTTTTCTTACTTGTGTCTGACTATTGGCAGTATAGTAAAAAGGTAAGTACTGACCAGCCAATCTCTCTCTCTTTTAAAAAGTAATTTTTCTAAAATTTGGTACACCAGTATACTATTTTTGCTCCCTGACAAAACCCAAGTACACAATATTGTTCTTAGTTATGATTTGTTTGATGTATCTTAACTTCACTCTCACTTATTCTCAAGGCACAGCGTATAGCTACTTTATATACTGAATCTAATGTCTCTAAGTGAAGTGCCCACAACCAGATTCTTTTCAATATGTATGGTCTCCGTTCTTCCAAAGAAGAGACACCACACGTTTCTTACACATAATTCAGCATAAATATGACAGTGTTGGCAAAATTTAAACAAGTTGGTTGATTATCTTTAAATTTTGAAACAATATTGCATTTATCATGGAGAAGATTTTTATAGTAAACACTTTAATAACCAAATGAATTTTGGTGAATATTAATTGTACGCCAAAATGAGCGAATATCCATAATCTATTCATCCATTATTTAAAGTGGCAACTTGCAATAAATATGACAATTTTGAATGCTTGCTAAACTCACTCTCACTAAAAACCTGTCAAAATGATGGTTTTAGCAAAAATGAGGTGACTACACATATTTGGTCTCCATGGAAACCTTTGACATTCTTTGAGAACTGTATATCATTACATGTGAGACAAATGTGAGTGGCTAGACACATAAGGCATGGGTGGCAGCTGTGGAAAGTGTAGGTATTGTAGTTTGTAGGTATGATGTGAACATACAGCTACATCTACATACATACCCTGCAATCCACCCAAGTTGCGTGGAGGAGGGTATTCTATACCACTACTAGTTACTTGCTTTCCTGTTCCACTCCCATATAAAATGAGGAAAAAATGAATGCTTTTATGTATCCGTACAGCACTAATCTCTCTGACCTTATCTTTGTAGTCTACATTTGAAATGTGGGTTGGCAGCAGTAGAATTGTTCTACAGCCCGCCTCAAATTCTGGACCTCTGCAATTCTTCAACAGTGTTTCTCAAAAAGAACACTGCCTTTCCTCCAGTGCCTCCAATTTCTGAAGCATTTGAGTAACACCCACGCATTAATTGAATCTACCAGTTACAAACCTAGTCACCCACCTCTGAGCTGCCCCTCTGTCCTTCTCTAAACCGATCTGCTAGGGATCCCAAACACTTGAGCAATACTTAACATGGGGTCGTCAAATTGTTTTATATGTGGTCTAATAATGGAAAGTCTAGATTGGAATTAATAATATGGTAATAAGGACAGTTTAAAACTCACCGCAAAGATGTGGTGGTGATCTGCAACAGGCACATAAAAACCACACACACACACACACACACACACACACACACACACACACACACACACACACACACACACAGAGTATGTGTGTATCTTTTGTATGCGCTTGTCACAGCTCATCACCATGTCTTTGTGGTGAGTTGTTGTAAACTGTCCTTGTTACTATATTATTATATGTGGTCTCCTTTACAGATCAATCACACCTTCCCAAAATTCTCCCAATAAACTGAAGTCTACCACAACTATCCTTATATTCTCATTCCATTTCATATCGCTATGCAGAGTTATGCCTAGGTATTTGAGGTGGCTCCATCAAGCAGCACACTACTAATGCTGTATTATGGTATTGTTTCTCCCACTCATCTGTATCATCTCACATTTTTCTACATTTAGTGCTAGTTGCCATTTCTCACACCACCTAGGAATAGGGTCAAAGTCATCCTGCATACTACTACATTCAATGACGACACCTTCTTGTACACCACAGCAAACAGCTGCAGATTGCAAGTTACTCTATCCGTCAGATCATTTATAGAAATAGAAAATAATAGCAGTCCTATCATACTTCCCTCAGATACTCCTGATGATACCCTAGGACAATGTACTGGGTTCTATTACGTAAAAAATCTGAGTCACTCACATATTTGGGTACCTACTCTATAAGTTCTTACATTAATTAGCAGTCTGTAGTGTGGTACCATGTCAAACACCTTTTGAAAATTGAGAGACGCACAATTTACCTGTTGCCCTTCATCCACAGCACGCAAGATGTCATGAGAGAAAAAGGCAAGCTGGATTTTGCACGATTGATGCTTCTTAAAGCTGTGCTAATGTATGGACGGAAGCTCTACTGTCTCGAGGAAATTTACTATATTAGAACTGAGAATATGTTCAAGAATTCTACAGCAAACTGATGTTAATGATGTAGGTCTGAAATTTCATCGGTCGGTTCTATTGCCTTTCTTATACATGGGAGTTACCTTTGCCTTTTTTCAGTCTCTTGGTACTTTGCCCTAGAACAAAGATTTGTGATAAATTAAAACTAAGTAAGGGGCCAACGCCACTGAGTAATCTTTGTAAAACAGGATTGGTACTGCATCTAGACCTTGTAACTTGTTTGTTTTCGACACTCTCAACTAACACGTTCCACATCATTACAAAATGTCATATATGATCTATGGAACAAGTATTAATCTAATCTTCTCTACACCAGCTATGCCTATTACTTTATCCTCCATTTGGGAGTTAGTGCAACCATTAAATAAAAGGTATTCTTGCATGGTCCTCCTGTGTGAATGATTTCTTAAATGTTAAATCTAAAACTTTGACCTTCATTTTGATTTCTCCTACCGTCACCCGAGAATGATCAATGCATGTCTGGTTAAAGACCTGTGATCCACTTGCCGATTTTACATTGGACCAGAATTTTTTTGGGTTCTCGACAAGATCTTTTGCTAAGGTGGTAGTTATTGTATGCTTTGCACAATTGCTCTTTTTACAAAAACACAAATCTCTTCTAAATTTTATTTGATTTGCTTGATCTTTATTGAACCGAGAGTGCAACTGCCTTTGGTTTCTCAGCATTTTTTGAATATTACCATTAAACCATGGTGCGTCTTTCCCAACCTTAATCCACTGGATCAGCATGTATTTCTCCAGCACTTTATTTACAATGCATTTAAATTTTGCCCATAAATTCTCAATGTCCACCATACTGGAACTAAACGATGTCCATTCATTTCTTAAGTGGGACGCAAACAATTGCTTATCTGCTCTTTCTAGCACAAACACTCTCCTAGGCTTCTTGACTGATTTATTAACTTTGGTAGCCATTGTTGCTATGGCAACATCATGATCACTAACCCCTGTCTCTAGTGTGACATCATTGACAAGGTCTGGCCTGTTTGTAGCTATAATATTCAAAATATTTCCTCTGCATGTTGGCTGATGATTTAGCTGTTCAAAACAGTGTTCAGAAAATGTACTCAACAGTAGTTCACAAGACTGCTTGTCTGTAGCCCTGTAGTGAAAGCATAAACATCCTAGTCTATACTCCTCTGGTAGAAGTCACCCTCAACTAATGAAGGGTGGTCCAGGTACCTTTGCGCTACTGCTCGTAAACTTTCTTTCAATGACTCTAGCACTTTGATGATGGAACCAGGTGGCCAGAAAAAAACGCCCAACTATTAACTTTTTTCCACCTATATGTGTTAAATAACCTCACTGTCACTGTTGACTTTGAGCTAACCAGAAGGAAAATTTTCTGTGGACTGCAATGAACACACACCCCTCTGACTGAACCTGATCTATCCGAGAAGGAGTTGCATGAAAAGCATCCTTTTAGCACCCTACACTCAATCACTGTTGTAGCTGGACTGCTGGTTGTCTGTGTATGTCAACAAACTGATTTTTGATACAAGTAAACTAATCTTCATGGGGTTTGCACAGGTATCATGAAGATAGTTTTGGGGAATTCATACTCTTTATTTAAGTATTATATAGAGGAAAACATTCCTGGTAGCAAAAAATATGTATAAAAAATAGAAATGGTTTAACTTAGCAAAATCAATGGCTTGTAGACACACACACACAAATAAAACCACACACAAACACAATAATTCAAGCTTTTGCAACCGTTAGTTGCTTCATCAGGAAAAGAGGAAGGAAGAACGAGATGGGGGAGGGAAGGATGTGGGTTTTAAGGGATGGATGAGGAGTCATTCCAATCCCGGGAGCAGAAGGACTTACCTTTGGACGGGCAAACACACACACACACACACACACACACACACACACACACACACACACACACACACACACACACACACGTACGTTTGTTTGTTTGTCCGTCCTTTTTTCCCCCTAAGGTAAGTCCTTCCGCTCCTGGGATTGGAATGACTCCTCATCGACTACCCGCATCCTTCCTTTCCCCCCCCCCCCCCCCTCTCTCCTTCCTTCCTCTTTTCCTGATGAAGCAACTAACGGTTGCAAAAGCTTGAATTATTGTGTTTGTGTGTGTTTTTATTTGTGTGTCTGCCAATGAGCCAGTACTTTTGGCAAGTTAAACCATCTCTATTTTTTATACATATCTTTATTTAAATACTATCAGATCATTTAGCAAAATGATTCACAGCTTCCAACGTCGAGATTCAACTAACTCTCTCCCGAGGATTATTCGAGTGTGGCAACTTTCCTGTAATGCAGTAAATTCAGGAAATCTGTGCCTAATACTTTGAAAATTTACTCCTAATATTTTGGCATTTGAAGAGTCGTCCTGAATGTAATCCAATTTCATTGTCCGTATATTGATTGACAAGTGTTCATCAGTACTATCGCCTAGCCTAAATAAAACCATGTGCACTCCACAAGTACTGTTACCAGAGTAGCTGCTTCCTTTGTGTAGTGCACCCCTGATCTATGAAGGGAATCCCTGAAATTCCGCACTCAATAAAGCAGGTCCAGAAATCTGCTGCCATGACTGTCAGAGTAGACAAAGCCTTTGAATGAGATCCTTCACTCAGCTCCAAACCAAAGGATCCTGATGCACTCTGAGAACAATGCTGCAAATAGAAAGCTTTGCATGCAGCCCCTACATGAGGCCAGCAGTCTTCTACAATTCTGGCAGCTGCCCGTACAAATTCTTTCTGGCCCTGGTCCCTATATGTCTAAGGGGCTCCATAATGCACGTAACATTGGAGCTCCCAATCACAAACAGACCCCACACCCTATGTGTTTGCTTGGACCCTGTTAAAGGACCAGCCACCTGATCACTCTCAAGATGAAATGGCAGTTACATGGCCAGCCTCTACATTGGCCCTCTGGCTTGAGTGACACAAATGCAGTACCCACCACTTACCCAGTGGCAAGAGCAGATCAACTGAGTCCAGTAGACATGAAGGTGTCATGGCAGCAGAGACCATGTGTAACCCAAGTGACACCTGAGGTGTCCCATGTGACACTTTTAGAGTCTCTACCGCCGCCACACACCGAGGCAGCAGACAGCTTGCTATGGCAAGAAGCATGTTCAGCTGTTCGCAAACACCAGCCAACTTCTCCTGCATCCGCACATAGCACACACACACACACACACACACACACACACACACACACACACACACACACACACACCCTATCCATCCCACCCCTGCTACTGAAGGTACATACCAGTGTAGTCATCCTTGAGGTGGAGGTCAAACTAAATCTACGTCTACATGGGATACTCTGCAAATCACACTTAAGTGCCTGGCAGAGGGTACATCGAACCACCTTTAGTAGTATATCTCTTATTCCATTCTCTAAAAGTGCACGGGAAGAAAGAACATCTGAATCTCTCCATTTGAGCTCTGATTTCTCTTATTTTATCCTGATGATCATTTCTACCTATGTAGGTGGGAGCCAACAATATATTTTCACATTTGGAGGAGAATGTCGGTGATTGGAGTTTCGTAACTCGATCACGCCGCAGCGATAACCGACTGCTGTTATTGATTCCCATCTCAGGTCCCGTTTCATTTCCGTGATGCTGTCTCCCCTGTACCGTGACAATACAAAACGAGCTGCTCTTCTTTGGACTCTTTCGATGTCCTGTGTCAAACCCACCTGATAAGGATCCCACACTGGGCAGCAATACTCCAAACGAGGACGGACGAGCTTAGTGTGTGCAGTCTCTTTAGTAGTTCTGTTGCATCTTTAAAGCGTTCTGCCAATAAATCACAGTCTCTGGTTCGCCTTTCCTACAACATTATCTACGTGTTCTTTCCAGTTTAAGTCAGATGTAACAGTAATTCCTAGGTATTTGGTGGAGTTTATGGCCTTAACTTTTGATTGATTTATCTTGTAAAAGTTTAATGGATTTCTTTTTGTAATCATGTGGATGAATTCACACTTCTCATTGTTGTTTGTTGTTGTGGTCTTCAGTCCGGAGACTGGTTTGATGCAGCTCTCCACAATACCCTATCCTGAGCAAGCCTCTTCATATTCACATAAGAACAGCAACCTACATCTGCCTGAATCTGCTTACTGTATCCATCTCTTGGTCTTCCTCTGCAATTTTTTACCCCAAACACTTCCCTCCAATGCTAAATTCACAACTCCTTGATGTCTAAGAATGTGCTCTACCAGTCTATCCCTTCTTTTAGTCAAGGTATGCCAGAAATTTCTTTTCTCCCCAATTCTGTTCAGTACCTCATTAGTTACGCGATCCACCCACCTACCTAATCTTCAGCATTTATTTAGAGCCAATTTCCAATTTTTACACCATACTGATATCTTATTTAAATCTTTCTACAGTTGCTTTTGATTTTCAGATGACTTTACTAGACGATAAATGTCGGCTTATCTGCAAACAACCTAAGAGAGCTGCTCAAATTTTCTCCTAAATCGTTTATGTATATAAGGAACAGCAGAGGACCATAACACTACCCTATGGAATGCCAGATATCACCTCTGTTTTAGTCGATGCCTTACCATCGATTACTACGAACTGTGTCCTCTCTGACAGGAAATCCCCTATCCAGTCACAAATCTGGGGTAATATTCCATAACCACACACTTTGATTAAAAGCCATTTGTGAGGTACAGTGTCAAAAGCTTTCTGGAAATACGGAATCAATTTGAGAACCCTTGTAGATAGCACTCATCACTTTGTGTGAGTAAAGAGTTAGTTGTGTTTCACATGAACGATATTTTCTAAATCCGTGTTGACCTTGGGTCAATAGATCATTCTGTTCAAGATAATTCAAATTATTTGAATACAGGATTTGATTAACATTAATGAAATAGGCCTGTAGTTTACTGGGTTACTCCTACTGCCTTTCTTGAATATGGAAGTGACCTGTGCAACTTTCCAATCTTTTGGTACAGATCTTTCTTTGAGCAAGCGGTTGTATATAGCTGTTAAGCAAGCGCATCAGAATAATCACACAAATCAAGTGGGTATAAAGTCCGGACCACAAAACTTTTTTTTCTTAAGTGATTTCACTTGCTTCACTACTCCGAGGATATCTACTTCTACATTACTCAGTCTGGCCTCTATTCATAATTTGAAATCTGGAATATTGGTTTTATCTTCTTCGGTGAATGAATTTCTAAAAGCTGTAACGCTATCATCAGTGGGATCGCTATTTGTATCACGTAATGAGGATATTATTTGTGTTTTGACTCTTGTATATTTGACATAGGACCAAAATTTCTTTGGGTTCTCAGTCAGATTTTGAGAAAGTTTCGTTGTGGAAAGTATTGTAAGCATCTCGCATTGAAATCCTCACTAAATTTCGAGCTTCTATGTAGGATTGCCAATCCTGGGGATTGTGTGTTCATTTAAATTTTGCATGCCTTTTTCGTTGTTTTTGTAACAGTGGCCTGACCAGTTTTGTGTATCAAGGAGGATCACCATCTAATTTTATTAATTTATTTGGTATAAAACTGTCAATTGCTGTTGATACTACTACTACTACTACTACTACTACTACTTTGAATTGGAGCCACATCTGATCTACACTCACAATTAAGGTTCGGAATGAGTCAAAACTATCTTTCAAGAAGCAAATTAATGTATTTCTATCTGCTTTTCTGAACAAATATACTTTTCATCTATTTTTTGTAACTTTGGGACTTTCAATATTTGACATCGCTGCAACAGCCCACTGTTCACTAATACCTGTATCTGTTTTGATGCTCGTTATGAGCTCAGGATTATTTGTTGCAAAGACATCAAACGTGTTTTGAAATCCATTTACAATTCTAGTTGGCTCGTGAACTAATTGTTTGAAGTAATTCTCAGACAATTTGTTGATTACAATTTCACATGATGTTTTATGCATACCTCCCGATTTGAACATATAATTTTTCCAGCAGATTGAGGGTAAATTGAAATCACTGCCTACTATTATTGTATGAATCGGGTACATGATTACCATTTGACACAGTTTTTTTTTTAACCTTTCTGTAATTGTATCGTCAGAGTCAGGAGGCCAGTAAAAGGTAGCAATTATCAAGTTCTTACGATTTGCAGGTACAATCTCTACCCATAATAG
The DNA here is from genome assembly GCA_026315105.1 of Locusta migratoria. Classification (NCBI taxonomy): domain Eukaryota; kingdom Metazoa; phylum Arthropoda; class Insecta; order Orthoptera; family Acrididae; genus Locusta; species Locusta migratoria. The sequence goes on along the minus strand of CM048751.1, from coordinate 165,974,830 downwards.
CTCACAGGATCTATCAACTCGCTACACGAAAGACTACTTTTGATGGCAACAAACATGCCTCCACCTATTTTGTTTAATCTATCCTTTCTGAACAGATCTTTTGCAAAACCTTTGGCTGAACTTATTTCCAGCTTGAGCCAACTTTCACTGCCTATAGTGATATGTGTTTTGGTGCTTTCTATTAACGCTTGGAGCTCTGGTACTTTCCTGACACAGCTACGACACTTTACAACTGTTATACCGATAGGTCCTACATCTACATTTCTCCTGTGATCCCCATGCACCCTTTGAGATAGTCCAGTTTGTTTTTCCCCCCGAAGCCCTCTACCCTAAAAAGCCGACCAGTCCACGCCACAGAGCCCGCGCTACCCGTGTAGCCACTTCCTGCGTGTAATGGACTCTTGACCTATTTAGCGGAACCCGAAAACCCACCACCCTTTGGCGCAAGTCAAGGAATCTGTAGTGTACACCATCACAGAACCGTCTGAGCCTCTGATTCAGACCCTCCACTCAGCTCTGTACCAGTGGACCACAGTCGGTCCTGTTGCCTATACTGCAGATGGTCAGCTCTGCCTTCATCTCTCAAGCAAGACTGGCAGTCTTTACCACCTCAGATAGCTGCTCAAATACGGAGAGAATCTCTTCTGACCCAAAGCGACACATGTTGTTGGTACCGACATGAGCAACCACCCGCTGTTCCCCTCCTTACTGGCCAAAGCTCTAAGGGTCCCCATTATCCGCCTAACGTTGGAGCTCCCTACTACAAGCAAGCAATACCACCCTCCGAGATTGTCCAGATCTTGCTGACAGAGGTGACCACAGAACTTGGGGCACGATCTGGCTCAGGAACACTGTCCATGTCCAACAGTGCCAGAAACCTGCTTGTAAGACGAACTGGGGAGGGCCCCGAAATGTCTTACGCCGTCTGCCACGCTCCCAATCCACAATGGCTGAGGCGGTGACCTCCACGAGTTCAGTGACCATAGTAGCTAAAGCTGCGGGTTGATCGGTGGGCATATCAGACGCACAGGGTGACTGTTGGACCCCCATGACCAACCAACGGCAAGAACGCCCAAGCACCGCAGCCTCAAGCTTCTCAACCGCAGCCAACGCCGCCTCATGCTGGGAACAGTCACCATCTCAGCCTGTATCCGCAGACAACAATCACAGTCCCTAGCCACACTAAGCCCAAAGAACAATTTAAGTGTAAGACTACAAACTGTAAGTACCTTCAAAACAATAATAAATGAGGAGGGGGGTGTTCACTAAACTGTTTACATGAATGTTTATCTAAATAAAGACGCCTAAACTGTTTACGCGAACACACAAGAATTTAAGAAAAGAAAAATGTAAGGAAAAAAATCAAAATAAGTTCACTTCTGCTGATAAGCCAGATTTACTCACAACAGGAGAAAGCTGAAGGAACTGCTGTCTGCTGACGTGTGAACTGATGTTAGTAAACAAACAGAGGGACAGACGATTCACGCGGCAGAATAATACACTATCTCGAATATGAAACAGATATAGGCGTGAGCAAACTATAAATTTAATGAACTGAAGGAAAGGAGCACAGAAAACTCAAAATATGTAGCTTCTAGAGGGAAGCCAGTTACACTTACAAAGGAAAATTTGCTGCCGCTGGACAGGTGTGCACTGGAGGACAGCCACTTGGCGACTGTGCTGAAGAATACAAAGAGATGAGAAAGGACTGGAGTTTTGTATGAATGGAGAAGAATATTTTCATCCCCTGCGAACCTGAATAAGGGAACAGATTAGGGACTGTTTATGGCTAAAATGTATTCCCCCAAAGGGCTCATGACTATGAAACTTCCTGGCAGATTAAAATTGTGTGCCGGAACCAGGACTCGAACCTGGGACCTTTGCCTTTCGGGAACAAGCGCTCTATCACTGAGATACCCCGACACGACTCACGAAAGTAAGAGGCGAGGTACTGGCAGAAGGAAAGTTGTGGTGCGGTGCCATGAGTCGTGTTGAGGTAGCTCAGTGGTAGAGCGCTTGCCTGCGAAAGTCAAAGGTCCCAGGTTCAAGTCCCGGTTCCAGCACACAATTTCAATCTGCCAGGAAGTTTCATATCAGTGGACACTCCGCTGTAGAGTGAAAGTTTCATTCTGGATAATGACTATATTGCCGCACAGAAATGGAAGCAGGCTTGACTTCCAAGGCAGGGTTGTCAACTGAACACAGCACTTATACTGAAAGCAGGTTTATTGCTAACTGACTGCCTCTCGGGCAGATTGTTCTGCTATTTATACAAAGTCAGAATGTACCAGAAATTAAAAGAGTAGTTAACATAAGAAACATGTAGAAATTACAAAAGAACATTAAAACATGTAGAAATTACAAAAGAACATTAAAACATGTAGAAATTACAAAAGAACATTAAAACATGTAGAAATTACAAAAGAACATTAAAACATGTAGAAATTACAAAAGAACATTAAAACATGTAGAAATTACAAAAGAACATTAAAACATGTAGAAATTACAAAAGAACATTAAAACATGTAGAAATTACAAAAGAACATTAAAACATATAGAAATTACAAAAGAACATTAAAACATATAGAAATTACAAAAGAACATTAAAACATGTAGAACATTCTGGAAATGATAACTACAAGGAAATAAATGTTTGCCGGTGGACGCGACTGAACCAACGACCTTCAGCACTGCAATCGATGATGCTATCCATTAAGCTTTATCCATTAACTGGGGGTCTGTGGGAGCCTGTAATTCTACTGTGGCTTTTTTTATGAGTCATGTCCTTGAAGTAGATGATATAGTTCGTCATTGTGACTAGGAAGGACGTTTTACAATTTTAGTTTGTAACAATAGAGAAAGGTACTTTTTAACAATGACAAGGGCATGGGCATGGGCATTAGCAGGATAAGAGTTAAGGATGGTAGCATTAACAATGATGAGTAGGGCCAAAGGTAGTAAAAGGAAAGTAACTATGGAATGTCAATGTATGAAATGGATGGTACATTTTATATAGGGAGTAGATTGCACATAATAGGCTTTAGGTGCTCAACCAAAAATGCATAGATTCTCCAGTGGTAATACAATAAATGAAGTAAGTAAGTTTTAAGGTTGAAAATCCTGTTGACAGCATGGCCATTAGAGACAGAGCTCATGCTCAGAATTTTGGGGAAGGCTGAGGAAGTAAATCAACCATTTCAAAGTGAACATTCCATCATTTGCCTTGAGTGATTTTGGGAAATCACGGTGAACTGAAATCTGGATGGCTTTGCAGTAATGTCTCCTAGTACAAAATCAAACTAAATTAAATTTCCTACAGAAGAGGCCCTATTTATTTTTCCCCCCAGAACTTATATTTTCTGCTTTTCAGAGAATAAAAATGACAAGTTATTAAAACTTCAAAGTCTTTCATTAATTCACCAAATGACTAAAATACAATTCACAGCTCTACCACACACTGTTAATGACAGGCAGGAGCAAGGGGTCACATTCAGGAATCCAATACCTTTTCTGCAGAAGTTAGTGACATCACCACTCTTAAAAATTAAACAATTATCAGACTATATTAAATGCAATATATCTTACATAAAAGCTACTAACCCATGCAAAAAATTTATTTAATAAAATCTTAGTATCTCCTCTGCAAGGGAAGACTCCCAAACTTTTCACCTTGTTTTCTAATTCAATGATTGATCTGGACTGGTAGTTGAGGATACCCTGTCCACATTCCTCCAGAACCTCAACACCATTTCCCCCATTAGTTTCATCTGGACCTCTCTCAACCCAACCCAATAAACCACTATCATACATGTTTACCTCCACTGCAAGGATGGCTACTTCCGTAGCTCAGTCCATATCAAACCTACAAACCACCGTCACCACCTCCATTTCAATAGTTGCTGCCTATTATTCCTTACCAGGTCATTTTATCCCCAAATATGCTGCCTTATCAAGATCTTCACAGCCAAAAGTATTCTCTCAAACTCCCATGCCTTGTATTTAAGGTAACCTACTACCTCCCCTGCCCAAACACAAGGAAGACTTCTTATGAATTGGTAGCATGCAGTACAAAAGTAAACCACATTCTCCATGAACTTTTAACCAGCACGTGCCCTGAAATGAGTACTATCCTTCCCTCTCATTCTCATCACTACTCAGACAGTGCTAATCTGTTGCCCTCTAAACCTATGAACTATCTTTGTTTATTCCACACCCACCCTAGTTCCCAAAGCCTTACCTTATACATAACATTCCTTCAAGACCACCTTAGGTGCAAGATCACTCCCATACATACTACAGTCCTATCAAAGGCACCCCATAATCAATCAAGGCAATCTTATAGTACAGTAACCAATGTGCCACTTTCTATGTAGGAATGGCAATTAGCAAGCTTTCTGTGTAAATGTCCACTGCCAAAATCAGGCCAAGGAACAGCTGGATCATCTGAGTGTTGAACATGGGGCCCAATATTATGTGCTTCACTTTTAATGACTCCTTAACAGCAAATACTCATGGATCCTTCCAACTAATACAAGCTTGTGCATATGCAAATTGTTCTTACAACATATGATTTGCCCCTACCCAGCCTTCACAAGCCCCTGTACTTCAACCACCTGTCCCCTTCTCTGCTCTAAAGTAACAATACACATGCTTTCTATCTGTAGTGATACTTCTAAAATAAATGCGGTGCTTGCTGATTTTGACTTTGTTCTCCTTTCAAAATAAACCTCCAACCTAATTGGAAGGAGAACACGAGCACAAGTCAGTGTTTCATTGTATTTTGCTGTTTAGTCATTGATCTAGCAGGATGCCGCTGTTCTCCGAGGTCTACATAGAAAATAAAATTATAATTGCAAGTTTCATCTGAGGCTTTGTATTTTAAATAAACCCCCACAATTACCCATTTCATGACTGAGCATTTTCCACTAATGGTTCCACCCTTTTTTATCCCATTAGATGTTAAACTGCTGTTTTCGGTAATGGATTTTTTGGCAAAGTATGAAGTTCGCACGCCATCTTGCTTCATTTTGCACTTCACGTAAATATTTATTCAGGACACCTAATTTCACTGGTCAATTCATTCCATGTTTACAGTACAAGGACCTGCAGTCTATTAAATGTCTTTCCGAAGACCAATAATCAGAATATTTTTTTTAGCATGATCAAATTTTTACACAGTCTGATTTATTGTTACATGGAACTGAACATGGCCAAACCTCCATCTATGGTAAGAAGTTACCATTAAATATCTCATTCAACATTTAGTAATTTCCAGCATATCTTTCAGCATACAAAGCGAGCAGGCAACGTAGCTAACTTCTATCTTCTTTTTATAACTGTATTTCGAACCTGTTGTCTCGACACTGTTATATCTGCTATCTCATTACAGTTATTCATTTGTGCTACTGATTCACTCCTCTGTTTATTAATACAGAGAGTAATTGCAATTTATCACAGTTTTTTCCACCAAATCTATCCATGTTTGATACACTAACTTTGCGGATTTTTCAACCTCTATCTATACAGACAACAGAGCTGAGTATCATTATACATCCCACATATGTACCTACCCCTTCCAACAACCTATACCCCCTCACAATGAACCGGGCAGTCTTAACATGTCCTCCACAACATCTTTGTATGCTCTCAAAGGCAGCACAATATATTCCCTTGCCCCTCTCATGTAGCTTTCCCTGTCACCACCTTGTGCCGCCACCTTACCCCACTGCTCATTCCAGAAGATTGATGTTCCTGTCACATGCAGACGAAGTCACAGCTGGGACTCAATGGCCATGTGTATGAGAGTTGTGCTTATATGAATGTGAAAAGTGTGTTACACAAGGGGTAATGGGGGGTGGGGGTGTCAGTGGTGGCGGAGTCCTGTGTCTGCTTACAGTATTTCAGACAAGTGACAACATCTGAAAGCTTAACACTTAGCCATCTTTTTCCATTTTGTGTGTCTGCAACTCACTGCAAACTGATACTGAGTGTACCAAACTTTTCTCAGTTGTGTAGGAGTGTATGATCTCACAGCAGTATGAATGAATACCACTTGACAATGGTCAAGGAGAGCTTGGCCTAAAGCTTGTGGGATTCTAAGCACCTAACATGGCTGGAGGCCTGAGAAGATTTTACTCATCTGTCCTCCTTATACTGTTGAATTCCAACCTGGACTTTCCATTGTTAGATACATTATTGTGGTATTTAATTGTAAACTTTTTATAAATTTAACAAATATTGGCAGTAATTTTATGAAAAGTGCTACAGAATTATAAATTTAATACCGATTAATCAAATACGTGCTGAATTGTGAAAGTGCTACTTACCAGTGATGTTTACGTATAGTCAGTCCAAATTTAATTCCACACTCCAAACAAATGTCACCTTCTGCCCAAGGTGGCTCCTGGGATAAATTATCCAGCAAACTGGAAAAATAATACTGTATGCCAGTATTTTCTAGTTTTGATGTAATCAAATGTGAATAACTTAATAAAAAATAATGTCAGACTACCATTTTAGCAGTGCCATAAAACTGGTATGAAGCAATTAACATGGATCATACCTTCTAGTACCCTCTCTGTCTCAGATAAAATCATTTTAATAATAATAATAATAATAATAATAATAATAATAATAATAACAATAACAAAAATTCTTCACTGTCTCCTCTTCATCATCGTCATCATCATCATCATCATATTTGTTTTGTTCCTAACTAGTATGGCTATTCACAGAAACCACTTTTCTGTATTTCGAGCTTGTTTTCTGTAGGTGCATTACTAGAGATAATGAGTATGTTAAAATATCAGTCATTGATGATGTATATTTTTTATATATTCCCACAATAGAGAGCATGGGCAATATTCTCTCTCTCTCTCTCTCTCTCATTGCTCCTTTCTTTCTTTCTTTACTTGTTATAAAATCTAAACAATGAATAAAATCCTTTGATATCTGAATAATCATCATCATCATCATCATCATCATCATCATCATCATCAAAAGGACTGGAACAAATAGCTGAATATGTGAGTGCCAATTGAATTCCAAAGGTCGTTGGTTTGATACCCCATATCTTTGTAAAAATTGCAGCTTAACTTATCTCTATATTTACTTGGTGGAACTGTTATTTACTAAGCGAACAGCTACCTTCAACTTCTAACAATAAACTCTGTTCAAAACAAACTTAGTTTTATAACCAGCCAACAAATCAGTTGCTAGGAGAGTTCTGTTACACAGTATGACTGGAATATGGAAAACAATTTTCACAGCTTCATACTGGATGTCTCTTAACAGAAATTTTCTTGGATGTTTCACTAATTTCCTTTTACAACATACATATGCTTCCATTCACAATACAACTGCTAGTTATACATTTCACATGAAGTCAGTATTAATGAATTATGTAATTTTGTTTTTCATTAAAAGCGACGTGTTTTTTTTAACATTGGACTACAGTGATTGGTGCAATACCCAAGAAGTCGTGCACTTTGACTTCTTTATATGACTCCTATTTGTAAGATGAAGGAGAAAAAGATTTTTTTTTAAATTGTAGTATATATTGTCAACTTTTATCTCTGCATTTAAAGTATTTAACATTCACCACCTAAGATTTTATTACAAAATAAAAGTACAAAACTAGTTCACTAAATTTATGTAAATGTTTTCAAGGATCAACATTTGCCTTTACATGATGTTGCTTGAAATGGCCAGGTCGCTTCAATTATAATTTACACCTCTTCCCACCACTCATACAAGGTAGGTCACTTAACACATTTACGACTGGCATTAAGTCACCCTGGATGGGGCAGGTGGACTGCTGTTTCTAACAAGTTTTTCAAAAATTACAGCATTCCAGTAATTTAGTTTGCTGTTTCAGTTTAAACACTAAACCTCTTAATCACTAAAAAAAAGTTATTGAATATTAAAATTAGCAGATACACAAAATATTTTAGTAGATTATGTTTTTATTTCGAAAGAAAAACTTGGGGATGTTGAAGTATCATCATCATCATCATCATCATCATCAAGTAACCATATCCTTTTTACAAACACATTACACAGCTCTTTGGAAGACAATTACAGTGACACAGTATTTTTTAATGATGACATTGAAACCAGTTATAAAAAATTATATCAGTATCTTAGAATTTAAGAGCGCAGTGGCTGGAATCGACATCTCTGATGTTAATACCACAAAGCAGGTGTCTTGGACCAGAATGCGTAGGTTTAAACTGCAAGGTAAGCGTTTGCTACTAGAATGAAGCTTGAAAGAAATTAAAACCAAGATGCAGGTTCACTTTAAGATATCGCATATGGAAATATGACATAGGATAGAATCTAGTGTATCACAAAGGGCTAAGGAAAACTATTTCACATTTGTGTACATTCCCTGATTTTGTGTGTGTGTGTGTGTGTGTGTGTGTGTGTGTGTGTGTGTTTTTTTTGTGTGGTTTTAGGGCACACAACTTCTACGGCCATTCGCGCCCAGACAAGAACTTAGAATCACTAGATCTCAAAAATAAAAAATAAATAAATAAAAAAAAAATAATAATTAAAAAAAAAAAAAATTGGTGACTGTCAGAAAATCAAGAAGAGGCTAAAAACGAAAGATAAAGGACAATGAAAAGGGTTAAATATCCTTCGATAAGTTGGCCAAGTTGATAAAACGCAAAACTCTAGCAGCTGCTCATGTGTCATCAGCTAAAATTTCCTCCAGTGTAGACGGAAAGTGAAGGGCTACACGGAGATGATTAAAAATTACGCAAGACAATAAAACGTGTCGCACCGTCAGCAATTCACCGCAGGAGCACAGCGGTGCAGGGTTGGCGGTTAGCAAATGACGGTGGCTGAAACGGCAGTGACCGATCCGCAACCGGGCCAGGATGACCTCCCGCCGAGAGGGGCGTGAGGTGGTCCTCCAAGCGGTCGGGATCGGTTTGACAGTTCGCAATTTATTGTTGTGCAGTGAAAGCCACGCACTGTGCCATGACGACACGATACTCCGGCGAAGAGCCCGTTTAACATCGTCCGATGGGACGCAAAAGGTAGCCATGCGAGGCAAAAGAGCTGCTGCCTTGGCTGCTATGTCGGCGGCCTCATTCCTGGGCACACCCACGTGGCCAGGGATCCACAGGAAAGAAACAAGACAGCTGTCATCTGCTAGCAACTGGAGGGAGCATTGGATCCGATACACGAGAGGATGGTTCGAGAAAGAGTTCTTAAGACTCTGCAGGGCACTAAGGGAGTCAGAACATATGGCATAGAAAGGTTGGCGGTGGCGGCAGGTATACAAAACGGCCTGGTGGAGGGCAAAAAGCTCAGCCGTGAAGTTCGAGCACTGGTCAGGGAGCTTGTATTGGAAACGGTTGTCCCCGGCGACGAAGGCAGATCCGACACTGGCAGTGCTCTTGGAACCATCAGTGTAAATAAATATGGCATTATCGAACCACGAACAGAGTTCGACAAGCCTCGAGCGGTATACCAAATCCGGAGTGCTCACCTTGGGGAGCGAACTAAGTTCAAGGTGAGTGTGAACCTGGCCCTGATGACCCGGTGGCAATGAGCTTTCGCTCAACTGAAGAGTGGAAGGAAGGGTAAAATCGAGCCGCTGTAGCAGGCGGCGAAACCGAACTCCAGGTGGAAGCAAGGCGATCGCAGACAACTGATATTGGCGATCGAGTGAGTCGTCAAAAAATAATCGGTAATATGGATGGTTGTGCATCGACTGCAGGCGGCATGCGTACCGACACAAGAGTATGTCACGTCTAGTGGTCACGGGTAATACAGCAGCCTCGGCATTGAGACTTTCAACAGGGCTGGTATAAAATGCACCGGTCGCCAGACGTAATCCCCGATGGTGGATAGAGTTGAGACGGCGGAGAATCGACGGCCGTGCAGAAGAGTATACAAGGCTTCCGTAGTCGAGCTTCGACTGAACAATGGCCTGGTAAAGGTGAAGCAGGACGGTACGATCAGCTCCCCATGACGTGCCACTGAGGACACGATGAACGTTAAGAGATCGGGCACAACGGGCAGCCAGGTAGGACACGTGTGTGGACCAGCAAAGTTTACGATCCAACATGAGTCCCAAGAATTTCGTAGTCTCCACGAAAGGGAGAGTAACAGGGCCGAGACGTAGAGAAGGTGGAAGAAATTCCGTGTATCTCCAGAAGTTTATACACACCGTTTTCTCAGTGGAGAATCGGAAGCCGTTTGCGATGCTCCATGAATATAGACGGTCAAGACAGCGTTGAAGACAACGCTCCAAGAGACACGTCCGCTGGGTGCTGCAATAAATTGCGAAATCGTCAACAAAAAGAGATCCGGAGACATCGGCTGAAAGGCAATCTACGATCGGATTGATTGCAATGGCAAAGAGTGCCACACTCAAGACGGAGCCCTGTGGTACCCCATTCTCCTGGCAAAAGGTATCTGACAAAACAGAGCCCACCTGTACCCAGAACTTGCAATCCGCCAAAAACGCTTGAATGAAAAGAGGAAGGCGGCCCCGAAGGCCCCATGTGTGCAATGTGCGGAGAATGCCCGCTCTCCAACGGGTATCGTATGCCTTCTCCAAGTCAAAGAACACTGCTACTGTTTGACGCTTCTTTAGAAAGTTATTCATAATGAAGGTCGACAACGTAATGAGGTGATCAGCAGCAGAGCAGTGTCGACGAAAACCGCATTGGATATTAGTCAGGAGGCGGCGAGATTCGAGGAGCCAGACCAACCGAGCGTTAACCATGTGTTCCATCACCTTACAGACACAGCTCGTCAGAGAAATAGGACGATAGCTGGAAGGAAGATGTTTGTCCTTCCCTGGTTTGGGGATGGGGACAACAGTGGCTTCACGCCAACTTGTGGGAACATGACCTTCAGTCCATATGCGATTGTAGGTACTGAGAAGAAAGCACTTGCCCGCAGAAGAGAGGTTCTTCAGCATTTCAATGTGAATGGAATCGGGCCCGGGAGCAGAAGATCGGGACAGGGCGAGAGCACGGTCTAGCTCCTGCATGGTGAAGGCGACGTTATAATTTTCACGATTAGAAGAGTGGAAAGAAGGCGGCCGGGCCTCCTCTACCTGTTTGCGAGGGAGAAAGGCAGGGTGGTAATGGGCAGAGCTCGAAACCTCCGCAAAGAAACGGCCCAATGCGTTGGAAACGTCATAGGGGTCCACGAGGACTGCATTCTCCACGTTCAGGCCAGGAATCGGGGAGTGGACCTTAATGCCGGATAGACGGCGTAGGCCACGCCAAACAAACGTGGAGGGAGTAAAACGGTTAAAAGAACTAGTAAAAGCAGTCCAGCAAGCTTTCTTGCTGTCGTTCATGATACGACGACATTGCGCTCTCATACGTTTATAATGTATGCAATTCTCCAAAGTCGGGTGGCGGCGGAAGGTGCGTAAAGCACGGCGCCGGGCTCTAAGCGCGTCGCGGCAGGCTGCAGTCCACCAAGGGACCTGGACACGACGTGGAGAAGAGGAAGTACGAGGTATGGAACGTTCGGCAGCTGTGAGTATAACCTCTGTGAGGTAGTCGACCTGACTGTCACAGGTGGGAAAATCCCGATCGTGAAAAACAGCCATGGTAGAATAAAGCCCCCAGTCGGCTTTAGAAATGTTCCAACTGGTGGGACGAGGAGATGGGGAATGATGCAGAATGTGGATGATACAGGGGAAATGGTCACTCGAGTATGTGTCAGAAAGTGCATACCACTCAAACTGACCGGCAAGCTGAGGAGTGCATATTGTGAGGTCTATATGGGAATAAGTGTGTGTTGTGTATGAAAGGAAGGTCGGTGCACCGGTGTTGAGGCAGACAAGATTGAGGTGTTGGAGAAGGTCCACCAAACGGGAGCCTCTCGGACAAGGTGCCAGAGAGCCCCATAGGGGGTGGTGGGCATTAAAGTTGCCTACCAACATGAAAGGTGAAGGGAGCTGGTGAACAAGGTGTAGCACATCTGCCCTAGTAAGGGCAGATGACGATGGCGAATAGATATTACAGAGGGAAAAGGTAAATGTGGATAAAGTGATGCAGACGGCAACTGCCTGTAGGTGAGTATGCAATGAAATGGGATGGAAATAGACGTCGTCTCGAAGGAGCATCAGAACCCCTCCATGGGCTGGGATACCTTCCACGGGTGGCAGGTCGAACCGCACAGAGGTGTAGTGTGGAAAGTTTGCACGATCACTTGGACGCAACTTCGTTTCTTGTAGACAGACTAGAAGCGGGCAGTGCAACCGAAGGAGTAGTTTTAACTCCTCCCAATTGGAACGAATGCCGCGAATATTCCATTGAAGGAGCGCCATGATAAAAAGTGAGATAAAAAATAAGGATAAAAACCAACTAGCAAGCGGGGTCACCTCGACGGCCGCTGAGGACCAGAGTTCGAGGGAGCACTGCTATCGCTGTCTAGGGGCAAAGGGTCGTGGTCCATAGGTTCGACCAACGCACCTGCCACCTCCCTGAGTTGATCAGGAGGGGCAGTTTCCACCGCCGGTAAAGGGCCCGGTGCCCGGCAGACGGAGCGTCCCGGTGAAACAGAAGACGGCTGAGGCCGGCAACTGTTGGACGGCGTGACGGATGGGTCACCACTCAGCGGGGAAGGAGAGGAACTCTTTTTCTTGTTGGCTCTTCTGGAAGAGTGACGGTGAGAAGAGGCAGTTGACGGTTGGGAAGCCTGAGAACGCAGAAAATCCTCACGGATGGGTTCCTTTTTCAAGGTCCGGGCATCTTGTTTAGGTGCCCGCGGTTTACTAGAGGTTGATGAAGATTGTACTTTAGGAGCAGCAGGAGGAAGTGGGGATGTGGAACGGGCAATCTTCGGGCTGGCGGATCGCACAACTGTGTCAGCAAAATTAAATCACAAGTCTAGGTACTGGAATCCTTGGTAGGTCGAGTTGAGGTGAGTACCTTACTGTATGTACCCGCTGGGAGGACAGTGGGCTTTCGACTCGCCAACAACTTTTGAGCGGCAGATGTTGATACCTTTTCTGTACCCCGAATTTGCTGGATGACCACCTCATCCTTGTATGCAGGGCAGTCGCGAGAGGAAGCCGCATGGTCACCGTTGCAGTTAAGAAAGTGAGGGGACTGAGGTGGGCAATCCCCATCATGGGCGTCCCTACCACAAGTGACACATTTTGCTGCATTTGGGCAAGATTCACGGATATGGTTGTACCTGTGGCATTGGAAGCAGCGTGTTGGGTTTGGAATATCAGGGCGGACAGAGATAACTTCGTACCCTGCTTTGACCCTCAACGGGAGTTCAACCCCGTCGAATGTCAAAAACACAGTACGAGTCGGTGTCAGCTGGTTATTTACCTTTTTCATTACCCTATGGATGGCTGTCACACCCTGATCAGACATGTAGGTTTGTATGTCTTCATCAGACAACCCGTCAGGGGATCTCGTGAAGACTACGCCCCGTGATGAGTTGAGTGTGCGATGTGCTTCCACCTTGACAGGAAACGTGTGTAACAATGTAGTCCGGATTAGTTTCTGAGCTTGGAAGGCACTGTCCACTTCCAGCAACAATGTGCCATTTCGCTGACGCGAACAGGTTTTAACAGGGCCAGCAATTGCATCTACACCTTTCTGGATGATGAAAGGATTTACAGACGTGAAATCTTTTCCATTGGTGCGAGAGACAACAAGAAATCTCGGTAGATTAGGCAGAGTCTTCTTTTGCTGAGGCGAATCTATCTTTCGTTTCTGGGTCAACGTCAATAAAGAAGAGAAGGAAGTCATCACGGAAGTGTCCCCCGTGATTACCGGCATCTCCGATGGCGCGCTCCTTCCTAGTGGGGGCCCTCTCCGAGGGCTTACCCACCTTAGGTGATTGTTCACACCTCAGGTCACACCTCCCGAGAACTGACGGAGGGACCAATCGGCATGTTCGGAAGGTACCAGCTCGGGTAATTACCCCTCCCTGGGCCTGGCCTTTACCAGGGGGTACGTACGTGCCCTACTTGTCTACCCGGGGCGGGGAATTACGCGTTACCCTGTCACCTACTACACATGATAATGCATGGGTCGGCCTTCAGACACGCACAGGGAGGAAAGAAGAAGAATAGAGAATGTGAAGAGGAAGGAAAGAAGTGTCTCAAACGCCGAGGCGGAGACTAATGAGGAGAAGAAGGCTAGGAGAGTAAAAGGAGAGAAAGACAGAAAAAGGGTAAGAAAGGAAGGAACCAGGAATAAGAGAAACGACAACAAGAACCACCATAACTCCCGAAATACACCAGTCTCCGGGCGAAGGCATAAACCGGGAGGGAAAGTGAAGCAGCCTGGGGCAGAAGAAAGGCTGCTCCGGTCGGGGCCCCATGCGCGCCACACACGTACCCACAAAAGAGCTGTGGGCCCTCTGTGTGTGTGTGTGTGTGTGTGTGTGTGTGTGTGTGTGTGTGTGTGTGTGTGTGTGAGAGAGCTCTCTCTCTCTCTCTCTCTCTCTCTCTCTCTCTCTCTCTCTCTCTCTCTCTCTCTTTACGAAGACTATTTTCTTGCCCTTGGATGGGAATCTTTCACAGAGGTCAAACAAATCGGCAATAATCATGGCATGATGATGCAGAAGGCAATGGAAACCACTGCATTAAAGACACACAGCATGTATCCACAGAGCATGTAGCTAATAATTGAAAACCTGTCATGATTACCTCTTCATTGGTGAAAGATTCCAAAGTAGTCACCCATTCATATCTCCAGGAGGGAACTGCCAAGTGGGAAGTTACCAAGAGAATAGGAGTGAATAATGAATAAAGTGAAAACATTATACTGTACATGTCGGAGTAAGGAATATCAAACGTTTCAACACACTTGGGGCACTAGAGAATCTGGAAAGGAAACTGAAAATGATCAATTTACACAGTCAAATGTAAAAACAATTTTTGGTCTTACAAAAATGGGGTAATATCAACAGCACTTTAAGAGGGTACAATGGGGCTAATAGCTGGGCAGAGCATTAGTTTTAACAAATGCCCTTGTACAAAATACACACACACACACACACACACACACACACACACACACACACACACACACACACACACAATCATGTAGGCATAACCCACTAACATTTAACTGTCATGTCCGGCTGCTGGGATCCAAATTGAGAAATTTCCTGCAGTGAGAGCAAATGGGAGTGGGGAGGAGAGGGGAGGGTGAAAGGAAGGAATGTATGGTGAGGGTTGGGATAGATGTACTACTGCTGCCTTATGGAGTGTGTAGGTACTAAACTCCGTTCACCCTGGTAAGGTGGCTCAAGGTCATTCGGCATGCACTTCACACATTGTGTGATCACCCCCCTCCACAATGCATTTTCTCCCTCTCTCCCAGTGCACTATCCATTCCTTCTGCAGTTATGCAACAGTGTTTCTCTGCATTTAAATTTAAATTAGTTATAATGCCATGTCAGAGATATTAGGAGTCAGTGTAAGGGTATTGTTCCTAAAGTGTATAATTTTTTCAAAGCATTGGGATACTACTAAGAAAAGACACGATTTTCTCAGAGATACTACAAAAGAACCGCAGAAGCCTGTAAGGTGTCAGAACAGTGCAACACATCTGTGAGGAATCCAATAAATCCTTTAATCACAATGGAGATCATCCTCAACCTATCATTTATATAGACTAAACAAGGACAAATCAAGACCAATCTAAAAGTTTCATCTGCCAGGATTGTGAAAGGAACGGCAGTCTAAAGTTCCTGTTAGGTAAAGGATTACGTCCAATAATCCGCTATGCCAGATTGACTAAATACAGTTTCATAGAGGGGTCAGAATTATTGTTCCAAACTAAGAAAGGTGTTTTGACTACCACCAACAGATGAATAATGTAGTGTTTATGGCCCCTTTTTTTTACTTTGAGTATGCAAACCCCATTTTGGTGAGTTACATATTATTTTTTCTTTTATTTCACTTTATTAATGTAATTATTTTAGCACAATAATCTCTGGCTTTCTTTACATTATACACATATTGTAACAAAAAACAAAAAAAAAAAAAAAAAAAAACAAAAAAATTCAATAAAGTGTGAATAATTAATTCTGAACTGACGGCACTTCTTATCGTTGGTAAGTTGATTAAGCGGTGACAACTGCTGTCTGAGCAGTGCACTTGCAAAGAAGTAGGGGAGGGAGCATGCAGAGTGCAGATGCGGCGGCATTACCTTGAGCCTCCTCGTCACAGTTTACGGAGAGTAGGTGGGAGGTACGTTCAGGGAGTTGCAGATTTGTAACACAGTTGGAGGTGAGGGGAAGAGCAAAAGAGAGATAAATAGAAAAGGGGAAAAATAGCAAAGACAGTGGGTAGTGAGACAAGAATTAAGAGTGGCGTAGGATAGTGGGGTGGGCTCTGTAGGGTGAGGGGGGAGGGGTCAATAGGTAACTAAGATGAGACATCTTAGGATGAAAATCATCTGTGCAACTGAAAAGATCTCCCAATTTGGTGTTCTATCGCCCTCCCAACCTCCAAAATATCCTAGTACATCCTTGTGTCACCTGAAAACTCAGTCTCCTACAACAGGGATCACATCCCTGTTGAAGATTTCATACAAAGACCTACCCAATCCATCAACAAAAGCACTTACCATCCCAGTCATGTGAAGGACTATCTTATGCCACCTGTAAAAGCAGCCACATGATTTACTAACTCTACTGCAATCACTGGGTATTACCTACCCCCCCCCCCCTCTCTCTCTCTCTCTCTCTCTCTCTCTCTCTCTCTCTCTCTCCCCCCCCCCCCCCCATATCTTTCTTTACCCACCATCTGAGCTCTTTTTTGCCATCCCTCCCCTTTTCCCCCCATTGGATTCCTAAGCTGCTTTTCTTAGCAACTTAAGTACCTATATGTTCCATAGATCATGTGCTACTGTACCTATCCCCCACCTTCACCATGGATTCTTTCCTTACTGCTCCCATCACCACTGAGTGTCTTTCATTATGAAACATTACTCTGAACACAGTAGCTGGAGATGACAGTTACATGTTAGTGAGTTGTGCCAGTGTGATTGTATGAAGTAGTACATTTTATGTTCTGATTAAGGCTGTGACCATGAGGTAAGTAGAAGTAGTAGTTGAAGATTAAGATAAAGGGGGGGGGGGGAGGAGAGAGAGAGAGAGAGAGAGAGAGAGAGAGAGAGAGAGAGAGAGAGAGTGTACATGACTGACTGCTTATTATAATGTTGAATTACAATTTGGACTTTATATAATGATGGAAACAAACATGGCACTTCTTACCCTAGTTATACTGGAAACCAAGCATGTATTTATTTAATGTAGTTCCACTGCTGGTTCCTTGGTTTCTGTTTCCAAGTGACTTATTGTGTCTCACTTTGGTATTATTAAATCTTAAGAATATCATAAACATACAAGTGGTGAAAACTGAACAGTAAATAGTGAATGAGAACACTCATACCTATGAAGAAGCTGCTTTGTTGCAACTTGGTAGTTGAAAATTGTAATACCATCCTTGTTCATAGCACCAAGGCAAGCCCCAGACCTCACTAAGGTACGGCATAGATTTCCATTTCCTTTCATGTATGCCAAAAGAAGAGCTAGAATACATAAAAGTACAGCCATGAATAACAAAAGCAGACATTGAACAATACGCAGCATTCATAAATATGAAATGATTTAACTACCACATGCCACATATTGTGTATCAGCTCAGAATACAATCTGAAGACAAGTGATGACACCTTATTGTTGTTAGGAAAACTATTGCAATATTACAGCTAATCAGTCCTGAAATATATTTCAGGTTCTCAAATTGTCACTTGACCTTAACTTTCATTCATTATAAGTGATGTCCTTCAGAAAGCCTGCAACAATATTATTGATTATTTAAATAATAAAACCCTGCACCAGTTGGATCTTTTAATGTGTAGCAAGATGTATTTTATGAATTTATTCTCAGCTTGAAGTGCAACTATTTACTTTGTTACCAGATGGTAACAAAGTCTTCAGTTGAATGTAGTACATAAAGAAAAGGTTATACCTACACAAGTTCAGTGTAAGATAATTATTAGGATAACATGGTAGTTCAATATGTATGGTTAGGAGTGAGTCACAATCTAAAATGCAAATCTGAGTCAAGTTTTCAACAATGATATTCAGAATGTGTAGCTCAACACCTACACAGAATTATTGATTAAAATAGTAAACATACAGATTCATATTTTGTCATAGATTCAGCATTTTTATTATTAATTTAATAGAAGTATAATCATAATATTCAGTGTTATGAAAATAGAAGTGCCCTCTTTTCACACAGTCGAATTACCATTAGTCTTATGATGGAACTTGTGGTGCATTCGTTAGCATAACAATCGCAGTGCTGGCAGTTCCCGAATCAAATCCCGGCACTGGCAGAAAAAAAAAAATTATTTCTTTGTATTTATTATTTATGGAATGTTCTACATGTTTCTTATGTGTAATGTGCTCGCAAATTCAGAAAATTCTTTCAATGTAGAAATAGTGGAGCACTCCAAGCAGAAGTCAGTCTGTGTAAAGTGTTGTGCTCGATCAACACCCCACCTTTGAATTCTGGACCACCTGCAATTTTCCATGTAACACTTTCTGTTGGAGGTGCCGGGTATCCTGCAATACATCTGCATCACCGAGGCTCTGATTATACAGCGTAAGAGCTGTTGCCTAAAGTGACAAGAACCAGAATAGAAAGGATGTACTCAGTACCTATTTCCGAGGGTCCATGTCATCAGAAGATTTATGGATACCAAAACAGCGGTAAGACAGCTACACATCAGACACCTATCGGTGTTCTCTGAGCATGCTGAACAGGATCCAAACAAATGGCTGAATGATTGGAACGGGTTACCAAGTATAATAGGTAGGATTCCAACATGTGCATGGCAAACTTATATTTCTTCCTGGATGGGACAGCGCAGAAGTGGTTTGAAAATAACAAGGACAAGCTAGATAGCTGAGAAAAATTCCAGACAGAACTTAAGATGATGATTGTAGACTACCAGCAGCAAGCCCATTTATAGGAAGATCAATTTAAGAACAGGCGCCAATGATATGGTGAGTCAATGTAGGCATATATACATAATATTTTGGCCCTACGTCACTTAGTTTACTTGGATGTGACTGAGGCACATAAAATTTCACACCTGGTGAAGGGCACTGCAGAAGACAACACACCATTGTATTTTCACTGTGGGCTTTCTGGACATGTTGTACCAGTGGGGGGGGGGGGGGGGGGGAGATCATGACACCAACTGCGTCATTGAAATTTCTGGGGAGGGGGGTGAAAAATTAGTATTTGGGGTGGTGATTATAAAACAACAGTTATGGGAGGAGGTCAGATGCTGAGGCACCACTACTGCAGATGAAAATCCTCCATGGACGACAGTCACTAATATGTTGGGGAAATCTAATTGCCATAATCATTGACAGCCAACCTGTCCAGGCGCTAGTCGATTCGGAAACTTCCTTCTCTGTATTGTCAGATTACTACCACCACAAACTAAATAAGATACTGTTCTGTGATACAAGAGCAGCTGCACTGAAGGTCACAAATGGAAAATAAGTCTGGTAGGCAGCAACATGTGTCGCAAGAATAACTATCAACAAGTCACAACCATTTGAATCTGTCATTTTAACAGAACATAGCCATATTGCCATCCTCAGATGGGATTCCTTCAGGCACCCCAGGCTGCCATTGACTGTGGAAGATCTGAGCAATTGGGAAAGCCATACTGACGGGTAAAAGTAACATGGAAGAGTTCCAGTCAGCAGCCAAGTGACCAGTTGAAATGTGAAGCGCTTGTCGATCGCAAAAAGCTAAACAGTGTAACGAAGGAAATCTATACACCAACAGCTATCATAAGCTTTACAGGTGGTCGAGGAGAACTATGGG
The DNA here is from genome assembly GCA_026315105.1 of Locusta migratoria. Classification (NCBI taxonomy): domain Eukaryota; kingdom Metazoa; phylum Arthropoda; class Insecta; order Orthoptera; family Acrididae; genus Locusta; species Locusta migratoria. The sequence goes on along the minus strand of CM048751.1, from coordinate 165,954,951 downwards.
TCATTAATTTTCTCGAGCTATCTCAACTCATTGATAAAGGAATGTGTATTGGAAGAGCTAAACCAGTCCAGGATGGTGAGCTCAATGCCAGTGATGAAGTTTTGTGCTCTGCTGTTACTGCCACTAGAGGAAACTACTATAGAATTGGATATATGGCCCGGTCTGTCCCAGGAATTGTGTCAGCAGGCGGTAGCCATACTACACCAATTTCCAGGTGCATTCCAGGCCAAACGGGAAAGAGCCAGATGAAGTGCTCCAAGATAAAACACCATACCAATACTGGGGCTCATCCACCAATTAGCAGATGTTTGTACGGTGTTACCAGCTGAAAGACCGATAATTCATGAGTAAGTGGAGAAGATGTTGCACTTGACATTATTCTACCTTCAGAATGTTCCTGCTCGTCTCCAGTGGTCCTCGTGAAGAAAAATGATGGCATGCAGATTTGGGTCAACAACAGCAGCTGAACAAAATCACAAAGAAAGATCTTTACCCATTGCTGTGGACTGACGACACAGACTGCTTGAAAGGAGTTACATACTTTCCAACCATGGAAATGCAGACAGGTTAATGGCAAATCGAGGCTGACAAAGCTGACAGAGAGAAGTCTGCTTTTATTACACCTGATGGCCTCTTTGAATTCAATGTCATGCACATTCAAATGCATGATGGAAACTACCTTTGACATCTTGAATTGATGACATGTCTCTGTTATCTAGAGTACATTTGCGGAACATCTTAGGCAGCTGTCAACTGTGTTGAAGTGTGCTCAGACAGCAGGACTCCGCCTCAATCCAAAGAAGTGCTTCTTCATCACCAAAGAGATAAAAATCCTGGGGGACCTAGTCAATGGAGACGATGTCTATACTGATCCAGAAAAAAGTAAGGGCAGTCACACAATTTCCAACTTCTCAGCTTGTCCATGATGTGAGACTTTTCTCATACTGTGCTCATACTACTATCATTTCATAAACATTTTTTGTAACAAGGCATATCCATTGCAATTACTTCTGCATGTAGACGCCAAGTTTTACTGGGATCAGACCAAAGAAAGCACTTTCCGGGCACTTAAAGAGGCTCTAAGTTCTGCACCATTTCTAGCTTTATACGACACAAATGCAGAAACCTAACTTCAAAGACACTAGCAGTTATGGAATTGGTGCAGTGCTTGTATAAAATCAAGAAGGTGCTGAAAAGGTGATAGCCTATGCATCAAGAATTTTCTCAGAGTCTGAGAAACTACTCTACAACCAAGAAGGAATGTCTCGCCATTATCTGGGCTGTCAACAAGTTCCATCCATATTTATTCGGTAAACCATTCACCGTCGTGACAGACCACCATTCTTTATGTTGACTGACCTGTTTGAAGGATCCATCAGGTCAACTAGCAAGATGGGGAGTAAGACTCTGAGTATGATGTCACAGTGGTATTCAAAAACAAGCACAGATACGACGCGACTGCCTTTCGAGCAATCCATTAGCCAAACACAACACCAAGGATAAAATTTCAGCCCTCGCTGAGTTTGGTGACATTACAGCTGAACAGAGGAAAGATCCAGCATTATTACAAAGCACAGAGGCCTTGGAGAAAGGAGAACCGACCAAAGGAGAGTTTCAACTTATAAACAAGACTTTGTAAAGAGCACCTACAATCCACTGGGCCCCAAATGGCTACTGGTTGTTCCAGCTAGCAGTATAGTATCAGTTAGCTGTATCTGTAACAATGGATGCAACCTTTTACACATCACATTATGAAGCATGAAACTGAACATTATCAGTGTTTTATATATTTATTTATTTGGGGGAGGGGGGCTGAGAATCATTTTTGTGGCAACAACTGTACAGTATTTCATTACTTATTCTCTCCTGATTAGGAAACTGTCGGACATCAACAGGTTATTCTGAAAGATATTGTACATCAGTTTGGAGAGAGAGAGAGAGAGAGAGAGAGAGAGAGAGAGAGAGAGAGAGAGAGCACTAGCTATCAGTGATCAGTGTTACTAAACAGTGAATTATTAAATTCACTTTTTTCCCCTCGCTATTAAAATCATGGGTTACCACACAGTTATTTCAGATATGAGACACATTATTTTTATCATTTCACTTTGTAGCTTTTAGTGACTAATGGAAAAAAAGAGAAAAAATACTATTGTTTACTGTTTTGCTGCTACCTTGTTGTTTTCTAAAGAACCAACAATATTACAAGATACTGAAGAAGCAGAGAAATGTTATAGAATTTCTCACCTGTGTTGCCATCAAGATCTGGCTTGTCAAGAGGGTAACGGGGCATACATTCTATGAACAATTCAGCAATTCCAGCTGCTGTGTCCTTTGATGCCCTTGCAAGTTCATGCAGAGGATTTCTTCCTTTCAGATTTGCTGCCTGCAAAGGTATGAAGTACAGTTGTTGAAAACAAATTTTTACCAAGGTGATAATATTACACAAACACACCAATATCAAGAGCTGGAAACACACTACAATTCACTTAGCTCTTATGTATCAAACTTAGTAGGATCTAAATACACACTGTATATGGAACACTTTTTCATCAAGGAAAATGACCAACTTTACTTCCCCAGAAATCAGTGTTTATGGAGAGAGAGAGAGAGAGAGAGAGAGAGAGAGAGAGAGAGAGAGAGAGAGAGAGAGAGAACTATCAATAATAATGCAATTGGTGATGATTATGACGATGAAAAAAATAGACATTATAAATCTAAAATCCTAATTATCACAATCCATTGGGTACACTGCCTAAACCTTTTTTACCTCAATTCTGCCTTGTGCTTGCATCGTGTTTGGTGGTGGTTGTTTGGGTGTTTAAGGGGGACAAAACTACAATGGTCATCAGTCCCACATTCCATCACTAAGCATCAAAAGTAAAACCGCAGATGTCAAAGAAATGCGCCCAGAGATTAAGTTTGCAAAGTGGAAGGGTAATCCCACAGATCCCATAAAACATCAACAAAATGGACAAGAAACAAAACAAAAAGAGACGATCACACAAAGACACCTTACAACAAAGAAGCCGATGTCTGTGGGTGGCCGACCACAGAAGTAAAAAAGGAAAAGTGAACCACTCGGCAGCACAAGGAAATCTCCAGTTGAGAGATTTATAAAAAAAACCTGCTGGAATAAAACTTAAAACTGAATTTGCTGTTGAAGCATCGTCACATAAAACATATGGTAAAATGTCAGGGATGTTAAAACTACGCCGCAAGGTGGCTAAAACAGGGCAGTCCATCAAGATATGGAATATTGTCAAACGGGAGCCACACTGACACTGGAGTGGGTCCTCATCACAAAGGAGATACCTGTGGGTGAGTCACGATGGCCAATGCGGAGTCTACACAGCACCAGAGTCCTGGCGAGAGACCCACATGGATGCATGCCATGCGGCCATGGTCTCCTTGACAACCCGGAGTTTGTTGGGTGTGCTCAGGCTGCGCCACTCAGCATATCAATGCTGATGTACCTGGTGTCACAACAATGAATGGAGAGCATAATCCGGAAGGGCCGATCTCCAGAATGGATGCACTGAAAGCCTGCTTGTCAAGCCTGTTAACACGTTCATTGCCTGGGATACCCACATGACCCGGAGACCACATGCACACCATCGATCGCCCGGACTGTTCAACGGCACAATGCATCTCCTGTATGCCCAACACCAGGGGAGACTGTGGGTAACACTGGTCCAGAGATCTAAGGCTGCTCAGGGAGTCACTGCAAATAAGAAAAGACTCACCTGAGCAGACCGGATAGGCACGAGAGCTCTGTGAATGGCCACCAGCTCTGCTCTCCCTACCCTCCGGCTTATGTAGAACCTGCCCTATGCATCCTCCCACCACCACTTATTTCAGTCCTGTAACCCGGAAGGTGTACACAGTTAAGGTCAGAGCTACCTGCGACAGCACCCACGTGATTTACCAGCTAACATGCCTGCACTGTGAAGCGTTCTATGTGGGAATGACCAACAACAAACTGTCCATTCGCATGAATGGACACAGACAGACAGTGTTTATTGGTAATGAGGATCACCCTATGGCTAAACATGCCTTGGTGCATGGCCAGAACATCTTGGCGAAGTGTTACACTGTCTGGATTACCTGGATACTTCCCACAGACACCAATCTCTCAGAACTCCGGAGATGGGAACATGCCTTTCAACATATTCTCTCTTCCCGTTGCCCACCAGGTCTCAACCTTCGTTAGTTTTAAATTCCCACCCACCATTATACAACATTTTTGCTGCAAATAAGAACATTTTTGCCTCCAGTCTCCCGACAGAACCTCTGCCTCGACTGGTATCTCTGTCCAATGTCTTTGCATTTTGCATATGTCTGTCGTGTGTGTGTGTGTGTGTGTGTGTGTGTGTGTGTGTGTGTGTGTGTGTGTGTGTGTGTGTGTGTATATGAGTGAGTATTTACCTATCCTTCCCCCCCCCCCCCCCCCCCCAAGGTAAGTCTTTCCTCTCCCAGGATTGGAATGATTCCTTACCCACTCCCTTAAAACCCACATCCTTATATTTTCCCTCTCCTTTCCTGCTCTTTTTCTGAAGAAGCAACCCAGGGTTGTGAAAGCTCAGTTTTTTGTGTGCATATGTGTACGTTTTTATTTATGTGTGTGCCAATGAACTGGTGCCTGGTAAGTCAAACTTTCTTTACTTTTTATAAATATTTTTCGGAACGGGAATGATCCACAGAAACTTCTGTAACATTATTTCCCATTGTATCTAGAAGATGCTAGAAGTCCATGAACCAGAAAGGCAGTTCCGTCTTTTTTGTTGCTTCATGTCCATGCACCAAGAAGAATGGTGTAAATCCTGTGGTCTCATTTGGTGATATTGTAAGCAAACACTGCAAAAGGCAACACTGCATTCCCGTTGCCTTGCATGACATTGACTAACACGCACATGTCAGCCAACGTCTTACCTAAGCATTAAGCCAGCCCATTAGTTGTGGTAGGCAGTCGGCAAGTGTGTGTAATGTTGCACTGACTGTTTATCTCTGACACACGTCTAGATAGAAAAATTTTTTTCATTCAGTAATTTTAGATTCCAGTGCTCCATGTTTCAATGCAACATCCTCCATGATGAATTTGGTTATCTCAGGCATCTTGTAAATCCACTTATTGCCACTAGTAGATGTTGGAAATCGTCTGACAATGCCAACAGTGCAACACACAGTGAGGAACACTAGATGCCTGACCTCAACTACATCATGGAATTTTTGTACAACCTTTAAGAGCACGTACATAATAATCCATTAATTATCTTAAATTCTATTTTCACATGCTCTGATTCAAGGAATGGATGACCTGTGATAGCCTGGCATTTTGTTCATGAGAAAGAGTGCAGCAAGACATTCACGCTCTTCATCATCCTCTTGCTGATGTTTCACGGGATTTATTGAGAGACAGTTGACATCTGGTGTTTCCTTCCACTCTTGTACACTGTAATAATGTCATTCTCTTGAGGTGCCCTCCTGGCACGTCGTCCTGATGGGTCCTTATGCCAATTATCTTTATGACTGAGCGGCATACCATAGATGTACTTTAGAAATTTACAAGTCGCTCAAACCATGTTCTGTAATTGAGAAGCTCCTCTTAGCTTTCGTCTGTGTTCAGGAGGTGTAAGCCATTACCTTCTCTTTTCTGTTTACGATATGTACCACTAGCATCTGTGTGCAACTTTTTAGGTGCTCTCATCATACACACCAAACACAGGATCAGTTGTGAGAGCTCTTCACAAAAGTCCTGGATCTTCATGTTGGTGAGTGTTCTCTCCAGCAACTAACTTGTGGAGATGGTGATCTGTGTTCCTTGAAATACAAACTCTTTTTTCTTCTTCGCCCTGGGGTTGGTGTGGGTGTAGGTGTGCTTACAACCTTCTGGCATAAGTTGTTGTTGTTGTTGTTGTTGTTGTTGTTGTTGTTGTTGTTGTTATGGTCTTCAGTCCGGAGACTGGTTTGATGCAGCTCTCCACTACTCTATCCTGAGCAATCCTTTTCATCTCCTCATAAGAACGGCAATGCACATCCACTTGAAACTGCTTGCTATACGCGTCTCTTGGTCTCCCTCTGCGATTTTTACCCCACACACTTCCCTACAATGCTAAATTTACGATTCCCCGATGTCTAAGAATGTGTCCTACCAAGCGATCCCATCTTGAGTTGTTCACATGTTCGAAGCAACGTGTTTGATAACATGTGCAATCTTCTCATTCTCCTTCATCTGAGTATGGGATTATGGCGGAGCACCTGCCACAGCACTGCTTTGTGTCCATGTATAGTGAGGCAGGGCGATGCGGCAGCACAGCACAGCACAGCACAGGTGTGCCACGACTGCCAAAGTTCCCCGAGAAGTGGGAAGAGTCATTCCTCATTGACTGGTATTTTCAGTGTTGAAAGATGTCACTGTCAAATGCTAGCAAGATGATTATATCAGATAACAGTGCTGCTAGATAATATCTGTCAGTTCTCTATGAAATCTTGTCACTCACTATTTTTTTAATTTTTTAGAAATGAAATCTTATTGTTTATGAACACTATGACTTCAACATTTCCTTAACGGGCCATCCATAACTTATGTCACACAAATGTTGACATTTTTGGAAGTGCCCCCCCCCTTCACATTTGTGACCCCTCCCCCCTGGGGTAATGTCGCATATTGTGCATTTTTAAATGAAAATATGTATTTTAAAATACTGCTTCCAACATAGTTTTTTTTTGCATTTTTATATAAAATCTTTATTTTCTTTCACAAAATTAAGAATAAATCAAATATTGTAGTAAATTTTCAAAATGTAACTTATCAAAAGGTGGCATGTCTAGCTACAGCTGTTAGATGTTCAATTGTTTGTAAAGCTTATGGGACTTAACTGCGTGGTCATCAGACCCTAAGCTTACAAACTACTTATGAACTAGCTTATACTAAAGATGGCACAAACATCCATTCTCGAGGGGGGGATTCAAACCTGTGACAGGGAAAAGCATCACACTTCGTAGCGTAGCGTCTCAACGCACTCGGCCGCTCCGCTGTTGCACGGCTCTTAGTTTACGAATTTTTGTGATGCACAAAATGTCTTTTGGCTCTTACACGATTTCATATATAGATTAACGACTGTTTAGCTGAGTACCACATAACACAGCATGGCGATACCCTTGATATTTTTGTAGGACACACCACATACCATCACATAAATAATGATGTCTTCATGTATAGAAGTTGGATAGTATTTCATCATTTTCTGACTTGATAATGGCCACGTTCTTTCCAATGCACTTGTGCAAGAGGACGACCAACTGAGTTTCAAATGAAATTGTGCAAATGAAAGAGACTTTCCCCAAAGTATTTCTCACAAAATGAATGGATAATTTTTCATGTGACTAAAATCTTACTTTAAACTGTAATGTCGCCTCATCATGAAACTATGAAAGAAATAATAGAATGATAAAAATGAATGTAAATATTGCTGCGAGAGACCACAAACACGGACTGCCGGCATGGTGCAGGGGATAGCGTCACAGACTGCAGTGCTGAAGGTCGCCGGTTCAACCCCGTCCACTAGCAAAAATTTATTTCTTTGTAATTAACAATTCCAGAAGGTTCTACATCTTTCTTATGTTCACTTGTAAATTCTACTTGTTTCTTAGGTTAACTGTTGTTCTAATTTCTGGTAAATTCTGTCTGTGTATAAATGGCAGAGCACTCTGCCTGAGAGGCAGTCAGTGCTGCTTGTATGTTGAGTTCGTAATAAACGTGCTTTCAGAATAAGTGCTGTGTTTTGTTGCCTTCGAAGTCAAGCCTGCTTCCATTTCAACGCGACACTATAAATTAGTATCTTTACAATAAATAAATGTGAACATAAATTATTAATTTTAAAAACAAAGAGATAAAAGTGTTGTGCTTTCATGTAAAGGTACTTTTCATTTACCTGACACATTTGAGATCATTACCAGAAGTCATATTCATGATCTATGGAACTAGTATTGATGTATTTTTACCCGTTTTCTATATTTTGCTGCCATCTTGTCCCACTACTACTACAAAATGAATCTGTAATGATGATTACTGTCATGTTGGTGCCATAGAGGATTCTGACTGGAAATGACTGCTATTAAAGAATCCACTGAAGTCATTTTCTCAATAGTATCTTACGAAAGGAATAAAAGTGCCAACAACAATATTGAGCACAACAGCTTAGGTCACTGCAATAGCTGAGAGCTTCCGAAACAAACATGTTTGATTTGCTCCGAACTGCTATCTGCCACTCTTGAGCTGCTCTGCTCTCCTTGCAGCATGACTTGACGCACACACTGGTTGGCATCTGAGTTTCACCAGTGCTGCTCTCCTCGCGGTGCGTGCCGCTCTGCTCGCAGTGGCCACCGCTCTGCTCTTGCTGTGCTGCCCCACTGTAACTGCAGGCTCAGGGGTGAACATAACACACAGCCCCCAGATGTCTTTAATCTGTGCTTTTGTGGTCTCACCTTGATGCTACACTCTGCATTTCAGTTTTTCTTCACCTTGACATTTCCTACACTGTACATCTCCAAAGTATTTCTGCAGTTCCATTGGGAATACCGACCAGCTTGTTAACTTGACTGCATTTTTCATACCGTTACTTGGTGGTCACCTCCAAGTAGAAGTAGATATTAGTCTGGCATACTGTGTTTTTCTGGCTGTTGAGTTATTGCAAGAGAACACAATGTCTCATGTATTAGCAACCCATTGGTATCATGTTTGTCATCTCCTCTTCTGCAGTATCTGATGTCATCCACTCATTATTGTATGGCTTGAATTCTGGTTGCTCACCATGTAAAAAACAAATCTGTTGTGGCCTGATAGCAATTTTGCTGACTAGGATGTGTAGTATCCCAAGTGTGCTGTATTGGTGTCTCCATCAGAGTAACGTCATGTAGCATTATAATTGGTCACAGGTGATTAACGAACACTGGTTAAAAAACAGTGATAATATAGCATCTCTCTCTCTCTCTCTCTCTCTCTCTCTCTCTCTCTCTCTCTCTCTCTCTCTCTCTCTCACAAACTACCAAAGCACAGAATGAATTAACTTTGGCCAGAGTTTACACAGTATATATACAATAACAGAAACTTCTATAACATTATTTTAAAATCTATTGAGAAGGCACTGGAACTTTACATTCAAATTAAAATGTACGAACAGGGCAGGTTCTGAACCCAGAACCCTTGCTTCATAATCCAGTACATCACTCTCTGCAGCACTCTTCCACTGTCTTTCAGCACTTCATTTGCGACAATAAGGTGAAGAATCACACAAAAATATTTTTATAGAAGTGTATCTTATTTTTTAATAAATCCAGAAATGTTTTTTTGCCAAGTTCATGAATGTGCAAATGTTAATTATTGTAAATACTGTAATAAGGACAGGTTACAACTTACTGTGAAGATGATCGCTGAGCCACAGACAATCACACTCTCACAACTTAAATTTTTTGCCACAGCCTTCATTAGCAAAAGCATGTGCACATGCTCTGACACATTCATTGCCACAGCAACTTTTGATGATACTGTTGGCTCTCTCATCTCAATGTATCGTATGATACCGTCTGGGTCGGACCCGGAATCGTGTGGTCTAATAGTGACATATGTTGCGTGTGAAGTTAGTTAAAAACGAAATAGCCAGCCTAGGAATCAGTGTAGGACAGTGTCTCGGTGATACTGTGATTAGTTAACAAGTGATAGATTTAATTACTTAAGAGATTCGTATATGAGGTTTCCAGACAGTTCTATAAACAATAGCTTTGTCATTGTAAGTTATTTCAAGAACTAGACAGACGAATTGTAAAATCTAGGAATCCAAAAGACATGAAAATAAATAGCATTGTATATATGTTAGGCTCATAAACAAGTTGTGTTAACCAGCTAATTGTGTTAATTAATGTAATAGTCGAGATTTCAATATTGTAATTCTTAGTATATATTGACTGAGCTGAGATTTTAAGTCTATTCTGAGAATTGCCAAGATATTTTATAGAATGAATAAATCTCCTGTAAAGATACTGGGCAGTAAACGTTCATTATAATTATTCTCTCTGATCTGTCCAAAAAGTAATCTCCAGGATTATTAGGAATCCGAGTATATTTATACAAAGAAGAAAATGCACGAGGAACAGAGTAGCTGGACCTCACATGGCGTCATCTTTAATTGTAGAGAAGAATCAAGCCAGAAGACTAGTTTTTACTTAAATTACAACAAAAGAAAGAATTCTTGTAGTGACGATGCTATACCAATTTATCATACACGGTCCTGTAGAATTTCAAGTTCTGCAGAGGTAACTCTGCAATGTGTTTGTTTGTACATTTTCAAATGTAAAATACAACTGGTTATTTTCATCAAAGATTTCCAGAATATACTTAAGTGTATTTTTAAATATGTGGTTTGTTATTCAGAACTTACCATAATGGCGTAAATATACAAATGTGCCATGCACATTTTATTTCATAATGAGTAATCTATAGTTATATGAAACAGTCACGTATCATAATAAAACAATACAATATATATCTAAGTATGGAAGGAAAATAGTAATGTTCAGTACTGTGACTTTTCACGCACTCAGTAACATGGCACTACATTTTTACAAACACTGCATGCAACTACTGCTCCGAAGTGAACTGAATGGCAGGCTTAAAATATTCAGACTGCTTTCAACTCACAAAACTACAAAATTGAGTAAAGACTGTAAAAGCAATGTTTATAGCAGTAACTCCAACAACAAAAACTAATTATTTTGGCTTTAGCACACACCTCTCAACTGTCTTACATCTTATAAAATAGGCTGTATGTGTGTATGTATGTATGTATGTATGTATGTACCACATCTCCTCCTAAACTACTGGACAGATTTCAACCAAACTTGATACACATATTTTGTACGTGTGGTAACAACTGTTGGAGTATGGACCACGTACGACACATGGTTGAGGAGATATAACGTCACAAACAGTAGGAATTGCAAAATACACCTACATAATGGGCTGCAACTTTATAAATACATTGTACGAGAATGACTACTTGGTGACTTGCAACAAACTTTAAACATAACTTCAAACCTTTATTAAACTTTTTCTCACAGACCACAATATCAAAATAATAAAAGGAAGAAAGTTTCTCGCTTACTACTTTTCTGCTGTTCATGGAGCAAAACTATGGCATTCGGTATAACGTTACAATTTCTAATATCTACACTACCAATTGTAATCGCAGGAAATTTTGCAGACAGAATACACACTTAAAGCTGAATGTACGTTTGAAATTGTATCACAGTATGACATATCGTTCATGAGATATAAGAACGTAAAGCATAACGTTCATGGAAAACCGCCCCATCAAGCATCTCGTTTTAATTTATTACTTCTTCACTACTAACCATATTCGCAACATTTTACCGACATACAGTACTTACAGGAATCAATATATTCTTGCAAAAATGTTCAAATGTTTGTTAAGCTTATGGGACTTAACTACAGGGTCATCAGTCCCTAAACTTACAAACTACTTACAAACTACCTTATACTAAGGACGGCACAAATATCCATGCCCGAAGGGGGATTCGAACCCCCGACCGTAGTGGCCGTGCAGACCGTGACTGGAGCGCCTCAGTCCCCGCGGCCTTCTTGCAAAATTTTACAATTGTACAACATATCTATACTAACAATAAATTTGTAAATGTAGCCCTGTCGCTGTTTGCTTCAATCTTCAAAACTACTGGACGAATTTTGATGCGGTTTTCATAGCTAACGTGAGTGAAGATTGGTTCAGGATCTAAGCATGATTTCATGAAAATGGAATCGCGAAGTGTTTTCATAGACTGTTGAGTCAGTTTGTTCATCTATTAGAAACCACTTCTCCAAAACTACTTTATGAATTCGCATGGGGTAACTTCAGCATACCTTGAGACAACATATAGACTTAGTTTCATAAAAATCGGATCACAGAAAGAAGAACATCACAATTTAACATTTTTCATCGACAACCATCATGTCTGTTTGTCTTTAATCTCCAAAATTAATAGACGAATTTTCAGGGGGTTTCACCGGCAATGTGAAGGTATCTTGTGGTTACAGAAACGCTTCGTTTCACAAAATCTGACCAGAAAAAGTAAGATATCACAATTTAAACATTTCTCTCAAAGTAATCACATGTATCTATTTGTAGAGAGTAATCTCCAGAAGTACTAAATGAACATTCATGGGGGAATCACAGATAAATAGATAATATCCTGGGGGCAACATAGGCTATATTTCATAAAAATCAGATCAGGAAAGCAAAAGATATCTTAATTTGGAGTTTTAGATGTATTTCATGCTTGGAAAGAATGGCGCAATGCAGCAAAGAACTGATAGATAGTGCTGCAGATGTCTGTGTGAAGTTCGGGGCAGCGATCAGATTATTACCCTTTGAAAATACTACTTATGCTTTGACTTTTCAAATTTACCATATTTCGGAAAATCTTTTTCTTGGTTGCTATGTTCTACGAAATATGATTCAACATAATGAATATAAAACTGATACAATCCTCGTCATGTGTAATCCATATATTACATACTGATATCACAGTCTAACATGTATGTACAACTGCTATGGAAGTTTAAGTCTCTCGCTTGGAGCGACAATAGCGCATCTAACTGAAAGGGAGCCAACCGCAAGAATAATAATTGTTTTCAGTGATATTTCTACTTCATTAAGGAAATACTTATTACTTATTATATTTAAGTCCACCATGCCTCAGCCCATTGTACAAAGATATGAAAGATCGTGAAATGTTTTAAATGGCGAATATAACTGATGTATGGTGTAAGCTACATCATATTCTTGAAGAATGCCTATTTCTAACACGTTTCACAAACATATGAAAAGAAAAAAAACTACTAATACATTTTTATGCGGTTCTCACCGGAAATATGAGTTGAGATTGGGGCAACATATAGGCATGATTTTATCAAATTAGATCACGGAAAATAAGATACATTGCAATATTAAGTGTTTTCAGTAACTGTCTGTTCATCTAATAGAAGTACTTACTCTTCTGAACTACTTCACGGATGGAGCAACTTCATTTCATAAAAGTGAAATCAGGTAAATTGATTTATATGTAGGTTATGCTTGAAGTATGGATTGCATAGTACAGCAAACAAGCGATAGAGGCACTGCTGCATAGTAAGTATGGGGTAGTACAACAAGGAAGCGAATGTCTGTCACAGAATTAAGCAATCTTATGTCTACGAATACTAACGAACATTGAACATAGTGTTACTGATTTCGCCTTGTGTATGAAATACTTAACTACATTTCTTTGCTTATTTTGGCACGTTTCACTTTTTGTATCAAAAACTTTATGAAGATACATCATTTCGGACAATGACTTACTTATTTGACATCTTGGCTAGACAACAGTTTATTGACAGAGCTATCCAACAAGGATTCTATTTTTACTGATTGAGATCCGGAACCCTAAAAAGCCACGATACACACAGGTCCTCCAACAACCGTTGTGAAGCACAGGCATATAAGCTAGTTTTTATTATTTTGTGAGTGGCACATTGGGATCCACGAGTTTCTTTTGTTCTCCACCATCTATGAAAGCATAAAATAAACAAAAGAAATAAATAGCATTTTAGTGGAAGTGACAAAAAGTTGTGATATTTCTTCTCACCTCAGCATCTAGCTGTGATTCGGTAAGAAGAACACGTGCAGTGCCTAGTTGACCTTCACGGCAAGCAATATGCAATGCATTATCTCCTTCTGAATCTGATGCATCAGCATCAGCACCATTCTGCAGCAGAGCTGACGCAACAGCTGCATGGCCTGCTCCTGTTGCAACATGCAAAGCTGTTCTTCGGTGGGCATCACGGTCATCTACCTGCAAGAGTAAATGAAATGTATAACCATTCAAGTAGCACAATGTAAGAACGAACAGATTTATTTCATATTAATAAACCTGTGTAGATATTGAATGGCATACAGCTAACTTTCTGACTAGGGTACCATACAAGATAATTTTTATATCTTGTGGTTTCATTGTGTACTTCAGTTACTCCAGTAAGTTACATATCTTCACAACATCCATACTGATCCTGCTTTGAGAGTTCTGCTGCAACACTAAAATAGTTCTCCATTTTGAAGTACATTGAAACATTCGTAATTTATCTTCAACTTGATCTGTGAAAGCAACATCTGTTGCAATTAACTCCAATTTAATTAACCAGACAACAAACCAAATCACATCCACTTGGTACTCTACCCCAATCTTGGTCATAACATACTTCAGTATTAAATATTTATTTGTTTGGCAACACATTCTGCATCTTCTTGCAAAACTTTACACATATCCCCCTCGCGCAGTCAGAAAACATACAATCCTGCAACTCTTTGACAAATAATACAACTATTGCAATGTTGAGCCAGACTCAAAGCAGGCAGTAAATGATATGAGGATCTTACAGAAAAATGATGCATCAGCAAAAAACCTTATGAAAAAAATAAAAATGTAATGAACAGTATTCTTACAACAATAGAAAATTCCTTGTGCTAAATACACTGCTCGAAAGAATTAGAAGACATATGTTAATGTATTTTATTCAGATATCAGTTTCATTTGTAATTTGTGCTTGGTACAGTGTAATATTCTGCTGTTTCAACTCTGTATTTGAGGTTTACATGGCATTTACTTACAGCGAGACACCACAGGACTGCCATAATACGGAGAAAGTCATTCTCATTGCCCTGTAATATGTTGTGTTATCACCTCATATGGCCAGCACAATTGCACACCTGCATGACACAGACAGAAAGACGTTATCAACTATGTTTTGAGGCATATTGTGCAGTCTTCCCTGTGTACAATATCCAGCTCTGCAACTTTTGTGGGAGGTGCTGGTCTGGGTGCAATGTGTGTGTCAAAAGCTCCCCAAATATGCTCATTTACTCTTAAGTCTGGTAGACAAACTGGTCATTCCATTCATTCAATTCCCTCAGCTTCGAGAATGTTTTTCACCAGTGCAGCTCTGTGGGGAAGACCATTATCAACCACCATGAGGGACCCATCTCCTATGGCACCAGTGTAGGGCACAACAAGAAGGAGGAGGATCTCTTCTATATACCTCCAAGTAGTCAAAGTCCCATTCTGAAAGACAGAGGTCCGTACATCCACCAATATTGACTTCTTCCCACACCATTTGACCACCACGATACCATGGTGATGTTTCCTCTATGTAAGCAGGATTGTTCAGAGCACATTCTCTCTAGGTGAGGGGATGGCAATTGTTCAGCTGAACACACAATCTTGACTCATCTGAACAGAACCTGGTACCATTCATTATAACTCCAATCCTGATGTTCCTCCACCCAGTTTCTGTGGGCTAAACAGTGTCTTAGTTTTAATTAGACACACACCACAGATCTTCAGGCATTGCGGCCACATTACTGAAGGCTATTTCAGACTGTTGATATTGTACATCCTGTTGCTTCCTGGAGGGTGTGTTGCATTCAGCCTTCTGTATCAGTGGGCTATTAACGAAAGGTAATTGTCATCTGTTGCTGGTGTTACCCATGGATGACCTTGGCCTTGCCTTCTTTTAACAGTTGCTGTTGTTTGAGTCACTACTAATTGCAAACGGCTCTATCTGTATGTGTCCCACTTCCAACCTTCCTATGGCTTCCAATCACCACAACATCAGATGAGTCACATTGCTGTTGCACTGCACTACCTACTCACTACATTATATGCACCCAACTGCTTGCTCAGTTGTTTGAAAGAGTAAACACAAGTCGACACAAACCCAATGCGAAGCAAATTTCTTTTGCCATTATGTAGTTTCCACTCTGTAGAACTCATAGACTTCCAACCATTTTAGTTCATTATGCCGGTGACAATACTTAAGAACGTAGATACTTCACCTGTTCCCTGAATTGTTTTGACTAGTGTAGTTATGCAAAGACAACAGTTATCTTTAGACTGATGACCAAGTGGCAGTTGCACCTAAATCATCTTTGATGATGCTCAGGTAAAAATGAGATGAAAGTTTAAGACTGTAGGACACAACTATTACCTAATGGATCTTCTGAGTGTAGTACAGTAAGACTGTATGCCACTTATTTATCTACTGACAGTCTGATAAACAGTGCCTCATGAAACCCTCTTACCGCAATAGGAAATGCTCATGTAGTGGAATTGTAAAGCATGTAACATAATGATGGATATTTTGTAATAGGAAATCTACGTATGAAAATCTTGAGAATTGATGATAATACGTTGATATGATGAATACGTTGACATTATTGAGTGCAAGCCTGGCTATTCCAGCTCTGCGCAGTGCCAACTAAATTAACTTTCTTGACTACTGAGTCAATAAACTCGTGGCAATAATATAGTCTTATAAAAATTATTCTTCAACTACTTCTTGAAATGATTCACCACCTTTTAACTTTAAAAGGTACACAGAACATTTTTATTGTATTTAACATACAATATAAGTATTATCTGACCTTTCATATTCGGTCTACAATCAAGAAGTATGAATAATGAACAATGTTCCAACTTAAAAACGAACAAACACCTTCTTACACGAAATACTCCATTTAACAAGCTTCCCTGATTTAAGTATCTCTATGGAAGTGTGTAATCTTAGTCTTGGCCAGACACATGCTGAAGTCAAGTGTTCCTGTGGAAAGAAAATTCTTTCACATGATCTCTTCCAGCATTTTAAATAAATCCCCTCACAAATCAAAGTAGATATTTTGTGCCTTATCTGGAATAAGTTATATAAAACATGTTACATCACAATAGCTAAATTTGGCATAAATGGAAACAATACAACTGAACTAACATCAGAATGCCCGATACACTAGTAACTTAGTAGTTAAATGAACAGGAAATTCTAGTAAGAAATTAATGTACAACAATATTCATGAAGATCAACAGTTAGTTTGAAACTTTCCAACATTATAATCTAGAGTCAAACCTGGACCCATACCTCCTGCAAGAATGCTCTGGGGTCTGCTTGAAATATCTGTATGTAGAGTGTTTTAATCTATTAATCATTTTGCATGTTGACACAGAGTGAAGGGGGTCAATCTGGAGTAGTGATTTTGGCTGAGGTCATGACTGCTGTAGTTTGTGGGGACTGTACCTTTATTAACACGTGCGTGTGCGTGCGTGCGTGTGCGTGTGCATTTAGTGTTTGCTTTCCTGTGTATGGTTGTCCAATAAGCAACACAGAGTTGTCCGTGAGTGAAATATGTATTCTATTAAATTTCTTTCTCATCAAGATTTTCATTTCTATGATTATGATGATGACGATGATATGATTAGGAACTGAATCAAATAATTAAAAAAAAATTACCTATTTTAGTATGATATTCCATTTTTGTGATTTATCTGTTGAACTAAAAAATTTTTGTTGCTAAAATTGCTTGTAACACTAAACAGCTTATGTGGTGTATCTCCATAAACAGACACACTTTTTCCAATAATTAAGTTATTTGTTGTCTACTTTACATTGCACAACTCATCAGGTAAGATACTTCAGCTAAAGCATGGGTCAGAGTGATACATTCTGTTTCCAAGTTGCAGCCTGGAACATTGGTTATCATTCTTGAATGCTCAATAAAATTAGAGAGCACTTTTCCACTTATAGAAACACGTACATGTGTTGTCATCTTGGATAGGTGGTCTCCTTCCCACTACTCCTGTGGAGGTATTCCATAAAACATCCACAAACATGCCAGTCAATCCCTATGCCACTTCCAATTCCAACCCCTTGCCACAGGGAGAGAAAACCTACCCATTCCACCCAATCAGCAATATCTATTCCAGTTGTATCACAGGCTTATCCTAAACCATCTGAGGTTAGGGCAATGATGAAAAAAAGCTTTGTCAGTTACCAATTCTGCTGCTATCATTGCACAGTTTAAAAAAACTGACTACAACCACCAACCATGAGTCCACAAGAATGAATGGCAGCCAACAAACTGTGGACCACAGCATTCAGCTGATTTTAGCATGCTCATTTTCAAAAGTTATTTCATAGTCAGGCCATCTGGAGGGGATCAGCTCTCCTGTACTAATATAACTTACTGTTCCTACACCCCCTCCCCCTCAAATACAACACTTCCAATCCCCCACCCACTCTTCCCCAACCAACACATCTACTTCCACACTCTGTAAGCCACCTCTAAAGTATGGTTTGGTTTGCATGGCACAAATGACTCCAGGTAAGCCTCCTATGGACTCCAATCTCTCTAATTTTATTCTCAAGGTCTATTCATGAGGTATACCCATGTGATCAAAAGTATCCACGCATCTGGCTGAAAATGACTTACAAGTTCGTAGTGCCCTTAATTGGTAATGCAGGAATTCAATATGTTGTTGGCCCACCCTTAGCCTTGTTAACAGTTTCCACTCTCACAGGCATATGTTCAATCAGGTGCATTTCTTGGGGAATGGCAGCCCATTCTTCACCGAGTGCTGCACTGAGTAGAGGTATTTATGTAGGTCAGTGAGGCCTGGCAGAAAGTCGGTGTTCCAAAACATCACAAAGATTTTCTGTACAACTCAAGTCAGGACTCTGTGCAGGCCAGTCCATTACTGGCATGTTATTTCCATGTAACCTCTCTGCCACAGGCTGTGCATTATAAGCAGGTGCTAAATTGTGTAGAAACATGCAGTCAACATCCCTGACTTGCTCTTCATCAGTGAGAAGCAAGAAGGTGCTTAGAAGATCAACGTAGGCCAGTGCTGTGATAGTGCTACACAAAACAACAAAGGGAGCAAGCCCCCTTCATGGCCTGCAGGCAGGCAGGCAGATGACATTCACCAGGCATTCGCCATACGACACCCTGCAGTCGTATCGTCACATAATGTACCATGATTCGTCACTTCACTCAACATTTTTCCACTGTTCAATCAGCCAATGTTTATGCTCCTTACACTAAGTGAGGCGTCATTTGGCATTGACCTGTGTGATGTGTGGCTTATAGGCACCCACTCAACCATGAAACCAAAGTATTGTCACCTCCCAACTTAATGTCATAGTACTTGGAGTGGATACTGATGCAGTTTGAAATTTTGTGTGTGATGGTCTGGATAGATGCTTATCTATTACACCGTACAACCACTTCAATTATCGGCTGTCTCTGTTGGTCAACAGACTAAGTTCGGCCTGTATGCTTTCGTGATGTGTATGTCCTTTGACATTCCATTTCACTCTCACATCGTAAACGGTGGATCTAGGATTGTTTGGGAGTGTGTAAATCTCATGTACATTCTTCAGACACAATTGACACCCAGTCACCTGACCATACTTAATGTCCATGGGTTCGCAGAGCAACCCACTCTGCTCTCTCATGATGTCTAATGAATACTTAAGTCACTGATTGGAGTACCTGGCAGCAGATGGCATCACAATGCACCTAATATGAAGAATGTATGTTTTTGGGGGTGTCCCGATACTTTTGATCATATAGTGTATGTAGGAAGAAGCAATATATCAGTTGGCCCTTTAAAATATGTACACACTCTGAACTTTGAAAGAAGCCCATCCATCATGCAGAATATGTCTCCTCCAGCATCTGCCACTGGAGTTTACAAATGATATCTGTGACAATGTCTTCCTTACGAAATGCACCTGTAACAAAGTTTTCTGCTGTTCTCCTTTGCATCTGCTCTATTTGTTTAAAAATCCTAACAGAGACCCCCACATTGATAAGCAATATTCAACAACTAGTCATACGAGTTTTGCATATTTGCAGAATTTTATGTTGAGAGGCAATTGCCACCCCCCTGCACCACATGTCAATACACTGCAGATTGTCCTGCATTTCTCTACAGTTTTCAAGTGTTTTGACTATTCAATATACTACAGCATCATCTGTGAAAAGCCTCGGTGCCTTCCTACAATATCTCTCAGGTCATTTATATTGTGTGAAAAGCAACACTCTTGACACTCACTTGGGGCATGCTAGAAATCTTTTTCACATCTGAAGACCTCTCTCTCTCCATAGAGAATCACATGTTGCATTCTGTTACCTAGAAACTCTTAAATCCAATTGCACAGTTGGTCTGATATTCTGCATGTCCTTTTTTTGTTCATTAAGTAACAGTTTACAACCATATTGAATGCCTTCCGAAAATCAAAGAACAGTTTCTATGTGGTAGCCTGTATCTACTACTTTCAGTGTTTCAAGGACAAATAGCATGAGGTGGGTTTCACATAATCTTTGCTTTTGGAATCAATTTTGACTTCTACAGAGGAGATTTTGCATCTCCGGGTATGTCATAATACTTTCCAAAATTCTACAACACGATGTCCGAGATATAGGGCAATGCTTTTGCACTTCTGTTCGAAGATCCTTTTTGAAAATAGAAATGACTTGTGCTTTTTTCCCCCCTATGATTAGGAATGCTTAACTTCTCTTGGGACCTACAGTAGTGTCTGCCATTTTGTTTCCATGTAACAATTCAGAGGTGGAACTACATGAAACAGGCTCGGAATAAGACTATTATTTTGGCATTTTGTATGTCATCCTTTGTTTCAAAGGATGTCCGGAATGTCCAAATTTACTGTTCTGATCTATTCTATGATTTAATACAAGAAAGAAAAAAAATCAGGATTTTCTGTCAAGTCAGTACACAGAACTTTACAGTTTTTGACTGCCTCTCACAAGTTGCTCCTTACTCTAATTTTGTCATCTTAATTTTTGGTTGTCTGCAAGACTATAGCTATGCTTTCAGTGAAGTTCTATTTGCTTTCATAAAAGTTTATAACATAGTTGTTGAACCAGGGTGGAATGTTCCCATCTCTCATAATTTCATTTGACACATATTTAACAACAGCATAATGTACAATGCTTCTGAATGTTGTCCACTTATTTCCAATATTGTCTGATGGAGACAATTTTTCTTCTTCTTCTTTTTTTTTTTTTTTTTTTTTTTTGAAATCTGGCTCTTGTCACTCTTGCTAAACAGAAGTGTCTTCCCATGTTTCTTGATACTCTCAATACTGTAATGGCCTTCTGACCTCAGATTTTCTATTCTGTGCTAACTGAGTCTTAAAGGTTTGGTCTGTTAAGTCACCTGCAGGTCTAAGATGTTATCTCTGAGTGTTCTCTATGAACTGCTTAAGGTAATTTTTGGATAAAGCACTTTGAACAATTTCATTCAGTTCTCTACTCCTACAACACATATTAAACCCTTACATGTCCCTGTCTATCAGTTACGTTAAAATCTCCACCTAATACATTCTACAAATTTACACGAGATATTTTCCAAGTTTTCCCTTCAGATGTGCCACCTTTATTGCTGTTGAGCCAGTCAATATATAAAAACATTCATTAATAATCGATAATGCAGTTTTAACTCTGGTCTGCACTTAAATTATTTCACATTCTTCATATGCACCAATATCACTTGATATATTTTTATTGTTATAAAGATGCATCCTCAGAGTACAGCCTGTCCTTGCAATATATATTCCAGTTTCACTTCGGAATTTCACTGTTACTGACATCTGTCAGTTCACCATCCCTAGTACTAAGTGGGTATGTAGCCATTTATAAGTTATTGCAAATGCTGCCCTGTCTTGACTCAGAATGCATCTTTCTGGGTCTAGGGTGGGGTTTCTCAAACCTAAAATACCACTTGTACACTAGACACTATTCTGCTACCATAGTAGCTGCCTCCTGTGTGTAGTGCATCCCTGAACTATTCAGGATGATCCTTTATTTCTTTACCAGGTACCGGAGGTCAAGAAATTTGCATCCGAGATCTCCAAAGAATAATCTGAGTGTGGTTCAAGCCCTTCAGTTGGCTCCAAACCAGAAGGTCACCATCTGCTTCCACAACAGAAGTGAAACTTGCTACCTTAACCAAATCAGTGAGTTGCTTGTCTAAACAGAGAATGGCTTCTGAACCTGTGTGGCCAGTGTCATTGGTGCCAAAATTATCAACAATTTACATCAGGATGAATTCCAGTGCTCTGTATCACCAACATAAGAGCTGACAGAGCTGCCACCACATCTCGGATGAGACCCCCCTCCCCCAACCAACAAGTAATCCTGAGTGGACACTGGCCTTCTTCCCCATCTTACAATTATTATACTCAAGGGGCTTCATCTCCCACCTAACATCGGAGCAAACCTACCCTCCATATTGTCCAGATCCATCAGGAAGGTCAGCCACTATCCTAACAGACAAGGCAGCTTGTGATGGTTCATAGGTACTATCATCAGTGGGCAATACCTCAAACCTGTTACTGGTGCATGAGGATAGACAATGGGCTAGTATCAACTTTTACTTTCCGCCCAGAAATACATGACCCCTTGCCCCGTCAAACATCAACTATCACCAAAAGACAATTTTTTGATGATCAGGACGCAGGAATCTGAAGGTGCAAGGACATTAAAGATTCCAGGCAGTGCTACAGACTCCAGAAAACCACAGCATTTAACTAAGGTGTCCCAAAGCCTTTATAGCCTGGGGCAGTAGCCTGAAGCCTGTCGACCTCTTTCCAGTGAATTTTCAACTTTATGTGACCCATTGACTCTCTGATGCCAAAGTCAGACTGTTCAAACAACAAATCATTGACTAGACCTCTACAGACTTCAAGGATTTACACTCTATAAGTTACAATATGTGAAAAAGCTCTTTAACAGTTCAATTAACTACTAAGAAAAATACAGGAAAGGTGAAGTTTTTAACTGGGCAGTCTGCACGTGATACACAGGGCAATGGTTGGTACTGGACTTCCTCCAATTCACCTCCATTTCTCTCTTCCCCTCCCCCCACCTTCCCCCCCCCCCCCCCGCGTGTGTGTGTGTGTGTGTGTGTGTGTGTGTGTGTGTGTGTGTGTGTGTGTGTGTGTATGATCACTTATAAATTGATTTTCAGAGGATGGGAAATTAATGGACACAAATATATTTGTAAACATTTAAAATCTTCTTCATATAAAAATTTTTTTTAAACGTAAGAAGAGTTAAAGGTGTGAAGAAACAGATAACGGGCTATATAGGAATAATAATAATAAATAATAATAGTAATAATATTAACAATAATGCTAAAACAGGCAACTACAGAATTTATAAAGGAAAAAACCAGAAGAGTATATCTTTGGAAAATACCCCTTATTAGGTACAGCTTTTATTGTTAGAAAAAAATATAACAGAGTCCGTAATAAACTTCAATTCTATGTCCAACAGGCTCTCAACAATGACGATAAAATGTAAAAAACAAAATGTATACGCTAGTGAATGCTCATACTCCAACAAATTTTCACAATAAGAAAAATCCGATCAAAGTACAGACTTTCTGGGAAGAACTAGAAGACACGATTCAGAAGATTCCAAAAGAAATCATCATCATCATCATCATCATCCTACTCAGGGATTTTAATGCACAGCTTGGCAAGGAGAGGAAATACAAGAACATCATTGATGAATATCCAGCACATAGGGGGACAAATAACAATGGAATAAGACTTGTGGAACTCTACCAAGTCTTCAACCTCAAAATTATGACTACATGCTTAAAGAAACAACCGAAGAAGATGAAGACGTGGAAAGCACCAAATCAGCTCCTTGGAGAGTACCAAATTGACCACATAGCCATTTCTAGAAGAGAATTTAAAACAATTCAAAATATTAAGGTTCAGAAAGGAGCCAAAGTGGACTCGGATCACTATCTTGTTAAATCCAAAATAAAATTCATCCCAAATTCGGTAAAAAATAATAGGAAACCTACGAGAAAGACTTTTGAAACCAATAATATTGATGCAGACACTAAAAATATCTTCAAATCAAAATTGCAAGGGGAGATATGGGAGGAAATGAAGTCTCAAATAATGAAATCGGCAGAAGAAGAATCTTTTCCAACTAAAATTAAAAGGAAGAATATCTGGTGGAATGACAAATGCAATGAAGCATTGGACAACAGGTAAACACTTTGGCAAAAATTTAAATCTAATCTAACACAAACCTGGAAAGGTTCAGAGAAGGTAGAAAAATAGCATCCTACACAGTTAGAAACGAAAAGAGATTTTTGAAAAATTATCCCTTCAACAAATACAGGTACACTTCACTCAACACAAATCAAGAGACTATTACTAATTCTTCAAAAGACACCTGAATGGGTATGAAGCACCCAGTTTAAATTTTCATGACAAAACAGGGAAATTAGATACAAATGACCAAGAGAACTGCAATATTTCAGCACATTACTTCAAAGACCTCAATTGTAAAGTGCCCCTGAGAAACCAGAATTTAAAACTACAGAAATTCCTGCAGAATCACATCCACAATTTCTAGATGAAGTTCGGCAAGCTATAAAATCCCTAAAGAACAACATATCTTCTGGTGAAGATGGAATCATAGCTGAACTGTTGAAACTAGGCGAGGAAAAAGTAATACTACACCTCGATACAATTATTAAAGAAATTTGGCAAACCGAGAAGATCCCAGAAGATTGGAGGATGGCACTTATACATCCACTCCACAAAAAGGGTGACAGATCAGACGTGAACAATTACAGGGGGGTTTCCCCATTCATCCGTTCCATACAAGGTCCTTACAAGATATTATGAAACAGAAGTGAACCAGTTCTTGATCCATGGATAGGAGATTATCAAGGTGGATTTTGAAAAGGGAGGAGCTGTTCAGAGTAAATTACAAATCTTAAAAACGTAATTAGAACACGTGCTGGTCAACCACATGCTATACTATTTATTGATTTTAGAAAAGCATATGACTCAATAGACAGAGAAAGCCTCAGTAGAACTCTGGAGGAATTCGGAATTGATAGAAAAACTAGAGAGATTGTTAAGCAAACACTGACGGATACAAAGTCCAAGGGGAAATTTCGAGGCAAGTTCTCAGACCCTTTCAAAATCCAAACAGGTTTGAATCAAGGGGATTGGCTCTCCCCAATCTTATTCAACATCACTCTAGAAAATATAATAAGGGAGACGTTGGCGGAATATACACAAGAAAAAATGAAGGGAATTTCTTTTGGAGGATCAGGCTTACGATACATGCGGACGGTACTGTGCTACTGTCCACAAATATACCAGATGCAATTAAAAAAATAGAAATTTTAGCAAAGCATGCAGCTAAATTTGATTTACAGATAGATTCTTGTCTAACAAATTTAAGGAAGTCAACAAATTGCACACAATTATTGGAGGCATTGAAAGGGTCAAACACTTTAAATATTTGGGAGAAACAATAATGGATACTGGCATAGAAAAAGAAGCTGTCAAACTTCGAGTAGCTAAACTTAAGAGGGCACAAATTTTAACAATGAAGCTGTACAACAAAAAATGCTTATCTCGAAATGCAAAGTTATTACACAGTAACAAGAAGAGAAGCTTCTTCGTGGACACACACACACACCACACCACACCACACACACACACACACACACACACACACAAAAAGGGGTGAAACATGGGTAAAGATGAGCAATGAGAAGATCTATCAATTTATTAAACCAGTTACAACAGAAATGAGAAAGAGAAGGCTTATGTTCTTCAGTCATCTGGTGAGAAAGGATGACAGCAGATTAATGAAGAAAATCTTCAATTTGAATCAACAGAGGAAAACACCCAACTGTTGGTTGCAAGGAATAAAGAAAGACCTTGTGGAACTTAGACTCACAGAAATGGATGTGATGAATAGGGACGGTTACAGGAAAGCAGTAAAAGAATTAGAGGTTTTTCAGGAGGCCCCAAGAAAGAACACTAACAGCAAACTGACAGCTGAACATCAGGCAAAAATGGCAGCAGGCAGAAGAGCAGCCCTAGAGAAGAGAGAGAAGAAACTGAATATGGTGTCAAAATTTGTAACACAGTCCTTAGTTGGCCAATTCGTGTAAATAAATAAATAAATAGGTAAAATTACTGTAAGCACAATAAATATAATGAACACATCAAAATGTGCAACTTCCTCTTAAATTTGTGATATCCTGATTTTTTGCTGATAAACCAAGAACCTTGCACTTTGCACGTTACCAACGTAGCAATATAGTCTATTTGGGGAAGTTTCATTACTTACCCTTGCTCCAGCAAGCACCAAAGACCTGACAAGCATCTCTGATCCAGCAGCTGCAGCAAGTTGCAATGGTGGTGTCTGGCTCGTATCTTGCACTCTGGAGTTAACATCCACGTGGATTGAAAGCAGAAAAAGAACACTCTCCATGTCTCCCTTTTGGATAGCTGTGTGCAGGAAGTTCCGGCCCTTATTGTCATACTGCAAATAATAATAATTAAACTATTACAATTTACTGAATTTACTTTTAGGAAGAAAGAATTTTAAAAATGCTGTTATGTATCGCACAAGACTTCACTATAAGTGTGGTGCGCCTGAAAATATGTATGCACACTGCAATGCGAGTTGTGCAAACCATAGAAGTGAGCACTGGTGAGGGATCTGGGTTATTGCTTTATTTCCTTTTCAGTTTACGAGTTTATAACAGATTTTCCTTTCATTCATTTTTAATGACGTTTTATAAAAATAGCCTAGAAGATGAATAATGATAAATAGCTATAATATTACTGTGTATATTACTTTATATTGCAGTGTTTCGACCATGTGCGGCTTCTCAATGAACTTGCAAACACTAAAAGCTTTCTTCTCTCTTTTTGAAAGAGGTATAATTCTCACTGCAAGGTTACTTCTTCCCTATTTCAGTTGTAAATGTAGGAGGAGGACCAAATAGTCTGTTCCTCCTGCAGTTTTAACATCTTGTTGCTAATATCCGACCTACTTGTTCTCCGTAGATTATTCTTAGAACCAAGGACAGAGAAAGAGAAAGTATGCAATTAACACACAATAACGTCTTCAACACAAAGTATTTTAGCAATTAATTAACATTTTATTGCATTTTAGATATAATTAATGAACTACATGGCTCATCAATCTAGATACACGTTATCTAGATCACGTCAAAACATAGAATCTTCTCGTACAAGACTAACAAAAGAATATATCACATTGTTTACTTAACACAATTCCAAGGAGTCCAAATTTCTGACTTCAGAGTATTACATTATCACATTTGCTCCTTGTAGGGAATTGCAGGTGTATTCCTCAACTGTCCACCTAGGCAGACAAAAACTCGAGGCAATACTTCTCACATTTTAATCCCCAAAATAAATATATTTGGCCATCTTATGTCGGGATATAGGAATATAGTGCAACTCAATATACTACAATGTTATACTACATTAATGAGAGGATTACAATATTAACTGTCTGCAAGTTGCAAAATAAAAGGTATGTTATTATGAAATGTAAGTTTTACATCATAATTTGAAAACCATTCATCCCTAATTGATGAAGAGAGAAAAGGAGTGTGGAAGTAGTGTGTGTGCACGCGCACTTGTGCGTGTGCGTCAAGATTACTACAAAAAATATTATCCCCTTTCTGTGTGAATTATAATGCCATGGCAGCCACCTACGATACAAATTGTGCAGGAACTGTCCCATCAATTTTAAGAAAGAGGAGACACTAAGACACACTGAGCAGTACCTCTGCCGCAATGGATGAAGTAGTAATTAAGACAGGTACTAGTATGTACTTAGTGGATGGTCAAAGTTCTCAATCTGATTCTCAAAAGGAAAATTTATGTTTTCAAAAACTTTTAATTTTTAAAAGCATGAGAGATAAGGAGGCACAACTGGAAAATGGAACTACACTGGTCAAAAATTTAGGGATCAGTTGATAGATCTAAGTTCTTAAATATTTTCATCAGCAAAATGGTTTAACATCTTTCTGTTGGTTCTACGGAGTGGAGACAACCAACATTATGGCAACTGAGATAGTGGTAGTACCAGAAAGTTGCTGCAGAGAACGTTGGTGTTGACCTGCGTCTACTGTAACAAACAAATTACACAAGCAGCTGGGTTCAGATAGTGTAGTGAGCACGTAGTGCAATGAAACAACAATGTGACTTACCTTTCGGGCTACAGCACAGAGCTGTAGGAAGGATGGAAGCAGGGCAGATACAGAGGGAGGTGGCTACAGCTATTGGAGTGACCAAAAGTGTAATTTTCAAGAACTGGATATGATTTTAGGCAACAGGAACAGTTAAAAGAAGGCAAGGCCAAGGTTGGCCATGGGTAACATCAGCAAGATATTTCCATTATCTCCAGTTAACAGCCCTTCGAGACTAGAGGCCGAATGCAACTAAGCTACAACGCACCCTCCAGGCAAGCAGCAGTAGTACATGCAATATGAACACAAACAGTCTGAAATTGCCTTCGGAAAAGTGGCCTCTATGCATGGAGGCCTACAGTTTGTGTGTCCCATTAAAACAATGGCACCATTTAGCCCGCAGAAACTAGACAGAGAAACAATGTTTGGTTGTGTGGCCATATTCCGCAGCAGCTGTTAAAATTGATTCTAAGAGGTAATCTGTCTTATGCTGACTGCAATTAAGGGATTTATTTTACACTAGACGTGTTTGGCTTTTTTATTTTAAAAGCGTCTTCTGTGGTCTGTAAATGATACAAAGGTTTGTACAGTGTTTTCGATAAATAGATTAACAACAGTTTTTAAAAAACATTTTGCATGTTAGGCCTAAGTGTTTTTAACTTAATATTCGGTCTACTCACAGTGTTGTTGATACACACACAGAATATCCAATATTTTCCAAACACAAGGCATCAAAATAGCCCTCAAACTAACAACTCACTTCAAAAATATTGTCCAAAATCAATAGAAAATACAGATCTATACAGAAAATCAGGAATATACCAACTGAAATGCAACACGTGATGGAAGATACATTGGTCAGACTAAAAGAACATTTGACAGCAGATATAAAGAGCATTTACGAGCCTTGAAGTATAAAAACAAGTCACTCAACATTAGCAGAACATCTACACCAAAACCAACATAAAATGACCACCAGAGACACAAACACGGAAATCTTAAGAATAAACAAAAACAAAAAACACCTGCTCATCCTTCAAGAAAACTATCATATCCAAAAAACAATAACAGAAAAGAAATATCTCATAAATGACCAAACCAATCTAGCAAACAAGACACTTTTCAAGCTTCTTGACCACCTAACATAAATATAAACATTATGAGAGTTAACCCCCCTTTCATAAAAACACAAATAGCGATACCCTCACCCCCCCCCCCCACCATTATAACCCAATTAAACCTGCATTTACTCATCCAAAAAAACATCATAACACCCTGTTCACGAAATTAAATCTCTCTCTCTCTCTCTCTCTCTCTCTCTCTCACATACACACACACACTGAATTAAGTCATATTTATGTATTATTATATATAATGTTGGCAACATACACAGACCACATGAAAAACCAATCAACAGACGAAAACATCACCACACTGTAGTGAAATGATAAATAAACAGGCAGGCATTCCACTTATAACAGGTGATATGTAATCTGTACACATTTCAAAAAGTGAAGTGATGTGATGCACTGAGATGAAAAAGAAAAAACGAAACAAAAACACACGAAAAGTGCTGCACACAGCCCTCAAACACATGCCAGGAACAAACTAACTCCAGCCAACAAGGCGGACAAACAGTAGTAACATGTAAAGAAGAAACATCAACATCATGAGTAGACTCTTAGGTCTAACGTGCAAAATGATTCTTAATAACTGTTTTTAATCTATTTATCGAAAACAAACTGTACAAACCTTTGTATCATTTACAGACCACAGAAGATGCCTTTAAAATAAAAAAACCAAAATGCGTCTGGTGTATAACATAAATATCTCAATTGCAGTCAGCATAAGACTGATTTCCTCTTAGAATCAATTGGACAGAGAAACATCATGATTGGAATTGTGATGGTTGGCACCGAGTTCTGTTCAGACAAGAAGATTTTGTGGTCAGTCGGACAATCTTAATTCCCTCTTCTGGAGAGAATACTGAACTTGGAACAATCCTGTTCATGTGCAGGAAACATCACTATATCATGATGTGGACATGAGTGGAGAGAGAGAGAGAGAGAGAGAGAGAGAGAGAGAGAGAGAGAGAGAGAGAGTGAGTTCGTAAGCAGTTCGTAAGTTTAGGGACTGATGACCCCTTAGTTAAGACCCATAAGCTGTACAAACATTTGAACATTTTGAGGGAGGGAGGGAGAAGGGGGGGAGTCAGAGTTAGCTCAATTTGGTGTCACTGTTAATCAAAATGGTCAAAGTTAAAAAGTGATCAGATGTGATTACGGGTTGAATGTTGATAGTGGTGAGGAGTCCAATAACTTTTTGCTGGACACATGTACATTTCGAACAGGATTTTTTTTTCTTAAAACATATGTGGTTTTGATCAACATTATTGTTCGTTTATTTATATAGGGCGGGTGTCAATCTTATTAGTTACAGTAGTGCCATTTCAAATACTGGTTAGACTTCAGGACTGTGGAGAATCAATATACACAGTCTTACATAACACCCTTCCAATAACTAAGTAAAACTGTTACTGCAGAAACTTTTGTAGACAACAGTCATTACCTGTATAATAAAACCCAAAGATTCTGACAAGCACCTGCAGATATTGGTATATTAATATTGATGAAGCAGTTTACATGAATTTGTTCAAAGTGACCTTATGAATGGGAGAGAGAGAGAGAGAGAGAGAGAGAGAGAGAGAGAGAGAGAGAGATATTTGCTTCATTTGTTCCCTCTCCCTTGTGAAATATGGAGGGACAGGAATTTGTTACCTCACCCATTGGTTACTGATACAGTTGCACTATAAATTACTTCTGACATCTATCACCTCTGGTTGTACAATGGCACTAGTGTTGAAGATTGTCCACATGCAATTGTGCTTCTGTTAGCGTGCTTGCTTGCTTTATCTTTCCATAAATGGTATTAAAGCCAAAGTTTTGAATTTCTCTGCACATCACATTCTTGCTACATTTATGCCTTGAATACACCATAATATACAGCTTTTTTTTTTTGTGGTTT
This sequence comes from Locusta migratoria, assembly GCA_026315105.1. Lineage (NCBI taxonomy): Eukaryota > Metazoa > Arthropoda > Insecta > Orthoptera > Acrididae > Locusta > Locusta migratoria. Next base: position 165,923,967 of record CM048751.1, on the reverse strand, counting down.
TAGGGCGCACAACTTCTATGGTCATTAGCGCCCAGCCAAAAACATAATTCGCTAAATCTCAAAAAAAAAAAAAAAAAAAAAAAAAAAAAAAAAAAAAAAAAAAAAAAAAAAAAAAAAAAAAAATTGGTGACTGTCAGAACATCAACAAGAGGCTAAAAACGAAAGATAAAAGACAATAAAAGGGTTAAATATCCTTGGATAAGTTGGCCAAGTTGATAAAACGCAAAACTCTAGCAGCTGCTCGTGTGTCATCAGCTAAAATTTCCTCCAGAGTAGACGGAAAGTGAAGGGCTACACGGAGATGATTAAAAATTACGCAAGACAGTAAAACATGTCGCACGGTCAGCAGTTCACCGGAGGAGCACAGCGGTGCACGGTCGGCGGATAGCAAGTGACGGTGGCTGAAACAGCAGTGACCAATCCGCAACCGGGCCAGGATAAACTCCTCCCGCCGAGAGGGGCTTGAGGAGGTCCTCCAAGTGGTCGGGATCGGTTTTACAGTTCGCAATTTATTGTTCGACATTGAAAACCACGCACTGTGCAATTGCGACACGATACTCCAGCAGGGAGCCCATTGAACATCGTCCGATGGGATGCAAAAGGTAGCTACGCAAGGTAAAAGAGCTGCGGCCTTGGCCGCTATGTCGGCGGTCTCATTCCCGGGCACACCTACGTGGCCAGGGACCCACAGGAAAGAAACGTGACAGCTGTCGTCTGCTAGCATCTGGAGGGAGCGTTGGATCCGATACACGAGAGGATGGTTCGAAAAAGGGTCCTTAAGACTCTGCAGGGCACTAAGGGAGTCCGAACATATGGCATAGAAAGGTTGGCGGGGGCGGCAGGTGTACAAAACGGCCTGGTGGAGGGCAAAAAGCTCAGCTGTGAAGTTAGAGCACCGGTCAGGGAGCTTGTATTGGAAACGGTTGTCCTCGACGATGAAGGCAGATCCGACACCGGCAGTGCTCTTGGAACCATCAGTGTAAATAAATATGGCGTTTTCGAACCGCGAACGGAGTTCGACAAGCCTCAAGTGGTATACCAAATCCGGAGTGCTCTCTTTGGGGAGCGAACTAAGTTCGAGGTGAGTGTGAACCTGGGCCTGATGCCACGGTGGCAATGGGCTTTCGCTCTACCGAAAGGTGGAAGGAAGGGTAAAATCGAGCTGCTGTAGTAGGCGGCGAAACCGAACTCCAGGTGGAAGTAAGGCAATCGCAGACAACTGATATTGGCGATCGAGTAAGTCGTCAAAAAATAATCGGTAATATGGATGGTTGGGCATAGACCGCAAGTGGCATGCGTACCAAGACAAGAGTATGTCACGTCGAGTCGTCAAGGGTAATACAGCAGCCTCGGCATACAAACTTTCAACAGGGCTGGTATAAAATGCATCGGTCGCCAGGCGTAATCCCCGATTGTGAATAGAGTTAAGACGGCAGAGAATCGACGGCCGTGCAGAAGAGTATACAAGGCTTCCGTAGTTGAGCTTCGACTGAACAATGGCCTGGTACAGGTGAAGCAGGATGGTACGATCAGCTCCCCATGACGTGCCACTGAGGACACGAAGAACGTTAAGAGATCGGGCACAACGGGCAGCCAGGTAGGACGCGTGTGTGAACCAGCAAAGTTTACGATCCAACATGAGTCCCAAGAATTTCGTAGTCTCCACGAAAGGGAGAGCAACAGGGCCGAGATGTAGAGAAGGTGGAAGAAATTCCTTGCATCTCCAGAAGTTTATACACACAGTTTTCTCAGTGGAGAATCTGAAGCCGTTTGCGATGCTCCATGAATATAGACGGTCAAGACAGCGTTGAAGAGAACGCTCCAAGAGAGACATCCGCTGGGCGCTGCAATAAATTGCAAAATCGTCAACAAAGAGAGATCCGGAGACGTCGGCTGAAAGGCAATCTACGATCGGATTGATTGCAATGGCAAAGAGCGCCACACTCAAGACGGAGCCCTGTGGTACCCCATTCTCCTGGCAAAAGGTATCTGACAAAACAGCCCACCCGTACCCGGAACTTGCGATCCGCCAAAAACGCTTGAATGAAAAGAGGAAGGCGGCCCCGAAGGCCCCATGTGTGCAATGTGCGGAGAATGCCCACTCTCCAACAGGTATTGTATGCCTTCTCCAAGTCAAAGAACACTGCTACTGTTTGACGCTTCTTTAGAAAGTTATTCATAATGAAGGTCGACAACGTAACGAGGTGATCAGCAGCAGAGCGGTGTCGACGAAAACCGCATTGGATATTAGACAGGAGGCGGCGAGATTCGAGGAGCCAGACCAACCAAGCGTTAACCATGTGTTCCATCACCTTACAGACACAGCTCGTCAGAGAAATAGGACGATAGCTGGAAGGAAGATGTTTGTCCTTCCCTGGTTTGGGGATGGCGACAACAATGGCTTCACGCCAACTTGTGGGAACATGACGTTCAGTCCATATGCGATTGTAGGTACTAAGAAGAAAACACTTGCCCGCAGGAGAAAGGTTCTACAGCATTGCAATATGAATGGAATCGGGCCCGGGAGCAGAAGATCGGGACAGGGCGAGAGCATGGTCTAGCTCCTGCATGGTGAAGGCGACGTTATAATTTTCACGATTAAAAGAGTGGAAAGAAGGCAGCCGTGCCTCCTCTACCTGTTTGCGAGGGAGAAAGGCAGGGTGGTAATGGGCAGAGCTCGAAACCTCCGCAAAGAAACGACCCAATGCGTTTGAAACATCAGCTGGGTCCACGAGGACCGCGTTCTCCACGGTCAGGCCAGGAATCGGGGAGTGGACCTTGATGCCGGACAAACGGCGGAGGCCACCCCAGACAACCGTGGAGGGAGTAAAACGGTTAAAAGAACTAGTAAAAGCTGTCCAGCAAGCTTTCTTGCTGTCGTTTATGATACGACGGCACTGCGCTCTCATACGTTTGTAATTGATGCAATTCTCCAAAGTTGGGTGGCGGCGGAAGGTGCGTAAGGCACGGCGTCGGGCTCTAAGCGCGTCGCGGCAGGCTGCAGTCCACCAAGGGACCTGGACACGACGTGGAGAAGAGGATGTACGAGGTATGGAACGTTCAGCAGCAGTGAGAATAACCTCTGTGAGGTATTCGACCTGACTGTCACAGTTGGGAAAATGCTGATTGTGAAAAACAGCCATGGAAGAATAAAGCCCCCAGTCAGCTTTAGAAATGTTCCAACTGGTGGGACGTGGAGATGGGGAGTGATGTAGGAAGTGGATGATACAAGGGAAATGGTCACTCGAGTACGTGTCAGAAAGTGCATACCACTCAAACCGACCGGCAAGCTGAGGAGTGCATATTGCGAGGTCTATATGGGAATAAGTGTGTGTTGTGTCAGAAAGGAAGGTCGGTGCACCGGTGTTGAGGCAGACAAGATCGAGGTGTTGGAGAAGGTCCACCAAAAGGGAGCCTCTCGGACAAGGTGCCGGAGAGCCCCATAGGGGGTGGTGGGCATTAAAGTCGCCTACCAACACGAAAGGTGAAGGGAGCTGGTCAACAAGGTTTAGCACATCTGCCCTAGTAAGGGCAGATGACGATGGCGAATATATATTACAGAGGGAGAAGGTAAATGTGGATAAGGTGATGCGGACGGCAACTGCCTGTAGGTGAGTGTGCAAGGAAATGGGATGGAAATAGACGTCGTCTCGAAGGAGCATCAGAACCCCTCCATGGGCTGGGACACCTTCCACGGGTGGCAGGTCGAACCGCACAGAGGTGTAGTGTGGAAAGTCTGCACGATCACGTGGACGCAACTTAGTTTCCTGGAGGCAGACTAGAAGCGGGCAGTGCAAACGAAGGAGTAATTTTAACTCCTCCCGATTAGAACGAATGCCGCGAATGTTCCATTGAAGGAGCGCCATGATAAAAATGAGAGAAGAAATAAGGATAAAAACCAAGTAGCGAGCGGGGTCACCTCGACGGCCGCTGAGGACCGGATTTCGAGGGAGCACTGCTATCGCTGTCCAGGGGCAAAGGGTCGTGGTCCATAGGTTCGACCAACGCGCCTGCCACCTCCCTGAGTTGATCAGGAGGGGCAGTTTCCACCGCCGGTAAAGGGCCGGGCGCCCGGCAAACGGAGCGTCCCGGTGAAACAGAAGACGGCCGAGGCCGGCAACTGTTGGACGGCGCGACAGATGGGTCACGCCTCGGCGGGGAAGGAGAGGAACTCTTTTTCTTGTCAGCTCTTCTGGAAGAGTGACGGCGGGAAGAGGCAGTTGACGGTTGGGAAGCCTGAGAACGCAGAAAATCCTCACGGACGGGTTCCTTTTTCAAGGTCCGGGCATCTTGTTTAGGTGCCCGCGGTTTACTAGATGTTGACGAAGACTGTACCTTAGAAGCAGCAGGAGGAAGCGGGGACGTGGAACGGGCAATCTTCGGGCTGGCGGATCGCACAACTGTGTCAGCAAAAGTGAAATCACAAGTCTGGGTACTGGAATCCTTAGTAGGTCGAGTTGAGGTGAGGACCTTACTGTATGTACCCGCTGGGAGAACAGTGGGCTTTCGACTTGCCAACAACTTTCGAGCGGCAGATGTTGATACCTTCTCCGTGACCCGAATTTGCTGAATGATTTTTTCATCCTTATATACAGGGCAGTCGCGAGAGGAAGCCGCATGGTCGCCGTTGCAGTTAAGGCAGTGAGGGGACGGAGGTGGGCAATCCCCCTCATGGGCGTCCCTACCACAAGTGACACACTTTCCTGCATTTGGGCAATGTTCACGGGTATGGTTGTACCTGTGGCATTGAAAACACCGCGTTGGGTTAGGCACGTAAGGGCGGACGGAGATGACATCATACCCTGCTTTGTCCTTCGACAGGAGGTCAACTCTGTCGAACGTCAAAAACACAGTACGAGTCTGTGTCAGCTGGTTATCGACCTTTTTCATTACCCTATGGATGGCTGTCAGACCCTGGTCGGACATATACGATTGGATGTCTTTATCAGACAACCCGTCAAGGGATCTCATGAAGACTCCCCCCCCGTGACGAGTTGAGTGTGCGATGTGCTTCCACCTTGACAGGAAACGTGTGTAACGGTGTAGTCCGGAGTAGTTTCTGAGCTTGGAAGGCACTTTCCACTTCCAGCAACAATGTGCCATTGCGCTGACGTGAACAGGTTTTAACAGGGCCAGCAATTGCATCTACACCTTTCTGTATAACGAAAGGATTGACAGAATTGAAATCCTTTCCGTCGGTGCGAGAGACAACAAGAAATTTAGGTACATTAGGCAGAGTCTTTTTCTGCTGAGGTGAATCTAACTTACGTTTCTGGGTCAACGTCACTAAAGGAGAGAAGGAAGTCATCGCGGAAGTGTCCCCCGTGATTACCGGCGTCTCCGATGGCGCGCTCCTTCCTAGTGGGGGCCCTCTCCGAGGGCTTACCTGCCTTAGGTGATTGTTCACACCTCAGGTCACACCTCCCGAAAACTGACGGAGGAACCAATCGGCACGTTCGGAAGGTACCAGCTCGGGTAATCACCCCTCCCTGGGCCTGGCCTTTACCAGGGGGTACGTACATGCCCTACTTGTCTACCCGGGGTGGGGAATTACGCGTTACCCCGTCACCTGCTACGCATGATAATGCGTGGGTCGGCCTTCAGACACGCACAGGGAGGAAAGAAGAAGAATAGAGGAAGTGAAGAGAAAGAAGGAAAGAAGTGTCTCAAACGCCGAGGCGGAGACTAATGAGGAGGAGAAGAAGGCTAAGAGAGGACAAGGAGAGAAAGACAGAAACGAAGGGCAAGAAAGGAAGGAATGAAGGAAGACAAACGACGACAAGAACCACCGTAGCTCACGAAATATGCCCTTCTCCGGGCGAAGACATAAACCGGGAGGGAAAGTGAAGCAGCCTGGGGCAGAAGAAAGGCTGCTCCGGCTCGGGGCCCCGTGCGGGCCACACACGTACCCACAAAAGAACTGTGGGCCCCCTGGGGGGATAATATACAGCTGTTGAAATATAGACAGCTATTGAAATAGAGAAAGCTGTCTATATTTGCATACATTATTTGAATGAAACTAGCAGCTACTTGAGAATTTAAATTTGTTTAACTGATCATGAATTTCAAAATTACATTTCAAATTATATAATCATCTCTGCATCTGAGGTTTTTTTTTAAAAATTAATTCTAGAATTTTATATGGCTTAAGTATTTAACTCACTTGTTCAGCTGCTGTAGGCATGCGATCAAGGATGGCCTGTGCTGCTCTGTTATTACGGTATGTAAGAGCTGCAGCAAATGGTGTTAGACCAGATTTGTCCCTTAATGTCAAGTCTAACCCAGGATGACAAAGCAGCAGAGAAATAATCCCATCATGCTGGTTTTCTATGGCTATATGTAATGGCATTTTACCCTGAATGTCCTGTGTAACATTGAAAACGAAAATATTACAAAATTACAACCAGATTTTAAAAAAATTTGAATAATTGCAATTTGAAAATCTCACACAAATATATTTCACATCTACATTTATATTCTTCAACAAATGTGGAGTTCATGACAAAGGGTTTTTCCCACCATATTAAGGTATATTCTTGCTCCATAAACATTTAGAGCTTGGAAAGAATGACTTAAATTTGCCCGCAAAAAATTGTATAATCTTATCTTTGTGGTTCCTAAAAGTTTTATATGTACAACACTAGTATTTTCAATTCCCCACTTTACAATGCTTACTGAAACTTCAATCTTCTAGTATTGGTCATTTTTCTTTTAAATGAAAAATAAATAAAATACTTTGATGTAGGCATCAGGTAAACAAATTAATGTTAGGCTGATTGTAGTATATTATTATTATTATTATTATTATTATTATTATTATTATTATTATTATTATTATTATTATTATTATTATTATTTGCTCCACCTACGTTCACACTTTATTGGTTATGACTGACAAAGGAAGTTTAATTATTATAAATATGAAGACCTAATGCAGTGTTTGGTATGTGCTAAGTAAGTTAACTCATATTAGCTGAAGCCTGTAATCTAATTAATAACACACTACATAAAAATATTATAAATGAGACAGAAGAAAAACTTGGGCAGTGTTCACAGCTGAAACGTGATTGAAGTTGAACCACATAGCAACTAAAAAATAAGGCTAATTCACACAATTTGTTACTTCCATGTACCAAAAAGTGTAAAAAAAAAAATCCAATTTCCCACTGGGCAAGTAACTTAAAATTCAGACCCGATGTAAATAATTGGGATGCCAGATCAGCTTCACACACACAATACATGTTATGCTCATCAACTGAAAGAAATAAAACGGAGTCCTTACCATTTCGAGAAAACACTGATGATAAATTTTATCTCTGAAAGAGCACATGGCTGGACCAGCACTCAGAACATGTCTAGCTATTCCAAATCATCCCAATAATTGTGACTGGGCAAGGTGACTTCTGCTCTCCTAGGCCCTCTATTTTACCCTCCACAGAAAGACCATGCAACTATGACACATAACTTCATGCTATCACAAACCTCACAACCTTTTACATATAACATTACTAAAAGATCTGAAAGCATCATTAGATGTGAACTGAAAGTTTTGATTAAACTGTTGCCTCGTACTTAATTCTGAGTTCAATAGTTTGCCCAAAAATTGAACAAATGTAAGTTTTTAATGCAATGCTCAAAATCAGTTGATCTGTGACATCAATTAGTGAAATACAAATTAAATATAATGTGACACCAGTTCCCTACAGAAATTTTCCTTTTCTTTCCACTGCTATAGTACTGACGTAGCTATGATAGGTCTTGAATTACAGGCAAAACCATGCAAATTAACAAACAATTAATTGAAAAGGATGTTAATAAAAAAATTTACAAACTAAATCCCATAAGTTCAGGGGAATCAAGTCTGACAAGACATACTGCATTGCTAAGTATGAAGAAATATTAGATTATATGATGCATTTAATTGAAAGGGAACTTTTATGGGTTTCTTATGGGTTGGGACAGGAAAAATTCGTTTTAATAATAACGCAAATAAGTTCTTTTAATTAATGTGAAATCGGCGGTTTCCAATGAAATTACGCTATATCTGGGTAAGAAACATTGTAAGTTTAATGATGTTGGTGATATATTTAATGTAGAAATGTTTCCTATCCAAATGTAGTGGCTATTTTATTATTTTGTAATACATTCTGTAATAAGACAGCGGCACACATTAGTAGATGCGCATATTGACAGTAGTACGATTTCCAATTGGTAACTGTTGGCAAGCATATTTCTCTCTGTATGGTAACTTATGAAAATATTACGGTAATTAATATTGATATTGTTTTCAAATTTCGATGGATTTCTTCGCCAAAATGTTACTAGCATTTTGACACCATTTGAGGTTTTTTCCGTGATCAAATGCCGACCCGGCAGTTTGCAAGTTCGACGTATTGCCCATGTGCAGCTTTGGTTAGCAGAACAGTGTCAAAGCTAAGCAATTTTGTTGTTATATTCTTTGACAGTGCAGTTATTGTTAGCCTCATGGTTAGTCTTGATTATTTGCTGTGACATGGATTACTACTTTTGGACTTCATGTTTGATGTCTCTCAGGCTTATAATTACTGCAACCAGATTCAAACAAATGCTTTCTTTTTGAATGCTCATTTTCATCAGCTTTTAACCTAGTCGGCAAACTTTTATTTACGAAAGTGCCGGCGTATTGTGCTAATCTTTGCATTGATCTTTGAATGCTCTTCGAAAAGTCAGTCACATAGAATGAGGTGATTAATTTTTCGTATTAGCCCAAAATAAATAATTAATGCTGTGTATGCTGTATTATCAACAGGTTCTGTTATGAACCCTTGGCCGGTCAGTCAATTATCCTCCAAAACGAACATTTCATAGCCAACATTACGGCAAAGCCATCGCTGCCGTACGTAAAATTTCTTTTGTTTCAAGACGGATATGTGTTTTGTCTGTTTTATGCCACTTGTCCAGACATTTGTAAAAATGGCACTTATTGGGGGAGGGGGTAAAACAAAAGAATGCTGAACAGTAGGGGGGAGTGGAGAAGAAAGAGTTTGTTGCGGAGTCGCAGATTCGGCACTAAAAACACCTGAAAATACAGAGCATAATTAAACCTTACTACTATTTCTTTGTGTATCAAAAATAAGAGAACTTTAAAATAAATGTTTTCATATTAAAAGTGTGTATTACTAATGAGAAAAAAAAATTGAAACTCCAACTTGTAATGAAACATATAATATAATCTCAGTTTCAAAACCAGATGTGACTAAATATTAAAAAATATTACAAAAATTCAATTTTTTCACATTTTAACCTTAAGTTAAATACCTTTCTATGTACTTATAAATATTTTGTTCCTGAGAAATACTTTAAAAATCTGTGAACCTTCAAGTTTTTTTGGTGATTTTGATATAAAAATTTTTCTTGTAGCAAAGACACTTATTTACAATACCGCTGCAAAGGCAAATACTTTTTTTTAGCTTACATTAAAATACATTCTTCTATTTTTAAATATTGTTATTCTCTAAGAAACTGCAACAATATAACACAAATATTTAAGTCAGCAAGAAAAGTCTTCGTGTCAAAAACCATTTGTTGACCTGAAAAAAGGGGGTAACAATCATTGGCATTTTTTTTCACACTTTTTAAAATACTTGGTGTATAGAAGAAGAATTTTCAGCTACATATTTGCATGAATATTTTTTATTAAAATTATTTTTTCAAAATCTTTATCAAATTTAACCTGCCCTATCTTAGGAATAGTGTAATTTTCAGTTTACCATTGAAAAATTGTTAAATATGACAAATATATAGTAAAGAAAATAACACCGATAATTGCAAACAATAACACCAATTTTGCCCATAAAATATCACCAATTTTTTCCTGTCCCTACTTATGGGTAAAAAAAATTATGTTACATAATGCACGAATAGTTCAATTAATGCACAACTGTGAACACTACAAATTAATCGGTCCATCTCTTTGCTACAACATTTAGTTTTATGCTTGAAAGATGCTGCTTTTGAGAGCTCTACATTGGCATTACACCAATGTTACTAGTAACAGGTAGCCAAGTGCCTGAAGCAAGAAAGCTGAGTGTTGTACATCTGTCAACTATTAACGAAATATTACCTTGTGAAAAATCCTTGAACAGTTATACATCATCTTCCACAACGGCAAACTACTTAACTTTTATCTAATTGTTCTGACTACTGAAACATCATAAAAACTGAACTGATTCAGTGCACCCACTCATCCGTAACATGTACAGCTGTCATTATGCCAGATCAACTACTTTTGATTGTACCGTGTCCTGTTGCCCCTTTAAATGCCGTAAACCACTGATAGTCCAGTGAGCACAGGCCTGACAGTGGCACCTTGTAACATGCTCGCCAGTGACATCATAAGGATTTGCAGACTGCCTGCATACCCCTTGGTCAGAAGGAGTCCTCAGTGCTCTGCTAGGTGCCACCACTCTACAGCGGACACTTCTCCCCATGTTTCTCCTGTTATTTTTTCTTCTCAGGTATGTTATTCTGCCTCCCAATTTTGACCTATTGGCAGCAGTCGCAATAATTTTGTTTTTTCACCAATTACTTACCAATTTAGATAATTATCAGATACTGTTAATGTATCAGAGTTTGTAATAATCAAAAACATAGATCAGACATTCACCTAGTGTCCCTAAACTACTGAAGGTAATTTTTGTAATTCCCCTGATGTCAGTCGTAGCAGGAAGGTGTTTTTCAACTTTGAAAAGTATAAAATCATTCTTTCAAAAATCTAGGCTCTATGAAAGATTGTCAGCCTTGGTGATGCTTTCCATAAAAAGAGATCTTGTGATGAAGATCATAGACTTTAATCAATGGGTGATTGATAAATTCCCATTGATAAAAATACGAGGGCAAATTTTCAGTGCAGATAAGGTAAGAATAAGTGTACTTATAATGTACAATATGACTTATATCCAGTTTTTCAAATGATAAACTAAGAATATAGCTCATTATGTATGGATTATTGATAAATTATAGCATGCATTCTGCCATATATTTTTCTGTCACTACTTCTGTCCACTTTCAGATCGTGTAGGAGATTAGGACTCCTCATATTCTCCCTGAGAAAGGTCTACTACGAAGATCAAATCTGTATATCTTATTAATAAAATATTCTTGGTACTCGGAGTCCTCTTATTTTGATTTTCTCTTCTTTCAGCCTATTATCTGCAATATTTGAGGATAAGGCACATCAGACAGATTGCAGCAAAGGGATAAACAGTGTACGTGAACCATAGTTTAAGTTAAATAACAACTGTAATGTTGTTTATTACATCATTGTGCAACATGATAGATGAACAGCTTAGCAGCATGCAGAACACATCTTAACACAATTAACTTACATAAAAGAATCCTGAATAACATCAACTGTTTATAACAAAAGAAGATCCAGAGTTTCTCCACACAGATTAACCTTCACTACTTGTTTATTCCATGACAGTTAAATCTTCCTATCCAGCCACAGAAAGTATATTCCACAAGTCTGCACTCCCATGCTCTTTAGTACCTGCACACACAAGTGCATGGCACACAGTATCTGTTCACCTTTATTTCAATCTAATTTCAGGCAAATCCACACATTTCAAGGAGGGATAATGATGCAGTGTAACTTCACACTGTTTGTTACACTACACACTACATACCTCTTAATTTTTCACAGAACTGTACACTGGTTTTGCAAAAGTTGAATTTTGAGATCTTCATACACCAAGAACTGAATTGATGTTTATATCATGACAAATTTCAGTAAGCCAGGACTGAGATAAAGAAATATCTCTTTTGTAAATTGGGTGCAACACCCAGCTTCAGGTACCACCAGCCGCCACTGGTTAGATACCATTCCCACCATTACCTGATGAACAAAGTGCGAGAATATTGAATATCAGACCAACTGTGAGACTGAATTGAGTCATTTCTAGCTAATATGTACACATGCCTAAAGCAAATTATTACTTGCAAATTTTAGAATGCTCTAGTTATACAATTTCAGACAAATAAATGTGGCAGGTGTGCTATACATATTGCCTTCCTAAGTATGAAGATATATTGGATTATATTATACATTTAATTTAAAGGGAACTTGTATTGAAAGGTTGCTTAAGGGTAAATAAATTATGTTATATAATGTGTGAACAGTTCAATTAATGCACAACTGTGAACACTACAAATCAATCGGGGCACCTATGTGTTACAATATTTAGTTTGCGCACCCTCAATATGTTTGAGGAATCCTACCAATTTTTTCATACCTGTAATGTAAACCATTGAATGCAGTCCAGGGAAGGAAAGAAGGAAGAAATACTGCATTCGCTTAGGGCCCCTTGCTCGCCACACTCATACTCGTGAAAGAACCGTGAGCCTCCAGGGTTTACCAGTAAGCCACCTTTATTTTTTTGTGTGTTATGCAATGTCTACTGTGACTTCCTTTTGACCCAGGCCATAACATTAGTTTTAGCAGTAAACTTTTAGAATGCTTCAGCCTATAACCTTAAAGACTGTAACTTTCATTAGCACAGCATCAGCTAAGGTTACACAGTTAAACACAATCTTACATTTTTCAATTTTTATTCCATTCCTCATTACCAAATACATGAACTTCCTCCTTGATCTCCTGATCACCTTTCAGAATATAACACAGGACAATAACAATGATATCCTGTCACTAAGTCTGACACTTGTGCCAGTTTTGAATTATTTAAATAGTCTACCTATGAACTTAAAATGTGACAATGTCAATCATTGTTTCATTTGTTAAGTTCTTACTTTTTTCACTAATCAGTAATTTTTATATTGTACCTACAATGGTAGTCCTGTGAACTTAATAGGACACATTCCTTAAATCAACTAATACAGTCATGAAGTACTGATACTGCAATAATGGCCAATTTAGTAGTAAGAATTTCTATTTTGAATGATAGAAGTGAGAATGATTGTCATTAATATCCCAACAGTTTTATGTTAATATTCTGAACTATTTAATGTAATTTCAGTATCTTAATAAATAGCAATTTATACTGACTTTGTTGTTAATAGCTGCACCATGCTCGATTAGTGTTTGTACCACAGTTTCTAAGCCCCATTCACAGCACATGTGCAGTGGGCCCTGCTGATTGCGTGCTTCTTCACCACCTCTTCCACCTGGTCCAGGTCGTCTTGGAGCATTCATATCGCATCCACTGTGAAGAATCAGTAATGTATCAGTTCTGTACTTCATATTAATTTTAAAGATAATGAAATAAGTATTGTGTTATATTATGACAACATATTACACATTTAAAGGCTTCAGAAATAACATTAGGATTTCAAACTTTATTCCCTGCAGTGGAGACAATGAGTTACTGTTTTGGTCTTCAGCCTAGAGACTGGTTTGATGTATCTCCACTCTAACCCATCCTGAGCAAGCCTCTTCATCTCCTGATAAGAACAGAATCCCACGTCTATTTGAAACTGCTTCTGTATTCATCTCTTGTTTCCTTCTGTGATTTTTACCCCATACACTTACTCCAACACGATGTGTTCTAACAATCAATTTCTTCTTTTAGTTGAGGTTTGACAAATTCCTTTTCTCCCCCAATCTATTCAGTACCTCCTGATTAGCAACATGATCTACCCACCTAATCTTCCATACCTTTCCCTAGCACCACATTCCAAAAGCTTCTGTCCATTTCCTGTCTGAACAAATTATCATCTATGTTTCACTAGCAACACTCCACACAAATGCTTTCAGAAAAGATTCCCTCACACTTAACACTTTGAAGACCGACAGCTGAGAGAGACTCTGGGTCCACATGTTTCCAGACATGAGTTCATATGCAAAATTGTATGTTCACTACCCTCTACAAGTCCTAGAAGTTTGTAATGGGAATTTTTGAGCACCCTGTATTACACTACATGACAAAATTGAAAGCTTGTATTGTGGTATGGACTAATGATTACATTTGTCTATCAAAGCACAAGTCAAAAGAAGTGTGTGTTATTCGAATAAATTTGTGATAGCATAAAAATTACTTACCTTTGTATAAGAAATCGAGCTACTGATTCATTGTTCTCATCAATGGCTCTGTGAAGTAGGGTCTGGTAGGAACCTTCTGGCCCTTCAGACCAACAATCTGTGTCTGCTCCATTCCTGTAATGAAGGGGTCAGGAACAGTAACAACATCACTTCCATGTACATAAACTATCAGTTACAAAAACTATCCATTATGTAACATTTCATTGTTTCAAACTAATTTCAAATGTGTGATAAAAATGAGAATGTGGTACTTTTAATATTAGGCTAGATGCTCTGACAAACTCCACCTACATCAAAATAGTACTATATTATACATCTCTCAATCAAAATTGCGAATGTGATTCATCTTGCTCACAGTATTGTTCAGTAGATAAAATTGAATGAATCACCAATTTATCAAGTATGGATGTGTGTTTAAATGAAGTTCTAGTTTTCAATGCTGATGATTACCCCTATACCTGATTTACATTCTACGGGCTCCTGTAAGTTACTTATGGATTGAGTTTAAATGTTGGTTTTGCTATTTTAATAAAAAGATTTGGACAGTATCTCCTCAATTAATAATTTTAGATGAAAAAAGGGTAGGGAAGATAGGGGCTTGTGGAAATTAGACATACGAAATCCATTAACAACTAGATAATTCATCTGTTGAAGGAAAAGAGAAATTGAAACCCATTAGCATTCACAATCTGAACTCTAATAACCACTACCTTAACAATAACAACAATAACAATAACAATAACAATAACAACAACAACAATAACAACAACAACAACAACAACAACAACAACAACAACAACTATTATTATTATTATTATTATTATTATTATTATTATTATTATTATTATTATTATTATTATAAATTAAAAACTAAAAGCTAATGTAAATAATTCAAAAGAAAAATCTTTTAGAATATATGATAAGTACAATCATCAATTTTCTCAATATATAATTATTTTGATTTTATCTCAAGCTTTCAGCAGGGTTGCATCAGCATTAAAGTTTTAATTCCAAGGCTTGTCTGGCTTCTTCACATTGTTGTACCCCTGTAGTTTATAGTAGGTTTATCAATAATGGAGGATAGGTAACAACTGAGCTGCTGACTGACACGAAAATAAATAATCACATTCACACAAATGTTCGACCGTGGCCTTCGTCAGAAAAAGAAACACATTCACATAATTTCTTGGACAACTATACACATACACAACTTACTTTCTGTGCGTGCGTGTGTGTGTGTGTGTGTGTGTGTGTGTGTGTGTGTGTGTGTGTGTGTGTGTGTGTAGTTGTCCGAGTATATATATAATGGGTTAAAAGGAAAAAGAATAGCATTTAAGTTCTCTCTATTGCTAAGGAAAACAGAAATAACCAAATGGACAGCAATAACCTAGATATTCTGAATGTGTGTTCCAGATTGCAGTATACATCAGTACACCTAGTACCCAGTAACACATCCTTTTACAGTGATGTATGCCTGTAATAATGGCATTGTGTCCACTAGATTATCAAGGAACTGTTGGTCCACATTGTTCCACTCCTCAATGGCAATTCGGCATACATCTCTCCGATTGGTTCGTGGGTTCCATCGTCCACAACAGCACTTCTCAGTGTATCCCAGCAGGTAACCTAATTATACTAACAATCATAGATTACCTTTCAATGTATGTGGACATGATTGTCATACCAGACAAGCAAGTACCACATTTACTCAAATCTAAGCTGCACCCTTAAAAATAGACTCCAAATTCTGTGGAAGAAAAGGCTGTATGCTACAATTTGAAACCCAAACAAAATTGATTTCTCCTAACATACGATACAAATTAGCTAGAATTGATTAAGGTACAGCTACAGGAGTTGGGTCCAAGTTGCAAGCTCAGCAGTTGATCTTAAAGATTATTTTGGTGACAATACATTTTACTTTCAGTGATAGATTGTGGAAATGGCATGATGAATAATGGGAATCATGTGCAGCCAATTATGTGATGTTGCAAACAGCCAATTAGTCTATATGGGTGGAAAACAGATCTTAGTTTCCATTTTACTTTCACTACTTATCTAAAAGAGTGAAATATCCCTCGAAACAGATCAATATATTTCCAACAAGCTAGTGTGTTAATGTGTCAGCTGTCCTATGTTAGAACACAACAGACGACAAACTGCGTTCTGAAGAAAAATGCAATTAAATGTGATTTTGACCATGCAAGTATAAAACTTTGCTTTACTACTACACTCCACCAAGCACTCTTAATATCTACTAATGGATGTTTCAAATGATCAGCATTTTATAATTGAATCACGGGCCAGGTAGACTGTCATTGAATCAGTTTGTATTGTTACCATTATCAGAAGCAATTATAATGGTCACTAATGAACACTGTCAAAAGCAACTGAACAATCACTTCAATTTCAGCTATAAATTCACCCCATCTTTTCTCACCCATCATTGGTTTGTGAAATACATAGAAACACGTGTGAATATTACAGAGTTGCAAAACTGTGTATTTTAAGGCTGTACTACAAGCTTCCTGTATAACATCAGATTTGAAAATCATGATGTGTTCACAGCTATCAACTCTTGCCAAAATTCTAAAGCCTTCTGAATTGTTAGTATTGATGTAAAGGAATTAAATTTTTGTAGCTATGAATATGATAACTGCTGCTACATTCAGAGATCAGCACTACTGAATTTCTCTTTTCTACACTGCGCTGATTTAGTTATGTTGTGCTGATTAAATGGTAGAAACTCTGGGCAACAATAAGCTCATCATCTACCATAATTTTTTATTGCTATTTTCATTGGTGCAGAAGTTCTGACACCAGTAGGCCTAGCTATCTTCGAGTCAGCGAAGTGTGCCTTGTGCTGCTTAAATTCAATGGCAAAAGTTAGTTTTGATGGCTGTTAGTGCAATTTTTCAAACCTTCCATGTGCTTTGGATTCTAAGTCGCAGGCAGTTTTTTGGAACCAAAAACTGGGGAAAAAAGAGCAGCTTAGATTCAAGTAAATACAGTAGCAACAGTGGTGCAATGGTAAACAACTTGACGTTGAAATTTGAGGTTGTGGAGGCTACAGTCACTAACTAAGTTACATATTTTGTGTTGGACCTCACGAAAGAGTCGTGTCATTTGCTGAAAGTGAAGACATTAAACCTGAACCCGCTACATTCACAGATGAATCAGAAGTTTGAGCATGTCCATCACACAATAAGGAAAATGTTAACCCATTTGTGTAAATTTGCATCAGAATGACAGACCTTTACCTATGATTTGTGACGTCAGGTTATTACTCTAAAGTTCATCCCAGCATAGGATAACACGTTATGAACCTGATTCTAAGAGGAAATTCCCTTGCTAGTGTGTATTCGACACACTAGAATGATGAAGTTTTTCTCTGACATTTCTTATTTAAAGAACTGAATTATAAGAATGACAAATGCAATGGTATGAAAATTTTGTTCAGATGATAATGTGATGGAATGCATAAAAATGGAAGAATGGCAGTTTGTAATTTTTCCCCCCTATTCCTTTTGTTCTTAAAGAAAACTAGGTTCTGTAATCCAGAAAACTTGTTCATTCTTATTATCTCTCAGAAAAGATGTCAACTACATGACATTTTCAAATAAATTCAAGTATACCCAATATGAAGCATTAAACTTACCTATATTAATTCATGCAAGTAAAATCCTAACTAGTGAAGGTAACATGTTAGTGAGCATAGATCCAGTTCAAAACAATTAATTCAACAATTAAAGTAAAGGGTATTTATAAGCTAACTTATTTCACTCCTGGAATTTTCATAAAATCAACACCAGACTAGATGGGAGTGGGGAAGGTGTTAAAAATGGGGCAGGCTAATAGCCATCAAAAATATGTGAAAATGGTTAGACAGTTCAGGAATTCTGTTTTTCTGTTGTTTTCCCCTTTTTTCTTCTTCTTCTTCTTCTTCACATAAAATAAGAAACTTATACAACAGAGGATTATTCTTTTCACTGGACTGCAAAAGTAACAGTGATTAAAATAAATAAAATTGAAAACCAAGACCACTACAAGTCAATAAGTACCTGCAATAATCTTTTACAGTTTAGTACAAGAGTATACAATTTTAATGTAGTTATTTTTCAACATGGTCATCTTGTTTGTGTATGCTGTTGGTCCACCACAGCACAAGTTTTCAGTTTTCTCTGGAAAGAAGAGGTTTTTGGTTTTGCATCATATCATATGCGCCACTTCCTTAACATGTTGGTCAAAGCTGAATAACTGCCCCTTTAAGTATCTTTAGGTGTATGGTAATGTCATAGGAGTGTTGCAAGACAATGTTGGAACCACAAAACAGTACCACAAGCTGAAGACTATCACTGCGAGACCCATTAACCAATGAGCATCACAAACAGAAGAGAGCCCTTCACTACGTTTGTCATGCCACTACTGTACTGAAAGTCATTTAGTGCTGAGCATAGTATTGGTTTCAGCTGATCATTACATAATGCAGAAACTCAGAATGAAGCAAAGTATTTCTGTCTCAATTCAAGAAGTTAAGTGCCTTAGATTAGAGCAGCAGCAGCAACAGTAGCTGCAGCAGCATTAGTAAGGTAATCTAAGTTAAAAGAGAAATATAATAGTAGTGGTAGTACAGGCACATTCAACAAGGATAGGTACTAAAGAATTTGTAAGCTACTAAACTGTAAATAGCCAAACAAGAAACAAAATTGTAAGTAAAAGTATGACATAACTATTACTCTACATATACAGTTAAACCTCGTTTTAACATTCCCCGTTTTTACGTTTTCCTGCTATTTACACCATTTTTTTCAGTCCTGTCAAATTTCCTATGTTCACAAAATTAATTCGCCCTAATTTTTGCGTTAACATATTTACACTTTTCCCACGTTTTACACTTTTCGAAAGCACGTTCATGAAGAAAAAATGACTCAATCTACATAAATTGACGCTAGCATGGCTTTCCCCTTAAAGTATAGCACTTAAAAATTATTCGCAGTTGCAGTCGAGCTTGAGGAGCTTTACTATGCAAATAACTAATGCCGGTAAAAGGCAGTAATTTTGAAGATGTGTTACATAGCCTAGCAACGGCGCCCCATTAATATCTATCAAAGCGGTTCAGGTAATTTTTGAAGATGTGTTACAAAGCCCAAGCAGCGGCATCCAAACGATATCTCTCGAAGTGGTTCAGGTAATTTTGAAGCCCAGTAGCGGCGTCCTTTATTATAATGAATGAAATTACATCAAAAATTTCTACTACCCATATAATTACCAATTCTACCCTGCGCTTAAAATAGTAAAAATTTTGATAACCTTTATTGAAAAATAAACTTCCTGACGAGTACTTAGATGCCTATTATGTACATATATCACAAACTACAAAAACGCAAGGCTGATCCAGTAAGCATATTTTACCATTTAAAACATTATTTCTTGCATTTTATGTTTTCCTGCCTTTTACACCATTTTACTGAAGTCCCTCGAAAAGCGTAAAAATGAGGTTCTAATGCATTACATACAACAAAGAAAGTATTGTGTTTATGTAAATGGTGACCTAACCACACAAGGTAAGGAGTTTGTTATTAAGGCCTTTTACTAATGTTTATTAATTAAATGTTTGTCTTCTACTTATCCTGGGCACTTCCTCATTTCATTTTTGTCGCAGGAAGCTAGACCAATGGACCAAACAGATGTTAATCCAATGGAGTGAGATGAAGACTGTATACAGGGAACTCCAACCCTTGAAACACATCATCTGAAGAGCTAGTACTGCATGTGGTGCCATATTGTCAACACTCACTCAGTTACTCAGAGTCCAGGCATGGACATGTTACATACTCAGCAGAAGCTTGAACTGGCGTACCCCACTCATTCTTCATATTTCGCGATTGTACAACCACCTTTCAAGCGACCAGTCCACTGGTATTGACAAAACATTGGTCTCATATTGTGTTAAAGTCCTCATAAATTTTGCTCATTAGTGCAACTTCTGCCTATAAAAATGAATTATGGAATCATTTTTTCTCTGTGGTACAAACAGAGTGGTATTATCATCTATATGTCACAACAGCATAAATTGGATGGTTGTGGATATTATGAAACCTACTACAGGCAAAGACAATTCAACACCTGATAAACATACAAAGCTGTAACACCAAATTAAATATAGTTACAGCAAAATCACATACACATACATATTGACTTGTTCTCGTGAATATATGCAAAGAAAGTTACTTCATTAACAAATGCTGTTGCAAATAGAGTAAAATGTAAGTTCAGTTTCTACAGTACATGTTTCTGAAAGTGTTACAAAAATTCTGATCATATAATTTGAAATTGTTTAAAGTATTTGTGTTTAACAAAACTATTATTGTGTGAAGATATTTAAGACATACTATTCTAAAATGCCTGTATTAATGTTTTCTTTAACACTGCTTACATTCTTTTGGAGCAAGGCAAACAACTGTACTATCAATTTATATCACAATCACTACTTTAAGAAAGTAACATTCTCCTAAAATCTTCAATTTATTTTAATAATATAGTAGAACAGTTTACAACTCGCCACAAAGACGTGGCGACAAGCTGCGACAGGCACATACAAAAGACACACACATACAACACTTTCAGCTATCGGCCATGGCCTTCTTCAGAAAATAGAATACTCATGCAATCACACAGGCACACAACACAGTCATACAATCAACACCTCCAGCTGCCGCACTTTTAAACACATAAAAAGCTAGTCACTTATGTAACACTATGCTACACATACCTAACGAGAACAGAAGCAATGTCATCCTGTCCGGTTGCAAGTGCTGCCCAAAGAGGGCAGTTTCCACTGGCATCTGGCACAGACATGTCCACCCCACGCTGACAAAGAGATTCCACCACGCGAGTCAAGTGACTCTGGATTGCTAACTGAAGAGAAGTTTCATTCTCTTGTGTGCTACATAGAAATAAAAACAGTCAGTTAAATAGTTAACCACCAATTTAAGAACAATGAAATCTGCTATAGTCTTTTTAAATAATACTAAATGACATAAATTAAACAGAATCTTAAAAACATTTAAAAATAATTTGTCATTATCATTGTCAAAGATAGGCAGCAACTTGTAATGCCACGATACCTGCTGTAGTAAACCTCATTACATATCTTGAGTTCTTTTTGCTGAATAAAGTTGCTAGTGTCAGAAAAATTGTGGATTAGTTGTATTGTACAAAGTCTGTGTGCTCTCTTGTGTCTGTGCAGGCACGGTCAGATCACACTGAGAACTGAATATCTATTTACTGGAGGGAGACGTACTCCATGCAACGCTCCAAGGAAGCATGTCAGCGAGAATGTCTCGTGGAAAAGACAGTTGGATGTTGTTGATTTTATATAGTAAAGAAGCCAGGATAAGGTAAATTATTTTAACTAGTATAGTGTGTTTAAGTGGTACAGCCTTTAGAATTTTATTTCCTATAGGGAGAACTTAACATGAAATCAAGGAGACAACATACAAGATTTTTTTTTATTTTTAGCATTATAGTACTAGCTAATTTATTTCAGTATTGATCAGCCTGGAGGAGAAGATGTCAACATTGCTACACAGCTTAGAAAATAAAAAATGGTGACTGATTGTAAAAAAATAGAGGAAGTAAATACTACTTTTATTCTTCCTGGGCAGTGCTGAAGCGTGATGTTTTCCTGTATACAACCTCCATTACAACAGAAAACTCTTAGTGATGGGATTAAAAACAAGGCAGAACAGAACGCCACACCATCATCACCAATAGGCAACAACTTGCTGAATGATTGTCGTTGAATCAGAGAAAAAGACGCAGGAATAACAATCAAACTCACAACCAAAGCACATGCACACACATGTGGATAGCTCAAGCACAACTTGCCCACTGTACCTCAAAGCGCATGTGTAGCTGATTTTTCTGACAAAAGCTTTAGGTGTGAGAGTACGATTGTCAGTCCTATGTGATTATCCATAGTTCAGTGACCATCTTTACAGTGTATTGCCATCCAGTGTCAAAGTCAGTGTTTTTATTCAATTTTCTGTAGTTAATACAGACAGGAGGTACCAATTTTTTATATCCACAGCTATAACTTGGCTAGCAGATTATATGAACTTGGACCTTTTATTTGTTGTTCAAGTCACACCTGGACTCTGATATCAAACATTTTGTCCTCTTCTGGGTCTGCCTATGTACTGGTTGCTCTTCTCTCCCACAAGTTTCCATTTTGACACCTGCAGACTGTCAGTCAACACTAAATCTTGAATGGGTTATTCTGTTTCATTATTATTGTAGTGTTCTGTATCAAATTATTGACTAACTGCTATTTGATTTAATATGAAATGAGCTCATTCTAACTTGCTAACAATTCTTCTTTCCAAAAACTTCAGTTAGACATAGATGATTCCCAACTACCATATCTAAATTTGCAAAGGCTCTAGAAACAACAAATATCTTCAATTGTCAAATAATCTATCTCAACATTAGCTGCAAAATACACTTGTGGACAGGTAGATCACATCTGTATCTCCCAATGTTGCAGCATCCATTATCTGACAAACATCTTGTCATAACAACAACAACAACAACAACAACAATAATAATAACAATAACTATAACAACAACAACAACAATAATAATAATAATTTTATTATTATTATTATAATAGGAGGGTTAGCAACTTACTGTAAATGTCATGACATCCAGATGGCTGTCAGTTGTCTTTACATTGAGTAGCTAACTCTGCTCATATTATTGAGATTTGAACCTGGACTTTCCATTGTTAGCTCTGTTATAAATTTAAAAAGGAAGATTGGGATTTAATGTCCCATCTACACGATGGTACTGAGAGAGGGGGGGGGGGGCAGCAAAAGTTCAGACTATTTTGTTAAGGATGAGGATGAAAATCAGAAGGGGAAAATAGATACTGCCTACAGGAAAATAAATGACATTTGGAGGCAAATGAGCACTGTGCATATCACGACAGAATACCAGGTTCTCAGCAAAGAAGGGAAAGCGGAAAGGTGGAAATAGTACACAGACGAGCTCTACAAAGGAAATGAACTTACAGACAATACTGTAGGAAGGGAGGAGGAAGTAGATGATGAAATAGGAGATACAATAGTGAGAGATGAATCTGACAGAGCCCTGAAAGACCTAAGTGAAAAGAAGAGTACATGACATTCTCTCAGAGCTACTGAAATCTCTAGAGCCAGCCATGACAAAACTATTCCACATGATGAGTAAGATGTATGAGATAGGTGAAATACCCTCAGACTTTAAGAAAGACAGATGTGTAAATTGCAGAATCATTAGTTTAGTAAGTAATGGTTGCAAAATTTTAACAAATTATTTACAGAAGGATGGAAACGCTGACAGATGCTGATCTTGGGGAAGATCAGTTTGGATTCAGGAGAAATGCAGGAACACAGGAGGCAACACTCACAACTTATCTTAGAGGACAAATTAAATAAAGACAAAAATACATTTCTAGCTTTTATAGATTTGGAGAACACTTTTGACAATGTTGGAATATACTCTTTAAAATTCTGTCACAAGCAGGAATAAAATATAGGGAACAGAAGAGTGTTTACAACTTGTACAAAAACCAGACAGCGGTTGTCAGAGTTGAAGGGCATGAAAGGGATGCAGTGGTTGGGAAGGGAGTAAGACAGGGTTGTAGCCTTTCTCCAGTGTTATTCAGTTTGTACATTGAGCAAACTATAAAGGAAAACAAGGGAGAATTTGGAGAAGGGATTAAAATTCAGAGTGAATCTAGAAAAACATTTTGTTTTGCTGATGACATTGTAATTCTGTTAGAGACAGCAAAGGTTCTGGAAGAGCAGTTCAACGGAATGGACAGTGTGTTGAAAGGAGGGTATACAATGAACATTAACAAGTATAAGAAAATCAAGCGATGCTGAAGGAATTGGATTAGGCAACTAAACAATAGAGGTGATAGGTGAGTTTTGTTACTAGTGTAGTAAATTAACATATGATGGCCGTGATGGTCGTAGTACAGAGGATAAAAAATATAGAATGACAGCAATGGGAAGACGTGTTTTGAAAAAAAGAGAGAAGAAGAAGAAGAAGAAGAAATTTGATAACACAAATATTAATCTAAGTGTAAGGAATTCTTTTCTGAAGGTATTTGTATGGAGTGTTGCATTGTATGGAAGTGAAACATGGGCAATAAATAGTTCAGACCAGAAGAGGATACAGGCTATTGAAATGTGGTGCTACAGAAGAAGATCACGTAACTAATGAGGAGGTACTGAACATAATTTGGAAGGAAAGGAATTTTTGGCATACCTTGACTAAAAGAAGGGATCAATTGGTAGGACACATTCTTAGACATAATGGAATCATGAATTTAGCATTGAAGGGAAGTGTGCAGGGTGAAAATTGCAGAAGGAGACGTGGAGATGAATACAGTAAAAAGATTCAGATGGGTGTGGGTTGCCATTCTTATGAGGAGACCAAGAGGTTCACTCAAGATAGAGTAGGGTTGACAGCTGTATCAGACTAGTCTCCGGACTGAAAACAAAAAACAAAAACAACAACAACAACAACAACAACAACAACAAAAACAACCACACCCTTTCAAAGGTACCATTCCAGCATTTGCTGGAAGTGATTTAAGGAAATCATGGAAAACCTATATGAGGATGGCTGGAGGTGGATTTGAACCACAGTAGTCCTGAATGCAAGTCCCGTGTGCTATCTGCTGTGACACCTTCTCAGTATAATAAATTGACTGATTGACTGCCACAGACAATTAGTACAAAAGAAAAAACCTAAGTTGATTATTAGGAATTTCTGTAATTCACAATTGTCAATATCACCCTTAGCAGTATTTGCATCCATTTTGATTATATTTCCCCTTTGTATATTCAGCTTAGAGTGAGTCACACTCATTGCATTTCAGTCATTTCCTCCCCTTGCTCTTGTGGTTGCAATCATTTGACCTGTGATAACTGGCACCACAGCTGAAACACTGCCTACAACTCAAGTTATATTTTAATGCTTTTCTTACTTTGATCTTTTACAAATGTGTTACTGGAATTCCAGGAGTTTATATCACTGTATGTTTTGTCATGTCTTTTCATAACTATGTTATAAAATCTCATTTTTTTCCTTAAACTCTTTCCCACATTGAGTGCCATGAAGCAGAAGTTTTCTGCCTGGACCATCTTCTATCATGGGAGTCACATCCTAGAGTTTTAAATGTTCTCAGTATCAGCCAATATTCACTAATAGACTAAATGCAAGATTCACATTTTTACTGGATACATGCCATTGTCATTAACTGACTTGTGAGCCTGATCAAGCCACAAAAGAAAAGTTACGTTGCTCCTACAAAAAGGATGAAGGAGGCATTTCTATCGTGTGTATGAATACAGCCTCTCCCACCCTCACGATTCTCTATAGTCCTTAATTTTCAGTGCATTTTAGTCAATTTTGGAAAAAAAGAAAAAGAATCACAATTTTTGTTGTGATGTAATTTTTTCCATCCAATTACCTATAAACAATATATTTGAATCTGTTGGTGGAGAAAGGAACTATGTCACTTTTTCGTACTTTTCAGGAGAAACAAAAAAATGTTTAATTTTTAAACTATTTAACTGGTTACACTGAAATTTTCGACATTTGCTGTACTCCAACCATACATACTGAGAATGAAAATATTTTTTATTTTCTAAAAAGTATCTTCTGAAAAAAAAAAAAAAAAATAAAATAAAATAAAAAAATAAAATAAAAAATTTGTAACAGTTTCTTTCTCCAGTCAACAGAGGAATTAGTACTTTTCGTGAGTATAATACATTCAAAGATACACATTTCTGGATGAAAGCTCAAATTTATTGGTAAATTATCATCAACTAAACATGAAAACAACTATTTAATAGAGTTCAAAGAATGGAATAGTTCATATCACAGTGAGTTATCACTTGAAGTTGGCCATTTCAAAATCTCCTCATAAAAAATCTCAGAGTCTTCTCCATGTTAGTATTTCTCAGTTTCCGAAAATTATTCAACAAGTTTCTTTATAATGATTCGCACTTTCTTCCCATCATGTAGTCTTTTCCATCCAGTTTCAAACGAAACAAGTCCAGTTTTTGCCAGGTTTTATGAAAGGGTAGGCAGTCACGACTCCCGGTTTCATTGCTTCAAAAGGAAATTGTTTTAAACATTGACACACAAAAATTTTGTTTTGATGAGGCCACCATGCATCAAAATCCATTATGTCTTTACTTTCCACCATAAGGACTTTAACTTCAGAAATACTGTTGGATACAATTTCCATGTACTCTTTAGGGGTATATATACTAGATCAAATTTTTGTATTTGTCTCTTTAGTGTTCCAAACACATGGCCACAAGGGAGAAACAAACAACTTCTTTCAGGAAAACTGTGAGTGATTTTTAAAAAATTTTTTCATTGTCAATGCAAGGCACATTCTTACTACGGTATTATTTTTATTTTGTCCAGGTGCTCCATCTGAGGACAGTTCTTCACATTTGTCACATACCTCAATTTGCGGATGTCTGAAATGAAAATTTTAATTTTCACGAAAATGTTTCCTATAGAAGTCTTATTTCACATTTACATCTGGATATTTCTTAAGGAAAATTTTGTTCAAAGTTTTCAGATCAAAGTGTGCATCTAGGTATTTTATTTCCTTCCCAGCATAGTGAGTTTCTTTGAGTGGGAAAGATGTGATGTGGGTATGATAAATTTTATCACTTTTCCGGTATTTTGGTTACGCATGGATTTCTCCAACACATGTCTTTTTGACATTTAGAAATACAGTATTTAATCACTTCCAACAGTCTACAATAACTATGACACCTGACAAAGTTGGCACCAAGTTACTGTTTTGTTGCGCTTTCTACACCTGCATGCTGCAGACAAACGCCATCTAGCATGTAGTTAGTGTAGTACAAGCTCGCTGACAGTAAAATCTGCTGGTGGGACGCGATGTGCGGCGAAGAAAGGAACTATGTCACTAACTTCATTACTTTCTCCTTAGCACGTATAAAATCGACCGCATGTTATTCCCACAGGAAGAAGCCAAACATAGTTCCTTTCGTCATAGTAAGGTGTGTCTTGGTCTGTTTACTACATATATGTAGTAAAGTGAAAATCACCAAAAAGTGACTTAGTTCCTTTCTCCACTGACCGATTCATTTCAGATTAATGTCGCCAACACTTATGAAAATGCTTTTACAGTGAATGATTTCTCAAGCTGTAAACTAATCAGCTGTAGATTGAAAAGCGAAGTAAAAGCATTTCTATAATGTTTCTGATTTTCCCCCTTTTTTTCCTTTTCCCTGTTATCTGGTACCGTTTGAAACTTAATTTGTGTGCAGATGTAAGGGCTTTACCACACAGAGATTTAATTTCCTTATTTGTCTAACCCTGCAATTTACAGACGTTTCTTCAGCTTGTTTCATATTTCATTATGTTCCTAAATAGAACAAATTAATCAGTTTCAACATCTTAAAACTGACACAAAGATGAAGTATGCATTGTGATTCCAACTTTGTGTCCTAATTTGAACTTTTTGTTTGTTTAATAATTTCATTTTTCTGGTGGATATTACTACTTTTACAACAACATTTAAAATTTCTCCTCCTGAAAATAATGTGGAAAAGAGAGAGGCCAGTACTCATCATAGTTTGGTACCGCCAATAGTGACTAAACTAAATGTTTTGACTAGTTTTAGGAAATTTACATAATATATATAAATATATTTGTATAATTTTTGTGTGCACCATCAGTGGTATCAAGCTACATCTATTTTGAATATTATTTTCACATCTCAATAGATAAATTCCGTAATTAATCAAAAATTTCTTTTTGTGTAGTTTTGCTACTTTTAATCATTGTTAATATATGATTCCTCATTGCAGATTCTAAATTCTCCCCCCCCCCCCCTCCACACACTTCAGTACATCATTAATGTTTTACGTTTCTAACATATTCCCTACAAAAGGGATATGTTATGTACTTCTGAGGGATATTAACACATTGACAGATCAGACAACAAAATTATTCTATAAAGGGTTTTGTGTCTAGTGAATCAGAATAAATCATTCAAATTTGTAAGTAATTACTTTTTTGTTTCAATATATTTTATTTTAAAACCAGTAAATAGGCCTTGTTACAGTGTCAAAAATACTGCAAGAGTGTGAATCACTCTGTGGATTAATTCACTTTTACAGGGATATGAAGTAATCTGAATGTTTGTGTGGCACAACTTTTTCACTGGACCATTTAACAGCAGCCTCTCTCCACAAATTTATATACAGCATATCAAATTAGGCTGTGCACAGAAGTATAAATGCCATTTATTTATTTATAATACCTTTAACAATTCTACCTTATCAGAAATTAATTCTGCATTTTGGCTTCTGACTGATGTTTTGCACAACAGACACAGTGATAAAACTTTTCATGTAAGTTATAATGATACTCTTCTGCCCTCCTTGACTAATATGCCAAAAAGTTGTTGGGTAGCCAGGTATGCCTTCTCTGTGTATGTCTTTCAAGATTATATCAGAGATAAGTAATTATGAATATGCTGTGTGGTCTTCCCAGTAGACGACATCCATAGTAAAGTAACTGTTTAAATAGCAAACAGATGCATTTTCATCATTACAACAGTTTTCCAGACACAGCTCTACAAAAGAGTGACAGTTTTCTGTGCTTGCATTAAATTTTTTTGTATACAAGCATTTTTCCTGATAACAATAAAAACGTATTCACAATATGATGACTGAGTGTATTCAGGTGGCCATTTTACTTTAATTAAACCATCCAACAAATTATAATGCAGTTTTAGTTGATCTTTTTTACCTTCCTTACAGAATAACCACAAACAAACAAACAAGAAATCAGTATGAATGATAGTAGTTAAAAGCAAACTTACACAGCATTCATATCAGCACCTTGATCAAGAAGAAATAATGCTGTATGTGTATCCTTTTTCAAAATAGCTTGGTGAAGCAATGTTTGTCCTTTTCCATTGCGAACATTGACGTCGGCTCCACCTGTCAATATAATTAAAATAAAATTAGTAGACCAAGAATGCATGCATTATTCTGAGTAAAACAGATTTCCAGTGAGGACTGACTATTTATCTACAATATATTAAGGACAGTTTACAGCTCACCACAAAGATATATTAACTGGCTGTGAGAGGCACATAAAAGACACACACATACAACACTTAAGATATTGGCTATGGCCTCCTTCAGAATAAAGAACACACCATCACACAGACACACTTAACATTCACTCTAAATCAACCTCTGAGTGTGGCAGCTGGAGATAATGGTTGTGTGACTGAAATGTGCCTGTATGATCCTGTGAATATTATTAAGTTTTGTATTTGTGGTTTTTTTATGTGCCTGTAGCACCTCGTCGTTACATCTTTGCAGTGAGTTGTATGCTGTCTGCAGTATATTCTTTGATTCCAACCTAGAGTTTCCATTATTTGATTGTTTATCTACCTATCTGTTTTTCTTTCTTTCTTTCTTTCTTTCTTTCTTTCTTTCTTTCTTTCCATCTTCAAAGAAACAAAATTCAAACATAAAAATTCTGCTGAATGTTTCACAATATTCAAACGAACAGTGGAGATCTTCAAAACTTACAAGAGTTCACAGAACCAACAGGTATTCTTTTGAATTCAGTTAACAACCAGATAGACACAGTGATCTCACAAAGAAAGAGAAACATTATTATATGATGTATGTGCAAAATGTTCACCAAAAAACTGAACCTGAATAACTAATGTTGTTGTATATATAAGGGAAACAATCCTATTCAGAAAAATATTTAGAAAAAGTAAAGACTGCCGGACTTACCAGGCAAAAAGGCACTGGTTTGTTGATACACAAATAAAAATACACACACACACACACACACACACACACACACACACACACACACACACACACACACACACCCCAAGGCAGACAATTGTAGAAAGCAAAGAACTTGGACAGAGATACCAGTGTTGAGACAGAGGCTCTGTCCAGAGAACCGAGGCAAAGATGTTATAGAATGGTGGGTGGGAATTCGAAATTAGGAGAGGTTGAGACCAGGTGGACAACGGGAAGAGAGAACATGCTGAAGTGCAAGTTCCCATCTGCAGAGTTCTGAAAGATTGGTGTCAATGGGAAGTATCCAAATAACCCGGATGGTTTAACACTGCACCAAGATGTGCTGGCCATGCAGCAATGGGATGGCAGCTATCATAATTGTTTATTGGTGGGTTTTATGTGGACAGATGTGTGAAGTTGGCTATTTGACACATGGAGGTCGACATCGAGGTCCTATTCCAAATCCCATTCCACTTTCCTCGATGTCGACCTCCATCTGCCCCCAACAGCCAACTTCACATATCCATCCACATAAAACCGACGAATAAACAGTATCTCTATTATGACAGCTGCCATGCATTCCATATCAAACATTGCCTTCCCTACAGCTTAGGTCTTCATGGTAGACGTGTCTGCTCCAGTCCCGAATCCCTGAACCAGTAAACCAATAACTTGATAACAGCTTTCACATCCCACAACAATCCTCCTGATCTAGTACAGAACCAAATTGCCAGGGCCACTTCCTCACCCCCCCCCCCCCCAAACCCAGAACCTTTCACACAAGAACCCCAAAAGTGCCCCTCTTGTCACCGAATGCTTTCCAGGACTGGATCAGACTCAGAATGTGGTTCTCCACAGAGATACAACTTCCTTAAACGCTGTCCCGGAATGAGACCCATCCTTCATGACATCCTCCCACTCCACCAAGAGTGTCTTTCTGCCGCCGACCTAACCTTCGTAACCACCTAATCCATCCCTATGAAATCCCCAAACTACCTACCCCTCCCTCCAGCTCCTACCCATGTAACCGCCCCCGTTGTCAAACCTGCCCTATGCACCCTTCCACCACCACTTACTCCAGTCCCGTAACCCACAAGGTGTACACGATCTAGGGCAGAGCCACAAGCGATAGCACCCACATGATTTACCAACTGACATGCCTGCACTGTGAAGCGTTCTATGTGGGAATGACCAGCAACAAACTGTCCATTCGTATGAACGGTCACTGGCAGACAGTGTTTGTTAGTAATGAAGATCACCCTGTGGCTTAACATGCCTTGGTGCACGGCCAGCACATCTTGGCACAGTGTTAGACCGTACAGGTTATTTTGATACTTCCCACTGATGGCAATCCTTCAGAACTCTGGAGATGGGAAATTGCCCTTCAGCATAATCTCTCTTCCCATTGCCCACCTGGTCTCAACCTCCGCTAAATTCAAATTCCCGCCCAGCATTCTATAACATCTTTGCCTCAGTTCTCTGGACAGACCCTCGGCCTCAACTGGTATCTCTGTCCAACTTCTTTGCTTTCTACAAATGTCTGCCTTGTGTGTGTGTGTGTGTGTGTGTGTGTGTGTGTGTGTGTGTGTGAGAGAGAGAGAGAGAGAGAGAGAGAGAGAGAGAGAGAGAGAGAGAGAGAGAGAGAGAGAGAGAGAGAGAGAGAGAGATATGAACTACTACAAACCTTCTATAAGTGTTGGCACAAAATGCTCCATAGAATTACTTAAAGCCAATGAAAGTGGGGTGTTACCACAAGAGTCCTTGAGATTCAAATCTGGAGCTATCCCCTTCTGTTCCTTTCCTCCAGACAAAGCCACTAAACAGAAAAGACAGACTGTTAACAATGTTATCAGTTTTAGTTTACAAAAGAATGATATCATAGAATTTTTTGAAATGTTATTGGAGAACGGACTTAATGAATAATTAAAGATTTAAACTCGGTACAGGTCACATTTATTTGTTTTGGTAACCAGTTTCAATCTTTGTACACGATCATCTTCAGATTATGCTGGAACAGGTGATGCTGGAAGTGCGATCATCGTCTTATTTCCAGTGCCACCTGCTCCAGCATGGTCTGAAAAAGTCAAAAGACAGTTGTTTGTTAGGTTAGTCAGGGTAATGAGGAATGAGGTTACTGATCTACTTATCCTTGAGGGGAAAATATTCAATTAAATCTGTGACACTGCCTTGGAAATTTCTACGACACCCTCCTTTGACAATCTCGCAGAGGAACCCTACCCAGTTTTCCAAAACTGACACACTGGTCTGGTTAAGCTTCAGGGACAATATTTTCATTTTTTGGATTTGGGTCCAGGACACCCTATCATCCTTCCTTCACAGTTTTAATTTCTCCTCACCCATCTGTTTCACCTTGCTTTCCTCAATCCACCGTGCTACAATCTTGGACCTCCGCCTCACCAATGGCTTCATCCACAGTAAAACTACCAACACCCAGCAATATTCACATTTTGATGGTTGCCATCACTCCCACATAAAAAAATCTCACCTTAGAGCTTATCCACCTTGGGCTGGTGATTTGCAGTGACAAGAACTCTCATACTCAGTATGCTGAAGTCTCAAGGACTTGACAGACAGCCACTACCCTCCCAAACCTAGCACACAAACAGCTTTTCCATGAACATCTCTCACATACTCCAAATCCTTCCTCCATCCCCAATAACCAGCTGCAAGTTTGCTGCCATAACCCATTACCACCCTGGACTGTTACAATTAAACCGTAGACTGATGACCCCGCAGTCAAGTCCCTTAAGCTAAACGTATCTTTCATCAAGGCTCTATTTTCTGTCATCATGCACAAGGTACTACCCACTACCCCTCATAAAATGGTGTTCCATTGCCCATCCAACTTCAAGAACATCCTATTCCGTCCCTAAGCCACTCCCAATTCCAACTCATCACAGGGTTCATATCCCTGTGGAAGACCTGCCCAATCCACCCACCCAGCACTTCCTACGCAGGTCCTGCCACAGGCGTATGCTATACCATCAAACACAACAACTGTGCTGTGATCATTGCAAAGCTTTTTATATTGGTATGACAACCAAACTGCTCCACCTGGTGGCACAAGGTGCAGCTGAGCATATGCTCTATTTCAATGCCTGCTTACAACCTGGGCCATCTGGATCTGCCCCCCCCCCCCCCCAAAAAAAAAAGAAAAAAATAATAATAAAAAAAAAATACAGCTTTTCTTAACAGCACAGATGCGAATTATTCTTGCAGTACATTCTTGGGTCCCCAAAATTATCCTGGTATCAACCCATGCTTATCTCCCTAATCTCTCCTCCCCCCCCCCCCCCACACACACAGCAGTATCTGTGCTCATTCAGTCTTTCAAATTGGAACCTATTTCTTTTTCGTGCTCTGCCTGTAGCACTTTTCAGCTGGTAGTTCATTACCTTGCCTGGGACAAACATTTTGGAAAGTGACCCCTCAACCAAAGGAATGAGAATATTGCACAGGACTAGCACTGAAACTGCATTGGTTTCTATCCTGCAGGATGAGAGGGCTTTGAACTATAATGTAATTCCAATTGTACAGCAAACTAAGTTTTGTGTGGTTCTGAATTAGCATCACATTTAACAGCTAGTACTTTCATCTCTAGCACAAATATTCCATGATATATAAATGAAGATACTTTTTGAAAGCATTAAAATTCTATTATCAGGCGATCAAGTAGAAAAGCGTCAAAAATGTTGTGGAAATATGTGAGCTTTTGGAGCCACTGACGCTTTATGGCAGTAGGACTGAAGGGAGAAGGTAACATGAAGGAACCGGTCTGGAAAGATGAAATGGGGAGGGCTACATAAAACTTACACAAGTGCACAGAGAGTATTAGCAGAGAAGAGTGATAGGAGCAACTGGAAGTAACTTTTACGGTGCGTAACTTTTACGGTGCTTAATTTTTACTGGCACCATCAACACCACACTTACATACCACCAATTCAAAGCATTTAATGTATTCATTTTTTTTAACTTAAGAATTATTACCTTTAAAGTCTATAATAGACTGAATTGATTCTTCCTGCTGTTCTATTATTGCAATATGCAAAGGAGTCTGCTTGTAAGTGTTCTCGACTTTATCATCAGTTCCTCCTCCTTCAGTGAGCCTTAATGTTTGCAAGTTTGGGTTGGCTCCACAACGAAGGAGCTTGCTAACAAGTTTGCTAAGGCCCTTTGCACATGCTATATGTAGAGGACTCTCACCCTGGAACCATGTCAGCCTGTCAACAATACTGTAACCATTGTTGTCATCAAATTTACTTATATATGACATAAAATGATATTAATTATCTGACCTTTCTGTTGACATGATTACTGTAGGCTGAATGAGTGCACAAGAAGAGACCAGCTTCTTCTATACCTTCACGAGCCACAAGGTGCAGAAGTGAGTCTGCAGATGATGTGTAGATCTAAGCAGATATACAAAGTATATTGTAGAGGAGACATTGAGATTTTTAAAATTAAGTAGTAGTGTGTACCAATATGACACTTCCTGGCAGATTAAAACTGTATGCCAGAACTGGGATTCGAAGCTGCCTTTCACAAGCAAGCGCTCTGTCAACTGAGATATCTCGGCACGCTTCACAGCCCATCCTCACAACTTTACCTTTGCTAGTACCTCCCCTCCCACTTTTCAACCTTCACATAAGTTTTTCTGAGAACCTTGCAGGGCTAGCACTTTAAGAAAGGATATGGTGCAGACATGGTTTAGCCAAAGCCTAGAGGATGTTTCCAAAATGATATTCTTTCTTCCACAAGTGTTGGTCTTGCAAGGTTCACAGTAGAACTACCGTGAAGTTTGGAAACTGGGAGGAGAGGTACTGGCAGAAGTAAAGCTTTGAGGAGTAATTGCCCATGAAAGGCAAAAGTCGCTTGCAGGATCAAGTCCCAATTCCGGGAGAAAGTTTTAATCACATTGTTGTTTCTGATATGCTTAACCAAGCATCATGCCATCTGAACTGTAAGTCAGCATGTTAAACTAGAAACACATTAAAAGAAATATGAACATTCTTTTAGCTCAGGCTTCACATTTGTCTCAGCATTAGGGGATGATCTCAGTTGTTATAACTTTCTGTGAAGTCAGCTGTGCAAAAACCACTTAAAATTCTTTTTATTTGATTAACAGTTTTGACAAAATTTAGTTATCACTGGATCTTTAACTAGCATTCCAAAATCTTGAAGACATACCTTATAGTAGTTGGTATCACCAGATGTTTGAAATGTTTGCAATTTTGAACAGCACCCTGTGATATTTTGACAGAACTACAAACATCAGCTTGCGGAAAGTAAAATACAAATAATCATATATTGATGCCCCCCATGTACTTTTTCACTAAATAACACTATGATGATTGAGCCAATATGATGCTAAAAAAAAAAAAAAAAAAAAGGTCTGTATATAATGTTTACATAGACGTACTATACATGTACAACTACGACTCAATTGGTGTAGTATGGCTATGTACATGACTGTATACACTCATTTTTTGGAAATATAGTGGATCAGTTACCAGTGTGATACTGGGTGAACAAGTACACTTGACATCAATACAGTAGGGTTTGTATTTTGTGTTTTAGTTTTGACATTCTGATGCTCATAATTACATTTTAGTGTAATTTAACAGAACATCACAATGTGCTGCATGCACATATTTTTATCAGTACCCACTCTTCTCATAATAATTTTTTACTAATTTTTGAAGTTTCAGACAGCATTCGTTTTATATGTAATTAGTATTAGCCTTAGTTATTGTCTACAATTCACTCATTTTCTGCTGGAAAAAAAGAGCTAATGATCAAAAGTTCCCTGTTGTGTTGCCGAGATTCACACAGCATTCAATAATTGTTCCATCCAGAAATTTGCATTATTCTATGAACACAGAAGTGTGGAAGGTTTCCACCCATTTCCAGAATTTGTCAAAGGAATTTATTACTAATGTACACCAAACCAGATAGCATCCCATCATGCTACATGCATGGTCAATATACAGCATTTCTCAGTATCAAAATAGCCACTGACTAAACCATTGGTGGACTAAGGGGGGAGGGGGTCTCCACCCTGGGTGTCTCAACTTGGGAGGGCCTCCAAATACCTCTAAAGAAACTTGTTTTAAATAAATACTACATACATTTCCAAGTGGACAGGGGCCTGACCTCAGGCCTCCAATGGCCTTAGTCCTCCATTGGACTTAACACTCAACTTTGAGAGAGGATTGGGTAGTTTGAGAGCTTTCAACTACAAGAACACACACACACACACACACACACACACACACACACACACACACACACACGAAGTATATGACTGGCAAATTCATGTTCTAGATATATATAATACTGTTCAGTATTCAGTAAAATGGACATCATATTTGTGTGTTCAGTGTAGCCTATGGCACCCTAAGTTTCATAATCCCTCGTTGGGACAATGTCTTGACTGTTCATTCCTTCAATTGGACAGCATCTCGACACAATTTCGTATTAATCACCGAACACACATTTATTGCTATCACTCCATAACTGTGTTTTATACTGAATCAATTGTTAGTAAATAGTACCGAAAGATAGGCTTGCTGATAAATATTCTTCATGACCCTTGCCAATACACTGAGTACAAAATGTTTCTCATTTGTGCTGTAATGGGTAATTTTTCAGGAACTGCTTATTTTGCAATGTGGCAACAAGCCATCTCGAGCCTCACCATCAAGCATATTCATCTTATTTTGAACTCTGGTACTGTTGCATCTTTTGAGATTTAGCATCCAAAATGTTTGGCATCAAGCCAACCATAGGTTCACAAAATAAAATTTTCGGTCATTGCAGCACTATTACATGATGCGTCATTGCCATGAAAAAGGAAAGGGTGCTTAGTGTGTTGACACAATCCACATATTCATGTTTTCAGTTTTCTGAGCATCTTATAACATCTTGCAGAGTTTATGGTGGTGCATGAATTCCATACACCTTTAATAAAACAGAACAGTGTAAGCATGAATCTACCTGCTAATGATATGGTTTGTAACGTTTTTCGTGTTGGTGATACTTTTTAGTGGAACTCCCATGTATCACAACCTCCTTAAGGAAATTATCACCCTCATGATCAAAATTCAAATATCAGTCCCCTATTTTTTTTGTCAGACATTAGAATTTGAAGCGCGAACTGAGCATGTACTTAGTTATAATATAGATCACTTTGTTAAACAACATTTGATAGACCTCTACTGACAGAGGATTGGCATTTACAATAGTGAAATGAGGAAGATAAGTATATTCTTGACAATGCCTCAACTCATATTGAAAATATAATTAATTATCAGAGGCACTATCTTTTAGTATGCACTCTTATTATACACTGAGTTTGTTGGCACTGTTGTTGACAAATATAATGCTCAAAACAGAACACTAATGCAGTTAGTTTAATATTATTGTTACTGACAAAGCATTATCTTCAGTCTTTGATTTGGACAGCATTACCAGAATGGTGCTCAACATAATTGCCCTGTTAACTGCAAGTGGGTCATGCAAATACGTTTAATGGTTTTGAGAAGATTAGGTTGCTTACTCGCCACATAGACATCTGATGAGCAACAGAAAGGCACAAAGGCACAAATAATAGAATACATGACAGCTTTCAGCCATTAAGACCTTCATCAGTTAAACACACACACACACACACACACACACACACACACACACACACACACACACACAGAGAGAGAGAGAGAGAGAATTTACTTACTGGGTTTGGTGAGGCTCCAGCACTTATCAGTCTAGCAGCAAAGCTCTTGTCATCGTATGGAGGACCAACAAGCAGTGCAAACCAAAGTGGGGTGTGCCCTTCCTCTGTACGCAGATTGAGATCTGCATCAGACTCCAGAAGTAGTGAGAACATAGGCTCATTGCGTGCCATGACACTTAAATGTACTGCTGTGCTGCAATGAAACGTTAATCTCCGGTATAAGCACAGTAACAAGCAAAAAAAAAAAAAAAAAAAAAAAAAAAAAAAAAAAAAAATTTATTTACTTTCATCAGATACAAGTTACTGCACTCAGATTGTCTTTGCATTTTTACTTAGAATTTCTTGCACGGGCAAAGGAATAAAAACTGTACATTGATAAAAAAAATAGGATACACACAGTAAAATAAATAAATAAATACATACATAAATACATAAATAAATAATACAAATAAAAGTTAACAATCCACGATCATCATCTCCACTGATTACAATATAGTATTAAATATAACCAATAATGAAAGGAGGAAAGAAGTAGAAAGTAGGGCACTTTCATTGTGCAGTGCAACAAAAGTTCATATGAAATTATACAACCTTTGTTTTCAACATATACCACAATAGAACCACTGTCATTTTGTCTAACATCACTATCGCTTCACACATTCCTCTACAATACAAGTATTCACAGAATACCTTGTCAACTGAGGCACTCCATGTGTGGTCTGCACCCGTCACAAGCTACTGAGCAATCCATCTTCGGTTTGGCACTCTGAGGAACACACCCACTCCTTGCAGTCTTCTAGAGCATTGACACAAAGCAGTACATCAACACTCCAGAAGATCACAGGAAGAGGGCAGGAACCACAAACGGAGCACTAAAGCAAAGAAGGATTTCTCATATGTGGTGTGATGGGTGCAGACCACACAGGGAGTGGCTACAACCATTAGTGGAGAGGGGAGGGGGGAGGAGAGGCCACTAACATGAATACTGGTCCAGGACTACAGCAGTCTCAGGTTGCTGTTGATGAAGATTACAAGCTATGTAACCAAAATATTGAGCAAATTCAACACAGACATCCAGTAAAACACCTGACAACCCACTGTCATCAGATCCCTGGGAAAGCCTGAAGGGTTACAACTTTCCATTAGTTTGATGTGCCAATCATTCCACACACAAAACAAAAAAGAAATTTTATTATTAATAACTTTGTTATATTTAATTTTATTGGTTTTTTTCTTGTTCCTCTAAGCCAAACCTTTGGTATCCACTTAGCATAAACTTTTGAGTGAGCAATTCGGTAACTAATATTGCATTTCTTTTATGAATGAATAATGATAAGCTCAACAGTGCTGCTGTAAGCCTGTATTTACACTGAATATTTTGTCCACTTCATGAATTAAAAATTTGCCCTTAATTATGCATATTTTTTTCTAAACCATACTTATATCAATGTGCCTAAAACAAGCATTTTGGGCACATTGTTCTTATTGTATTACGATTGGTGATTTCAAGAGAAATCACATTTTCATTTTTGAAAGGCCATAAGAAAAAGGCCATTATTTCGAAAATTTTGTTGCTCCTATTTCATAATTATATTTTGTTGTATCCATTTATATTTTATTATTACCTTATAATATGATTTTGGATTTTTTTCCATGATGAATTCTTCCAAGATCTTTTTGTGTAAGTTACATCTGAATTCCTTAGTGGGCCAGGCGTATTTTTGAGAAACTAAAAACTCACTAAGCGTAAAACATTGTGTTTCTCCGTCCACAGGAAATAAGACACTACTGTTGTGGTATCATTTTACAGTGGGGAAGGGTTGTGTATTTACGAAATCAGAGGAACAGATGTGATGTGTGTGTTTTTTTGTTATCTATTTGTTTGCTGTTTGATGATGGCTGTGTGAAAAAGTGACAAGTGTCCAGACCTGTGCCAAGACACGAATGTCAAGTTTTGCACCATCTCAGCTGGTGAACAGTGCCAAAGTTATTGCCCTATCAGTATTAACAGTAGAATTTCTCATTAACAGTGTGCAATAAATAAAAATCATTCAAATGTACATAATGAATTCTATGGTTAAAGTACTTCTCATGCAGTACTGCAGTGTCACACTTACAGCTCAATCTCACTCACAATGTTTGTTAGAAATTTTTATTTAATAAGAGGCCTGTACCCATAAACCACAAGGGCCCACATTTCCCCTTTTGTCCTCCTTGCAGAAATCTAAACAAAAAAATATGGGCATTACCCAACAGTACATCACACATAATTTACTATTCATTTAATTTTTATCACAGTTCTGCAATATTACACTGGAGTATAGTATATTGTGCCTGTCACTGTGTGTATTTCACTTCCATTAACCCTACAAGCACCAAGCACGGGCAAAAATTGCCTGTGCACTTTTCTTTTATTAAAAAAAATCATAATATCTTTCAATGTTTATGGGCTTTTTTCTATTTGTCTCTCACCTTATAAAGTACGACCCTTACACATTTACATGCTTACAATTTAAAAAAATAGGAATTTTATGCCCAAGGACACATTTTCATGCCATACAACCTCCAGCACGGGCAAAAATTGCCCCTACATTTTTCTTATAATAAATTTCGTTTGGCAATAATGATTGTTTTTCGTGCCTTGTTGAGAGTCTGATTGTTGCGTTTGATATTCATTGTTGAGACTAACTATTGTCACTAGCAGTTTGTCACAGTAGAGCAAACGCCTTTCTTGTGAAGTACATGTTCTAAAATGATTTGAAGAGGGTTGAACGACGCAGAAATTCTTGCTGAACTTTTAGTAGAGGACGAGTTGTCAGATTTCAGTGACTCTGAATCGGCTCGCATCGAAGTAGAAAAGCTCAAATGAAGAATCGGAGGACGAAGAAGAAATGAGCCATTCAGATAACGCTCCCAATAAATATGTTACTAGTTCTGGTAGGGTGTACCTTGCAGAAGCTCCAAGGCATTGGAAAAGGGATTTTGCCAACATATTTGATGAACATTAGGGAGTAACTACTGCTGAAAAGTAACAAGTATGTGAATCCTTCAAGAAATTTTTCGCACCTGAAATAATACAGAAAATTGTTGAACATACAAATGAAGAAGCTGAAAGAAAAAATGTATCTCCTATTGATGAAACTAAAATATATGCTTTGATGGGAATTTTAATTCTAATGGGAATTTATCAGGTCACCAATATTTCGTTATCTAATTTATGGTCAAATTTATTGGGAAGAGCTGTATATACAGGCACTATGAGTAAGACAAGAGCATATCAGGACAGAAAGACATGTAAGTGATAAATTTGTGCCACTGCATGAAGTTTTTGAAGCACTGAATGGAACATTCCCAAGGTACTATAGAAGTGGAGCTCACAATAAAATTGATGAAATGCTATATCTTTTCAGAGGTAATTGTCCTTTTTAAAGTTTTCCTCAAAGGCAAACCTGGAAAATAAGGTATTCTTAGTAGTGCAACTGAACAATACATTATAAAAATCTAAGTGTATGCTGGAAAAGACAGTAGACCTACCAGTGAACAAGGTCCTCTTGAGGTCGTGAAGAGGCTGGTGGAGCCAATAAAGAATACAGGCTACAATGTCACAACCGACTGTTTCTACACTTCTGTGGAATTAGTGGACATTCTGTACAAAGATTACAAACTTACAATGGTTGGGACACTCAAATCCAACAGAAAACACATACCCAAGAACTTAAGACGACAGCAGGTAGAGAGCTGTATTCCTCCAAATTTGCATTCACAGATCCATCCATTAAGAAGCCTCCAGTAAAAGCTGTCTCTTACATAACAAAGGAAAAAAAATATATTGATGTTCTCAACACAATATCATGATGCAGCAGTAGATGATGATACACCAAAGAAGAAAATCCATATAAACCTATACTATAATGACACTAAAGGAGGAGTGGATGCCATAGATCAAATAGCTAGGGCATACTCTACGAAAAGGGGTACAAGAAGATGGCCGCAATGAATTCATACACACTGTTCAAGATGAATGTGCCCAAGTGGAATGAAGGGAAATCAAATGCGAGGAAATTTGTATCTCCATGAATTAGGCCTTAAACTTTTGAAATCACATGTTGGAGAGCGATCCAGCGACTTGAAAGGACTCCAGTTGCCCATTATTTGTGCGATGGGAGAGATCCTTGGAAAGAAGCTAGAGGTGACCAAAACTGCTGCACTTATTGTGCCGTAAGTTCAATGGGGTGTATTTTGCTGTCACAAAACTGTGAGTGTAAATAAATTGCACACAATGTCTAAAGTACTGGAAAATTTTAACAGCAGAGATACTGAGAAACAATTTTAACAGATTGTCGAAGACATTCTTTGACATATAAAATGTCATTTGAAAATGATGAATTGCCAAAATGAGACTGTGCAGCAGACATGAAAAATATTCACAATACATCAAGAAGCATTTGCAAGCTGGCTTGTGTACCTGGAAAGTAAATTTAGCTGACTGAAGTAAGAAATTTCCCAAAACAATCATGCAATGAATTATAATTTATGTTTAAAGTACATCAACCGTTAACTACTTTAGTGATTCCGTTTTCTGAATAGAACAGAACCTGTTCAAGCATGACAATATGACACAAACTGCTTACACATAAGGAAATGTTTTATAATGGTATCCTCAAACTATTAAAGGAAATACTGAATTGGTGAAACTTTGATTTAATGCTTTATAAGTCCATCAGATTTGAATA
Source organism: Locusta migratoria (assembly GCA_026315105.1). Lineage (NCBI taxonomy): Eukaryota > Metazoa > Arthropoda > Insecta > Orthoptera > Acrididae > Locusta > Locusta migratoria. The sequence goes on along the minus strand of CM048751.1, from coordinate 165,881,553 downwards.
TTTGACATTGCATCAACACAGTGAATGTATTATGAACTATCTACATTTAGTTTCGGCACCAGCAAGTGGTGGGATCATATTAAACAGAAACATGAAACAAGAACAAGCGAAACAATAAAATGTCACTAAATAAAATACGTAAAGTATCATCTATGGTTACAAGATCACATGATTAATAAACATAATTGAAGATAAGTTACAGCAAAAACCATTGTACTGTGTTGAATGCCCTAAGAACTGTGGAATGGCTGTGTGCATAACTGTATAGTCTGCTCTAATTCAAATAACTTAAGCACACTACCCATCTTACCACATACTGCTGATTACTGGTGATGTACACTACTGCTCATTAATTTCAATACACCCTCGTATTTCAGATTTACAATACAAATCAAACGGTATTTCCCACAAAATATAATTATATTAACTTACACATATATAATACAATCACAATCATTATATTTTACTTTCATCAAAGTATCTTCCTTTGGATTTAATGACTGTCTCACGAACTCTAAGCTCGAAGAATGTGGTCAATCAGTGTTTGTCGATTAATACCTGTTCCATAGATAATGTATATGACACTTTGTAATGATGTGAAACATGTCAAGTTAATGAAGGGTGTCTGTACAAGACGTTACATTACACAAAATTTTATGTGACACTTTTTTCCTTTTTACTAATTTATATCTTAAAACACATCCAATGAGTAAAAGGAGTTGTCATTCAGGAAATTATTTCAATGTATTTTTAAATGATATAAAAAGGTAAAGCAGTCAACAATCCGAAGATTGGTTTGAACACCACAGTGCTTTACTAGGCATGGTCCTGTTTGGAGGTAGTATGCCTTTGTTTTCCTCCGACCTTCGAACTGACTTACCCAGCCAGTTATAGGGGGACCTACATTTTAACGTGCCTTCCAAACCACAGTGCTACACGGTATTTTTCACATGGGCAATATTGCCAGAGGTGAAAGAAGTGGAAGAAGTGGAAAGTGACAGAAAAATCCTAGGACCTGGCAGGGATCGAACCCGCGACCTTTCGATTTATAGTCTGGCACTCTACCACTGTGCAACCGAGGCACACCTCATACATATATATATATATATATATATATATATATATATATATATATATATATATATATATATATATATATATATATATATATATATATATATATATGATAAACTGCCATATGCCAGAGTTACAAACCACTGTAAATGAAATAAAAGAAATATGAACACTTTATGATCAATGAATTGAAATTCATTACAAATATATGATGGGTAACTCGAGAATAAACTGGCACATTACACATTTTCGTTGCTTTCTTGATTATTATATCGAAGTGGTATCCCCCCTCTCCAAATTCATAAATTTTCGTATTTGATTATGCACAATCAGACACTCTCTTAGTATCAGCTGACATGTATTTTTTGATATTTCGTAACAGCAGTAATTAGATACCTGATGAACTTCAATATTTTTGTCGAAAGAAGTCACTATATATGGAGCTTAAGACCACTTGATGTGACTTGTCTCTGGTGATACGATAAATCTGCCTGGAAACTATGATTAGTCCTTTGCTTAGAGGTACCCTCTTCATTTTATTTACTGAGAATAACACACTGTACAATCTCTAAACTGTTATTGTTCTATTATTCACTGTACATAATTTGATTATTGAATACAATAATATTACTATAGACGATAAGAAAGTGACCCCACACACTTGCATTTGAACCTTACAAAATATCAATGCAATGTGAATTTCTTAAAACACTAATAATCAAACTTGCAATAATACACAGAAATTTATTAGAAGATTTTACTTACAATCCCTGCCTGTTTTGCATATTAGGGCTCAGACCCTGCTTTAAAAGCTTCTGGGCAATTCCAGTCATGGCAATTATAGTTGCATCTCCTGTGGTGGAAGGCGATAAACTTGCCACCATATGAAGCGCAGTGTTGCCATGCTCTGGTGTTACAGCACCTACTGTTGCACCATGTTCTATCAAGAATTCTGCAGCATAATCATCTCCTACAGGAAAGAAAAGTTAGGAGTACAGGTGATCAACTTGTAAAAGTTTACAAATTTGTTTTCTACTTTTAAAAATATATTCAAGGTATATGAAAACAACATACAATTGTTAATATGTTAGAAGTGTTCCTAAGATGTCCCGACAACTACTTCTTTAAATGTAGCAAATTTCACGATAAAAAAATATAAAAACAGCAACACAAATGTAGCTATAATAGACTTGTAGGTGACAAAAACCATGTAATAGATAACAGCTCTCTCTCTCTCTCTCTCTCTCTCTCTCTCTCTCTCTCTCTCTCTCTCTCTCTCTCACACACACACACACACACAGAGAGAGAGACGCTGCACACTGTCAATAATTGAGTATCCGAATGGCAGAAGAAAGATGGAAAGGAAGGAAGGAAGGAAGGAAGGAAGGAAGGAAGGAAGTTTATGTTTTAAGGACCTGTTGACAGTATGGTCATTAGTGACTGAGCCATGTTTGGACACTTAGGTAAGGAAATTAGTCAAGCCCTTTCAAAGCAACCGATTTGCCATTTGCCAGGGGTGATGAAATCACAGAAGACTTACAAATGGATGGAAGGAAGTTGATTTGATGACAGTCCTCATGAATGTATCTTCAGAATCACCAGAGTGAGCCCTGGCTGAATTGGGGGTAAGGGTTGGGTGGAGGGACAGTCATGGGGGTACAAGTTGGGGGTATTGCAGTTACCTAAATGATACTTCTGCGACGGAAGCAGATGACAGGAAAAAGCCTTTATGAGTGTCTACATCATCTCTATCATGAAAGACAACATTACGTTTACCATACAGGTAAAATATAATGGAAGCCTGTGATTCTTTGACATTTTGATCCAGATACTCTTTTGAGCTCTTTGGAAAACTCAGTTTGCAAAAAGCACATGCACACCAACCTGTAATTTAAAACTGGGACTTGCCATCATCCACTCAAAAGGGGAACTTCCCATTGCAATCAACTCTCCACCCCCTCTAATTCAGCAGTCAGTTGGCACAGGGGGGGGGGGGGTAGCCTATCAAAAACTGAGCACCAATGAAGCATGAAAACAGGAAGATTTTAGGGAACTTTCAAAAAAGAAAAACGTAAACACTGAGCTGTTCAAGCGCATGAAGTGTAACACAGAATTGTCAATAGCAATGTCGATTTGGTTATGTGGTCTTTGTGTTGGACTTCGAGGGGATGTTCAGCACTCCATCATGCTGTATATTTTAATTTTTTGTTTTGTTTTTGACAAATTATCTAGTGTATATCTGACCTTTGCTGTGTCTGTTGATTGTATTCAATTTTGTGTGTGTTGTGGTATGACATGGTGTAAACTGCATACTACATATGTGTTCTATTAGTAGAATAACAGTAGTGGCTTTTGAATGGGAGCTGAATGACAGCAGAATCCTCCACTGGGAAACGCATCTCATACAACATCTGTGACTGTATATGTGTCATAGGATAGGCATCGCTTATTGGCACACTTGTACGAAAGGTGACCGAGAGATATGACTCTGTCTGATTTATGCATTTGTATGAATGAGATCACTCCCAAAGAAGTGATGAAAAAATTAGAATTTGACACACTACTGTAACAGATAAACAACACTTTCAAATTCACACTTTTTCTTATGCAATTTCGAAACACATGTTTTAACATTTTTGAAATTTACACCATAGAATTCTGTATATATCCAAACTGATCAGAACATGACCTTGACTTTTGGAGAGTTAAGTTGATTGTGTTTATTGTTTTCATTTCTGTGAGAAGTCTCGTCTGCTCTATCATCACATTTACTTGTGACAGTATAGCATGACAATTTCCAAGTTTTTAACATGTCAGACACAAACATACTTTTGGACTTATACAGAACAAGAAAAAGGCACTAAAAATACAAAATTAAGTAAAAATTGAAACAATGGTACTATAAAAATTATTTCTAGGGGCAATCAAGAACATAATTATGGCCTACATAAACGTAATTAAATATGTCGCAACCAGTATGTAGCCACTTTACATGCCTCCCTGGTAATGTCAATCACATTTTGGGAAGGGCAATTAGTTGAACACAAATTCAAGAACATGCCTCATTGTCTATCCTTCAGAACATTCACATAGTGTCTAGTCACAAGGAAATCCCCATCTTCTCATGTTGGTTTTTATTCTTCTATCTCCTGAGCGCAGTCTGTTAAACATCTTCCATGCTGACCATATTTCCTTGTAATTTGGAGGGAGATTTTCTGAGGGCACATCCATCCTGCAAGGTGACTACATTTAAGAGAGCCATGGATTCACTCTGAAGTTTGATGACGTTTCATTGTGGCTTTCTGTTGAATGAAGAAAGCTTTTCCTTTACCTAAGACCTTGATTTGCTTGTTAGTATCCATATGAAGTATGGATATCAAGGTTTAGTGCTTTAGTTTCCTCCAGTCTGGATGTGAACTGATGGTGGGTATCTGAATGTTCGGTGTGTATAGATCTGCACCAGAAAAGGCACGCATATTCTGCAGCAGAACAGGAAAGGGCTCTTGCTGATATTCTTAAGGTATGGGGATGTGTTCCCAGGTTGTACCTGATAATTTCTACAAAATGTTATTCCTTGCAGATACTTTCCTTTTGTTATACAAGGCTACTAAAAGAGAATGGAGATGTCAATGACCAAATGGACAGTTGGCAATTTTGTGGGAAACAAAGTTAAAATAAGCAGACTGAAGGAAGTTTGATCACGGACTTCCAGCATTGCAATCTACCACCATCACCACAGAACCATGATGTCGTGTTACAAAATGAACTACATTTTCCTTCTGGATTGACTTGAGTTTATCAAGGCATTAATTTCCATACTAGCAGCTCAAGTTAAAACTGTGGAGTTCCTGTTGTATGCAGGAATCTTAACATCCAAGACCATGAGAATAATGAAAAATTATCAAATACAAATTATTTTCCATAAAACATGATAAATTAATGGCAGTCTTGGTTTTCACAAGACGAGTGCGAGAAGCTGTACATTGGAAAGAGAGAGTGAAGCATCTCACAGCAACATATGGACCACATCATGAGGATACTTGGACGCGATCATTAAAGAGGCAATCAAAATGCACCTGTACAAATACCTAATAAACTGGGGGAGTTGATTTGATATCAGCACACTAGGGGATGTCACAATTGTGACCAAAAGGCAGCAATGCTCCATTCAGAACGCTGTAGCATGCACAGGGAGAATGGACAGCACTTCCATCAGGGCAACACAGTCACTCACACCACCAGCCGCACCATGTTCCTTCACCACTAAAATAGCACCCTTTTCCAGAAGGCACCATTAACCTGTCTCCTCAAGTCCAGAAACTGTATAGATACGTATGCAGCAGCATGCAGACACTCCAGCTAATAACAACAGGTATAAAATTCGTTGAAATGTTTTGACAAGATGACACTACCCTTTGGCTGATGGTATGATATGAAATTATTTTAAGAGATATAATTCACTTGTTATTTCCTATGGTAGCTAACACAATGGCTGACCGATCAATAGAAACCTGGTTAATGATATCTGCTTCCAATTCTATGGAGGATTTTCACAAATCCCGGACTGTGCAACATTCTGGTGTCATGTAAATAGACGACAACGAGGACTCCTCCTCCTCCTCCTCCTCCTCCTCCTCCTCCTCCTCCTCCTCCATTTTCTTTTTCTCTAATTCCAATAGTTTTCGTAGTATTATATTCAACTGTTCATTTATGTAGTAATGAATTGGATATAACAATTTTTATTTTTAAATAAGCAATTCAACACTCATGCATTCCTGACCATTTTTTGATGTGCCTGCGATATCACCTTCCTGCAAATTTAAGGTCCTCGCTAGGTAGGTAGGTTGGTTGAGACGGGGGCAACAAACGTCTAATGTCATCATTCCCCTGGTGGGGAGGGGAAGGAATGAGGTTAGGAAATGGGGGAAGGGAAAGGAAATGCAGTCCAGGGAGGAAATAAGGAAGAAAGACTGCATTAGCTCAGGGCCCCATGCTTGCCAAGCACGTACTTACGATAGAAGAGTGAGCAAATCTAAGGTCCCTTGGAATGCCCTTTAAAAGGCAATTATTAACAGCAATAGCATGCAACAGAAACCACCGGAAAAGAGAGACATGATGTGTAGAAAACAAAATAGCATTAGTTCATATCTATGCATTAGATAATATTTTAATCTGCTGGTAAACAATGGAAGGACCAGCAAGTAATGTTAATAATAATATGGAGATAGGGAACAACGCACCATAAAGTGGAATGTTGAGACACACACACACACACACACACACACACACACACACACACACACACACACAAAATTCTAAATTCTTGGCCGCAGCCTTCTTCAGAGAGAGGACACTCATCCGCACTCAGGCACACTCATCCACACATGTCAGTCACCTCTGGTCGCCCAACACTGTGTTTTTAGAATTGTGTGCATGTGTGTCTCATTTCCGTCTGTTGGCAGCTCAACATTCGACTTTACGGTGAGTTGTTCCCTACCTACAAATTATTATTAACAATCTGCATGTAAAGATTCACAAGTTTTAAAGAGAGAATACTGGGTATAGTACTGTTATTCACCATTTGGATAAAACTGAAGATAGAAATTTCATTCCAAAATTTCATAAACTTGGCATATGAACAGTTATCTTAAGGAAATGGTACATGACAAATTAATGAAATCCATGAAGCAAACTGTGCTGAAATGCAGCAGCATACCATCCGATATTGCCAGGGTATATCACCACTAATTCTCAGAAATCCGAGTTTCCCAGCAACTACAACCAAACAACTATGTGAAAATTAGATGAACCACACTAGTTTCAGCTGACAAAGCCGATAATGTTTGTTCCATAGATTAGTGCTTAAAGGCAATTAAACATTATCTTTGAAAGATACTGATTTTGAGAAGCTATGTTGACTTACAATTCAACTCGTTACCTCCACCACGTGTTTATATTTTTTGCAGTAACTAACATTATCATGTCATAGCTACTACTACTATTACATCCTGCCATCTCCTCTTACACTACTTTAATTAAAGAACTACTATGACCTACCTCTGTCAATAGCACGGTGCAACAGTGTGTATCCTTGGCTGTCCCTGGCATCGAGATCAGCCTTATGTTCCACCAATGTGCGTGCAATACTTGTTTGATGGTCACGGAGAGCAAGATCTAATGGAAGATCACCACGTACATCTAACTGGTTTAGTTTCACTCCCAGCTGAAACACACAAATATGGAAATGTCCTCATGTTGAATGTGTAACTGCTGAAATATTTAAAATTATTAGGAAGAAGCAGGTAAAATATATAACTGCTATTCATTATCTAATTGTGTTTGGCATAACTTTTGTGAGTGTATTAGAGGAATGTTCTATGCAGGTAACTCAGACTTTCAATAATTGATATTACACTGCTGATAAAATTATAAAAAGGCAGTTTAATGGCAACCAAATTGGGGCAATTTCATGTCTTCAACAAAGAGTATATAAACTAACGATTATGGAAATTATTATACAATGATGCTGAAGTCCAAAATTTATCAAATTTTGTCAAGATGAAGATTCCATAACGTGTATAAAATGATGAAACTGTCATTTAATTTAGAACTCTTAACTGCAACCTGTAGGCAAATACATAAGTATGTTTTCCTTGTGGCATGTAAGGAAATACACTCTAAACATCATACTGAGGAATTCCTTGTCATGCATGTAATACATGCTCTCAGTTCATGCAGCTGACTTGCTAGAGGAGGGTATGGAAGTATGTATTTCTCATTGCACCCTGGACATGACATGCTCTTTTTGTGACAAATCAAGGGATTTGACATGCCACTTAAGTATTCTTTTATTCTTCAATGCATGTGTACTGTGAACAGCAGTATGGGTGCTGGTATTATCAAGATGCAGAACAACATTTGGTACCATAGTCTGGTGATAAAGGGTATGATAATTTACCAGTCTGGTCATGTAGTGGCGCGCACAGTCTACCTTTAACAATTACCAAGTAAAACCTTTTATCAAATTCAGTAGCTCCCCACACCATAATTCCAGAAACTGAAATGATATGGGTTATTGTAATCAGTCCTCCTTTCAACCTTTTACAGGTTGTCTACAGATCTGTCCACCACAAACAGAATCAAGACTCATTGCCTATGTCTCATCAGGCAATGATTATATGCTGCATAAGAGTATTCTTTACAGTATGGTGTCAGCAGTAAAGATGAGCAAACTCAATATTTCAAAGCAGCTTCTAGTAACCTGTTCCCTACAGGTAATTGCGACATACCACTTTAATTTCAGCTGTTTATGTCCAGTCAGTTTAACAATTTTTCTCTCATGATACAGGCCTCATGAAATGACCATTGCCTGCCCTTGTTGTCACACTGTTGTCCAGAGTGACTGCACTAAAGCAAAGTGGCTGTGATAAACTGCAGAAGTACATCTTTTTGGAATGCTGCATTAGCATCTTTACTTGATAAGTACCCAGTGGCATATTAAGGCTGTTGGATGCTTGGGGGGCAACAAGAGAAAATAAGCACCCCCTCCCCCCTGCCCACTTGAAAATAGATGTATTACCATAAAAATAGAAGAGGGTAAAAAGGAAAAAAGGGAAGACAAGCTTTCAATATATTTGAAAGCCCCCCCCCCAATCAAAATGATATGCTAGGGACAATTGGTCCCTCTTTTTTACTCGATGATGAATTATGCCAGAAAATGATGCCATACAAAAGGAAAGAATAAAAATAGGCATAATAAGCTAATTTACTGAGATGCACTTCACCAAAATTTGCAATTACCCTAATAGAATAAGTAGCTTAACTCAAACGTTTCAGCAGATCTTCAATGTGTTTTTTCCAGTTCAACCCCTCATCAATGCATAAACCTAAAAATTTTGAATATTCTACCTTCACTAGAGATTTCTGATCAAAGTCTATATTTATTGATGGTGTCATTCCATTTACTGTATGGAACTGTATGTACTGTGTGTTATCAAAATTTAATGACAGTCCATTTGCTGAGAACCAGTTCTGGTCTGTCAGGTGTGATAACTATACTTGTATCAGCAAAAAGAACCAGCTTTGCATCTTCATGAATATAGAATGGCAAGTCATTAACATATATTAAGAACAGCAAAGGGCCCAAGACAGAACCTTGTGGCACCCCATTTTGAGGACTAAGCTTTTTTTTTTTTTTTTTTTTTTTTGCATATTTATGAGAACTACTAATGTTAACTTTCTGCACTCTTCCATTCATACCACAATAGTTTATCTAGAAGAATTCCATGATTTACACAATCAAAAGCCTTGGAGAGATCACAAAAAATCCCCCCACAGGTGATGTACGGTTATTCAGAGCATTTAATATTTCATTGGTGAAACTACATATAGCATTTTCTGTTGAAAAGCCTTTCTGAAAACCAAACTGACATTTTGTTAGAACTTTATTTTTACCTATGTGTGAAACTACTCTAGAATACATTACTTTTTCAAGAATTTCAGATAAGGCTGTCAGAAGTGAGATTGGGCAGTAGTAGTTGACAGACTTATCCCCTTTTTTGTGCAGTAGTTTTAACTATAGCATATTTCAGTCTATCAGGAAAAATACCCTGCTTCAGAGAACTATTGAATATGTGGCTAAGAATCCTACTTATTTCTTCAGAACAAGATTTTATTAAATTTTCATAGAATATATGACATCAACTGCGATTGGGCAAAGCTGAAAATGTGTACCCAGCCGGGATTCGAACCCGGGTCTCCTGCTTTCTAGGCAGTTGCGCTGACCCCTACACCACTGGGGACACAGTGGTCACCGCACCTGCAAGGACTACCTAGGCATGCCTCCCGTCAGATACAAATTCCCAGCTTCGCGGGTGCGGTGATCACTGTGTCGGCGCAACTGCCTAGAAAGCAGGAGTACACATTTTCAACTTTGCCCAATCGCAGTTGATGTCATATAAAGGTAAAGCAGTCAACAATCCAAAGATTGGTTTGAACACCACAGTGCTTTACTAGGCATGGTCCTGTTTGGAGGTGGTATGCCGTTCGAACTGACGAACAGTTACAGTTTAACGTGGGTTCCGAACCACGGTGCGGGGATCGAACCCGGGACCTTTGGATTTGTAGTCTGGCACTCTACCACTGTGCAACTGAGGCCACCTACACATTCTATGAATATTAAATAATAACTGCAGGATCAGAAGTGACGTCTGTTCTTTCGGAACAGACGCCACATGTATATATAAGATTTTATTACCTTGCTGGAAATACCATCAATTCCATGTGAGCTTTTGCTCTCGAGAGAGTTTATAATTTTCTTAATTTCAGAAGGAGAGGTGGGCGGAATTTCAATTGTATCAAATTGTGTGTGTATGGTTTGTTCCATTAACCGCCTAGCTTGTTCTAATGAACGTTTAGATCCTATTTTCTCCATAAAACTTAAAAAATAATTATTAATAATGTTTTCACATTCTGGCTTATTAGTTGTAAATTTTTCATTCACTTTGATGGTAATGCTGTCTCCCTGTGCTCTTTGGTTGCCCTGTTTCCCTGGTTTTTATCTTGTTTAATATCCTCAATATTATTTTCATTGCAAATTCAATATTTGTCCAGGTTGGGGAGGCATCCAATAATTAAAAATCTACATCGCAGAATTGTTATTTTTACTTCATGATCTTCAGATCACTAGCCCCACAATGACATGTGATGGCGGTGGATACGGCGATCCGCACCAACGTGGACTGCAGTAAAAGTAACAATTTTGCGATCTAGACTGTTTTGATTTTAATTCTTGTTAAATGTTATTAAAGTCGAAATCTGGGCTAACAGCATAGTTCTCAGTTTGATAGTAAAAAGTTGTGGGTTCTGAACTTGCGGGATCACGGATGCCCCCCCCCCCCCCCTTTTTTCAGTTTTAACCTAGCCTCAACATCTCAACCATGTGAGGAGTCGCCAGAAAAACACGTGGGGCAAATTCCACATTAAACTGTAGGTCCTCTTTTCCTCGTTGGATAAATGGGATTCGTTAGGAACAAGCTAGGCGCTGAAGTGGCGTTAATTGAATGACTTGCCAAAGGTCAATGATCCAGAAGAAATTATTACATTTGATTTAGGACTTTTCGTTGATGCTAAATTTTACACATTTTTATCATTTTACGTAAGTCAAAACAAAGTCGTCGTTCCTTTAATTTTTCGATATTCGTTTTATTCTAATACACAAGGTACGTCTGAAAAGTTTGTAAAACATGGGACAATTCACCAAACCGCGCTGGTGGCAATGAGGTGGCCGCATACACACATTGAGGGACATGTCAGCCTGCCGCCCCTATCCAGCAAAGTAGTGCAGTGAAGCGGTGGTACACGCTGCGACCAAGCCACAGAATAAGGAGTTCTATGACCAAGCTAAGAGGGTCAGTGTGAGAACTCCTGTCATTGCAACATGGAGCGCAGATTTTGAACGACCGGTAAAAATCAGCGCACGTACTCAAATGGGAGCTTGCACACGCACCAATTTTTACCGGCCGTCCTTCCTGCAAAGTTCTCGATGAGACTTCGCCGTACAGTCGACGTCGCGCATAGAAGACTACAATATAAATATTTTATTCTGTATACAATAAATTACAAATATTTCAGTTTCTCGTCTGTTTCAGGGCATTGAATTCAATGGGAAGTTGAAATTTTGTGCCCAACTGGGACTGTAACTTTTTTTTTTTTTTAATTATTTTTGCTTTTTTCTTCTCGGGTAGATCGGGTCTGTCTTCTATGATGTTCCTGATAGCTTCGCTTTGTTTTATTACGGAGGGCGACTAGCCCTATGAGCTATCGGCTACACAGTCGTGCCCAAATTATCAGCTTATCGCTTACTACGAGTATCTGTTATTAGATTCTCTCGCAGCTTTATCTACTTTTCCGCAATTGATCTAACACCTTTCTATAGCCGTACAGAAATGGTCATTTGCCTATTTGAGACATACATACAATAATATATGCGTACGTTTGCAATGGATTAAGTGATTAAGAAAAGTTATATACAACATTTCGCTAGAGGAAACAGTAACAGTTTTGTGCAACAAAACTTTGGACTCATTTGAAGACAGACATGCAAGTAGAGGTACATGGAGACAACATTTCTGCGAACTGAGTGAGGATTTTGAGGAAATTAAGAGCAAAGAAATAAATGCATTTCATAACTGATATATTAATGTGTGATGAAACGGTACCTTATTTGTATTATGTCAGCAATATGTGTCATAATATTACGCAGAACCGTTTGGGATTCATTCATTTAAGTTTGGAATCAACTTCACAGGGCCACGACTGCTGATTTGACCGGTAAAATTCCGGCACTTCCTTTCCGAGCGGATCGGAGTTGGGGTGGAGGGGTGGTAGGAAGAAAAGAATTCAGCCCGAGACACGCAAGTAACCAGATTTCATTCAGCCACTTTTTCAGAACACGTAAACGATTTTTTTATTTCTAATAAAAAAAAATAAGTTCTAACTTTTAGTAAACTTTTTCTCGCTGAAGTCCCCTGCAAAATAACGAAAGGTAAAATTTTATTGCTCACTATTTTTCCACTGTACACGCATTAAAACTACGGCATTCGACAGGATTACTGTTTATTACGTTTAAATAAACCAATAATTGCACTCGCGTGACATTTAGCAGACAATATCAATATGTATTGCCGCGTTGAAATGGAAGCAGTCTTGACTTCGAAGGCAGGGTTGTCAACTGAACACAGCACTTATAATGAAAGCATGTTTATTGCTAAGTGAAACACACACGCAGCACTGACTGCCTCTCGGGCAGAGTGCTCTGCTATTTATACACCGACAGAATGTACAAGAAATTAGAATAATAGTTAACATAAGAAACATTTAGAAATTAGAAGTGAACATAAACATACGGAACATTCTGAAAATAAATACAAAGATTTGCCGATGGACGGGATTGGACCGGTGACCTTCACAGCAATCTGTGACGCTATCCATTGCGCCACGCCGGCAATATTACTGAATATGCCTTAGAAATTATGGTCCGTCACGCAGTTCATGAAATACGATAGCAAAAGGATTTAACTGCGAGAAATCTATATTACAGTCAGAAATTAGTAATACATATAGATGAAATGGGCAGATAGTCGGGTAGGACGCGATGAACAGAGAATCAATAAGGAAGTGGACTAACATACGGAAGTAGGACTATATTATGCACCAGTCCCACGGTCCGTATTGGAAACGTGAAAATACAAACAGAAAATATTGTAGGGAATGCGAACCAAAGGCTACATTTCATTGTCGGAACAATTAGAAGGAAAATGCAACAGTTTTATTAATGAAACAGCAAACACTACACCTGTGCGTCCAATTTTGGAGTACTGCTGCCCATTGTGGGATCCCAGCAAGTGGGAGTGATGGAAGTTTTACAGGAAGTTCAGAGAACTACCAGTAGCACCTCTGAGGATGTCCAGCGCAGCTCTGGACGAAACGTCAGGAGCAGATATGTTTCTTCGACCACGACCACATAACCCGGAAGATTCAACAGCGATTATTTCAGCCGGTCGTGAAAGCCTTCACTACATGAAAATATTTTGTCTTTACATGGTCTGTACTGGCACTGGGCTGGTATAGGCACAGGAACTCCTCAGTTAAGGTGGTTCTGTTTTGAAAACTGTAATAAATAATTCGAAAATATCTTTTTAGCACCCTTCTACATAGGGAGACATTATCATAATAAGATAAATCAGATGGAAAACCGAAGGATTGTGGTGATCTCTTCCGCTCCCCCCCCCCCTTTCCCGTTATTAGAGATTGGAACAAAAGAAAAATCATGAAAGCGGTTCGATGAACCCTCTGCCATGCACTGCAATGTGATTTGCAGAGTATTGATGTAGGTATGAATAGACTGCACTTTTTACCAGTCGATAGGTTCCAATCAGATCTTTTAACGATTAATTTTGCCCCGAAAAGATGGACATTGCAGCTGCGAGACCTGCAGGGTTTGCTATGTGGATGAAACGCTTCTATTTCACTGGGTTTATACTGGGTGTTACTGTAGAGTACTCTAGGGGTAACATGTAATTTTGTGGCACGTAAAAACCGATGGGATTCATGTGTGTTTCACTCATAATATTACGTTATTTTTGAAAGTTCGTAACTAACATATCACTTTTCAAACAATATTATTTAAGATGGCAATAACTTTTTTCTAAGTTAAAAGTTTTGACGCATGATGCTACGGGGCGGACGTTACAATTTCTGAAGCAGTCGTCCCACTACGGTACATACATAACAAGCTCTGAATGTTGCCTTTTTCCGTCTACTCTCAATTTAATTAGTAACATAACTGATTTTTATGTCTTGTATTACTCATTTTCATTAATTACGACAAATTTCTTCGCTCAGTATAATAGGGATTGTAATACGAGCAGCAATTTATTTGATACTCATTTGAGTGCATCTAAGTACCTGTATTAACTCGAACAATAATATACATATTACAATTAAAATAATTACGAAGATTATAATTATAGTATTTATCATTGATTGATAGGTTCCTACCATGTACAGCACTTAATTATGAGATATAGAAACCTGTGTAAGTGCCACGTTTACAGCAACTATCGTCGTATCAGACTTAACTAGTGTATCTACTGTAATTACAATAATTATAGCCTTTTCTGGAGGTGGGGAATGTCAAGCAGCTGTTTTATTACAATATGTTGTAGTTTAGAAGCAATAAATGTTTGAAATCTGTTCCTTCTTTTCGAATAGCCCTGTATGACGTGCACTGGCTGAGAAACCATATATAAAAAAATGTTAGCCATGAGCAGTACGCCTCCAGGGGGGCTTCGTCAGTACTTGCGTGACGAGCACAGGGCCCCGAGCTAATGCAGTCTTTCTTCCTTCCTTCTTTCCTCCCTGGACTGCATTTCCTTTCCCTACCCCTCCTTTCCTATTACCACTCCTTCCCCTCCCCACCGTGGGACTGATGACCTACGCAGTTTAGTTCCCCTGTCCCAATCAACCAATCATGAACAGTACGAATTGTCTCAGACTACCCTTAACATCAAAACAACTCATTTTAATTGAAGATCAAACAGATAATTTGAGCGAGGTTTTGGGCAACACACAGCCATCATTACGCCATAATCGGATTCTGGAAAAGAAGATATTGTGATTAAAAGTTTTATCTGTAACGGTCGTGTCTATCTGAACACGATAATATCGAAAAATACTGCTAGAACTTGTAGGGGGTTTTCCCATGTACTATGAGCGTAGCTTTAAGCCAATATATAGACTTTATTACCTTTCAATCATGAAAAAATGTACTATACTTTAGGGGTCTGTTTCAGTTTTTAGTATGTCATAGTACACTAAATAACTAACAGATGGTACTGTGAATTTCGTGGTAGTCTAAAGAACGGCCAGAAAGTGTTACAGTTTTTGCTTATAATCAGTGAAAGTACATGGTGTTTCAGAAGCAATAGTAAGTACTTTATGAGGTGGAAACACAGACAAATTGCATTAGAAAATGTCGTGTAACATGTGTCACACTTATGTTAATCGAGACAAACCTAAAGCAAAGGTACATTAGAATATTTTCAAATGAAATAAATCGCAATTTGCGATCAATTATGGCCGAGTACACAGTGACCAGCCCGACTGCAGAGGACTCTTCCCTGCACGTCTCCCGCCATACCCAAATCTCCTTTCGCCGCTCTCTTTCCTATACCACAGCCTATTTGTTCTGTAGTGCTCGCAACCACAATACTGTATTCCCGCATCAGGGAGAAAAGACCATGAGGTATAGAGACAATTGTCGTCAGGAGACCAGCCTCGGCTTGTATACAATTATATATTTTTTGACGACGTTACAGCGTTCAATGAATGAAATAACTAGCAATTTGCGATCAATTATGGCTTCACTGTACTAGGTATAGATGGAGACGTGCAGGGAAGAGTCCTTTGCAGTCGGGCTGGTCACTGTGTTCTCGGTGGCGGAGTGGTCAACGCGTCTGCCTAGTAACCAGAAGATCTCAGGTTCGATTCCCGGCCGGGCACAAATTTTCATTCGCCATACGCTGGTATTCACCTACTACAGTGAAGCCGTAATTGATCGTAAATTGCGATTTATTTCATTCATTGAACGCTGTAACGTCGTCAAAAAATATATAATAGGATATTTTCATTGATTATTCCTAGATTATAACAACACTGAAATAAAAGCACAAATTTGTGTATGTTCTCAACGTTTATTTTTGTTCATACAGCCTTTCTTCAATGTATTAAAGTGAATAAAAAATTTGGTAACTAAATTTGTAGAACATACACAAAATTGCGATTTTAATTAAATCTGACATATCTATACTCAATCACCCCGTTTACATGGGCTCCCAAAACCGGGTTTCGAAGCCCGATTTCCCAGTTCCGCTTTTGGTTGGTCATGTAAACACTCCAAAATCTATTCTGGAAATCCGCTTCTCTAAAGCGGTTTTCCAGTTCCGCAATAGATTTTTGTAAACGCAACCGTTTTTGAAGCGTTCCAGGCTTGTCAGATAGTGTTTTCTTGTTAAGAATTTTCGGCACCTACCAACAGTGTGATATTTTGTATTCTATATCTGTAAATGTGAATGTCTGTTCTGTGTAAGTCTATCACATCTGAACCACAAGACATATAGAGCTAAAAAATTTATACAGTTACTAATGTCTACCCGGGGAAGGCTATAGGCTCGGTTTTATGGCGATTGGATAGCTATCTCTCTCTCTCTCTCTCTCTCTCTCTCTCTCTCTCTCTCTCTCTCTCTCTCTGTGTGTGTGTGTGTGTGTGTGTGTGTGTGTGTGTGTGTGTGTGTGTGTGTGCGCGCGCGCTAATTGTTGTCTGAAGAAGTCTCCCGTTGAACACCATAGCAGTTCCATGCCGATAGCTATAAGGGGGTGTAAGATATGGTGGTTGAAAGTCGTCAAATTTTTAAAGGAGGTTAAATACAGCGAAACGTGATGCCGCAGACCATATCTTTGGTCTATGTGTGCTACAATGTCTTCAGCTCTTTCTCTGTAAGGATAAGCATACGAATAAGGAAATATAAGAATAAAATAAAGCAGTAAAAACGAAATTTCTTTTAACATCTCTTTTAAAAAATCGATTTGATATTTTGCGCATTACATCAAGTGATCGATCTATTATTGTTGAATTTCGTGATTGGATTGTTCGTAAAGAGTGCATTTTTACGTGTCATTTCTTATTTCTTATATATTCTCTGATAAATGTAACATGTTTTTAGAAAAAAAGGAGATGGACAGAGTGGATAGGAAAAGTACTAACTCAAGGCTCGAATAAATAAATAAATAAATACCCGGGCAGCGCCGGGTTTTCAGCTAGTGTGGAATAAAAGTATAAATATTGGAGTGAGCATGAATGTGTATTTTAATAAAGAAAAATAGCTATTGTGCTGACTAAACCAGGAACTGTATCAGCCCTTTTCACCCGCCATATTAAATGGGCGAGGAAATTCGGTGTTCGTCTTCCGGAAGATGTGTTGCATGTACAACTTAGTGAATCAAAGTTGGACGCTCGATATGTCATTTTATTGCTATTCGTCAATGCGACGCCCTCTTACAATACGTACAATTGTTACGGATTCAGTAGTTGATAAACTTATCGCACTCGAGGATAACGGCTTTAAAGAGGTTGGGAACCCCTGATTAGAAGCGCAGACGTGGGAGCGCGGGGGTGTTGGCACTGTAGCGCTCGCACCGTACATCCCCCACCACTGCAGGAGGCGCGGCGTGTGGTGGGGGTTGGCGGAGGGTGGGGGGGATCAGCTGTCTGCCGCATGGCTCTGCGGCCAGTCAGCGGCAGGCATCTGAGCCGCGCGCACGCTTAGAGCAAGTGGCTAGCCCCTGTGACCACGAGCGGCCGGCGCACGCCGAGCTGAGCGCGCCGCGCAGCCATGCACAGCGACTGAGCCGCCACCCTGCCATGTCGCCGAGTCTGTTCCTGCTCCTGCTGTGCGCAGGTGAGTCAAAGCGCCCACCACTCCAACTCCATCGGCGCTTCCTAAATGGCTTAATACGCAAATAAAAATACAAACACATACAAATTTGATGGAAACGTTGACAACCGTTTTTCTATTCCGGTTGCTGTGAGTTCCAAAGAAAGCAAGCGCAGAAAAGTGGGAATTTATAGACCTGTCAGTTTAATAAGTCATGATTGCAAAATACACGAATTAGTCATAGACTAATGGAAAAACTGATAGATTTCGACCTCGTGGAAGATAAGTTTGGATTTAGGAGACGTGTAGGAACGCGCGAGGCAATACATTACGATTTATCCTAGAAGACAGATGAAGGGGAGGGAAACTTTTGTCGATTTGGATAAATGTTTGACAATGATGACTGGAATTCTTTCAAATTCTGAAGGTAGCAGGGGTAAAATACAGGGAGCGAAGATTTATATTCAACTTGTATAAAAACCAGACAGCAGTTACAAGAGTTGAAAGGCATCAAAGGGACGCAGTGGCCGAGAAGAAGGGAGTAAGACATGGTTGTAGCATTTCCCCCATATTATTCAATCTGTATACTGAGCAAACTGAAGGAGATGCAAGGAGAAAATCTGGAGAACTAATGTTCAGGGAGGAGAAATTAAATCCTTGCGGTTTGCTCATGGCACTGTAATTCTGTCAGGGACAGCAAAGAGACGCGGTAGAATTGCCGAGCGCTCTTTAGGCGCTTTGTTGCGGAGCGCGGTTGCTCGCCGTCGGAGGGTCGGTTCCTCCTCCGGGAGCGCACGTAGCCGTAAGATTCCAGACCAGCGTGTCTGACGGAATGTTTGAAACTGAAAATATTCAGTTTATGGTCACTTTGTTTTAGCGATACTGTGGTAGATACTTCATGGGCCGCACTGATAGTTGTTTTGTGTCGTGGGTTTTACACCCCTGGTTTAAATGCATCATCGACAATGATATAATAGTCTGTCGCTTGAATGTCTTTATGTAACTAACGGAAAATTGTTTCGAACGTATACACCAATCTAATACTGGTTGAGAGACAGAACCGGGTCTAAGACACAAACTTTCTTTCTTCCAACCTTCTAGTTACGTCTGGATATTAAAAGAGCAAGTAACTCCTCCTAGTCAACTAAGAGTAAGAAATGACGAATAGATGGTGAAATGCCTTTACACCATAAGCAGTCAACCCCCACAGCACGGTATGTAGGGGTATTAGATGCTTGGTGGCATGATATATATACTCAATTTTAACACGAAAACTGGCATCCGCCAAAGCAACTTTTTTCCCATAGTGATCGATACAGAATAGCGGCAGTGCATTTCAGCTCCTACTTCATTCAGTGTTGCTGACTGACGAGTGAAACCCTGCAGCTGCCAATCGTTTTCATGTAGACTTCAACTCTCACCAGGTTGTACTTCACCTCAATTGTGCATGAATTTAATACAATGCGCACAAATAGGAAATAAACTTTCAGTACAGACCGGCGCACCGATTAAGTAACCTAGCGAAACTGCTAACAGCTGCAAAGTGGTTATGATTGTGTGCTCCCATTAGGAAGGAGTGCGATTGGTATCGCTACTGGTCATCTAAACAATTCGTTTGTAGACATGTACAATTATTTCCAGCTACCAACTGAAAATAGGAGAAAGACTAGAGATAAGCTCTACACTATGGGTTGAGGAGGGCAATTCCCTAACCAAAATTATACCTGTCGCATTGATAATACATAGGCTGTAGAAAAATAGAATGTGCATCCATAGCTGTGTGTCGTGAAATCTCTAAGGAACTCGCCATTCGCTAGTAGTCTGCAGATGACCCTCTGGGTTGTAAAGGCTTTAAGTAGTTTTTTTACTGCCCGTCGGAGATATTTTTTTCTTATCTTGCCGTCAAAAGCAAGTGAAATATGAAGAAACGAATCTGTATCGTACAGACACGACGCCAGGTAAATCAAAAGTCCTCACAAAACGTCTCAACAATCGACAATTCGAGAACACGAATGTCTGACAAAAAGGGAATCAGGAAATAGTGTAAGGCTATCTTGTAAAAAAAAAAAAGAAAAGTAAAAATAAAAGATAAATGGTGGTTTTTTTTTTTTTTTTTTTTTTTTTTTTTTTTTTTTTTTTTTTTTTTGCTGGAGTGACCATCACGCTTCGATAAGGGCTATTTCTATTGTGGTCACGCTGAAAATAGTACGTCTACTTTCATTCTTCAATGACGACTCTACTTCCGCTGGCATCCACGAAGAACCATTCTCCTCCTCCACCACCTCCGCCCCCCCCAACTCCTTTCTCCACAATTGTACATTATTAATTTCAGTGTAAACAAAGCAGTGTCGCGAAGAACAGAACATCGAAAGAACTAAACAACTGATACAACATTCGAATTAATCGAATGTTAGATAACCGCTGTTTCTTGTTACAGCATTAGCTATTATGCCAATAGCTTTAATTCATCTACACTTTGTAGATACTGTTGTTCGCTTGTAAAATCAGAAAGATTATCAACTGCTCAAAAAGGAGGTGATTTCATACAAGGAGCATAGGCGGGTCAAAGGGGGAGGGGGGTCTAAGAGTCGTTGCCCCCCACCCCACCAGCAGCTCCATTTTTAAGAATGCGAAGCTAAAGCACTATCAATGCACTGAGTCTTCAAAACTGTGAGACTTTTTGTTTGATTGAGCGTGGGGTAAAAAGGGGTGGCCGGTACTAGAGTCTTTCTACAGAGCCAGAGCAGAGTTTAGCTGACAATGAGAATTCTTCCCCCTCCCTCCCTCCCACCCAGTAGGCCGTCCTGGATCCGCCCCTGACAAGGAGGCCAACGAAAGTTAATTCTAATCTTCTGCACATAATAAAAATGTTTGTGTAGATAGCAGTTAAGACTGGTGAAAGAAAGATATTTTCATACGCATGACTACAGTGTTATCTTTCTTTTCGCGCATTATAGTCTACAGACTTCAGAGTAAGCGAACATCGAAAATTCAAGTGCTACCTACTTCTGTCCTACGTACCGACCGGGAGCTACTATGGCGAAAATGTCACAGGAAACGTTTCGTAAAATCGCATCCTAGGGAAGTTCTTGTTTAAACGGTTATTTTCAGTAACACGTGCATACTGGGTACCTACAGCGCCATAACTATTAGGGTAGACGATGTTTTTTTGTCCAGTGGAACGCTGAACACTGTAATGAAGTGTGAGAGACTGGTTATTTCCCGCCGTTTGTCACAAAATTTATAATAAGATCATAATTCTTAATTTCTTTGTTTTGAAAAACTATGATGATGGAAAGATGAAATGGAGAGGGGGGGAGGAGGGTGGCGGGAGGAGGTGGAGGAGATGGACAGAGCTGTGAAGCAGAGTGTAGTTGGAAGACAGGACAGAGTGCCGAAAACGACATCTGTTCTCGTGGGCAATTTGACATGGCATGCTCCACAGACAGTGTTATCTGTATGTTCATGCAGAAAGCGGACAAACGATGATTAATGATTTTCGGAGAAATCATCGGTTTTTAAAAGTTTTCTTTCATTTCTCTTAGCCGCAGGAATGCTAAGCAAGGTAAATATCGATTTTACGTATTTTTTCGAGTGTACGTTCGTAAAAATTATTTCATTTTATTTTCTGTTCCTTTCATATTAAACTAAGCTACAGCCAAACGTTAGCGGGTTTAACAAATAAAAAATAAAATGTCCTTCATTGAAATGTTACAAAAACATCCAGAAATCGGAGACAATCTTCGTATACTGTTATCACTGTCTTTTTTTGTATGCAGTGTACTCTACATACTGAAGAGAGTATGTAAAGTATAGCAGTTTTGAAATACAACCATGGGAGTTGGGGGGAGGGACTATCTGAACAAAAATACTCTGGCAGTCCGAAACGTTTCGAGACTGCATTAATAAATGAATCAATAGATAAACAGAGAAAGTTAAGATCGCAGTTTAAATGCTCCGAGTGTTCTACATCGTATCCCCACAATGCACATAACGCTCAAACAACCCCGTAAAACCGCCACAAAAGCCGTTTATGTTTATATAACGAATCTGAGCCTGTTATCTGTTTTCCTCTTCGTTAATTTCTATGCACACTTAACCTCTGCGCGAATTAGTCGAGACTTCCCCCGGTGAGAATCATGTATGTCTCCCCCCCCCCCCCCCCTCTGTGCGTTTGTTGCATCTCTTGAGTGACAAGTCACTTAGAGAAAGTCTAATTGTATTCAGCTGTTATTGCTGTGTGCCAGCGCATACCAACACCAAGAATTACGAAATAGAGTTCTTTGACACCATACGAAGCTGTAGGGAAAGCGTTTGCTTTAACATTTGACTCGACATGAAGTACACGAATACACCAGCGAACTCTGTGACCGGACACACGAAGTCGTGAGGCTGGTTACATATGTCTACAGACGAGTGTTAGTTTAATTGGAGAAGAATGTGGGAGGGAGTGGGCCGAGACGTGCGGGAATAGAGATGCCGGAAGAGGCACGGGGGAACAGTACAGATGACTGGGAATAGGAACTTGACTCAATCATGCTAAACCCAATCGTACTTTTCTCACGTGACATCCAGACAGCTTCCGAAGTGAAAGCAGTATTTACTGACGTCCATAATAAGCGTAGGTTAGGTACAGAAGGTACTATTGGAAATTTGTAACTGAATTGAGGATATATTGGTATGGAGAATTAAGCATGTAGTCTTGGTTGGGGAGTAGGGAAAGAATATCGTATGTCTGACACACAAGAGAACGCCACGGATACTGAAAAGGCTAACCTGACAAAGGCCTCGAGATATACGCAGTTATTCCGAGAAAGCTTTAAGAAACAGCTACAAGCTACGTGTCTAGGAGTCCAACCTACGTATTACTTCCGAAGGACTAAATATAAAGCAAATAGAGGTACGTTAAGATATTTCTCCCCGCGCACTATACCTGAATGGATCAAGTAAAAGCGGTACCATTTGGTATTATCTTTTCCCATGCACTTTACACTGATTTGCTGAACAAGAGACCAATACCTCAAAACAATGCAGCATCCAGGTTGGACAAAGTAATTTTTGAAGCACTGCATATACTTGGCAACTATTTTAAACTGGTAGCATGGCAGAAATTACTTTGTACTATTAAGCTCGATATATCCATGGGAATATTTTTTTTTTATTTTATTTATTACTATTTACTGTTTGTAAGCTCCTGCGAAAACTTACACGGGTGGTGTCAAATACATAAAAAATCATTTTGCAAAAAGCAAGGGGCAAGCAGACTGTATCCAAGTCCTTTATTACTAGCCCATGGGACGAGCGCTGTGCAATCTTATATATAAAAGGAAAAAAGATTGGGGTTTACCGTCCCGTCATGAAAGTGGTCATTAGGGAGGGAGCTCAAGCTCTGATTCTTTTTGATTAAGGATAGGGAAGGAAATCGGCCATGTCCTTCTAAAGGAACCGTCGCGGTATTTGCCTTGAGAGATGTAGGGAAATTACAGAAAACCTAAATCTGGATAGTCGAAGACAGGTCTGAACCAACGTTTTCCCTAACGCGAGTCCAATGTGTTGTCAATGCGGCGACTCGCTAGGTACTGTTGGTATGGTTGTGGGGGAGTTGCAATTTTATGGTATGGCTATACTAGTGATCGTTTTTCGTGGAGTTACTCAACATAACGGTTTCACATCGGAAAGATCGTGGAACAGACAATTTAAGACGGAAACACAAAAGAGTAATGGAAAAATAGTATGGGGACTCCTGACCGGTGACCAATTGGATGCCGTATCATGAGGAAGAACCTTAGACATTTTACGGTAATAACGCCGACTACATAAAACAAGCGCTAGAGCTAAGATTATGATGGTCCATGAATCTTTAATGTTTTTCGTATGTCCTGAGCACTCTTTTCTCCCGCGCTATTATCTTGCACTGATGATTTGAGACAAAGCGACGTCGGCATACAACTGTCCAGCAGAGGCAGATCCAAATTTTCAAATGTTTGTGAATCAAGGGATTTAACTACGGTGGTCATTAGTCCCTAAGTTTGCAAACTACTTACACTAAAAGTAACTTATATTAAGGACAACACAAACGACCATGCCCGAGGGACGACTCGAACCCTCGACGGCGAACGGTCGCGCGCGCACCAACTGGCCGCCTTAGTGCGCACGGCTATTCTGCCGCGGCAGCAGAAGCAGTAATCAGTCACTATACATTATTTGCATGGATCCCTCAAACTTCATAAAACCATATTTTGTGGAGAAACCTTCAATTCTTTGAACAGAGTGTCAGACGCGTACACATTCCACAATTTTTTTATCAATAAATTTATGAAACCTGAGACGGCATGTTAATGGTCCATACGTTATGGGTTACGCTTCTGATGAACTTACGCTCCGATGCACGGACGGATCCTACCAGATCGGTACATGTAACACGTTTACTCAGCTGCCTTAACAGTTAAAATGAGCTGTACGCGTTTACGATGTGGAGAGTCCCATTGTGTGATACCTCTTAAGTATATACAGGTAAAGAACTGTGACATGTGGTGCAGATACCTTTATGGAGCCTCAGCAGACCATGATAACGTCGCACTTTGTTGGTTTTGTGTTTGTGGGAGTGTGTATACAGACGTATACAGACACTATCTGGATGTGTACGGATTGCGAGTGCGGCAAACTAAAAACGAATGAACGAAGGGGACAGAAAGGAAGTTTACAGGAGGCGGAAGTACTTTACAAAAACACCATCTGACGATTTGCTAATTACTTTTAAAAAATCTCTCAGTACTGGATGACAGCGAGTTGATTTGCCAAATACTATACTCGAACATTTGGGAAATGCGATTCGGCCGTGCAATCGTGAATTGTTCGTAGCTGCTTCCTGCCTTCCTTCCTCTTTTTTTCAGCTCTGAAGTGGAGATATATACAACTAAGTTTTAATAGTGTCCATATTTAACCCGAATCACATATCGGACGCAACTACTAAGTAACAATTCTGCAAACTCCTGTGTTTTTACAGTGATGTTTATAATGGTTATCATAACATAATTTACTCAGTTAAAAACATTTATTTCTTAGGTGGGGTTCACAGTCACAAAACCTTACTGAATGACATCCAGCGATGTAGTAATGTTAAAATCGGTTGTTTATAAAATCTATTTTAATTTCGGCCTATTAGATGTTTTCAAGCGGAACGAAGACAAGCTTTCGTGTTTTAGCACATACAAAAATTTAGTGTTAGCGTACATGTACACACGCCATCAGATGGTCGATATTCGTTGACAGACTATGTACGATCGTTGTATTTATTCTATATGTAACGAAAGTATCGCACATATTCTCTTTTTGCCATGATCTTAAAATTTTGCTGGTACAGACGGAATCGAAAACCATCCCAAGAGATCAAGCGAGCGTTGGCTGTGAACATTGTGTAAAATTAGACATTGTTCACTTGTAAGACGGAAACTGTAGTAGAGTGGTTTCCATTAACGATAAAATAATCACAAAAAATTCAATTCATGAAGGGACTCTACAGTTGAAGAGACTCTACAGTTGCTGACAGTTCTCCCTCCCCCTCAGCAAAGTCCCCAAGTTTTCGGCCCTCCAATCCAGGCTGTTTTTTAGCAGTTGAAAATAACCTTGATGTCAAGGTCATATCCAGACTTGCGCTTGAAAACGAGTGTCAGCAACTGGATCATTGTTTCATTGGCAAATATTGAGTGTGTTTTTTGTTGTTTTTTTTTATGTATATGGGAGACGCATATTGTCCTACAGAGTAACAAAAGCCTAGTGCCGATTTTGAAATGCGTAGCATCTAATAAAACGGAGGTGTTCGTAAGAATTGCTAAGCGCCTCACTAAGGTCCCTTTCATCGGACGGCTGTACTCTCGTAATCAATCGCAAAGTAGAAAATCATTAATAGATAAACACCGAAATTTAAGTACCATTTTCAAAATTAATTGCACAAAGAGGTAAATGTAATTCGATAGGGACTTTGCGATATATGAGCAGAAAACAAAAATCGAGTGTACGCAACCGTCAAGATTAAGGGAAATGGATGTTTTCGAAACTAAAAGGTGGTACTAGACGTCGATATGCTGCGAAACTTACAAGTCTAGCACGACAGCCACCTAGCGGTAGAATGGGTGGAATTACCAGGTCGACTTCCTTCAAATATAGGAATGCAGGGTTCGGGTAGGAACTAAGAAACCGCATACCAATGAAATCTAATTACATTAAAAATGAGTTTCGCTACTTTGTAAATACAATTGGCCGAATTTCGGCCATCTAATATATAAAACAGTGTCCGTATGTTTGCACGTGTTGCATACAAATCTACAGTTTTGTTCCAATCTTTATGAAATTGTGTACACGTAAGCTTCAATCCATGAGGACGATATATAGTTCACGAGATATATCAAACAATGGGATGCGCGAAAAACTGCTGCATTTTGCGACAATGCTTCTCATTTTCTCCTAA
This sequence comes from Locusta migratoria, assembly GCA_026315105.1. Taxonomy (NCBI): domain Eukaryota; kingdom Metazoa; phylum Arthropoda; class Insecta; order Orthoptera; family Acrididae; genus Locusta; species Locusta migratoria. The sequence continues at coordinate 165,855,018 of CM048751.1, read as the reverse complement.
ACCATTGGACCGATTTCAACGAAATTGGGTACACACATTCCTTGGTAACAATTGCTGCAAGGTTAAGAATCACATACGGCACATGGTTCAAAAGATATTATGTCATAACCAATAGAAATCGCAAAAGAATTCCATATAATGCGGCGAGACTTTCGAAATACACTGTATGAGAATGACCATACTTAGCGACTTGCAACAAACTTTAAACATAATTTCAAACCGTTATTAAACTTTTTCTCGCTGCAACCATAGTAAAATGATGAAAAGAAAAAAAGTTTGTCGCTTACTACTTTTCCCTCTGTTTATGGAGTAAAACTACGGCTCTCGGAATGACGTTTCAATTTATAATTTGAACGCTACGAATTGTAGCGACAGGAAACTTTACAGACAGTATACACATGTATACTTGAAAATAACTTCTAAATTATGTCACAGTATGACACGTGGTTCATGAGATATGAGCGCACAAACAGTAAAGTTCACGGAAAACCGGCACATCACGCACCAAGTTTTAATCTATTACTTCTTTAGTACTGATTGTATTTTTAAGAGAGTTTAAAGACATACAGCACTTATAAAAATGAATATATAACTGAAAAAAATGGCAGGAATAAATAAATATATACCCGAGCAACGCCGGGTATATCTACTAGTGGTAAAAGTAGAACAAGACATTTCACCAGCAACCAAATTTGCACGATTGTAGATCAATGAGTTTATACACTGGTGGGTATGGGAATTCTTATACAATGATGCGGAAATCCAAAATTTATCAAATTTTATGAAGAATTTGATCCCACAATGGGCATAAGATGATTAAACACTTTATGCAGAACTCATCGCCCCAACCGTCACTTGAAGGGAAACACACACTATTGTTTTCATTATGTCATGTAAGCAAATAGCCTTTAAATGTCGTTCTGAGAAATTCCTTGCCACGCCTTTAATACATGCTGCCAGTTTATCAGTTCCAGACATGGTATGTGCTGTGACAAACCAAGGCACTGGGCACACAAAAATGTTACGTAGGTGATTTTAGAAGACGGTTAAAGTCCTATTTACGTCCACAGCAAGAAACAAGTTTCTGAGATACCGCTGTCTTGCGACCAGCTGACGGAAATTAATGGTGCGCTAAGCGGTGGATCCGGGTCGCCCGTCGTTCTCGCGGTCATTCATTACCCGCGCAGGCGCGATATCGGGGAGTGGGAGCTAATAAGGCAAATGTGCGGAGCGGGAATCGATGGCGCGACCGCGAGGCCCTGACTCAGAGGCCGCGCCGCCCACGGCCGAGCGCCAGGAGCCCCGCGAAAGGCGCCGACCTGCGCCACGCCGCCTCCGCGGAACGCCTCTGCCTCCTGGCCTGTCCACAGGGAGACTGACCGGTTCTGGATACGCTGCAGCCGTTGCACGTCGTTCGACTTCGGGAGGCCGATGTTGTGCGCCCAGCAACTGACACCCTCTGAGACCCTGTCCGCCTCTGTAGTCCAGCGGAGGTGGCTTACCACACAGTGGTTCCAGGTTAGATTTCTCCGCTGTGGCACTGGGTAATGTGCGGTCATCATTCTATTCACGCAAGTCACAGCAATGCGTCACCCAAAAAAACTTGCAACAAGCCGCCCGACCGCAATCCAGTTCTGGTCTAATGGCCAAAAATTTTATCTCGTCATCTGGGATCCTTTGCGAAGTGATTGTTGTGGACTGAAGATGAACCAATGGGCCATAGTTCTGGATAGATGCCGCAGCAGAGTGGCCGGCAGACCATTCTAACGCGCCTTGTTGCGGAGCTCGCCGTCGGAGATTCGAGTTCTCCCTGGGACATAATTGTGTTGGCCTTAGTTTACATCTACATCTACATACATACTCCGCAATTCACCGTGAAGTGCGTGCCAGAGGGTACACTGTACCACTACTAGGCATTTCCAATTCCACTCCCAAATTGAACGAGGAAAGAAAGACTGCCTATATGCCTCCGTACGAGCCCTAATTCCTCTTGTCTTCGTGATCTTTACGCGAAATGTAAGTAGGCGGCAGCAAGATCGTACTACACTCAGCTTCAAATTCCGGCCCTCTAAATTTACTTAACAGAAATTCACGAAAACAACGTCGTCTTTCTTCCAGCGATCCCCAATTGAGTTGCCGGAGCATTTCCGTGACACTCGCGCATTGGTCGAACCTACCGGTAACAAATCTAGCTGCTCGTCTCTGAACCGCCTCTAGGTATTCCTTTAAACTGATCTGCTGCGGGTACCAAACACTTGAGCAATATTCAATACGTGGTTGTACAAGCGTTTTATACGTGGTCTCCTTTACAGCTGAAGTACATCTTCCCAAAATTCTCCCAATAAACCGAAGTCCGCCTCACTCACAACTGTCCTTACATGCTCGTTCCATTTCATATCGCTCTGTAATGTTACGCCTAGATATTTGAACGACGTGACAGGATCAAGAAGCTCACTACTAATGCTGTATTCGAACATTATGGGATTGGTTTTTCCTACTCATGCGCATCACCTTACATTTTTCTACATTGAGAGCAAGCTGCCATTCTTCGCACCAACTAGAAATTTTCTCTAAGTCATTCTGTATGATATTACAGTCAGTTAAAGACGACATCCTCCCATGCACCACAGCATCATCAGCAAACAGCCGCAAATTACAACTTACCCTGTCCATCAGATCATTTATATAGATAGAAAATAATAGCGGTCCTATCACACTCCCCATGTTGCACGCCTGACGATACACTCGCCTCTGATGAACACTCGCCGTCGAGAACAACGTACTGCGTTCTATTACTTAGGAAGTCTTCCAGCCAGTCACAAATCTGTGAACCTATTCCATAAGCTTGTATCTTCGTTAGCAGTCTGCAGTGTGGCACCACGTCGAACGCCTTTTTGAAGTCGAGAAAAACACAATCCGCCTGTTGCCCTTCATCCATGGCTCGCAAGATGTCAAGTGAGAAAAGGTCAAGCTGATTTTTACATGAACGATGTTTCCTAAACACATGCTGATTCATGGAAAGAAGCTTTTCCGTTTCAAGGAAATTTACTATATTCGAACTGAGAATATGCTCCAAAATTCTACATGAAACTGATGTCAACGATACTGGCCTGTAATTGTGTGGGTCAGTTCTCTTTCCTTTCTTATAAACGGGAGTCACCTGTTCTTTTTTCCATTCACTAGGAACTTTGCGCTGAATTAAAGATTCGCGATAAATGCAAGCTAAATAGGGGGCCAACACCACAGAATAGTCTTTGTAAAACCGAACTGGTATTCCATCCGGACCAGCAGACACTTTCGTATTTAGCTCTCTCAGCGGCTTCTCTACACCGGAAATACCTATTGCTATGTCCCCCATTTCGAAATTAGTATGTTGATCTCTGAGACCCTGTCCGCCTCTGTAGTCCAGCGGACAGCGTGGTGGCTTACCGCGCAGCGGTTCCAGGTTAGATTTCTCCGCTGTGGCACTGGGTGACGTGCTGTCATCATTCTATTCGCTCAAGTCGCCGCAGTGCGTCACCCAAAATAACTTGCAACAGGTCGCCCGACCCCGACTCCGGTTATGGTCTAATGGCCAAAAATTTTATCTCGCCATCTGGGATCCTTTGCGAACTGATTGTTGTGGTCTGTAGATGAACCAAGGGTCCATAGTTCTGGATAGATGCCACGGCAGAGTGGCCGGCCGACCATTCTAACGCGCCTTGTTGCGGAGCTCGCCGTCGGAGATTCGAGTCCTCTCTGGGGCATAATTGTATGTTGTCCTTAGTTTAATCAGTTGAAGTAGTTTGTAAGCCTAGGGACTAACAACCAACTTTTGAACATTTCTGGATCGACAGCAGGAGGTGGAATTGAAAAATGTTCAAATGTTTGTGAATCTATTGCAGAGTTTTTCAACTTTTTCAAATATGCAAACCCCTTTCCAAGCAAAAATATCCCGGCGACCCCTTCCCAATAAAAATATTCCGGGAAAGACTTCATATTTAAAATTCTGAAAAATACTAATGTACCTGACAAGATTAAAATATTGTCAGAATGTGGGCATGAAGTACTACCCCCTCCCCTACTCCCCCTGGCAGTGCAACAGTGAAGATGGTCTTTTGTTTGTGCGCAAAACCACCTATTTATTGTCGTACAAAGGAAAAGTAGATTAGGGTTTAACGTAACGTCGACATCGTAGTCAGAGACTAAACACAGCTGGGATTATTTTTGGTCCTTTCAAAGGAACCATCTCAGCATTTTCCTCGACTGATTTAGAGAAATCACGGAAAACCTAAATCAGGATAGCTGGAGGCGAGTTTGAAAGAACGTCCTCCCGAGACTAGTATGTTACCAATGCGTCACCTCGGTCAGTTTGTTGTAGTAAATGTTTTGCAGGAGTAGAATCTGTCTGGAACCCCACGGATGGTTGTGAAGGTTAAAAATACAGGTATTATGTTCACACACCCTACAATCATTTGGAATCTGCACAGGATACCTTGACATATGCGCAGAGACGAGTAATTTTCGCCCGAATCGCTGAAAGTCCATTCGTCTCTCTCTCTCTCTCTCTCTCTCTCTCTCTCTCTCTATCTTTTTTCAGGGCGAAGAACTATTAAGGTCATAACCGCCCATTGCAGTCCATTCTTTTGTTCGGAAGGAAAGGTCACCTGAACCTACTGGTGCAGTTCAAGGGACCGTAGAAATGTACAACATCAAGGTCTTTATAGTAAAGAGCTTGTTACGCTACCACGATCTTTTATGATGCTGATTTTAGGTCTTTAACACAGCTGTAGCATACTGTATTCGTATAATGTTTGTCACTATAGAGTGTTAGTTGCTTGAAAAGTGAACGTAAAATTACGCTGGAATACGAATGTTACAGAGAACCTGGCCATATTCATTCTCACTGCAATATATACGACATGAATGAAGACAGAACCAACACTGTAAACTGTCCTTTTGAATGACAAAATTCTGCTTTCCATGAACTGATCTGGGTAACGTAAGGTTGAGTATTTTCTTTTGATTTTTGTCAAATTTCCATTGAGTAAGGTATACACGAAACTCTGCTTCCATTCATTTGAAAATTTCGTGGTGTGCGCGTTTCAAATGATTCGACATTACGTAAATAGAAGAAATTTCGAGATATTGGATCTATGTCGGACAGACGTAGGGATAGTGTTTTAACTAAAATTAAATTTTATAAGGTATCTTCTGAAAGTGAGATAGCCTTGTTCCAACAAAAATTATTAGACTTTTCAGTATGCACTAATTTCCACTACAAATTATCGACGTCGTAAGCTATTAGTATTTTTTTTTAATGAAATCGTGGTACTCCTTAGGTAGATGGGTAAATTCAAATGGATAATATAAATAAATCTAGGTAGCTGCTCAATAATGACGTTTATTATTTTTATAACTGAGCGATGAATCTATTTCGGCATCGCACTGCCATGGTCAAGCTCGTTAGGCTGTGATCTAATGCACATAACGCATCTGGTGCAGTCGCTATCTTTAAAGGCGTTTGATTTATTTCGATGTGCCCACTGTGATACTGTGAACGTTTTTAGATAATTTCGTTCACTGTTTTAATTGTGGACTGAGCTTTCGTTATTGTTTAAATGCTATTTAATTTGATTATGGATAAGGTTGTATAGAAAAGGCAAAACTGCATGCCACAGGCTACGTGAAATATGGTGCATTGCCTCGCTTGACGGTAACTCAGTTGTAGGAATTTAGGAACACTGAAATGATTTACGTAAATTTAAATTCCGTAATTATAACGGAATTATATAAAAGTTAAAAATTTGTAGTAGTAGCGATCGAACCCCAGCCGCAAAATTGAAATTACCGATTAGCAGATCACCCACAGCGCTATGCTGACGTTATATGTCATCTAAACGTGCTTCTCAAATACTGTAATCGGAAATCTTTCATGAGACTTTTTTTTATGGCCTCCTCAGGCCAGATCTCTTAGGAATTAAAGAGATTCGTCAACTCAGTTCGTGCGAAAGTCATTCCGCGACCTCGTCTGACAAGACTGAGCACTATTTGCCTTTCGAATTATCGACATATTTCTAAACTTAAAAATATTTGTGATTCAAACTGTCTGCAGAATAATAAATTTCCTGAAGCAATTGTTTTCTCTCGTAGGGCTATTGCACAGCGTCGCCTGCTATAGTCCCAATACGGTGGCTGTGTAAGGAACAGACGTTTCCAGACCTCCCACTACGACCTTGCACAGCACAGTCTCCAGGGACTTGACGTGCCGGTCGCTATGGAAACTTATGAGTTTTTAAGAAAACTATTTGTTTACAAATGTTTTTGCACAAAGAACCGTTCGACATATTCTATTTATAATGATCTGAATTTTTCCCGCTATTCATCACGGTTATTCTTCTTTGTCAAATTAAGTATAGCACTGCACTACAGTTTATCGAGTTTGCAGAGGGAGAACTCGTCGCGTTAAATTTGCGTGTGGTCGATGTTAGGACCTACATTGCTAGGAATGAAATGTAGGTAAGAAACCTAAATTTTATTAAAAGTTTTTATTATTAGTTTTCCAGATATCGTGTTTCAAGATGATTTCCTTCTATTAATTGTCCAGATGCCCGATTTTTTCTCGAGATATTGGTGTGTACCCTTAAACAGACGCTATAGAATTATACCTCCCCTCCCTAGTCGCTCTCCCATCATCTAGGAACAGCCCTCTCCCCCGCATCGTCTCGCCAGTCCTACTACGTAGTCTGCACAGCTGTATAGCGGCCAAGTAACGTGCGAGCACTGTGGAGACGTCGTTTGAGAGGAGCACATATGACGCGAGAGCTCAAGTGTAGTGCAAGCACTCAAAGGCGAAAGCGCGCCTTTTCGCCACACACCACGCTGCAACATTCGACAGTCGATGTCATGAGAATGTGTGAGGAGCAGTTTCCTCCGATTCTCGCATCCCTCCCCCATTACAGGATTGTATAATCTTGTCAAACTATAGTATCAGGCGCGGAACCAAAGAAGAGTGGGGGGCAGGAGAAGGGGGAGTCATATTGGCCCTCTCAAACTAGAAGGAATACTTAAGTACTACTTAGGTTCCATGAAGAGTGGAAATTAAAAACTTTCTGGTGGTCTTAAATGCGAGGCATATCTAGAAAGTAAGCTTACCTATTAAAGAAAATAAAAACAAAAACTGAAATAACAGAAGCTATCGCAAATAAATAAATGTATGTAGAGCCTATGGGACTTAACTACGGGGTCATCAGTCCCTAAGCTTACAAACTACTTATGAACTAGCTAATACTAAGGACGGCACAAATTTCCAAATATCGCAAATCAAACTGGGAACTAAAAGCGGAGGTATTGAAATTCACTGTTTAGCATTTACGGATGATATTGCCATTCTTTCTGAAAACCTAACAAATGCCGGAATACAAATCAATCTCTTAGAAGAAGTAGCCCACAAAATAGGTTTAAGGAATATCTGTAGAAAACAAAATTTATGACAAATTTTGGTCTGGAATCCCTAGCAAAATATACTGGCCATATAAAGAGGGTAAATTTAAGTATTTTGAGAAATTTTCCAAGAAAATGGCTTAGAAAAATTCGCTGTATAAGAAAGAGTACATAAAATGGAGAGAGCATATGGAATAACTAGGAATATCTACAACAAAACGTGTTTGTCCAAACACAGCACTACAGCACTACAACACAGTAGTAAAGCCAGAATGTCTTTATGCAAGTGAATTTTAGTACTAAACTACAAAATACAAAATCTTGGAAGTCCTAGAAAGAAAGATCAATCAAAAATACTTGGGCCAACAAAAAATAAATATAGAAATTAAAAAGTGATGAAGTTTATCGCAACATAGGAAACAACTGCAACACTACGAAAGAGGCGACTACTATTTTTTGGACACTTATACGGAATGAATAGCAACAGGGGAACTGAACAGATTTTTAAATATCTTTAAAACAAGAAGTCAATAATAGCATGGATTCAAGAAGTTAGGAAAGATTTGGAAAAAAAAAAACAACGTAAGTGAGAAATATGCGTCAGGAAGAGATTTTCAAGACGAAAGTGTTAAACATGGAAGGATTCCAAGGCAGGAGGGAGAAGAAGACGGGGCCAAAATGATCTGACGAGAGAAAAAGGATACATAGTGAAAAGTTGACAAAACAGCATGAAAAAGAAAGAAGAACAAAGATGGAAGCACTGAAATTGGTGTGTGGTCATAAGATAACCCAAACGGAGAAAGAAAAAACACAGTTGCATGAAAATCTTCATTTGCAACAGGTAACGCAATGTTGGAGGTATTTTTCGTCACCAAAAGAATTTCGACACTTTTCATATCGCGGGATAAGCTTTTATAGCCGTTGCAGTATGCCGCCTGTGAATGGAACCAGCGGGCTCTTCGTCATTGTCAAAATTCTGGTCAGAGGACAGGCATTTCTTAAGGCGCTAGAAAAGAAAGAAAAGCTGCGATTAAAATCAGGACTGTATGCTTGATGATCTAACAGTTCCCCGTCGAACTTTGAAAACAGGCTGTGTGTAGAGCCGTATGGGAACGAGCATTGTCGTGGAGCAGCGCCTGCAGTAAGAACTCCACGCTTCTTGCTCTGAGTGACACGTCGCCGTTTCCGCATTGTTTCACAGTAAGAGCTGAAGACGACTGACACACGCCGATTCCATTAACAACAGGTGGCAGACTTACTACACTGGAAGACAAATTCATACCACGATATGGCAAGTGTCAATTGTCTGCACGAGTGGCCGAGCGCTCTAAGGCGCCTTGCTGCGGTTGCGCGGTTGCTCTCCGTCGGAGGCTTGAGTCCTCTCTCGGGCATGGGTGCATGTGTACTCCTTAGCTGCAGTTTTATCCCATAGTTTTTCAAACATTTGATTTTTGTAAGTATGTTGGATAATAGCTCAAACCTACTATCAAAGTTTTCATGTAACTATATACAGAAATACGGAAACTTACTTTCTACATGCGAGTCTTACACGAAACTCGCCAAGATGTGCTTTTGTGATCTTGGAACTCAGTTGCATGTCTAGATAAGTTTCACGTGTCACGCCATGGGTTATGAGTTTTAAACATTCATTACTAGATGCTACATGGTCTTCGTGCAAAGCAGTACTTCCCTCTCAAGTTACAAGTACTATGCGTCAAGGTGTCGTCGTCCTGTGGAGTTTCGGAAACTGTGTTGTGACGGGCATCTTATATAGCCCAGACGTAATGCTTTTTATTTTTATGTGTAGCATCTATACGTCACTACGACCATTCAGATGAACAGATTAGCACCATCAATGAATACAGTGCATAAACTCTACTGCCAAGCTAAGAGATATCGCGAGAATTGCTGTTAGGGCGTATCTAATTTTCTTAAACAACGATCTTTTTTCGGGCTTTGAAACTAAACAGCTCATTCACAAGAAATTTCTTACAAATGGTTTTCAACTTTACGGTTAGAACTACACTACCGCTCATTAATTTCAATACACCCTGGTATTTCAGATTTACAATACAATTCAAACGTTATTTCTCACAAAATATAATTATATTAACTTACATATAACACAGTCAGTATCATATTTTACTTTCATCAAAGTATCCTCCTCTGGATTTAATGACTGCCTCAGAAACACGAGGCATGCGGTCAATCAGTTTTTGTAGGTATCGTGAATCTATATGATTCCACACATCTTTAACAATATTCCAGAGGTGTTCCTTGCTAGATATGTTTACTTCCCTGATACGTCTGTCCACTTCATCCCACACCATTTCGATGGGATTACAGTCGGGGGCTTTGGGACGGCCATACCACATCTTTCAGTACTTTGTTTTTCTTTTGATGCAATGTAGTTCCTGCAGCATGCCGACCAATGTTTTGTGTCATTATCCTGTTGTAAGGTAAACCCTTTCCCTATTAAGCGCAATCCACTTGGTACTGCATAATTTTGAAGTATGCGGTGGTACTGCTTCTGATCCATACATCCTATGGATGTTGCCAACTCTATCTCTGGCAAAACGTCCCCAAACCAAAACAGAACCTCCACCGTGTTTAGCTGTAGGTAGAACACAATGCCGGGCTACCCTTTCCCCTACAAATCGGCGAACAAATGTTCTCTTTCTGGTTCCAAAATTCTCGAACTTAGATTCGTCGATGAATGACACCTTTGTCCACTCTTCCAATTTCCAATTACGATATTTTGTAGCCAATTCAAGTATTTATTTATGGGCCTTTCAGTATCCTTACTGTTGCAACAGATATTGTCACGTTCATTTCTACCAATTCTGCATGAATTTGGGGCACTGTTTTGAATCTATTTCTTTTACAGGTAATTCTGAGATATTTAACATCACTTAGTTTTTTACGAGGTGGTCGTGGTATGTCCGTATTGTTACCCGTTGTCTTCTGACGGCGAAGGGTGTATTGCACTCTCCCTACACTACACTGTTTCGCAATTTGGTGATTAGATAAATCTGTTTGTATAAGTACTACAATTGCGGCACGTTTTTCTATGGATATCTCCACTCGTGGAGCCATACTAGCGATGTCACGAAGGAACTGATATGCAGGAACCAGATGTTATGTATCGTAGCAATGCATGACGTTCACTACAGACACCACATCAATACGGGGGGCGAAAGAGGTACAGCAAATTCGGTATCCCTCGGCAAATAGGTAAACGTATCAGATAGCTAAATTACGTTTACGTACACAACACTGTTTGATACTATTTTATCTCGATGACCACAAACAAAAATCATGACATGTGGACAACTGTTTAACTATTTTGCTTCCTCAACGGTATTTACGGTATTAGATCTTATCTACGGAGAAGTAGATGCCAATTATTGGGTGTATTGAAATTTATGAGCAGTAGTGCAAGTTTTCCTGTTCCCTAATATCTATCAGCTTTCAATTACGTTATCGTCGAAGTCTATTACGGCTAGGAATCTAGCACTGATCTACTTCGTCCTTTTCTCACTACCAGGAACTATTTGGTACTATCTGTCAGTGCAGCTGCGTAGGGGATACTTCCCTCTGCGAGTTCTTGTGGCCGGCTTCCGGTGATATCGTTTTATATTATCTACAATGCCACCAGTTGGTAAGTGTATTGCCTGCCAACGTCTAGGTTACGGCCTCCAGTCCCAGTATAGCACTCTCTTTAACAGGCAGCTAGTTCCAATGTTTAGCGCTTTGTTAATTGATACAGTGTACTGACTTATGAGTCAGCTGATCACGAATGTAGCGTGATATTTTGATTATGTTTGATCACATTTGGATCAGTGTGCAGTGATCGAAAGAAAACAGCTATTAGTCGCGAGCAATCTGATTACAATTTTTGTTCTTTTGAGATTATTTTCTGCCAGGATAATCTGTTCACTTATTTCGGGCAAGTACATTCCATGTAATGTAGCTCTAATGGTATAGCCACAGCATCCTTCCCCGTTTTTGCGTGTTCTTTTATAAACTGAATTTTAAGGGTATGTTTTACCCGTGAACTAAGTTTAGCGCAATGTATTTAGCTTTCGCACAAACCATCCGTAGGCGGCTCTCCTCTTTTTGTACAAGACTTTTCATTGCATCGTCTTTTATTTTGCTCAACTGCACAACTGTGTGAACGTATAGCAACTTTTTTCATAGTGTTTCATATGTACATTAGCATGTTATGATGGTGTCCATTAGCAGCGGCAGAAGAGCCGTGCGCCGTAATGCACCCAGCTGCGGTGCGCGCGGCCGTTCGCCGTTGGGGGATCGAGTCCTTCCTCGGGTATGGGTGCTTGTGTTGTCCTTAGCATAAGTTAGTGTAAGTAGTTTGTAAGTTAGGGACTAATTACCACCGTAGTTAAGTTCCTTATATTTACAAACATTTGAACATTTGAGGTGTCCATTATGGGATTTTCACATTTGCCGTAAGCAGACTATTCAAATTTTGCCGCCCCTACCGACCTCTACAATTCGATACCCTATTTCACAATAGTATTATTTATAATTCTGTGTCAATGAAATTTCAGTTTTATGTTATTTGCACACTGATCCTAATTAAACCACTTTTCCGTAATTGGTATTACTGAACTAAAGAATGGGTCACTTACCAGATTATTTTTACAAACCAACTATTTGGTTAGATTGCAGAAAAAATAGATTTATGTTTATATTTCTGAGGAAATAAAATTCCAGTCTTATACTTCTAATAACGTGCGGATAAGTATTCTTTAATACAATAATGAACATTCGTTATACGTAGTTACACACTTTGTTACACTTACAATTTAAAAATTTTGGCCCCAAATTTGTAGCCCTAGGCAGCACCCTTCTGGTAAATCCGCCACTGTGTGACACACACACTATAACCTACACAAGTCCTTCAAGAGCAAACGGCCGGGGCTGCTCACGGAGTGATTCTGTTCCACAATAACGGACGTCCACACTTTTCACTCGTGAAGTTCAAGAGGGAGCAGCTTGAGCATCCGCCCTATAGCCCGGACATGTCGTCTTGTGACTTCCGTCTGTTTGGTCCGCTAAAAAAAAACAACGAAAAGCGCTTCATCGCGGGGGCGACGAACCGGACACAGAGGACTGGCTCTTGTGACAGCCACAGAAATTCTGGGAACAGGGAATCTTTCGGTTCGTTAAACAGTGGGTTAGTAGTGTCCAGACCTCTGGTGATTACTTTTGAATGAAGACTTCAATTATACCCACAGTATCGTTTCTTTACCTTTTGATTTGAACACCCCTCCTGCCTTTTATGTTTTTCTTACCTACTTACCACGTATCAAAATACATATCATCCAGAATCTGACGTGCTAAAATCAGCATCTTGACAGTTCAATTGTTCACCAACTCTAAATAGTAAGTAACCGCAAAAATATGTCCGTGTATAGGCCTAAACGTTTAATGAAATATCTGAAACTAAGGAAAGACTATTGAAAAAGATTATCTACAATCGGAAACGTACATATATGAAAACTGTTACAATTTATAGCACCCCAATAAGCTCCGAACGTGCTCGCTTTTTGAACCTGCTGCTGCACTCCGAAACACACACACACACACACACACACACACACACACACACACACACACACACACACTGCACAATCGTTTCGCGAGATGTTTACACTTCCCAGCCGCTCGACCGCGCCGCAGTTGCGAAGTTGCAGGGAGTCTCCCGAGTTTGGCGACTCTTCTACTGGACTCTAGTTGCGTGGCATTTGCAGAAGTGTAGGTGGGGCAGCGAGATGAGAGGAGCCAGCCTGCCCGCCCGCCTCACCTACATACGGACCGGTCGCCACCCGAGCCCACATCTGCGGCAGCGGGCGTCCCAACCAAGGGCTTCCCGTTCCAAAGCGTGAAGAGGACCTGACCAATGTCACCAGGCGTGGACCGCCAGCATATGAAGACGTTAACAAAATGAATCTTTCACTCTGCAGCGGAATGTGCGCTGATATGAAACTTCCTGGCAGATTAAAATTGTGTGCCGGAACTGGGACTCGAACCTGGGACCTTTGCCTTTCGCGGGCAAGCGCACTACCGACTGAGCTATCCCGACACGACTCACGATGCCGCCTCAAAACTTTACTTCCGCCAGTACCTCGCCTCCTACATTCCAAACTTCACAGAAGATCTCCTGCGAACCACGCAAGACTAGCACTCCTGGAAGAAAGGATATGGTGGAGACATGGCTTAGCCACATCCTGAGGGATAAGTCGTGTCGGGATAGCACAGTCGGTAGTGCGCTTGCCCGCGAAACGCAAAGGTCCCAGGTTCGAGTCCCGGTTCCGGCACACAATTTTAATCTGCCAGGAAGTTTCAGACGTTAACAATCTTGTGTTGTCCTGGAGAGGGAGTAACAGCACAACGGGCCAGACAGCAGAGTTTAGTGATCGAAGGATGTAGAAGAGGGGGGGGGGGCGCAAGCTACGCGGGCACCTTGATAAGGAGACTCTAGGATAAACACTGCGGATTTTGGTGAGAAACGAATGAATGAGCCAACCACGGAATAAGCTGTAGTAACTAGCTGAAAATCCGGCGTTGTCTTGGCACGAATCCCCTACTCTCGCTATCTAACCGTCTCCCCCCCATCATTTAAAAGACTAAGAATATTTGTTAAAATTATGATCGACTGTTCACCTCTTAAGTCACTGTTGCCGAACCGTCCACTAAAGTTTTATTATTTCATCAAAGGAAAATCTATCGGACTCCGCAAAACTTAATACGGATGCAGGTTCTAAAAGTAAAAAGTAATGATATAAAGTAAATGAACGAGATTTACTCATAGAAATACGCGAAGCGAAAGTGATGGCGTCTGAACATCATGTTACGACGGAATATCGAGGACCTGAAAACCTCAAAGAAAGTGAATAAATAAGGAAGGACGGGAAATTATTAAATGAAAACAGGGTGGAGATATTGTTCTTAACAAAAGAGGGTATATTTTAAAATAATATGTAACACCACTCACAAATCACAGGGAAATCTGCCGACACATCCAAACTGAATAGCCTCAAACAAGAGTGTGTGATCGCGGTTCCGTCCTTTCGGCTCGCCGAAAGAAACGATGTTTGCAATGTTTTCATTACATACCTGTAGTAGTCTCCAGTTAATGATGGGTGTGCAGGAAAGACATACTGATAAACTATTCCATCAACATCAAAGAATGAGATTACCATTACTTTACCTGTAGAAGCAACCACTTTTGGTTTTGGGAGTGTTGGTAATGGAGATTTCCACACTGAGCTTTGCTGTTTGTTCTCAGGATCGAACTGATTTAGCCCGGTTTGTCTCAGCAGTGATTACATTTCAAAGGAATTGCGGAGCTTCCTCTAACGTCGACTTCAACTGCATGTAGACCACGCGAATGTTCCTTAGTTCGGGAATCAACAACCTTCGACCCCATCGCGCACAAAAACGTCTCTTGTGTACTGTTTGTCACAAATGTGTGGGTAGCAGCCAAAGAAATGTTCAGTATTTCAGTAAGTGATCTTAGATAATTCGTCATCCTCTGTCACAATGACTGCATCAGTGTTGATGTTTTCTTCTGTGAGAGCAATAACTGGAGCACCGGATCCACCATCCTTTGAAATTTCTTGTCTTCCCTCTTCGAAAATTTTAAACGTCTTCGACCTGTGCTGTTCGGGACAACAGACTCTCCAAATGCCTCCTGTAAAGTTTTACAGGCCTCAGCTGAAAATGGGACGAAAGTAGAATTTCAAAGGCGGCATTTGTTTCTCGCGTGTTACCTCCATTGCAGCGGTAGACGATACTGAACATGTCTGAACATGCCTTTCTCACAGGCGGAACTGGCAGTCCCAATGAAACTACTAAGGCGTGATTGTTTCACATTAAACTTTAGGGCGGGAAATTCGTATTATGATCATTCATGAAACAGGCCTCATATCAAACATTCGCCGAGAAGAAAATTTTTGAAAATATACGTGTGGTGGCGAATTATGGACATTGGAAAAACAGTAAAAGTATGCAATCTAAGACGGAAGAAAATCTAAGCGTTTGAAGGAAGAAAGATTATGATTTAGCGTCCCGTCGACCACCAAGGCAAGGTTGTTGTACATGTAACTGACTAAACAGTTCCACTCAAGAATCTCTCTCACACTGTTATAAGAACAAGAACACTGACAAACGGAAATTAAAAAGCTTAATAAACATTTCTGAGGCTTCCGTTGATTCCATGCTAGTAAATGTGACATTCGCTAATTATGCCACTGTGTGTACTAGCAATGGAATCACGATTACACGCGCAAGCGCCAGTCTTCTCATAAATGTTCTCTAAGCTGCTTCACGGGTAGTAAAAGGCCTTAACACAGGTATGTAGACGGCCATGTGTTCATACGTCCTGAGCTTGACAACTGCTTCACAACCAGAAAATCAACTGACCGACCTGGGTGCGAATAGCAATACCGTTCGATCTCGGCTGTGCCGGTTTTGTGACCAAGGACACGGAATGAGGCAGCAGCTTTCTAGAGAGACTGCTCGTGATTCAACGAGACCGTTATTTTTTGTTTTCTGATAGTTCTCTCGAGTGGAGCACGAATAACAGCGCTTTATTCCCGAAATGCCATCGCTGGACTAGGAAATCATTGCTACAGCCCGGGTTTGCCTGCCTACTTGGGTTTTTAATTACTTAATTCTTCCAAGCAATCCATTTTACGGTCGCTAAGTGTTTTGCATTACCGTACAACACGCAACCTTTCGATTTGAAAATATTACATTTAAGCTATGACAAGCGCCAATGTCCAAAGGTTTTCGTGTGCTTTTCCCCTCTCGAAATATGAAATTATACTCAGCAAAACATCCGGCTCAGCGTGAAAAGCACCTTACTGATTACAAGCTCAGATATAATGGGATAGAGAAGAAATCGGTCCTGCCTTTTTCAAAGGAACCATTCGAGCCATCGTCTTAATCGATTTAGGAAAGCCAGAAATCTAAACGCGAATAATCTAATGGAAGTCCAAACTCAGCTCCTCTTGAAAGCAAGTCCAATGCTGAACCACTGTGTCACAGAGACCAGTAGCCGCTTGTAAGATTCGTTAAAGCCATTAAGTTGCTGCAACAATTATCTGCCACAAAGCGGCATTCATGTTTTTACTTAAGCGAATTTATCTCCATACAGTGCGTTCTTTTTCTTTTATCCAGTCTGTAAGGCGTTCATTGAGATTCATCAATTCGAGTAAAATTTTCACATTCTTCCACGTTTCGTTTAACGCCCGTTTTGAAAGTAGGCAATTCCTACGTTTTGTCTAATCTATGTTACTCAGTATACCACAGAAATTTCTTCTAACTCGCCTACATTTGAATGGAGCGTCAGCAAGTTATTTCACTTTCACAAACACACAAAAAAAGATAACCGGTGGGAGAAGTGTTCCAAGCGACCTGTTGCCACTTAAGTAGGACGGAGAAAGAAAACGAAAGCAGAAAAAACCCGTCATCATACCTGAGATGGAAGCTAACAGCTTATTGAGGTAGACACTCGTACGTCATCTCTTTCCCCAACGCCAGCCGAACATCATCTGTGGTGGCGTGGAAAGGTTCAACTACTTTAACATTACAGTCAAATAAAAACAAGAACTACTTCAGAGAAAGTAAGACGCTTTCCCGCAAGGGGGATAATGGATGGCGACAAGGCATGATGTCACGCATATCTAGTTAATTTGCACTGCCTTAAATACAGAAACGGGGACGAAGGCAACTAACATTATGGTAATTTGTGAACGATTGTTTTGGTGTGGTTTGGGCGTTATTTACAAAGTTTGTGGTAGAATAAAACTATGCGAGATTACAACTTTAATTCATTACGCTGAATTCTGCGGGCAAGTTTGTTAACCGCTTTCAGTCCAACGGTTCCATTTGGAACCACTAGAGTTATTAGATATTTCTGCAATATCCGCGAAAGCCCACTGGTTCCACTTGAAACTGAATTTAGAGGAAGATGACGCCATTGACATGGTGTACATGATATTCCTACCCTCTCTAAATAAAACGAAAGCAGTAAAGTCATGGTATGAGAAATTCAAGTCATGATTATTATTTTGTCGTTTTATTAGAAATAATGTACATATTTTTATTGATTTTTTTAAAGTGAAGTACGTGTATTACTTTATTACAGGAGTATAAATACATAGGTCGACTAGGAACCAGTACGAACAGAGACAGGTCAACAAATAATTAGTCTTACGTTCATTTGCAGATGTCTAAATTATAAGCAGAAGAGATTCTGAGAATCTACTGAATATTGAGAAAATGGAGGATGTGGATGATGAGATTGAAAATAATGGGAAAAATAGTACGTAGAACAATCTTGATTCCGATAATACATAGAAAAGGCCGTTAGACTTACTAAAGGTCTTTGTAATGGAGTTAGCTATGACATAATGAATTGACTCAACGGTTGGGGAAACTACAAAAATAAAAGATGAACAGTCTTTTTATACGAAAACCATATTGCAGAATAAATTATTACGTCTTCAGATTTCTGATTTTTAGTCTGGTACTCCCATTACAAAAAAGTAAAAATACATTTAAAAAATTGAAATCCTGTTTAACATATTGCTACAAATATCATCATCATCATCATCGTCGTCGTCGTCGTCGTCGTCGTCGTCGTCGACTAACTGTTCCATTCAGCGTTCATTGCTAACTATGATACCTCGTCTGATGTTAAGCCTATGACTTTAAAATAATTCTTGACCAACTATGAGTACGAATGAAATGGGTTCGTGACTTTCGTCAAGCGCATTGGGATCACTGATATGAGAATGAACCACTATATTCCTTTCAGTATTTTCGTTGATCAAGTGTTCCACTTCTACTGCACCTTCGTGATGAGCATGTTATGGATAAATGTTCGAATAAGAAAACAGCTGCAGGTACACACGGCGATGCATACGTTCCTCGCTTGAGCAACATTCTGGCACCTTATACTGTTCGGAACAGCGGATGAAATTAGTAACATATATATATCCGCAAAGTTTGGTTGCTTTAAGGCATCCCTTCATGAATAGAGAGGCGTCAGTTGAATATACTACATCATAAGAATTTTTTTTCTTTGCACATTCTTCCTCGTCGAATGAGGCGGTATAGCGTCATGTTTCCTGAAGGTTACCTTTTTTGTCGGGGTCCCTATGCACCGATTTACCAACTTCTCATGTAAAGCAATCATATAATGACTTAGCGACGGGAAACACATGAAATTTAAAGCCGGAATTACGAGGACCGCAATGATTGAATCTTCGCAAACTCTAGGCACCAACTGACTATAGCAAACAGTCAAAATTAATTGCATGTTGCCAATTAAAGGTGCACTGAATATGCACTGAATATGTGGGTACGAACCAAACAATCGCCCGGACAAGGAAATGCGTACTTTTGAGAAGGCACGTGCTAGGGACACAAACATGACTTATCTCTCGTCTACAAAAGAGAGGTACGAGACACATGGCAAGAAATTAACGGTATGGCTCTAAGTGGCGCAGTCTTTAGCGCCAACCGCCGCAGAGTGAATGTACTAGGATATTAAATAGCAAACAGTCTCGCTTAATATGACGTCTGTCACTCCTGTTTACACACAATGTGCATAGGAACTCCGACGTAAAGTCGATGACACCCTTACATTGCAAAATAGAGCATATTCTCAGCTGACCAGTCTCTAAGAATCGGCATGATTCACTAATAAAACTCCAGTGAGACAAAACTTGTTTCATTTATACATAATATCTTATAATAGACTGAGCTTTTTGTCTTCCTATGTTTGTAAACTGTTTTCGGCCAACTACGGAAAGCCTATTGTGGACTATCTTCTAGAGTTACAAATTTCTAAGATACGCTACAAATAGAAACCAGTACGTTGTAATGTACAGGGAGTGTCCTACAGAAACTGAATTACCATTCGGATGCCTGAAGGAAGCGCAATAGCACCGCTAATGTTATAAACAAATTACGTACCAGGGAGCAATAAAACGAATATAATATTCCTTGCTGGCGATGCTGTTGTATACGGTGAAGTTTAGTCATGGGACGGTCGTAAAGAATTGCAAAAGTAAGAGTTGGACAAAATTTTGTGTAATGAATGGCAACTCGTATTAGATGACGATATGTAAGATGACTGAAATACAGACCCATACTATTACCAGATTATATGATTAGCAATGAGGAATTAAAGTATCTGAGATCGTGTATGATATGTGACCCGTTCTCACGGTGCGTATACGGCAGCAAAATTGAAGGCTACTTATTGAAGAGGTTATGGAGAAGTGTATTGTATTGTATTGGATATCGCATGAAAGATAATGGTGTGACCAATTCTAGAAATCATTTTTGATGTTTGAAGCAAATACCAAATAGGCGTGGCAAGAGATAGAACTAATCCAGGATAGTAGGACAATAGTACGTAGGAAAGTAATAGAAACGTTCGGAAAAAAGACGCCATTCTAGGGGAATTCTTTGGTAAATTTGGACAATTTATATTCAAAGAGGACAGTGATACCACCATCGGATATCAAGCGTAGTGTTCACGAGAATTTGGTGACAGAAATAAGAACATAGTTCCCTGTCTCAGTACGCGAATCTGATAGGAAACATGACGTTCAGACGCCATCACTTTCGCATCGCGTATTTCCTTGATTAAATCCCGATCAGTTACTTTATATAATTAACTCTTTTCTTTTTAGAACCTGCATTCGTAGTAACAGCTTCACGAAGTCCTATAGATTTTTATTTTTTTATTTTTGAAAGGTTGCAAACTAATATTTCAGAGCTCGATCAGAGGTGCAAGGATTGTGATATCAAGATCAGCATCTCCAAAACGAAAGTAATGTATGTGGGAAAGAGATTCAAATAGATTGAGTGCCAAATAGGAGGAACAAAGAACAGGTAGACAGTTTCAAGTACCTGGGATGTATTTTCTCACAGGATGACAACATAGCGAAAGAACTGGAATCTAGGTGCAGCAAAGCTAATGCAGTGAGTGCTCAGCTAAGATCTACTCTCTTCTGTAAGAAGGAAGTAAGTACCAAGACTAAGTTAGCAGTGCACCGCCCTATCTTTCGACCAACTTTGTTGTATGGGAGTGAAAGTTGGGTGGATACAGGTTACCTTATTCATAAGATAGAGGTTACAGATATGAAAGTAGCAAGAATGATTGCAGGTACCAATAGATGTGAACAATAGCAGGAGGGTGTCCATAATGAAGAAATCAAAGAAAAGCTGGGAATGAACACCATAGATGAAGCAGTTAGAGCGAACAGATTGAGATGGTGGGGTCATGTTGCACGCATGGGAGAAGCAAGGTTACCTAAGAGACTCATGAGCGTGTCAGTGGAGGGTAAGAGAAGTCGAGGTAGACCAAGAAGAAAGTACTTAGATTCGGTGCAGAATGATTTTGTAGTGAAAGGCTTAACATCGGACGAGGCATCAATGTTAGTATTGAATAGGGGATCATGGAGGAATTTTATTTGCGGTACTATGCTCCAGACTGAACGCTGAAAGGCATAATCAGTCTCTAATGATGATGATATTTTCTTTATCAAATTTTAGTACACGGTCCGGTAACAATGACTTGCGAGGTGAACAGTCTGAACATTACGGAAAGTATCAAAAATTATCTAAACCATTCGACACCTAAACATTTTGAGCTACTGTGATCACGGTCTCCAAAAAGAAGCTACAATGGGTACTTCACGTAAATTTTCTCTGTAACGTTATTTGTGTATGTTGCGTGAACCCCAATCGGTATTCCACCTTTCATTCTATTCAGTCATTACGTGTATTAATTTCATCCACCATTGTCTACATTATTTGCTCAAATTTTTATCCGACTTTTCTAAGAACGACATTTTAACATTAATGCGTACAACAGGCAACAACACAAAAGTGATGCTATAGTGACCAGCGTGTGAAACTAAACGGGTACATGAGCAGAGCCACATAGTCATCAACTGGTGATTAACTTCAATAGTGCCATACCACGAAAATGGAGAAAACTAATAATTACACTATGGTTAAGCCGGCCAACTTTTTCAAAACTCAAATCGGGACATTTCGAAGATGTGAAGGTGGACTAAGATCACGTGTCTCATTGCGCCAGTTATTCTGAAATTAGGAAAGAAATTTGAGCAGAGTAGGCCTGCTCTATCACTTTTAAATTAACATATCTAACATGAGTGACTTTTATTCTTAATTTTCAATCTTTATTTGCAGCACACAAATATTTTCTCTTGTTCCTATTTTGTATGTTAGAGTCTGACAATTTTTACATTGTCTTTCTCCGTTAAGTTTTTCCGAGCAGTTTCGTTGTGTTTTATTTGTTCCAGCTCTAAGAATATCGTGCTCCACACATTCTGATAAGTAACTTACTCCGCCCAAGGAATTATGTTTTGCAATAACCTCGAATTAAATTTGATAAAAACTAATTTTGTAAAACCATTTGAATTTCTATAATAAAGAAGTTAATTCGATGAACTGCAGAGTTTAATTGTGCCTTACCACAATACAATGGTAACTTTCATTGTTGCATTTTCAGAATTTCACAAACTTTTTATTCCTGAAACAAGTAAGATGAATGCTGATATTGTATTTGCATGTCAGATTTTAAATACGTTTATACAGACCGTGATAATATTACAGCATGTTTGCCACCTTGAGCACTGAAAAATATTTAATTACACTCATAATAATTTCGTGTGGCTCGTAGGCCTGGTGCAAGTCTTTCAATTGGACGCCACTTCTGCGACCTGCGTTTCCCTAGCCTACCACAGTTATTCAACAGGGGAAAGGGGACCTACAGCTTAACGTGGAATCCAAACCACGTGTCGTATCGAAACGTACTTAAGAAGGCACAGAAAATATGCGAAAAACATTTTAATAAGTCATCCTATCACCAAATGCAGTACCAGCTAAAACAAAAACTTCCACTGCTGGCGAATTTGTCATTTTGAAATAGACGATGTGTATCTTTTTTTTTTTTTCGTATTTAATGTAACAAGACTGTCATTTATTCGTAGATGATGCATTGTCGATTAGCAAGCAGTATACCACACCGTGCCGTGTAGAAATAGTAACGGCTTGTGCTCTTATACCAACAATCTTAAAATTACTGGAATGCGGGATGCTTTTGCCGTTTTTGCGGGACATTTTCAGTAATCATCACGATGCGGGACAACGAGTCCAAATGCGGGACTGTCCCGCAGGATCCGAGACGGTTGACCGCCTTAACTATGGTCTTGTTGTGAGAATGTCACATTTTAAGTATCAGTAACAGTCCTAACTCTCTCCGGAAGAAGGAAGATACGTGTTTAATGTCTCATCAAACTCCCTCCGCTGCCACCTGAGTTGTATATGCTGTGTAGTTCTGCTATTTGTATCACGCATTTACAATGAGCGCACGCGAATTTTAAAACAAACCACGTGTTTTTTCCAGCATCAAGTCCTGAGGAAGAAATCAAGCTGTTGTGTCTTTAACTTCGCAGTCCGTGACTCAGGACAGCAACCAATGGACTACGAGAGCTAGCCAATGAATGCGAGATATTCGGCGGGTTAATGTACAGTGGTCAAGCAGTAGTTGGTAGTGTGTGCGCGCCGACTGGTCCCCGTGAGATTGCGGCCAGCTCCCTGTACGCTGCTACGGCAGACGGCTGGAGAGGCCCATAGCTGTCGGCTTAACGGAGACGCAGGGTAGCGGGACAACTAGGTACACACGGTAACGTGTTTCCACGTCCCCGGGCCGACTGCCCTTGCCGCGCGAGCACGCAAGCGGCAACGGTACGGTATCTGTCTTCTAACTGGAAGGCTGCCTGGCTGCCTACAGCGACAATGAATCGCCAGCTCCTCCCTCCGATTTATATGTTGAAATCACAGATTTCCAAGAAACACTTTCTCACCACCACCAGTCACTTGGGTATGTCGCTCTGACAGGGTACATCCGCAAAGTGTCTCGCTGATATTGAATTCATATTGATTACAATGGAAACTGAAGGTGTAGTCAGTAATTACTACACCAATTTTAGGTGTCCATAACGGTAATTATACATGTTGGTCAGTTTTGTAGATGTGGTGTAGTAATGAATAGGTCAGAAAACACGGTGAATTATATAACAATGACAATTTTATTCCATTTAGCTGTGTGTACATAGTATTAAGCATGTTCGCGAGTCTTGGTATAGAAATCTGATAAAAATGCACCCAAAATATGCGCACTGGATAAATGATGCCGTTCTACAATTGGGTGTTTAGCAACTTTTATCTTCGTATTCCAAACAACACTGCCAGGAGCACCGAAACTATCGCATGCAACTAGAAAGGTAGCTTTATTCCAGGCATACTTGATCATGATGTTGAATATGGGTGCACTGAACTGAAATATGAGTGCAGGAAGATTCATTACAGCGTTTTTCGTATTTTCTCTGATTTAAAATTGTCCTGGAATTTATTTTCAATCCACCGAAAGGATCTGTTCGTAGTTCCATAAAAGCATATAAAGGTAACTATTTATAGCAACGTAACTCGTTCCAGCTTTCTATGCATGCTTCTTTCGCCCGTGGAAAAAATAGCTGAACGTTCTTGTGAGCGTGTTAGACCTGACAATGTTGTTACTGAACGCAGTCGCAATGTTATCGTCAACCTTCACGCACTCATCCATAATCAGTTCATTGTAGTCATATTCAACAATTACTACTATGGGCAACTAAAATTGGTATAGTAATTACTGATCACACCGGAAGTTTCTATTGTAATTACTGAGTCGGAATGCAACGTAGGATCCTAACAAGTTCTAACTCGATGCCAATTAAATACAGTAGTCTTTGCCAACACTGTTATCCTCTTACAAGGGTATTCTCAATCACCTCTTCAGATTTAGTAGCAAGATGTCCCAATGGATAGAACGCCTGGAACTGTACACACACTAAGCAAGAAAACAGGAAAGTGAATCGAACTGTGATAAAGGACGCAAAATAGAAATAGTGTAACGGCTCAAGATAAACATATGCAACAACGAGCGAATTAGTAGAATAGAAACGTTATGTTTCTGCGTTCGCGTTGTTGGTTTTATTGTTATTACTATTTATTGTTATTTTACAACTTTTGAACTCTCCGTCTGGTCACTAGCTTGTACGTTCGCTGTATTCAATTTTGTGTCTGCGTCGTGTATTACACAGATGTGTGTAAAGACCCAAATTTTTAATTCCTTTGTTTTACCACAGTTTACAAACTTTTCTTTTTTGTGCTAGGTCTATGCGGCATTTCCCCCGTTCTCACTATTCATCACATTTCTTGTGGCGGTAACACGAGGGTCACTCCAAAAGAAACGCACACTATTTTCTTTTTAAATACAGTTTTTATTTTATATGTTTGGAAGTTTTACAGTGTGCCGATACATCCTTTAGGAACAATAGTTTCATTTCTCCACATAATCCCCATCCCTCTGAACTGCCTTACGCCACCTAGGATCCAGCGCCTATATACCCGCTGCCACAGACATACTCTGTGCCGCTGCGAGGATGATCCTCAATATTGCCGTACCCGCTTTCATGGCGTAACCAGCTTGCCCACCGACTAACTGTACTGCGATCGACAGCATGCACCTTTTTCAACCTCTTGTGGATGTTTCCCACTGACTCGTTTTCACAGCACAGAAATTCAATGATAGCATGTTGCTTCTGACGAACGTCATCTGTTGCAGCCATCTTGAAGATATACTTTGACAGCGCCACTCACGGGAACCGGTTGAACTCAGTTTGAAAACAAGCAGGAAGGATGTATCTACACAGAATCTCTATTTTTATTGACAGTAAATGCTATCAAAAACGGACAGTTCACTCTCCACAACCTTGTGTGTAGAGTCATCCATTCCGTAGGAATGCCCTGACTTCAGGTAATTCCAGATCCACGAAGAATGTCCGATTTTAACATACAACTTCGACACCCAGATTCGGATTTATAAAGCAACTGTCACCAGAAACTGAATTACACTTTCATTTTATAAGCGCTTCATTAAAAAGCCATTTCGGCTCTTCACTGCGACACAGGAGAAGGTTCAGATTGCGTAACATACGAGGTGTGTGTGTCTAAATCTTCGTAACGCCTACCCGAAGGCCTGCGTTTCAATACTGCTCTTCTAATAGCTGTGTATAGGTGTATGACGGACGGCTATATCTCGTGAACGTCCCAAAACAAACAGCATTGGTGCAGACGTGACAGACCAGGGAGGTAATTTGCCTGCATTGGTTTTGGCTTCCGCCGTGGACGGTCGGTGGCAAGTAAGAGAACTCTAGCTTGGGACTTTTGAAGCACTGTTCCAGTCACACTGTGCTGCAAGCGATAGAAGTGACAACTCACAACGCTCGGTTCGTAGCGGACTCATCTGCAGCATCGAGAACGTATCTGCTCCATGCGCGAACCCGAAGGCGTGTTCAATCAGCTGCCTGTGCCAACTGCAGCCGCATTTCTCTCTCGAGATGTCAAATATAAATACCAGCGATCGATAACGACAAACATCGCTTTTTTTCATGCCCCCATCTCCTTGGAAAGCGGAGTGTGCAAACCCAAGGTCACTGTTTCTCGGTGTCGCTTGTTTGTGTCACCGTTAACAGTTGTCATTAATACAAAATACTATAGGGAGATAATGGGCGCGAACTAAACCGTTCTTATGAAACAGATAACACTCACCTAGCAGTACTAACTTTCGTCTTTCCAAACAGTAAGTCTTAATCGAGTTAGTATCTTTTCCGTAAAATTAAATTGTCGCTATAACCATTGTATCACATTTTGGTATGTTCTAATTTAACTAACTAGCTGAAAACCCGGCGCTGCCCGGGTATTTATTTATTCCAGCCACTTTTCAGGTATATACTCATTTGTATAAGGCCTGTATGTCTGTAAAATCTCTTGGCAATACAGTTAGTAATAAATAAGTAATAGATTAAAACTTGGTGCGGAAAGGGGCAGTTTTCCATGAACGTTACTGCTTATGTGCTCATATCTCTAACTACGTGTCTTTCTGTTATACAATTTAGAAGCTACATTCAACTATATACGTGTATACTTTCTGTAAAATTTCCTGTCGCTACAATTTGTAGTGTTCAAATTATAAATTGCAACGTCATACTGAGAGCCGTAGTTTTACTCCATAAACAGCTAAAAAGTAATAAGCGAGAAACTTTTTTCCTTTTACTACGGTTGCCAGTGAGAAGAAGTTTAATAAAGGTTTGAAATTATGTTTAAAGTTTGTTGCAAGTCGCTAACTACTGTCATTCTCGTACATTGTATTTCGAAAGTATCGCCGCATTATATGGAATTTTTTTGCGATTTCTATTGGTTATGACGGAATATCTTTTGAATCATGTGCCGTATGTGATTCTTAACCTTGCAGCAATTGTTACCTCACGGTAAGGAATATGTGTACCCAATTTGGTCGAAATCGGTTCCATGATTTAGGAGAAAATGAACAAGGAATGTGTGTACCCAATTTGGTTGAAATCGGTCCCATGATTTAGGGGAAAATGAGCAGCATTGTCGCAAAATGCAGCAGTTTTTCGCGCATCTCATTGTTTATGACGTCATATCTCGTGAAATATATATCGTATGTGTTTCTTACACTTACGGCGCCCGTCCTCGTGGATTGAAGCTTACGTGTACACAATTTCAGAAAGATTGGAACAAAACTGTAGATTTGAATGCAACACGTACAAACATACGGACACTCTGCTTTCTATATTAGATGGCTGCTCCAAAAACTTTGAGGTCGCTAGCTGATAAAATAATTTCAATGACGTCATCAGAGGCATATCGCGTTATTTAATATCTACCACAAAATTAACACCTGTCTCTGACAATATTATTGCCCTTTGGATATTTTATGTAATTCGAAATTTTCTGTACCTTCATTTTTTCCTTCCTTGCATTATATGGAAACAAGTTGACAATATCGCACACGTACATCTGTCAATTGCTTCTAAATCATTCTGCGCATGTGTTTAACAGAGTTATCTAACTAGACGCATATTAGAGTTTAGACGTTTAAGAGTGTCCGGGAAGTAATGTTTCCGATTGTTATCCTCTGTTCTCAGTACCGGTCGACTTTTCCGTTTCGCTGACGCAATCCTACCTCTTCCGCTAGAGTGTACCGAACTGTATCGAGTAAGTTAGCGATGTCTAAAGCGAGTAAGTGTTTTACTTCACTACTTCGGTGAGAGAAACAGCGTGAAATCTGTAAGTAATAGTTCGAAGATTCCGTCCACAAATGGAGCAGCCTCTCCTTTAGCATGACATTTTCAACAATCGGACCGCCTTCTGGATAGTCATCGATCATCCTCCGCAGAGTTCCGACTTTGGCGCACCGTATCTTAATTTGAAATCTTAAAGAACACATTCGAGGACTTCGCTCTCATAGTAATGGAGCGGTAAATGCACAGGTGAGATGGTGCCTCCACCAACGATGTCTGCCATTCTAAAATGACAGTATCAACGAACTAGTCTAGTTGTGAGAAATATATTCGTCAGCGAGAGAAACAAGTAAGATGTTATATGCGGAATGTTAATGAAGTTTGTTTTATTTAAAAAACTAAAAAAGCTTCTTCGAAGGTTTTCCTTTTCAGAATATTTGTATACTTAACACGTGGCAGTTCTGAAAAAACGTGAATTTGCTTAGCTAAATGCTTGAAACGCTGTCGGTTAGTGAGAGAGCTCTATTTCGAGGCGCATCTGGGAAGTAATTTCCTCTTTTTCAGAACAAAGAAAACACAGTTAAGTGGGAAAATATTGGGAACAGGTACAGCCTTCCAAGATGCATTTCGACAGTCACCAAAAGAAGTGATACACTTATATCGCGGGATGAACTTTTGTTTTCCTGTGTCGTAAAAGTCTGGCGCCTGTGGGTAGCAGCAGCCTGTGACAGTCGTCTTCGGCTCTAACTGTGAACAATTAGGAAACTGCTATATGCCATTCAGAACCAGAGGCGTGCAATGCTTACTGCTGGTGATTTGTTATTCTATGGCAATGCTTTTCTCCATATGGCTCTGATCATAGCAACTGTTCTACTCAATTCGGAGCTGTTTGATCGCCCAATGTACAGTTCTGATCTTTCTCCAAGCGATTTTCATCTTTTCTTGAGCCTCAAGAAATTCCTGTCCCCCGCTGTCCGCCATACAAGGGGTCCGGGTTGAATTCCCGGAAGGGGACTGTTGTATAATGATGCTGATTATCATCGTCGACACGGAAGTCGCCTAAGAGACGTCAATAAAAGAATTTGTATTACGCGGCGGAACCCCGATGGTGATATTTTGGCCACTAAAAGTCATACTATCATTTCATTTTACAATAACAAGAGGTGAAGACAACTACCACATGCTCGTACCATTCACAGGCGGCAGACGTTTACGACACAGGAATATAAAGGGTTATCACACGATCGGACAAGTGTCGCTTATTTGATTACGCCCCAATAACGTTTGCTTGTAACTGCTGTCTGTTTTCACAGGTGAGAACGCAATAACGGCACGGGCTTGGTAACAGCGTTGCAGCCGCAAACGGGTCAAAGCAATTTGTTGTGACTACACCCACAAGAAAAAGGAGTAATTTTTGTGGTCATGCAACATTCTGTTACGCATCTGTTTCACCACGTTGGAGACCCTGAATGAGAAAACCAAACAACGTTTCGAGCTACAATACTAACATCACTGTCAACGCTGAACGATCTTACGTAACAACTCTGCTACTTTTTTTTCGTGGTTTCCTGACTGGAGAAACCTATACAATTTGTTTGGCTTTCAAGTAAGAAACGTTTGAGTGAACTACCGTTCTATTTCAAGACAGCAAACAATCCGTGCAATCAGCTAATCGTCGGAATTTAAAAATAGGTAGAGCAATACAGCTACATGCGCAGTCTAGACTGCTCTTTCCCAGACACGATGACCTGTTGTGTTACAGAGTTGACACGCACAAAAGAAAAGAAACAAAAAGCACGCGCACACACACACACACACACACACACACACACACACACACACACACACACACACACACCTAATTAAGTACTCTTACACTCTTTTGAATGGACTGTGTTCTTTAATAGACAAAAATTACTTCGATTAAAAAAGTAATGTAAACAAGGTCTATGAACAACAAGAAGAGGAGATTGCCAGGAAAAGCGTTACTGTCAACTAATAGCTAAAATCATTATCACGACTAAAAGATTTCAGTGGTGGGAAAAGTAATATCAAATGAATCTTTCCTTGTCGATGCCATCTGCAACCTAAGATTCATGACATCTTAGCATGTGTCACGATAGTCATGTTTTCCACTTCCTAATGGGAGCAAGGTGCAAAATTCCGAAGATGGCTTCGAAGTATGGCCGAAAGTCCACGGAAACAAACTGTAGTTACTTAGTACAAACAGAGCTTGGATGGCGGGTACAGGTACAGACGCCCACGCAGCTTGAACACGATACCACAGTTCGTCATAAGTAGTGACTGGCGTATTGTGACGAGCCAGTCGCTCGGCCATCATTGACCAGACGTTTTCAATAGGTGAGAGATCTGGAGAATGTGCTGACCAGAGCAGCAGTCGAACATTTTACATATCCTCAAAGGCCCGTACAGGACCTGCAACATGCGGTCGTGTATTATCCTGCTGAAATGCAGGGTTTCGCATGGATCGAATGAAAAGTAGAACCACGGGTCGTAACAACTGAAATGTAACCGCCACTGTTCAAAGTGCCGTCGATGGGAACAACAGGTGTCCGAGACGTATAACCAACGGCACCCCATACAATCACGCTGGGTGATACGCCAGTATGGCGATGACGAATACACGCTTCCAATTCGCGTTCACCGCGACGCCCAATACGGATGCGACCATCATGGTGCCGTAAACAGAACCTCGATTCATCCTAAGAAATGATAATGTGCCATTCGTGCACCCAGGTTCGTCGTTGCGTACACCATCGCAGGCGCTCCTGTCTGTGATGCAGCGTCAAGGGTAACCGCAGCCATGGTCTCCCAGTTGATAGTCCATGCTGCTGCCAACGTCGTCGAACCGTTCGTGCAGATGGTGGTTGTGTTGCAAACGTCCTCGTCTGTTGACTCTGGGATCCAGAAGTGGCTGTACGATCCGTTACAGCCATGCGGGTAAGATGCCTGTCATCTCGACTGCTAGTGGTACGAGGCCGTTGCGATCGAGCACAGCGTTCCGTATTGCCCTCCTGAACCCATCGATTCCATATTTTGCTAACAGTCATTGGATCGGGACCAACGCGAGCAGCAATGTCACGATATGATAAACCGCAATCGCGATACGCTACAATCCGACCTTTATCGAAGTCGGAAACGTGATGGTACGCATTTCTCTTCCTTACACGAGGCATCACAACGTTTCACCAGGCAACGCCGGTCAACTGCTGTTTGTGTATGAGAAAAATGTTGGAAACTTTCCTCATGTCAGCAAGTTGTAGGTGTCGCAACCAGCGCAGACCCTGTGTGAATGCTCTGAAGAAGCTAATCATTTGCATAACAGCATCTTCTTCCTGTCGGTTAAATTTCATGTCTGTAGCACGTCATCTTCGTGGTGTAGCAATTTTAATGGCTAGGAGAGTATATATAGGTTTCTGTTTAGT
The DNA here is from genome assembly GCA_026315105.1 of Locusta migratoria. Lineage (NCBI taxonomy): Eukaryota > Metazoa > Arthropoda > Insecta > Orthoptera > Acrididae > Locusta > Locusta migratoria. The sequence goes on along the minus strand of CM048751.1, from coordinate 165,823,922 downwards.
ATCTGCAGTGCATCAACCCACCTCTGCTTTTGTCATCCCTCGTGTGTCTCTCCTGGGAGTTAAATGGTGTATGCCGACTTTACTGTTTCGTCTTCTACGTCTAGCAGATTCCCGAAGCATCGTAAACGGCAATCTTTCATGTTCTCCTGAATCGGCACAACTCCAAAAGGTTTTCTAATATCTTTTTAGTGTGATCGAATCTCTTGACGCCACCCATAGACGTAAGCATCTTTGTCTCCATAATGATTAGTCGACGTTCCAACTCGTTCGTAGCGGGTACCAAATGTTCAAATGTTTGTAAAGCTTATGTGACTTAACTACGAAGTCATCAGTCCCTAAACTTACAAACTACTTACGAACTAGCTAATACTAAGGACGGCACAAATATCCATGCCCGAGGGGGGGATTCGAACCCCCGACCGTAGTGGCCGTGTAGACCGTGACTGGAGCGCCTCAGACCCCTCGGCCACCTCGGCCGGCCATTCGGTACCCTAGAGAGCTACGGGGCCTATAACGATTTATATCGTTGACACCAGTAATTTCACTGAAGAATGCTATCTTAGCTGTAAGATTTTAAAAAGGGCACTTTAAGAGGATTACTGTGTTCGAAAGACATGATTCCTTCGAGTAAAATGTTTCATTGTAATGTTTGGAGCTGTTTCTAATTCATCACTACGAACTGAGTGACACGTTAGCATCCCAATGGATTGACATTTGTAATAACATTCATCCTTCTACTGCAATATTTTTTGGTCTTACAGCACAGTACAGACAAATATAATCACCGCCATAGTAATCAGAATAATCAGAGGGCGGTTTTCATTGGTTTATTTTTGTGACAGACATGCCAACGAGTAGTTTCAGTCAATTAAAAGAAGATGACGAGGTGTGTGGCGCGAAAGAACTACGAGACCATGTCGCTTGTCCAGTAAACGCCAGGCAGTACGGCTTCCGGAAATACGAACCCCTTGGCGACCATATGATTCCGTGGGAGACGCGCGCTAACACGCGTGTTTTCCGCTATGCACGACGGCGCGGTACCGTAACGATCGTGATGGTGTTTCCGGCAAGGCTCGCGTGCTCACAGCTCAGTCACGAAGGACTCGCTCCTAAGACGAAGCTCGACTGTCGCAGATCGCTCGCTCACCTCTTACAGGTAACTAGTTCTTCTTCAAATAGTTTCTTCTTCTACAGAGATCGTAGTTTACATCAAGACCGGCCACGGTATTGGCCCACGGGCCATCCCTTCTCCCGTAATGGCACAGTTGTCGCACTAATTCACTTTGCTGTTTGAGCAGAAATGTTGTAGGAATAAACTGCGGAGTCACCGCTTAGACGGCTGAACCGTTGCTTATGGTACAGAGGAGTGCCCTGACTACGGCTAGATTTCATATTATGCCGTTCGGAAATTGAAGATTAAAATTTTTCTGGTATGTTTTGTAAATGTAATATAATTACTTTTGATTCGCTGAAGACGTATTAAAATTTGTATCTGGTACGGTCGGCACAGAGAGGTGGAGGCAGTTTATCAGATTATCGTAACTCAGGCTGCCTCGTAATTCCAACTTCTTTAGATTAATTATTGAAAAAATCTTATACACACATGTAACTTGAGTCAAATGTGGATTAATGTTTTCAGTCTCATTATGAAGACGTGGAAAGTTCTCTCGAGAAAATCCCTCATAGTGCTCCTGAGCAGTTTTAACGTAATCTGTTTCAATCGAGAATTACACTGCGAATCTGTAAATTCCATCTGCATATGGACAGGGGCACTTTCATACAGCAAATGGTCTTTAAGAGTCTGTAAAGGCGATGCGACATTGGTAGTATCCTGAAAGCAATACTTTTCATTTTCTTCAATACCCGAGAGCTTAGGAAAATGGGCGCTGGATGAGTGAAGGAGGAACGATGGAAAAAGTTGAGTCGGAGGAGGCGGCATTGGTAGGTAGAGAGTGAGGAAGGAGTAGTATATCGACTAAATATTGGAATAAATAAAACCCCGACCTACGCTGGGTTTTAAGCTACCTAACACACCAACGTAAGAGAACAAAGAGGAAGGTAAGAACATTGTAGTGACGGGCGGAGAGGTTAAGGGAAGGAGTGTAGGAGATCCTTCTAATTCCCACGCATATTCAGCAATTCCGATTGATTGCAGGGTTCACTAATAATAAAATGATATGCCACAAGTAAGTACAAGAAGTGAAATATATGGTAAACGCAATCGCTGTAAATGAAGTAATGTACTTGCACCGAAAGTTCTATAGTGCTGGAGACAGCAACCGGTGGGTCTATGCCTGGAGCTCAAAGATAAACTAAGACTTCTCACTTCGCTATTTACCGTGCCATAATATTTGAATGCTACGATGTTTCGTTGTGTGAAGGAAACGCCGAATTATTGAAAGTGGCTCCTCGCTTTTTGCGTAATTGTAACGTGCTGCGAGAGACCACGTCGTTCCCTTTAGAGACCGATCGTCAGTTCTCGTGACGGCGCGAACGTTTTGCGCGGAAATTGCGTGACTGGAGACCATTACCGGACTATAAGATCACTGCGCAAACAAAAGTCGGGCAATGCTTCAACGCCTGTATAATAACATTAGGTTACTCTTTTACGCCTGTCAAAGTTTTGAGAATTAGCATTCAGTGCGGATTTAGGAACTACAGGAAAGTTTTTAACACGCAAAGTTGAGCACCATTAGCACAAGATCGATAGTACTAACGGTATAATTATTTACACTGCAGGGGCAGATAGTTACTCCAACTTAGGGCTATCAGAAGTCTAGTTTGTACCTTAAATTTACTCTCTAGATGTAGAAATTTGTTGCATCTAAAATAGACAAATGAAGGGCAAGCACTTACATCTGTACTTTATAAATTCAATATATTCAGCAATGAAGTATTGATTTTCAGCTGAATCATGAATTACAGAAACCGCATGACGATAGAGGGCTTGAAGCTACGCAATAAAGACCATCTTCTGAGGACAAAACAGGTTTACTTCGCAGTTTTCAACAATGGAAAAGTTCTTTAAAAGCTATGGCACGAACTGATACGGGGCAAGGTATCACAGAATTCTCCCCTTCCAATTGGCACTGATTTATACGAGCCTGACCCCATTCATCACGCTTCGTTATTGAGCGGTTCCCTAGCTAAGTCGTCAGCTTAAAGTGGAAAGTTGATCTGCTCGCATCTACATGGCATTTTAGTCAAGGATAAAACGCTATTACATTTAACGACACTGGCGACTTATGTAACAGTACAGCTACATCAATGTGATTTTTTTTCTTCTGAGCTAAATTATTCAAAAGAATAAGGAATAACTTTTTGAGGCAAAACTTACGGGATCACAGGCATTATATCCATAAAATATGTAACCTTCTCTTTTTCCGATAGGTACGATCCTTACTCTTGATGACAACAAGCATTTGAATGTCCTTATAGAATTGCTATACCTTTACAGTTCGGCAAAATAAAGCGCCACTGTCTATAAGAAACTTTAAACAGTTTTCACGTAATTGTTGAGTCTCTCTAGTTAAGGTTTTTAATAGTGCTGATCCCATAATCAGATGCATAATATTCTGGGCACCGAAGAAACGTTTGATAATGAAAGTGATTGCAATCTTTCTTGGTTATGTCATTTTAACAAGTTTTATGCACTTCATACTCCACTTACAGAAATATGTATACCTGTAAGAAACTAGACAATGCACTGTCACAAAGAAAGTCTGTTTCGTGTCTCGTAACTGCCTGGAAAACCCTTTTTCAGCAATCCGTGACTTAACTAGTACCATGGAAAAAAACATCCATAACCGTAATAATCTACGTAGTTAGTCCGCTCGATCATGCCAAATGACAAATGAATGGGAAACGAATTCTTAAAAGTGAATGCTGTTACAGTACTCTGCGTCCTTGTTTAATATGAGTCACTACGTGTTTAGCGAAACGTGTACCAAGTATTCAACACTATCAATTTTGTTAGAAACATATTACATTTATTACCATCATAAGCTGATGCATGAAATTATTTATGTGATCCAGTTTAATATTCATTCTAATTCAAGATTCAGTTTCACCAGGATAGTAAGTACCTTAGGAGACTGTCGATAGCATAACTAAGGTTCTGTCAGACTGCGAGGCAGCTCCCGCCTGAGGTTCGAGTCCTCCCTCTCTCATGGACGAGTGTTGTCCTTACGTTAGTATTTTATAAATCTAAAAACAGATGACCACAGTAGTTTGGTCCCATAGGTTTACGAACATTTGAACGTAACTAAGCTTACAAAAGACCGTGTGAAAACAAGTATCTGTCGGGAAGTGTCAAGTTGATCACCTGTATCACAGCCAACGTTTGTTTACACAGAGCAAAAAATTGAAATCAGCAAAAACTACGTGAATCTTTTCACTGGAAACTGGTTATATGTGTGACTGTCGATATGAACGTTATTATTTTATAGAACTACCGCAGCAAGGTGCCCTATAACGCTCGACCACTACACCACGGCGAAAATTCTGACAATGCAATTTATTGACTATGAGAAATTGCTGTGGGTTGTGGCTGCGTTCCAATGACCGACCGAATATTCGGTTTCGGCCAAACTATTGGATTCGGCCAAACTATTGGATTCGGCCAAAAACAAGCTGAATCTTCGCCATGGCCCAAACTAGCATTCGTGATATTACAGATGAAATCGGGTCACGCTGGGAAGGGATTCAGTGCTGATAAAAATAGTGTTTTTTTTTTTTGTTAATCACAATATAACACAATGTTGTAGTGATATTCTGAGTGTTTTTAACAATGTAACGTACACAGTATTTTACTTGATGAAACGGGTTATTATACTGTTATGCTGAAAAGTTTAATGTTTCTCCTTGAAAACGACGTACTTTTTAAATAACCAATACGAGTTTAAGAAACATTATGATCATATGGTACACAGCTTTTCCTGTTGAATTTACATAAATTTATACTAAAAACAATCATACCGTTAGTCGGAACTGTAACGTTATTTTTCGAAATACTTTATGCAGCACTGACTGAAGTTGAATTACTAACAGGAACGAAGCGTATTGCTCTGTACGCCTCCTATGCCATCTTCTACAGACTCCTGGTTAGGCTTACAGACACTCAAGAAGGTTTAGTACACGGAGGGTCATGAAAAATGTGGAAAAGTAGCTTTGTGCTATAACGTAAATTTACCGAAATTTGCACTTAATTACGTAAGTTTCGGTTTCGGCCGTCGGTAGAAGCCGAATATTCGGTTACGTTTTCGGTCGTAAATCGTGTTTCGGTTGAATTCCACTACGTTCCGACGATTCGCTGAGTAGTTCTTTAAACTAACGACCGTGGTTAAAACGGCATGCTGGACCTTATGAGAAATGATTCTTCCTTGTGAAACCTTCACATCTAATGAATATCATGGAATGTAAGTCAGCGCACTCGCGCTCCATCTTTAACTGTTATTCTTGTACTAAGAACTGCGTGCATCTGCCATACAGGGCCTGTTTTCGAAATTACTTTTAGAAACCAAAAGACTTCTGCAGTCGATATTCGTCATTGGTACTGAAAAATTCATCACGAAAGGAAACTATTCCTGAAAATGACTTCAGACAAGGAGGATGGAAGCTTTTGAAATGTGGTGCTACAGCAAAGTTCTGGGTAGATAGCGTAACTAAAAAGCCACTGAACAGAATTGACGAGAAAACTTACTTCGGGAATACCTTGGCAAAACAAGGGCCAGACTGGTGGGACATTTTGACACATCAAGGAAACGTTAATTTAGCACCGGAGGTAAGAGTGAGTGGTAAAAATCGGAAAGGGGGACCAAGGGATGAATATAGTTATCAGATTCAAACTAATGTCGGTTGCCATTCTTACGCGGAGATTTGGAGGCTTGCACAGGATAAAGCAGGGTGTACAGTTGCTTGAAACCAGTCTCCGGACTAAAGACCACAACAACAATAACAACAACAACAACAACAACAACGACGACGACGACGACAATTAGAAGGAAGAAGAATAGCGTTAAAAATACGAGTGAAGTATAACAACTGTTTAAATTAGCGTTGTACACGATGGACATACAAAAACAAAATACCCATGAAGAATCGACCAATTTTCTCAGTGGAATTCGGACTCGCCCGTATATAAATAAACATAGGCGCAGAAGCTTACGAATGGAAGAAGCCACTACCTAATTGCGCGCGCCGATCTACGAAGGGGGCGTGCTGAGGTCGAGCATGTGTGGCATTTGCGGCGACAATAAACGCGGGGACCGGCATTCCCAGTGCCCTCCCGCCGCTCATTAAATGCAGAGTGCATACCGAATGAGCGACGTCAGTACGCGTGTGCGATACCGACGCCCGCCAAATGGCAGTCTTATCCACTCTCATGGCGGCAGGCCGAGGCAAGAAAATACGGTTACCAGGCCCTCATTTTCAATCCCCGGTCGTAACTTAAATGAACAATATTTAACCCTGATTTTTTTACTTCAATTTCCATATGAATGTTTTTACTGGTGTGGTCAAATGTCATCCGCCGGAGTGGGCATAAACCGGTACAGCTAAATTTAAGTTTGAAACATTTAAGGCGATCGACTTTAATATTCCTTTTAATAATTGTGAAATGAACTGCCATTACTGACCGCAAAACAGCAGTGGAAACGGTAGTATCCTTATTAAATATAAATCGGACTGATGGAAGAAACATTCTTTGATGTTGGTGGTGACCTTTCGATCAACTAGTAGGCAAAGTGATGAACACAGTGATGTCTTGCACTGTGTTTCACTCTTGTATGTGAAAGACTATGTTTGGACATAGTTTGGCGAAGACAAAGCCATATACGCGTATGAATGAATTATAGGATTGTGACGGGACATCTACTGGAGAGTACGTTAGCGGGTTTTACAAGATTAACAAAAATCAAGTATCACGAGGGAAGTAAGCAAACGCGCACAGTGTCTCATATAATGAGACGGTAATATGCCTTACAAGTCACTGTTAATATTTATAATCATCACGACGTAAGGGTTAGTCATTGATCTATAAACGGAAATGTTGCACAGCCACGTGAAAGGCTTTTGTTAATATTGGGATAGTTCGACGACTTCAAAACTGTATCCTATCGCACTTTTTACTTACAATGGCTTACTTCAAAATATAAGCCTATCTGTTTTGCATAATTTTGTTTGTAACATACCCTTCCCAGTTTATTTTTTTATTTGGATGCTAGCTGAAAACTGCTCTACTCGGTATTTATTTATTCCATACTGTTTTAATACAATTAAATTCCAGAGCAAATGAAATACCTGGCCTTACAACCTGAAGTACGTCCTGCGAGGTGGCCACTTTAAAACATTACGTAGTCAACAGTGTAAGGTACCTCGGCTTCTAATAATTTTCTAATTTCAGGAACACTTTTGTAAATTTCTGTATGAATCTAGAAATTTTCTTTTTTCTTTGAAGACTAAAAGAATGGCTGGGAGACCCCGAAGAACAGATTCAGCAGTCTACTTGGAAAGGTTTTCCCTATCCTTCGCGACCACAGGAACTTCGCTAAGTATGAGAACTGTGATTGTCAAGTGTAGGTGACTAATGCGCGCGTGTGTCGTGTCTGTTTTGGAGAGGATGGGAGAAGTGAGAGGGTGAAACCCAGAGTCGGCACATTGCCTACTCTTCTTGGAAAAACATCAAGGAGGCCGCCGAGCTTAACGTCCCCATCCGACAGACGATCGCCATTAACGGTGTCTCATGCCCTCACTGCGGAGAGGATGGAATTTAATCCAGGAAATTTACGCAAAGATTAGTGATCAAGGACTTCGCACCACCACCACCACCACCACCACCACCACCACCACCACCCTCTGTCAACAGCACGTGATGTACCGGACGGTAAGCCATCAAAGTATTGGCCACGCCAGAAGGTGCTCAGCTTCGGCGATCTGGCGGGAACCTCGGCACGGACGCTCACTCTGAAGACTGATATTTGATAATCGTACTTTTATACGAAGATGATCTCAGATGGAAACCGGTAGCATCGCTTAACCTGATGTCTGCAAATGCTACTTTGATAAAATAATGATTTTCTGACTGAAACTTAAAAGCAGTGAACATCTCTTCAGTAACATACGATCCACCTATTTCAATGCTGAGAAATTCCAGACAGGAATGCTGCTCTACTAGCCGACAACATTTCGCTGTCTTTTGAAGACTGAAGTAGTAATAATCTCATAACTAAAATTCGCATTTAGTCACACTTTCATCTACTGACGAAGTTCAACAACAAAGCTCTTTCTTTAGTTAGTATTATCAGAATTGCTACAGAGACTGAATACACTGCGCTTGCCCGTTTTGTTATGGAATATTGCTGCGCGGTATGAGATCCTCATCAAGTGGGATTGACGGAGAACGTCAAACGAATACCAATAGCAGTAGCTCGTTTTATATTATCTCCATACAGAGAAAAGAGTTTTGGAGAAATAATTCAGGAGTAGGAGTGGAAATCTTTACAACAGCGCCATTTTTCGATGCAGCGAATTCTACATAAGAAATTTCCATGGCAAACTTTCTTCTCCGAATGTGAAAAAATATTACTTACTCCTACCTGCACAGGAATAAATTATCACCAAAATAAAATAATAAAAATCATACTTCTAGAGGAGAGATTTAAGTGTCCTTTCATCCCGCGTGCTATTACAGAATGGAATGGTAGGTAGGTAGGTAGAAGAATGATCAGGAAACTCTGCCAAGCACTTGCGTGTGATTTTCAGAGTATCAATGAAAAGGGTACTCGACGATTATTTGCTGTTACTGCTTGCCACGTACCAATTTGCGTGCAAACCGTAACTTGAAAAATACGATGGCAGAACGTTCGACTCGTGCGCAGCAAGCATTTTCCTTGATTTGTTCCACGCTATACTAATCAATTTGTCAGTAAGATCCTTTTTTTGATTTTATTTTCGTCACACTTTCCAGCATGTAACTTAAGATTACTATTAGGGGCTTATTGCTGTAAGCTCAGTCACAATTCCAACGCGGCGGCTATGGCGCGTTCTATAGCACACTTTACGACTGGTGCGTCTTAGATCGCGCGAAATGAGACACAAAAAGCTGTGTGGGACTTCACTGCACGGCCAAGCACAGCCACCTCATTGCAGTAGCGCCGTAAGACATCACTACTACTAAACTGTAGTACGTATCGTTACTGTCAGGTCAACATGTTATACCACAGGTGGACGGCGCAGTAAATTCGCTAAATGAAAAACGTACAAGGAACTCGACAAATTACAAATTTGTGTGTTGGAATGTCTTTCCTGAAAGTCTGTAATGTAGCCTTATATAGAAGTGAAATGTAGATGGACCAGACATGAAGAAAGTACAAACATCGGAAATTCAGAGAAAAGAAGAACGCTAAGATTATGTTTCGGGGAAGGAGGGGGGGGGGAGAGGAGGGGCTTGGATGGGAGTACTAAGGGAAGGACGGAATACGTAAGGCGATATTCCGTGCCACCACGTTCGATTTAATTAAATAGTTACATTAATTTGTGACTATCAACTGAAATTTGTCTAAAATTATAGTACAACTAACATGAGAATCCAACCCGGGTCCTAGGAGGAGAGCGCTCAGTCTCTCCTTGCCGTAGTACTTCCACGCCCATCCATATGCAAACTACTAGCATAACCTTGGAATTCCTGTTACTTATTACTTGAAGGGGCTTTCCCGTGTCTAGTTCTTGTACAAATTCTGGCGGCACACCCAAGGTTAAATGTCACTCGAACGGAGGCGCCCACATGAGAATGACACGAGGTCAATCTATTGTGCTTTATCTCGCGAGTCTTCGAGTAACGGATCTTGCCTGGTGAAAGGATGAACGACATAATCTTCCGCTGTACAACTAGAAAGCCATGCAAGACCTTTGCAGCTAACATATTGTCACTTATTTCAAATCCACGTTTTATTACAATACTAACTAGGAAAGCAAATGCAGGACATTACAACAAGCTGTCTCCATCGATGTGTAAGCAATATGGTTTTAACACCTAGTGGTCTTTGTGGCTTTTAATTCCCTTGTCTTGCTAAGTCTAGAGGCTAGATATGGTTATAACAGCTACCATCCATGTATTAAAGACTATACGACAATAGTAAATTAAACGGACCAAAGGATTTTCGTGGACAGTTCCGCGCTAATGAACCGTGAATTAAGTTGGAAAGTGGAACACTATCGGAAACACATGTGAAGTTCACTCGGTATGTCATAAATGAGTTTCCTGGTGTCCACAAAGAGATTAACAATTTGCTTTTCACGAGAAGGTAGGAATTTTTTTAGGTATTGAAAACTGATGCTTCTTTGATGGAACGATTTCTATGTAATGGAATGACAATCTAGGCGTGTGAAGGCAAAAATCTGCACCATACAGTCCTGCAATGGAGACAAAATTCCACGGTAACTCTCTCTTTTAGAGCATTTCTTGGCGATTTTGTAAAAATAAAATGAAGAAGCATTAAAAAATAAAAATCATATCATTGCACTTTTAAGAGCTAATGTTAAATGGGATATATAATACGTATTAGTTTAATACTTTCAAACAATAGGAAGACAGCGTGGGCCACGCGAACGAGGCTTTTACAACATTAATAAAGTCAACAGCTTCGTCTTCTCTACGTCTGACTTTATGTAACATGTTTTTACTAGATGTTGAGCAGTTATTAATTTCGACCTTCTAACACGAAAAGGAGTCAAAATACACCTGTAGTGTATAGATTACATACATAATTAGCGCCTTCAAGGCCCCACAGAACGTTATTTGTTTGAATAACTTTCACGATGTCCTAATTATACCCTATTAAACGTCGTCGTCAGTACGACTAGCTACCAAGAAACCTATGGTTTGGTCGCTAGTGTATATCGTTTACGATTACTTTCACATGCAACCATTTCTGCCTCCTATTCACAGCGTGTATACCACGTGTCCTCTGAGTCTTTCTGGGTGGGGTTTTTCTATAAAATGTTCTCGATGTACAGTCCGCGTCACGTCGAATAAAATTCTCGAGCTCTCGATGGCAAGCTCCGCCATTGTCATAAGGAGTAAAACTGCCTGTATACAGAATGTTCACTTACAGTGGCAGCTACAGCTACCTTCCGAAGTGCTACAAAACTCTTAACATATTTCGTAACTCAAACATACTGTGTTTACATGTATTTTCAGTAGAATAAAGGAAAACTATCGAGGGTGAAATATGTTTGGGTACATACAGAACCAGTATTGTAAACTTGTAAAAGCTGACAAATCTCAATATTATTTATTTTACTGCAAGTGTGGACGTCGAACTTTGCAAATCCAGGCGACGAGCTGTGTCCGTTTAACTCTGCATCATGGTTGATGTCCTACTGCAGTTTTTGCTTTGAACAAGTAAGGAATCGACGGAAAACTTTAATACGGACGGAACGCGAGTTCAGTGTCAAAGCTGCACCACTTCTCACGTTATTTTATTTATGGCTATTACAGACATATCAGTAATAACTGCAGATGACAAACAGGTTTGCACCTCACAAGTGGATATCTAGTTCTTCAGTGCACATCATGAGTTGCCAGCTGGCAATGATCACCGTGATATGCTCAGATCTTGCAGTCAATGACGATGTGTTGGATAGCTCGGTGTGGAGCTCTGCAGTCACTATCTAGATTGGGTGCCTTTCTCCATTCGTCGACAGCATCTCTGCTCTGGCCATGGCCGTTCTTATTCATAATATTCCAGGTGATGCGTGGTAGATGGGATCCACTCTGAAGCCTATCAGCTGTGAAGATGGTCTGCAGGTGGCTTCTGTTACTGATTCCCACAGAAATGTCCAATGGTCAACAGGTTTAAAATTTCATGTCAGAAAGATCACGTAGGGTTGGGCGGTGCGATTTGAACCTCTTAAGATTCAAAACTGGCAGGTAACTGTGCACCGTTAGGCTAGGGTTTATAGAGAGCATCTGGAATTTCCTCATAAGGGCTAGGAATCTGCGTAGGTCAGGAGACGTTTGGAACAGTAGTGGACACCAGGGCACTGCAGCAGATCTGGCTGTGCCAAATTTATGTACATTGTAGTATTCAGATGGGTATCATCAAGCCTAGTATAACTAGTGTTCATCCACACAGCACTTGAGAACTTGAGCGACTACTTGAAATCCCCAGCTAGTTCCACATAGCTTATCGAAAAAGTTATTCCAAGTTTTCAACTTTAAGGCGATGTTCAGAAGGTGCTGTTTGAAGGATAATGTACAGTGCAGCATGACATATGAGTTCCAGATATGAAGGATTCTGCCGAAAATTTACGTTCTGTTTTATGATGATATTTTTACTTTGTAGCTGAGTGTGAGCTGAAACTACCTACCGGACTAAAAATGTGTTTCAGACAGGGATTTGAACCTGCGACCTGGGCTTTTCGCGAGCAAGCGCTCTACAGACTTAGCTATCCTGGCACACTTCACGGCCAGTCCTCGTAGTTTTAAATCTGCCAGTACCTCGCTCCTTACCTTCGAAAACTACACGGAAGTTACACTGCAAACTTTGCAGGACAAGCATTTTTGGAAAAAAAGGTTATATGGAGACATCGCTGCAAAGTGAAACTATAAAAATATTCAAATGTTTGTAGATCTATACAAGCAACGTACTGTGGTTATCAGACCCTCGGCTTAGAAACGGCTTAAACTAACCTCATGACAATACACAGACTTATCTCCGAGGTAGAACAACTTCCGCATGGAGCAGCCTCGCGGTCTCTGACAAGACGCCTAGAACCGCTCAGCAATTCCCGCGCCGCGAAAATATTCTGGTAACATCCCCTACGATGTGGCTAAGCAATGTTTACACAATATCCTTTCTTCCATGAGTGCAAGTCTGGAAACGTTCACACAAGAACTTCTGTTAAGTTTTGGAAGCTAGGAGGCGAGGTACTGGCGGATCTAAAGCTGTGAGAATAGGTCGTGAAAAGCATGTCAGAATAGCTGTCAGTAGAGCGCTTGGGTGCGATAAAGGCAAAGGTCCCAAGTTCAAATCGCGGCCCATTTTTTAATCTGCCACGAATTTTCTTTCATATTCGTATTCGCCAAACGCTTAAGTAACTGGTTTGAAGTCTCCAGATTTTGAAGACACAGACAAGTCTCCGGTAATGATCTCTTCTGCTGTCTCCACTTTCTCCTATTTTACAGCGAGTTCATTTGCGTATCAGCGACGAAAGTACGAATGCGCTTCAAGTATTTGTTAGCATGAGGAAATACGTTTGCGGTATTATTGATAAATCTGAAGCAATGAGTTAAAATTTGTGGTGCGGCCGGGAATCAAACCCGGACCTCCATGCTTACTAGGTAGACATCTTAACCGTTAGACTACCACACCACTAACGATTAAGGTGCCTAGGAATAGTATAAGTAAGATTTCCCTCCACGTCAAACTTTAATTCAGCTTCTGTGTTCCAAAGATAATTGCCACTACTGCCAAGGCTCTCCATGCAGCGGTATAGCACCTCGGCAATGGACATATTGGAACAATTCTGTTAAGGTGTTATAAATATCAATTTATTACAAATAAACAATCCCTGAAACGGATTTTCGTCTCGTGTGTCAGACATTATCGATAAATCTGATATTGTTCCAATATGTCGATTGCCGAGGTGCTATTCCGCTGCATGGAGAGCCTTGGCAGTAGTGGCAATATCTTTGGAACACAGAAGCTGAATTAAAGTTTGTGACGTGGAGGGAAATCGTACTTATACTATTCCTAGGCGCCTTAATCGTTAGTGGTGTGGTAGTCTATACAGTAGAATGTACAAGAAAGAGTAAAAGTTTATTAAAAAATAAAAATAAAAAACGGTTAAGACATCTGCGTAGTCAGCATTGAGGTCCGGGTTCGATTCCCGGCCGCACCACAAATTTTAATTCATTGCTTCAGATTTATCAATAATGTCTTTGACATATTTGAAACGAAAATCCATCTCGGATTGTTTATTTGTAAGTTTGCGGTAGTTTAGGCGTAGGGCCGCTGACGAGACGGGCGTACGAGAGACTGAGGAAGCAAAAAATCCGTGGTTGGAGCGATGGTGGGGAGAAGGTTACGGCACAGATTAACTGTCTGTGGTTGCGGTAAGCTCAGCGCGCCGCGTCGGAGTGGCCAAGCGCATTGAGGCGCTATGCTCCGATGCGCGAGGCCGTTCCCCGTCGGAGGTTCGAATCCCTCTCGGGCATGGATGTTTGTGTCGTATAAGGTAGTTGATAAGTAGTTGTAAGTTTAGGGACTGATGACCCCGCAGTTACGTCCCTTAAGCTTCACAAAGATTTGAACATTTCTGAGCTGAGCGCCAGGCAGGGTGCGCGTGCAGGGCACAGAACAGCGTGCAGGGGCAGGCAGGGCCGCAGCCACAGGTGTGCCGCGAGGAGACCGAGGCGAGCCGCGGGCGGAAAAGCTCGCGGCAAAAAATGTCCCACATTCTGAGCACCTGCCAAGTGGCTGCCGACCCGGCCTCCGGTCCCAGCACCTTCACTGCTCCTCCAGCATCCTGCCCACCGACTGCGACGCAACCAGGGGCTCATGTAATGCAAGCGCGGTGCTCTCGACCGCAGTGGCAGCCATCTATCGCAAAGAGTATTGTTTTAGGGTGCGGTAGCCGTCAGTGTTTAATACACACAACAAAAAATGTTGCATCACCACGTTTATAAGGGTTTATTACCCTTTCAATAGTAATTGAACAGAGATATACATGAACAACTGTTCAGTTCTCTTTATTGCTCATCAAAACACACTGAAAACTTTTACGTCAGTAACCTCGACACAATGAATGTGTATTGCAGATTGCAGCATACATCAGTATCCGGCACCACGTCCTCTTGCACTGATAAATGCCTGTATTTGTAGGAACATAATGTCCACTAAACGATCAAGGTATTGTAGGTCCTGGTAGTCCCATTCTACATCTACATGAGAAACTCTGCAAATCACATTTAAGTGCCTGACAGAGGTTCATCTCACCACCGTTATCTCCTATTCTCAAAACGCGCGCGAGAAGAATGAACACCTGAATCTCTCCGTTCGGGCTCTGATTTCTCGTATTTTATTATGGTGATCATTTCTACCTATGTAAGTGGGAGTCAACAATATATTTTCGCATTAGGAGGAGAATGTTGGCGATTGTAGTTTCGCAAGTAGCCCACGCTGCAGCGATAAGCGCCGTTGTTGTAAAGATTCCCATCACAGATCCTGTATCATTTCCGTAACGCTGTTTCCCCTGTATCGTGACAATACGAAACGAGCTGCCCTCTTTTGGACTATGTCCTCCGCCAAACCCACCTGATAAGGATCCCACACTGGGCAGCAATACTCCAAAAATGGACGGACAAGCGTAGTGTATGCAATTTCTTTTGTAGTTCTGTTGCACTGCCAATAAAACGCAGTCTCTGGTTCGCCTTCCACACGACATTATCTACGTGTTCTTTCCAATTTAAGTCAGAAGTAATAGTCATTCCTAGGTATCTTGTGGAGTTTACGGCCTTCACATTTGATTGATTTATCTTGTAATCATAGTCTAACGGATTTATTTTCGTACTCATGTGGATGACTTCACACTTCTCATTATTTAAGAGTCAACTGCCTATTTTTACACCATACTGATGCGTCTCGGTTGCACAGTGGTAGAGTGCCAGACTACAAATCCAAAGGTTGCGGGTTCGATCCCCGCCAGGTCCTAGGATTTTTATCTGTCACTTTCCACTTCTTTCACCTCTGACAATATTGCTCAAGTGAAAAATACCGAGTAGCACCGTGGTTCGGAACCCACGTTAAACTGTAGGTCCCCCTATAACTGGCTGGGTAAGTCAGTTCGAAGGTCGGAGGAAGGCAACGGCATACCACCTCCAAACAGGACCATGCCTAGTAAAGCACTGTAGTGTTCAAACCAATCTTCGGATTGTTGACTGCTTTACCTTTTTTTTTTACTGATCTTATTCAAATCGTTCTGCAGTTGGTTTTGATCTTCAGATGAGTATACTAGACGGTAAATGACGGCGTCATCTGCAAACAGTCTAAGAGACCTACGTTGATTTCCCCTAAATCGTTTATGTAAATAAGGAACAGCAGAGGACCAATAACACTACCCTGTGAAACGCCCGATATCACTTCTGTTTCACTCGATGACTTACCGTCAACTACAACGAACTGTGTCCTTTCTGATAGAAAAGAGTGAATCCAATCGCACAATTGGGGAGATATTCCATAAGCACCCAATTTCATAAGAAGCCGCTTGTTGGGTACGGTGTCCTTAGGTTTTCTCCATCCCACACAAAACATACGGTATCTTTTTCCTAGGAATTTGTGGGAGAAACTAGTGAAGGAGCTTTTGTGTGAAAAATGAAATGGCAATGCTAGAGCAAGCAGCGGGCGTGCTGCCTGGCGCCATTCGGCGGTGTTTGACGGCCGCTACGTGCGGTTCACGCAGATGCAAAACTGCGGTCGGCCGTGTCCGCAGCGAGAGCCGCCGAGCACCTCTCCACTGCCCGCCCCCCCCCCCCCCCCTCTTTGTCGCTACTGCGGTGCACTACGAGTCTGGCTCGCAGACACCCGCGTGACGTAAGCAGAGAGGGCGCTTTCCCTGCGGCCTTGACCAGCGCGCACATGCCCGCCACCCGCCACACCATCTCTGGCTCAATCGAGGCATGCTCTCACCAAAGCACGTTTAGCACAGCAAGTACCTAATTGCACATACAAAAAGTAAACAATATACAACGTACGCAATTAACACACTCCACCTAAGTTGACATGATTCGGCCGTTATAGCTTTGTTGTTGTTGTTGTTGACCTCAGTCCGCAGACTGGTTTGATGCAGCTCTCCAGGCTACACTTCCTTCTAATAAGTTGACGATTCCTTGATGTCTCAGAATGTGTGCCACCAACCTATCCCGTCTCTTAGCATATACCACAAACTCCTTTTCTCCCCAATTCTGTTGAAAACCTCATTACTTTCGTGATCTACCCATCTAATTCTCATAATTCGTCTGTAACACCACATTTCGAAAGCTATCATCTTGTTGTCTGAACTCCTTATCGTCCACGTTTCACTGCCATACACTCCTACACTCCATACAAATGCTTTCAGAAAGGACTTGCTAATATTTAAACAAATTTCGTGTCTTCAGTAACGCTTTTCTTCTTTACTCAGACCATCAGAAGTTATCTTGCTACCCAAATAATAAGACTCATCTACTACTTTTATTGTCTCATTACCTATTCTAATACCCTCAGCATAGCCTGATTCTGTAACACTATATTCCACTACCTCTGTTTTACTCTTGTTAATGTCCATCTTATGCCTTGCTTTCAAGACACTGTCCATTCTGTTTAACTGCTCTTCCAGGTCTTTTGCTGTCTGAGAGAATTACAATGTATAGAATGAACAACATTGGGGAAAGGCTACAACCCTGTCTTACATCCTTCCCAACCACTGCGGTCCTTTCATGCCCTACGACTTTAATAACCGCTGCTTGGTTTTTGTATACATTGAATATAACTCTTCGCTCCCTATATTTTACCCCTGCTACCTTCAGAATCTGAAAAAGTGTATTCCATTCAACACTGTCAAAAGCTTTCTCCAGATCCATAAATGCTAAAAACGTTGGTATTCCTTTCCTTAGTCTATCTTCTACGATAAGTCGTAATATGTTGCTTCGCGTGTTCTTACATTTTTCCTAAATCCAAACAGATCTTCCCCAAGGCAGGATTCGTGTTAGTATCTTGCAACCATCACTTAGTAAACTGACCGTTTTGTAATTTTCACATTTGTGTGCACTTGCTTTCTTGGGAATTTGAATTACTGTATTCTTCTTTAAGTCTGAGGGTATTTCCCCTGTCTCACATCTTGCATACCAGGTGGAACAATTTGTTCATGACTGCCTCATCTAACAATACTAGCATTTCAGACGGGGCATCGTCTACTCCAGCGACCTTGTTTCTACTCTAATCTTTTCGTGCTCTTTCAAAGTCGTCTCGCAGTATAGTATCACCTATTCATCTCCCTCTACTTCGTCTCCATTTCTAGAATACTGCCATAAAGTTTATTTCCTTTGTACAGGCTTTCTATTTATTCCTTTCATCTTGCAGCTTTCCCTTCTTTGCTTAGTATTGGTTTTCCTTGTGAGTTTTTGGTATTCATACCGCTGCTTTTCTTGTGTCATGAAATGTAAAACTACCTTACAGCCCCATCCATTGAAAGCACACACATTTTGTTGAATGTAGGTGAGTTTGAATGTAGGTGAGTGCCAACCCCGAAGTATGCAATAAGTGGAAACTTTTAACACCATATATCCTAACATACTGTTGACGAGTGTGTATTGCCAGTGGCCAAGTAACACTACGGAACGGATTTACCGATACTTAAAATGAAGACCACTATCACAGCATGTAACTAATCATGGCACAAGAAAATGTAATGCTCGTTTAATATCTCCACTGATTATGAGCCTGCAATGGCTCGAAAAATAGTTGTGGAAGAATGAAAGGCATCCATGAAAGTATGTGGTTGCATATCCTTTTTCTTCTTCTTATGATAATAATAACGGCTATTCGTCTCATTCTCTCACTTTGCGGTTTTACCCCACACACTCCCCTCCCCCCCCCCCCCCAAAGCTAAATTTACTATTCCTTTGTGCCTAAGGATGTGTCCTACCAATCGATCCCTTCTTTTAGTTAAGAAATGCCAGAAATTCCTTTTCTCGCCATTTATCTTCAGTACCTCATTTGTTACGAGATCCAACTAATCTTCTCTAACACCACATTTCAAAAGCCTCTATCCTCTTCCTGTACGCACTTTATTGTCCATGTTTCACTCCCGTATAAGACACACTCAACAGAAATGCGTTCAGATGAAGACTTCCTTACATTTAATTATTTGAAGTTATCCAATTTTTCTTTATCAAAAACACTTTTCTTTCCATTGCCATTCTGCATTTTATATCCTCTGTACTGCGACCGTCAAGGGTTTTTTTTTTTTTTTTTTTTTTTTTTTTTTTTTTACAGCCAAAGTAACTCGTCTACCACCTTTACTGTTTTGTTACCTAATCTAATTCCTTCAGTATCACCGGATTTTCTTATACTGCATTCCATTACCCTTGTTTCGTTCTTGTTAATGCGCGTGTTACAAGCTCGTTTAACATACTGTCCACTCCGTTCAGTTTCTCTTCCAGGTCCTTTGCTGTGTCTGACAATTACTATGTCATTGGCAAAACGCAATGTTTTATTTCTCCACCTTGAACTTTAATTCCTTCCACAAATTTCTCCTTGCTTCCCTTTACAGTTCGATGCACAAATTGAAAAACATTGGAGATAGGCTAAAACCCTGTCTTACTCCCTTGCCAACCTCTGCGTCCCTTCCGTGCCCTTCAACCGATACTTCCCTTTCATGCCCATCGACTAATAACTGCTGTCTTGTTTTGTACAAGTTGTAAATAATTTCCGTTCCCTGTATTCTACCCCTCCTGGTTGCATATATACGCCAAAATGCCAATTTACACCAACATTTAACATTGAGTGAAGTAACACTATAAGAAAGGAAAATCAGTGTTTTAAGACTTCGTAAACAGCAACAACTACTGCAACCTATATCCATTTGACCCTGCTTATTGTCTGCATTTAACACTGTCTACTTCAGTCATCAACAGTAATTTTTTTAAGTAGTTTTGTTGCCAACTCATCTCTTTTACTAATCCCTTCATCATCGCCTGTTTGAATTCGACTACAATTCCATTCTCTTTCATTAGCTTTCGTTGAAGTTCGTTTTATATTTTTCAGAATGCTAACTATTTCATTAAAGTGATCTTTGAAGACCTTAACTGTTAAACCATTTCGTTGGCAAATCTCAAAGCTTTTTTTTTTTTTTTTTTTTTTTTTTTTTTTTTTTTCTCTTCTTCTTTCTTTCTTCTCTCTCTTCCCATGAATTTCAATCCTCCTCTAAAATGTTTCCTTTATAATTTGCAAAATGTTTAGATGCAATTTGATCAGTGAACTGCCGCACTCGCTTCCCGGCTACTATTCCTTGCAATGTACTTCAACTCTCGTAACTCTCAGTGTCGTTTGTGTGCAATTTCTATAGGATCTTTCGCTCTGTATTTTACCCCTAATATCTTCAGAATTTTTAAGACTGTAAATCCAATCAATAATATAAAAAGTTTCCTCCGATTCTAATAATGCGACATTCATTTAACCTATCATCTGAACTAAGTCGTAGGGTTATTATGTAACAATCTCACATTCCTACATTTCTGACTACGACGCACAGGGCCCGTGTTCGATTCCCGGCAGGGGACTGCGTGTTGTGTGTTATTCACCACCACCACCACCACCACGGAAGTCGCCCACGAGGCGGCAAGTAAAAAGACTAGCACTACGGTGGTCGAACAATCTCATATGAGATCTCCAGTCCAAAAATACCATACCATCAAATCCATTTTTTTCCTAAACCCACACATTTTTCCTAGGGGTCGTCACCTACCAGCGTCTCCATTATTATACATTGCCCATATTGTATGAAAATACAGGTATAACAATGGTGTGCCTAAAAACATTTCTAGCCACAAATTGCTTTAAATGTTGGAATAAGTGACTAAAATCTACCGAATTCGGTACCTGTATCCCTTACTTCAAATACCCCACCACAGTAAATGATTATTATCTAACCCAACTGTATTACTCAGCTCTTGTTTCATCCTTTGTTAGGTATTCAGTGAACAGATATTTTGTAAGCCACGAAATCGACCGTAAGTACAAGAGATAATATCAACTATCTTTTACTGATGACAACATATTTCCACCAGATGCATCCACTGATGAATATTACGATCGTGTGGCATTTATGGCCGTTAGATCCCATCCGGGATCGTGTTCAGCCTGCCTGCCTGCCTAGGGCAAGTCATTTTAGCTGACGCCACGTCGGCGACTTGTGTGTCAGTGATGAGGACAACTCCCTGTCTCCGAGCGAAGAAATCTACGATCCGACCGGGAATCGAACCCGAGCTCCTTGCAAGGCAACCCATCAGGCTGTACTTTAGACTATGGAGGCGGACATGCATCTAATGTTCTACTGATTTTTTCCCGCCGTGAATTTGTAGATTGTCACATCCAAGGCAAGAAATTGACGGAAAAAATTGAATTCTCGTTATAACTGTTCAAGCACAACTGTTCAAGCACGGCTGGATAACAATCTCGTCTTTATTAGTCAGCTTTCATGAAAAACAGAATCCACTCTAGAAAAACTTTAGTTAGCATCACTGATTCTTCACATGAAACTTTTTTCAGATAAACTATGGATTATATATTTCGTGTCGTCTAAAATAGCATCGTGCATTTTCCTCCGAGATTTTGAGCTGTAGTTACGTTCATCGAGACGTTTGAATTTAGCCGACGTTTCTTAATCGTTAAAAATAAAGGGAACGAACCTCGTAAACCGCGACCTTCGGCAACAAAGTTTTGCGGATTTACTTTTGAAAGTAATGCACGTAACATCATCACAAGCAATGTCAGATTTTACTCCGGAACTTAGACACGTGATTCACGTTAGTGCACTATGGTAGCAATATGAGAAAAACAATTTGATGAATACCAACATCACTGAAAACTTTTGACGTGGGCCTAGCACTATGAAGTTGCCTTGTATGAATGGCGCCTTGCGGTCGCTGAGGTGCAGTGCGCCTGTAGCCAGCATCGATGGCCTTCTCCAGTCTGTGCGCCCGCATTCCACGCACGTGACATCATTCAGATCATATCGAAGACGGCCGCACCAGTATCCTCACCACAAAAAGTTGCTCTCAAGGGGCGGATGTACAACGTTTATGTTGGAGGTGGTCAACCGGCAAACCACAGACGCTTGCATGCGGGTATTTCGGAATACAACACAGACAACAGGGGCAAATGCACGTGGTAGGTTATATGAAGTTTTCCGAGCATTTCTCTCTCTCTCTCTCTCTCTCTCTCTCTCTCTCTCTCTCTCTCTCTCTCTCTCTCTCTCTCTCTCTGTCTCTCTCACACACACACACACACACACACACACACACACACACACACACACACACACACACACACACAAAAAAAAATCTTATTCCTTGGTAATGGACGCCGATAGCTTCCCTGTTCTATCGGACGGCGAAATTGCTACATAGTTGACTGAGTGCGTAGGTATTCAATGTACAAGGAATGGAATCACGTACAAAGTTCAGGAATGTCGAAACGGAATTTTTTCAACCCAAATTTGCAGGACTGTACACGATTGTATTCGCAGAAATCCTGAAAGTTATCTAGCGACCGCCAAAAGGCGTTTCCTGTACTTCCGTTGATAGCACCATCCAGATGTGTCCGCGAAAACAAAGCTCTAATTTCTTTCACTATAATGTTAGCCGAAATTAAGGTTTCATAAACCTGATTTTAAATTCCTACTTACAGCTTCAAGGAATAACAATATCACAACATTAATACACCTCTGCAGAACACGGCATGATAGTAAATATTTGTCTTGTTGTCTATCTGTAGCAAAATGCTTTTTACAAGCTGTTCTGATGGGAAACTAATTTTGCTGCAATCAGTACATTTTGGATCACTTCAGGATAAAGTTTTCAATGTACCGACAAAACGCAAACAACATATGAGATCCATAATATTACGGAAAATTTGAGGCCAAAGATATTTACAAAATCCCACTGGCGTTTTTTTACGGCACACTAGGCTTTCCTTCAGTTTTATGATTTTTGTAAAAATTTCGGACAAAAATAATAAAAATATTAATATAAAAATTATGGACTCTACAATGACGACTCTACTATTGTGATAATATCTATGCACTCAACATGTAATAGTCGCTCTGTATTTTAACAAACCACCATATTTATTTTGTATTTCAGTTAGGCTTTAACACACCTTTTTCTTTTATCTCTAAACTGTTATTTTAATCTTTCTCCCATATTTTGATTATTTTTTCCGCTAAAATATCACCTGTCTTGCCATGATGATTTCTCCACTTTTGCAAGTTATTGTTTTTTCCCGGCTTTGCCTGTACTGCTTTATGTGAAATCAAGAGTGTCAAATGGCAGCTTTTTTTTTTTTGCTAATATCTATTAAACGGTTTAAGTTCTGGAAAACATAAGAGAGCAAAGGTGTAGAGTTTGTTCCTAAACAAATTCGTTTATTGAGTTTTCGTCTCAGATGAACAGTTAAGCTGTCATTTTCATTTAAATCTCGAGCTGTCAAAAGGCGGTCACAAAGGCCCACTGAATGTTACTACCGTAACCTAAAGTGGGCCAATATGACTAACCACAGGAACAGTATTCAGATGATTCGATAACCGGGAAATCTGAACGATTTACGTGAATCCCGATTTATTAATCGATAATGAAAGAAACGTGGTATTTCCACAATTTAAACAAGGCATCTGCTCGTCTAGTCCACGCAATAAATACATTAGTACAGAGTACTATCACACGTTTAAGACGGTATGGTTAAGGAATATGTATCAAAGAGTGGAGCCGGCCGTGGTGGCCGAGGTGATTGAGGCGCTCCAGTCACGGTCAGCACGGCCACTACGGTCGGGAGTTCGAATCCCCTCTCGGGCATGGATGTTTGTGCCGTCGTAGTAGTCCGCAAGTAGTAGTCCGCAAGTAGTAGTCCGCAAGTAGTAGTCCGCAAGTAGTAGTCCGCAAGTAGTAGTCCGCAAGTAGTAGTCCGCAAGTAGTAGTCCGCAAGTAGTAGTCCGCAAGTAGTAGTCCGCAAGTAGTAGTCCGCAAGTAGTAGTCCGCAAGTAGTAGTCCGCAAGTAGTAGTCCGCAAGTAGTAGTCCGCAAGTAGTAGTCCGCAAGTAGTAGTCCGCAAGTAGTAGTCCGCAAGTAGTAGTCCGCAAGTAGTAGTCCGCAAGTAGTAGTCCGCAAGTAGTAGTCCGCAAGTAGTAGTCCGCAAGTAGTAGTCCGCAAGTAGTAGTCCGCAAGTAGTAGTCCGCAAGTAGTAGTCCGCAAGTAGTAGTCCGCAAGTAGTAGTCCGCAAGTAGTAGTCCGCAAGTAGTAGTCCGCAAGTAGTAGTCCGCAAGTAGTAGTCCGCAAGTAGTAGTCCGCAAGTAGTAGTCCGCAAGTAGTAGTCCGCAAGTAGTAGTCCGCAAGTAGTAGTCCGCAAGTAGTAGTCCGCAAGTAGTAGTCCGCAAGTAGTAGTCCGCAAGTAGTAGTCCGCAAGTAGTAGTCCGCAAGTAGTAGTCCGCAAGTAGTAGTCCGCAAGTAGTAGTCCGCAAGTAGTAGTCCGCAAGTAGTAGTCCGCAAGTAGTAGTCCGCAAGTAGTAGTCCGCAAGTAGTAGTCCGCAAGTAGTAGTCCGCAAGTAGTAGTCCGCAAGTAGTAGTCCGCAAGTAGTAGTCCGCAAGTAGTAGTCCGCAAGTAGTAGTCCGCAAGTAGTAGTCCGCAAGTAGTAGTCCGCAAGTAGTAGTCCGCAAGTAGTAGTCCGCAAGTAGTAGTCCGCAAGTAGTAGTCCGCAAGTAGTAGTCCGCAAGTAGTAGTCCGCAAGTAGTAGTCCGCAAGTAGTAGTCCGCAAGTAGTAGTCCGCAAGTAGTAGTCCGCAAGTAGTAGTCCGCAAGTAGTAGTCCGCAAGTAGTAGTCCGCAAGTAGTAGTCCGCAAGTAGTAGTCCGCAAGTAGTAGTCCGCAAGTAGTAGTCCGCAATAGTAGTAGTCCGCAAGAGTAGTAGTCCGCAAGAGTAGTAGTCCGCAAGAGTAGTAGTCCGCAAGTAGTAGTCCGCAAGTAGTAGTCCGCAAGTAGTAGTCCGCAAGTAGTAGTCCGCAAGTAGTAGTCCGCAAGTAGTAGTCCGCAAGTAGTAGTCCGCAAGTAGTAGTCCGCAAGTAGTAGTCCGCAAGTAGTAGTCCGCAAGTAGTAGTCCGCAAGTAGTAGTCCGCAAGTAGTAGTCCGCAAGTAGTAGTCCGCAAGTAGTAGTCCGCAAGTAGTAGTCCGCAAGTAGTAGTCCGCAAGTAGTAGTCCGCAAGTAGTAGTCCGCAAGTAGTAGTCCGCAAGTAGTAGTCCGCAAGTAGTAGTCCGCAAGTAGTAGTCCGCAAGTAGTAGTCCGCAAGTAGTAGTCCGCAAGTAGTAGTCCGCAAGTAGTAGTCCGCAAGTAGTAGTCCGCAAGTAGTAGTCCGCAAGTAGTAGTCCGCAAGTAGTAGTCCGCAAGTAGTAGTCCGCAAGTAGTAGTCCGCAAGTAGTAGTCCGCAAGTAGTAGTCCGCAAGTAGTAGTCCGCAAGTAGTAGTCCGCAAGTAGTAGTCCGCAAGTAGTAGTCCGCAAGTAGTAGTCCGCAAGTAGTAGTCCGCAAGTAGTAGTCCGCAAGTAGTAGTCCGCAAGTAGTAGTCCGCAAGTAGTAGTCCGCAAGTAGTAGTCCGCAAGTAGTAGTCCGCAAGTAGTAGTCCGCAAGTAGTAGTCCGCAAGTAGTAGTCCGCAAGTAGTAGTCCGCAAGTAGTAGTCCGCAAGTAGTAGTCCGCAAGTAGTAGTCCGCAAGTAGTAGTCCGCAAGTAGTAGTCCGCAAGTAGTAGTCCGCAAGTAGTAGTCCGCAAGTAGTAGTCCGCAAGTAGTAGTCCGCAAGTAGTAGTCCGCAAGTAGTAGTCCGCAAGTAGTAGTCCGCAAGTAGTAGTCCGCAAGTAGTAGTCCGCAAGTAGTAGTCCGCAAGTAGTAGTCCGCAAGTAGTAGTCCGCAAGTAGTAGTCCGCAAGTAGTAGTCCGCAAGTAGTAGTCCGCAAGTAGTAGTCCGCAAGTAGTAGTCCGCAAGTAGTAGTCCGCAAGTAGTAGTCCGCAAGTAGTAGTCCGCAAGAAGTAGTCCGCAAGAAGTAGTCCGCAAGAAGTAGTCCGCAAGAAGTAGTCCGCAAGAAGTAGTCCGCAAGAAGTAGTCCGCAAGAAGTAGTCCGCAAGAAGTAGTCCGCAAGAAGTAGTCCGCAAGAAGTAGTCCGCAAGAAGTAGTCCGCAAGAAGTAGTCCGCAAGAAGTAGTCCGCAAGAAGTAGTCCGCAAGAAGTAGTCCGCAAGAAGTAGTAGTAGTCCGCAAGAAGTAGTCCGCAAGAAGTAGTCCGCAAGAAGTAGTCCGCAAGAAGTAGTCCGCAAGAAGTAGTCCGCAAGAAGTAGTCCGCAAGAAGTAGTCCGCAAGAAGTAGTCCGCAAGAAGTAGTCCGCAAGAAGTAGTCCGCAAGAAGTAGTCCGCAAGAAGTAGTCCGCAAGAAGTAGTCCGCAAGAAGTAGTCCGCAAGAAGTAGTCCGCAAGAAGTAGTCCGCAAGAAGTAGTCCGCAAGAAGTAGTCCGCAAGAAGTAGTCCGCAAGAAGTAGTCCGCAAGAAGTAGTCCGCAAGAAGTAGTCCGCAAGAAGTAGTCCGCAAGAAGTAGTCCGCAAGAAGTAGTCCGCAAGAAGTAGTCCGCAAGAAGTAGTCCGCAAGAAGTAGTCCGCAAGAAGTAGTCCGCAAGAAGTAGTCCGCAAGAAGTAGTCCGCAAGAAGTAGTCCGCAAGAAGTAGTCCGCAAGAAGTAGTCCGCAAGAAGTAGTCCGCAAGAAGTAGTCCGCAAGAAGTAGTCCGCAAGAAGTAGTCCGCAAGAAGTAGTCCGCAAGAAGTAGTCCGCAAGAAGTAGTCCGCAAGAAGTAGTCCGCAAGAAGTAGTCCGCAAGAAGTAGTCCGCAAGAAGTAGTCCGCAAGAAGTAGTCCGCAAGAAGTAGTCCGCAAGAAGTAGTCCGCAAGTAGTCCGCAAGTAGTCCGCAAGTAGTCCGCAAGTAGTCCGCAAGTAGTCCGCAAGTAGTCCGCAAGTAGTCCGCAAGTAGTCCGCAAGTAGTCCGCAAGTAGTCCGCAAGTAGTCCGCAAGTAGTCCGCAAGTAGTCCGCAAGTAGTCCGCAAGTAGTCCGCAAGTAGTCCGCAAGTAGTCCGCAAGTAGTCCGCAAGTAGTCCGCAAGTAGTCCGTAAGTTTAGGGACTGATGACCCCGTAGTTAAGTCCCATAACCTTAAACATTTGAACATTTTCAAAGAGTGGCGGAGCATACTTTAGATACCACAGCTCCCAATACTGTTGCACGGTAAAACTACGTACTGTGAATTTAAGCTTATTTCTAGGATGTTTCCTTCCGATTATTTCACGACTTGTATATGCGAGGAATTATACTTTCCCCAACTTTTTTAGATACGTGCGCTACAAGAATTATGAAACAGCCCAACCTTAAAATGCCTGTCTTCTAGCGTCTACCAATCATATATTAAAATAATCTACGAAAACTAAAGTCAGTCTGCCAAACGAAACTACACGGCCGATTTCCTTCTTTTTTGTTTTGAACGAAAGGTATTCATTCTCAGATTTGTCATAAAGTATCAGAATGAAGTCTCTCCATCTCGTATTTTTATTCAATCGCGGTATCCTTCTGTCCTTGCATTGAGTATTTTAATCTGTTTGTTCTACGATAGCTTCGGTTCTAAATAAGGTATGCAGTTTTTGACCTAACACCATTCAGCGGATCAAGCTCTTTCATTTGCGGTTCTAAACACTTGCATTGATTGATTCTGAAGGAAGCTACGCATGAACATTGAACTTTACTTCCACTTTTTCCCAACTTTTTTGTTATTCCACTAATGGTGCGAAATATTCGCACGCGTGCTGTAGTTGAGTTTGAACAGCAGCTTTAACAACTACATTTACAGTCTTCCTACAGCTTAATTTACATGGTCGTTCTACTGCTACATTTACAGTTGGAGTGAGATGGGGACCCTTGATACGTGTAGATACGACTCCGGCAGGTGACACACACGTGCGCATCTTGGCTTATCACCTGCGTCCATTCATGACCATTGTGCATCCCGGCAGACTTTGGCGATTCTATCCAGCCAATGAGACACTCCACAGGTCCAGAATTGCTACAGATTGGCTCCAGGGACTTTTAACACTTCCGTTGGTTACTAAACCCTCTGACATGAACATGACTGAGCATATCTGGAATGCCTTGAAATGTGCTGTTCAGGAGAGATCTCCCCCTCGTACTCTGACGGATTTACGGACAGCCCTGTAGGGTGCGTGGTGTATTTCCTCCAGCACTACTTTAGTCGAGTCCATGTCACGTCGTGTTGCGGAACTTTTAAGTCCTCGAGGGGGCCCTATACGATATTAGGCTGTGGTAATAGGCTCTGGTAATAGGAAAGAAACAGCGTGGCGAATGGAAATTTGGGTGTGGTGGGAGACGTGCAGGGAAGAGTCCTCTGCAGTCGGGCTGGTCACTGTGTCCTCGGTGGCGAAGTGGTCAACGCGTCTACCTAGTAAGCAGAAGATCCCGGGTTCGAATCCCGGCTGGGTACAAATTTTCATTCGCCGCAGTTTGGTATCCCCTCTAAACCTAGTACAGTGAAGCCGCAACTGATCGCAAATTCATTAGCTTAACTTGTTTCTTCGGCTCTTCGGTGAAGAAACAAGCTTCATCTGGCAGGGAGCCTTTATTGAGACCTACTCAATGAATGTACCGCGCCCTGCTCCACGAACAGGAGATCCAGTTGAAAAGACTGGCATGGCTCAGCGGCTATCGGCCTGCCACCAGCGTACTTCGGTACGAGCACGTGGCTCGCCAGTTCGCGCGCTGGACACGGCCAATTATTGGGGGACCGTAGCGCCAGATGAGTGGCATCCGCCGGCTGTCGCCCACTTCCCTCCCTACTATTCCCCCGCACACAAATAACAGGATTCCCAAAACACCCTTCCCTCAGTTATGAACAGCCCACTACTTCAGAAACATTCCACATTCTAAACCTGCATTTCGTGCCATGCAAGGTGGCGAAAAGAAAAACAATTTGAAAGCTAATCCTGACTTTACGATGGAGTTAACAAGGTAACCAACACGATATAATAGCGATGGTAGTGACGATATGACATCGGTGGTGAGACAATCTCCTCCCCCTGATGACTTAATATGTGTTGCTGTACAATTTATAAGCCTTGAAAGTACAAAGCAGCAAGTATTGACGTGGACACCCGCGATAAGTCGAACTGACCAGTATACTAGAATGATGATTAAGATATCGAAGGCTCAATAAAGGGTTTTTCTGACAGGCTTATTGCTGCGAATAACACCACCATTCAGAGATGGAGAGACAACTGACCACTCTATATTGGTTCCATTGCGCGCTGACGCCTGACGCAGCAACCGGCTATGAATTCGTTGAAAGAACGCAGTTACCGCTGCGAATGTTTATTATTCGTGGCGCGATTAGCCCTTTTGGGGCATCATAAGATCATCTAGTGAAAAAAATCACTACTGTGAGGTGAGTTATATTACTAGGTAAAAATTACCACAAACTTGAGTTTTTTAAAAATAATTATTTGCCTATTAGCACAAACATTGTTCTGATCACAGTTCTAAATAGCTCTCTAAGAGTTCTACAGGAAATCCCAATAGCATTTTTCTGTGCAGATTATACTTTATGAGATAATTACAATAATGGAGTATCCATTTACATGATACTGTGGAATATGAACCCGTTTTTCTTTTTTTTCCAAAAAAATTAGACCTTTTTCCAGAGTTCTAGGGATATGTGCAATAGTTCTTGTTTACGATAAGCAGTAATCACTCAGACGTAAAACAAATTGATTGTGCAGCGGATAGAATATCTGTCAAGACCTAAGAAAAATGTATATTTCTCGAATAAGGGGCACAAATAAGACAGCTTATCAGATATTCAAAATTACATAGAAATATTCACATGAACTCTAGAACTATAGTATACGTACACAGAACCCCCCAAAAAAAGTGTATTTCTCGAAAAAATGGTGCCAATTTACAGTAACGTGAAAATTAATTCCACATTACTGCATTTATCTGATAAAGTATAATCTGCACAGAAAAATGTCATTAGGGTTTCCTGTAGAACTCTGAGAGCTATTTAGAACTGTGATCAGAACAATGTTTGTGCTAATAGGCAAATAATTATTTTTAAAAAACTCAAGTTTGTGGTAATTTTTACTATTTTTTCGGCGAAATTCTGCAGAACTATTTAAATTTTGTACAGAGAACTCCAGAACTATTGCATATCTGTCTAGAACTCTGAAAAAATGTACATTTTCCAAAAAAGGGGGTGCCAACTTCACAGGACTACGACCAAGCCAACGGATTTACCGCCATTTATGTATACTTTTGGTAGTTCATTAGCACACAACGTACAATTGGTAAGTCGTGTTACGCACACAATTTCGAGAAAATCGAGAACGGGCACTGATTTATCGTAGCGATTCAATAGTTCAGTGGAAGATCAGTGGAAGGGGAAGAAAATGCAAATCGACCGTGAAATTGGCTTAAATGTCAGACAGAAATCTTTAATGTTCACCATCAAATATGTACAGTATGAGAATCGACACAGTACTGTATTAACTGATATTCACGCTATATGAAATCCTACAAACCTCGTGTCACGGTTTTTACCATCGACGTACGAGGCTACGGTGTTTCTGCGCTTCGTTTATCGATTACGTGAAAGGCTACTAGGACTACGGGCACACTTCGGATAGTCTTCAGCTAGGACAAGACCAGCTTCCGGAAATAGAGGGGATCAGTTACCAGTTGGGCAGGCTCCATTCGGCAGACCAGCTGATGCGCAACGGAAATTGACTCGGATATAAAACTTATGAAATTGGTAAGGATTGTATACAGGTTATCTGCATTATAATACATGTGCCGTATCGTGTAAGGTCCGTACGGCTTCCACTAATGTGGGCCTCGGGTTACAGGCTCAGATTTCAACGCGTGTCCACCAGCTTGTAATACATCCCACCTTACCAAGTAAGGCTACCTGTCATGGTTTCCAAATAGTAACTACTGTATTCTTATAAAACATTTCAAAAAATTTATGTTAAAGGATGATCAGTGGAGTATGAAATATTTTTCCCGCTGAATTTTGAAACAACTTCAAACCTTTTATCTACGAATTTAAAGAAGTATGCATATATGTTAACGGCATTTCACACTCTTGCTGTGAAGAACATTTTGTCATCGAGCTGTCAGTACTTTGGATGAATACGTAAGCATAAGCTCGAACTGGAGACAGGGAAGCTATTTATGGAAGCTACAGAAAAACTGACTGCCCTCCCGTATGGAAATCCAGCGTCTTACCACTGCGCCATCAGATGTGCATCTGAGTAGAAACTCTTTAGAGACTTTCATCGCCTGCGTCATTGGGGGCAAAGAATGCAGAAAACACGCTGAAGCAGTTCACGTGTATATTCAGGTGGATAGGGTACACGACATGAAAAAATATCTACCTGTGGGCATTGAATTACATCCCTGAAAAAGGGGTTTCGAACCCTAGTCTCATATTAGACAGGAGCGCTGAGCACTATTTTATCCGGACACAGTGGTCACCGTAACTGCACGGACAACCCCAGCACTCCTCCGGTCAGAGCCAAATTCTCAACTTATATCTCCCCCCCCCCCCCCCCCACACACACACACTTACTAGTGACGTAGCGCCCGAGCCCACCATCCGCATTACTCTTGAGTTTCGCCGCTTCCCGCAAGAGTTCGAGCGTCGTGTGCTATGACAGAAGAAAGCTCAGGCTTTAAAGTACGTCATTCGAGCAATGGAGGGATCATTGGCCTGTTGCCGCCTCAATTGTTTACATGCTGACTGTTGAGACACCATATAAATAATTTGAAAACCCAAAGAGATTTTGGTCATATGTTGAATATACTAGGAAAAAACAAAAACAATACCCTCACTACGTAATATTAATGACGATCAGGCCGATGATAGCGCTACTAAAGCAGAGTTACTAAACACAGCTTTTAGAAACTCATTCGCCAAAGAAGACGAAACCAAAACAAGAACAAGTCTTCTGGTCCGGATGGTATACCCATTATATTTCTATCTGATTATACTGAAGCGATAGCTCCTTACTTAACAGCCATATACAGCCGCTCTCTCAAAGGAGGATCTGTACCAAAAGACTGGAAAATTGCACAGGTCACACATATATTCAAGAATGGCAATAGGAGTAACCCACTACAAGACAGGCCTATTTCATTGAGGTCAATTTGCAGCAGGGTTTTGGAACATATCCTGTATTCAAACATTATGAATTATCTATAACAGAAAGATCTATTGACCCAAGGTCAACACTGATGTAGAAAATATCGCTAATGCGAAACAACTAGCTCCTTACTCACACGAAGTGATGAGTGCTATCAACAAAGGATCGCAAATCGATTCCGTATTTCTTGATTTCCAGAATGCTTTTGACACCGTACCTCACAAACGGTTTTTAATCAAATTGCGTGGTTATGGTATATCGCCCCAAATTTGCGACTGGATAGGGGATTTCCTGTCAGAGAGGACACAGTTCGTAGTAATCTATAGTAAGGCATCGACTAAAACAGAGGTGATATCGGGCGTTCCACAGGGTAGTGTTATTGGTGCTCTGCTGTTCCGTATTTACATGAACGATTCAGGAGAAAATCTGAGCAGCTCTCTTACGTTGTTTGCAGATGACGCCGTCACTTACCGTCTAGTAAAATCATCTGAAGATCAAAACCAACTGCAGAACGATCTGAATAAGATATCAGTATGGTGTAAAAATTGGCAATTGACTCTAAATAATGAGTAGTGTGAAGTGGTCCACTTGAGTACGAAAAGAAATCCGTAAAACTTTGTTCACAAGATAAATCAAAAGTGAAGACCGTAAACTCCACAAAATACCTAGGGATTACTATTACTTCAGATTTAAACTGGAAAGAACAAGTACATAATGTCGTGGGAAAGGCGAACCAGAGACTTCGTTTTATTGGCAGAACCCTTAAAAGGTGCAACGGAATTACTAAAGAGAATGCATACACTACGCTTGTCCGTCCTCGTTTGGAGTATTGCTGCCCCATGTGGGATCCTTATCAGGTGGGTTTGACGGAGGACATCGAGAGTCCAAAGAAGGGCAGCTCGGTTTGTATTGCCACGTTACATGCGAGACAGCGTTACGGAAATGAAACAGGATCTGCGATGGGAATCATTACAAAAACGGCGGTTATCGCTGCGGTGTGGGCTACTTACGAAACTTCAATCGCCGGCATCCTTTTCGTCTGATATTAGACTAACGCCCTCGAGTCAAAAATAAAACTATCGACGTAAATTAAGCAGAAAATAGTCATTGGTACGAGGTATGTGGCGTAAACAGGCGGCTCCCTTGTTCATCGCTTGGAGCTAGTGTCTTAGCTGTCTGACGGTAACAGAATGTCGCGACTTATGTTAGACTTGTGACAACTCTTGTCATTGCAGCATGGAACGCAAAATGGAGCAATGGAGCAAAGCTTTAACATCAAGCGTTGTTTCAAATTAGGCGAAACAGCGACAGAGTGTTGGTAAAATTGTATGGTGTAGAAGCGCACGGTGGAATTTCCTGCACGACGATGCCCGTTCGCACAGTGCGATCCGCGTGCAGAACTTTCTCTCTAGACGCAAGGTCACTGCGCTTCAACTCCCCCTTTCTCCTGATTTGGCGCCGGCAAATTCCTTTCACCGCCTTAAATTAGCAATGAAAGGCTTACGCTTCGCAACGGTTGCGAAGATCCAACGCGTGACCTCAGCGCTTCGAGAGATTCCACAAGAAGCGTTTAACAGTCTCCAACAGCCTTACAATCTATGTCAAAAGTGTACTGTAGCCATTGGTGGTTACTTTGAAGGTCAGCAAAGGTATTTTGTTTACTATATTTCATAAGACCATTCACCGAATTTTTCAGACGAACCCCGTAGTAGGCCTAGCTATGAAATCCACAATCCACGCTGCGGAGCGGTGACTAAGCTGATGACTTAATACCGGGTAGTACGCAAATCTATCAACACGCTGACAACTGCAGGTACAGACAGCGCAGCACAATGGAAATAACGCAACGCTGCATCGGCGGCCGCAATTGACTTGAGTCAGTATTTACAGTGGAGCAGTGACGAGTCCCACCAGCGTCACGTTTCCCCGTTTGTTTGTGTGATGAGACGCCCTCTTGCCGACAGACGGGCGCGCCCAACTTGGGTGAAAAGATCAGCATCTTTCGCAAGCGAGCGCAGTGTGAATCACGCTGTGCAGGCGGTCGGCGAACCCGTGGAAAGCGCGGCATCTCGGTTCTCACTCCGCTATAGTCGCGGCAAAATCCATTTCGGCCAACTCGGCGTGCGAGGTGGGGACCAGCCTAGAATTTCAGTTGCGGGACCTCTAGAATCACTTGCTGGTAACTTCTGCCGCACTGGTATCAGGAGAGTATACAATTTCTTTTTCTGTAGAAGGTTGGGGGGGGGGGGGGGGGGGCGGGCGAACAGTTCTCAAGCACAAGAAGTTCATTTACTTCCGTATTCAACATATCTGCTGCTTAACGCTCTTTCTATGGTTAAAATTGGTACACTGTCAAAACCCAAAAGAAGAACGAGAAAAAAGAAAACATGGATATGACTGACTGTTCTTTGGAACCCCTATCTAAAAACCTGAGTGCTTTTATAAAATCGTTGTGGATGACCTGTACCTCTGGTTGTGATACAAATTTAAATTGTATAATTGTGTAAGTAATAACCAGATGTCTGAGCACAACTATCCCACTGTTCAACGAGCTGAAAGATTCCCTGTTCCCAGAATTCCTGTGTATATGTCAAGAGCCAGTCCTCTACTGTGTCCTTCAAGTTAGTCGTCACTGTCGAAGCGCTTCCCTTTGAGTTTTTTTTTTTAGCAATACCAAACAGTCACAGGGCTACTTTTCTTGTCTTTAAGGGGGATGCTCAAGCTGCACAAAACTATTCATGGTTTTTCCGTACTCTATGAATTAGAAGAGTATCAGACCTCTGACGTCGAAAAAGACTGAGCATCACCTTGCTTGCTGAGGGCACACCCTTTAAGCTTTTAAGGGACAGGTGACTACGCATGCATCGTGTCCCTAGATGTCGCACTATGTTGTCCCAAAGCGTCACATTCAGATTTCTACCGGTTTGGTTGTTAAGGCGTTTCGTACCTTTTAATTTGAACTGCAAAAATCTAATGCCGGTGTGGTCGCCTTGTGAGACAAGAAAAGCTAAGGGGCGTGCGTAGGACTGCTGTCATACCGTATTTATCAACTCGTGTGCCCGCTGATAGCGGTTGGAGCCCGTCTGTCGTTCGGCTTCCCGAGTCTGGACGAAGTAGGTTTGCTCAGTTTTCACCGCGGCGGCCGCTGCCCCGGCGCAGCGTACCTGGGAAGTGTGGAACGAGATCTCGGTGTGCAGCCGGTTAATTGCCGGCCGCGGTGAAAGGCGGTGTGAGCTGGGCGCTTTCGCGTGCAGGCCCCGGCCGCGAACCATCCGACCGTGCGGACCTCTGCCTCCTCGCGAAAGTTCCGGTCTCGCCCCGCTATTCAAATTAGGCAGTCTTCCCTGCCCGTAATCTTGTCAATGTTAGCGCCGGATGGAACTCTGGCGAGTCGGCCCGGCTGTCACAGTTCGTTAGTACGGCCGTGTTCATATATGAAGTAGTAAACCATCGTGAAGTTTCACTTTCCTCGAAACTGTTTAAATACCAACGATCGTCTGTTGATAAACAAAAGTCAATATTGTCAGCATAAGTTAACCCGCATACTTTCTATTTTGTCCTCTTAACACAGACAAAACTAGAGTCTCTATGCCGCGGTGGAGTAGCCGAGCGGTCTAAAGAGTCTCGCTGCGGAGCGCGCGGTTGCCCACCGTCGGAGGTTCGAGTCCTCCCTGAGGAGGCGCGCGCGTGCGCGTGCTCGTGCGCGTGCGCGTGTGTGTTGTCCTTAGTTTGTCTAGGTTTAAGTAGTTTGTAAGCTACGGACTGATGACCACGCAGTGTTTGGTCCGATAGATTTACAAACATTTGAACATTTACAGTCTCTATGACTTGCTTTAATTGAATTCGGAACCGTACATAAGTAGCTTCCAACAAAGATAGCCCTCGTTTTTGTCACAATGATAAATATCTGTCAAAACTATGCGTTAATTCGACCCTCTTTCTGCTTGAAATTTGATTACAAGCCACTTGTGAGGTACATCTACATCTCCATAGAAACTCCGCAAATCACATTTAAGTGCCAGGGAGAGGGTTAATTAACCACTTTCATAACCTTTCTCTACCGTTCCATTCTCTAATAGCGCGCGGGAGAAAAGAACACCTAAATAGTTCCGTTTTCGATCTGATTTCTCTTGTTTTACTGAGAGGGTCATGTCTCCCTATGTTGGTGGGTGCTAGCAAAATATTTCACATTCAGAAGTCGGTAAATGAAATTTCGCAAATAGAACTCGCCGCAACGAATAACGCCGTTCTTTAATGATTTCCATCTGAAAAATGTTCAAATGTTTGTATAGCTTACGGGACTTAACTACGGGGTCTTCAGTCCCTTAACTTACAAACTACTTCTGAACTAGCTAACACTAAGGACGGCACAAATATCCATGCCCGAGGGGGGATTCGAACCCCCGACCGTAGTGGCCGTGCAGACCGTGACTGGCGCACCGCAGTCCCCTCGGCCACCGCGGCCGGCCATCTCAAATCGTGCAACATTTCCGTGATGCTTTCCCCCCCTAACGTGATAAAACTAGCTGCCCTTCTTTGAACCTTCTCAATGTCTTCCGTCAGTACCACCTGGTGAGGGTCCCACAAGGGGCAACAGTACTCCAAGAGAGGACGCACAAGTGTGATGTAGGCAGTCTCTTTGGTGGAGCTGTTGCATCTTCGAAGCGTTCTGCCAATGGAACGTTGGTTCGCCTTTCCCACAATATTTTGTGTGTGTTCTCTCCAATCTAAGTTGTTCGTAATTTTAACTCCTAGGCATTTGGTAGAATTTACGACCTTAAGGTTTGATTTAGGTACAGTGTCGAAAGCCTTACGAAATCCACAAATAAGGAATCTATTTTAGATATTCTATCTTGTCGATAGCACGCCTCAATGTGAGTTAACAGGCTGTGATTCACAAAACCGATACTCCGTGTTGACTGTGGCTCAGTAGGTCGTGTGGAGCCCAGCTGCAGCAACAGTCCAGCTAGCTGCGTGACAGAACAGGACTGGACTGGACGCGACGCCTGCAGTAAGAAAGCGGGCCGAGCCGCCTGGCAGCGGTGGACGCGGAAGCCGAGCGAAGCGAAGCGACTGGCGGTCGAGTCCAACCAGAGGAGCGCTCAGCCCAGCGAGCCAGCTACGGGACTCTGGACACACGCCCTGCCAACCAACCGTTACCGACAACTCCATGCCATGCCAACGACAACGGCCTGGGTACAATCGTTGTACCGTAGGCAACCGTCAACATTGTCCATGAAGGCTTTGACCGACTTCTCTCACTACAGTAACAGCTATACCGATGACTTAAATGAACAAAAAATTTCCTTTTGTGCCTATGTCTACCGTTTCATTTGATCGCCCCCGTACATTAAAAGAAAGTGGTGATGACATTTACCAAGTCCCCATAACATGGAAGATGACGCGGTGGGTAGCCAGTCAAAAATGGAACCCATAAGGCGTGAGAACAGGATTAAGGCGTATGGAACTGTGAAAAAAGAAAATAGCAACAGTACCAGTCCAAGTTTAAGATTTACGAAGTTAAGGAGAATATACGGCCATGACATGGTGATTATATGGAAGACTGTCTTACTGCGACAGCGGAGATGAATTTTTATGTTTTGTATTTCGCAAAATTATGAACTGTCCGTCCAGTCAATGACGCTCCTGTACACTTTTTTGTAGCCTTGGCAATTGTCATACTACAGTTACAGAATACGAGACGTGTGGTAAGAATATAAATCAAATAGCCAAAGAAACCTACACCTGTGTAATATCGAGTACCCGCGGACACGCAACACGACGTGGTATGCACCCTACTAGTGTCTGAAGTAGTACTGGAGGCAGCTGACAGCATGCATTCAGCAGGGCTACACACAAATCCTCAACAGTACGATGGAATGGAGATGACTTCTGAAAAGCAAGTAGAAAGGCATCACAGATATGCTCAATAATGTTCGTATCTGAGAGTTCGGTGGCCAGCAGAGGTGTTTACATTCAGAAGAATGTTGAAACTTCATGGCAGATTAAAACTGTGTGCTGGAACCGGGACTCGAACCTGGTACCTTTGCCTTTCTCGGGCGAGCGCAATACCGACTGTGCTATCCCGACACGACTCACGATGCCGCCTCACAACTCTACTTCCGCCAGTACCTCGCCTCCTACTTTCCAAACTTCACAGAAGCTTTCCTGCGAACCATTCAAGACTAGCACTCCTGGAAGAAAGGATATGGTGGAGACATGGCTTAGCCACAGCCTAAGGTATGTTTCCGGAATGAAACTTTCACTCTGCACAGCACAGTCTGTAGTGCACTTGCCCGCGAAAGGCAAAGGTCCCAGGTTCAAGTCCCGGTTCCGACAAACAATTTTAATCTGCCAGGAAGTTTCATATCAGCGCACACTTCGCTGCAGAGTGAAAGTTTCATTCCAGAAGTGGCAATTCTGGAAGTATGGGGTGGCGTATTGACCTCCTGGAATAGCCCAAGTCGGTCGGAATCCACAATGGAACATAAATGGATGCAGGTGATACGTGTCACCTTTCAGTCATATCTACACGTATCAGTGGTCCGATATTTCAACTGCACTCGCCCCACACCATTACGAAGTCTCCAGCAGCCTAAACAGCTCATGATGACATGCAGGGTCTATGGATTCAAGAAGTTGTCTCCCTACTCGCACAGGTCCATTCGCTCAATACAATCAGAAAAGACTCGCCAGACCATGCAACGTGTTTCCAATCAAGTCCTATGTGTGCTGACGGGCACATGGCGAGGCGTAAAGCTTACTAGCGTGCAGTCAGCAAGGGTATACGAATAAGGCCTTCGGCTCCGAAAGTCCATATCGATGATATTTCGCTGAACGGTTTTGATAGCCCAGCATTGAAACCCGCAGCAATCTGTTGCACGGTTGTACTGTCACGTTAAGCGATTCTTTTCTATCGTAGTCTGTCCAGATCTTGCAGGACCTGTTTTCGGCAGCGGCGATGTCCGAGATTAGATGTTTTACCGGATTCCCGATATTCACGGTGCACTCTTGAAATGCTCCTACTGGAAAATGGCCATCTCATCGCTACCTCGGAGATACTGTGTCTTACCTCTCGTGCGCTGACTGCAGCATCTCGTTGTAAAGCACATCGCGGTAACGCGCCAATGTAGCAGCAGTAACGAATCTAACACCTGCGCCAGACATCTGATGTCTAAGCATCTTTGCAGAATCTGCCTATAACCATTTATTTGGCTCTTCAGTGTATTAGCGTCGGGAGTAAATGGGATGGGTAGCGAGTACGCGACTTGCCATATAGATCTTTCACAGAAATGAAGTTACCAGCATTGCTACATTATGCGATAATGTGTCCACGGCCTCTTTCTGCTTCATTAGTTTCATAACACCATCTATGACAATGATAGCGACACCTAGTTGAAATCAGAATTAGCGCTTCATATATCTACACAAGAAGTGTCTTGGAATCACCCAATTGGTCCCTGGAACATTATCAAGTGCATCATCAAAATTATTAATAACCTTCTCGCAATGCTTTTTTAGTTAGATTTCTGAGTACAAATGCATTGTTCTTTCAGTTGCCGCGCTGCCTTTTATCGCGAATTTTCGCAAGTATTTTAAGGCTGTAACGAGACAAGAAAGGGAGTTCTCTACAAAAAATGAAGTAAGCTATGAGGTGCTTCGTTACCACTTCACAGGATTTGTCACTATAGCGGAAAGCTACTTCGGAGTATTTAATGAGAGAGAGAGAGAGAGAGAGAGAGAGAGAGAGAGAGAGAGAGAGAGAGAGAGAGCTAACCCTTTCATTAGCAGTGTTGTTCCTGGACAACAACGTATTAAAAGTTAATTTATACCGTATTTTGTGCATTAATCCTTAAAGTTACATTTTTGTGCTTCTAGCACGACATTTTGCCGCTTGGTACTGAGTGTAGCCACTTCTGGGGCATTAATATGTCCGTCTTGGAGGTTGTCTTGCGTTGCCGTCTGTACGTGGCTGTGAGTGTGGTTCCTTTTATTTGAGCAGTGAACTGTCTTGTCTTTGGTGGTGTGGCGAAGATTATGCTAGTTTTATTTATCTGGCAGTGTTAACTATCAAGAAAATAACGTTCCAAGTAATAAAATACCTCGATACAAACGTCTGTGTTGTGCATGAAATACATGACAAATCAATAGTTCGACTGAAAATTTTTAAACATTTTGATGTTTACTACACTGTACTAATACGGAAAACACTGAATTTTAATTTTTCGAATGCTTATTTCATAATGTGGGACTGAAAGGGCTAAGAAGGATGTTAAAAGACTACAGAAATAAGAGAACGCTTTCTCAACACTTTTTGGTAAGAGGTAAATGATTTATCGTAAACACCGTAGAAGTTACGAGTGGTCCCATACGAAAACTGCACGGAAGATTTCGCCTCTTGGTCGCACTCTCTCTTCCAGCAATTTGATCTCGCAGGTTTTATACGCCAAAGATACGGACAAAACCCAAATTTTACGAGAATTTCCGTCATTACTTGAGGCAACTTGGACACGAAAAGCAGGCAAACATTTATAATGACGGTCGGCCATGTGCACGTGCAGCTTGTGATCATTCGAATCTGCTCCAGTTCGCGCGAACTCCGTTGAAAAGCATACAATAGCCGTTGCATAATGTAACGTTGTCCCACGCGGCGTTGCGTTGTTTTGAATTTCTCTAGCGTGGTGTCGCTCCGCTATGAACGCGGTGCACATTCCAAAACGTGAGTCAACACAAGGCGCTCGCCATTACATTTCTCGCTAATGACAGCTTTTCAGTTGCACAGTTTAAACAGGGCAATCGCAATTTTCTACCCTAACGAAGTGCTTTCAGCGCGAGCTATTTTATGAGTTTCTCTCCGCTAAATTCAAGTAAACCAATGAGTGATGACTGTTCACAAATTTACAGTCAGTAACGCAGAATGCGCTTATGGCCACATAAGCACTGCTTAACTGAACGGTCTGATGCAGTACTGACTCATCGGCACTAGACACTTGACATCCACCGCTTGATAAGGCTTCCTGCCGAGTAATCGGAAGCTGCTTTCAGTTACCGACATCTATGTTGTTCCTGCATGTTTTATGTCTTGATAACAGCAGCCATCATCTCATTTTATTACCTATTGGAATACAGAAAAGGGTCACGAAAAATACGAATGGGTGGGAGAACGGTGTGCTGGCCCACAATTCCCCATACCCGCATCCGATGACACGAGTCATCACTACCCTTAGGCCAGCAGAGGTCTGTTGCGACTGTGTTTTGTTCTGAATACAGAAAAGTAGTTTTGTTTCACAGGGCAACCAATTACAATATTAAAATTTTCCACTCCAGTCTACACAAACGATAATTGAAGTTAACGATCGTGTGGCATTTCTGCCAGTTAGACCCCAACTGATGTTCCTTATCTACATAAGCAATTTAGGAGAAAATCTGAGCAGATCTCTTAGGTTGTTTACAGATGACGCCGTCACTTAGCGTCTAGTAAAATCATCTGAACATCAAAACCAACTGCAGAACGATTGAAGTAAAATATTAGTATGGTGTAAAAATTGGCAACTGACTAAGTAATGAGAAGTGTGAAGTGGTCCACGTGAGTACGAAAAGAAATCCGTTACACTTTGTTTACAAGATAATTCAATCGAATGTGAAGGCCGTAAACTCCACTAAATACCTAAGAATTACTATTACTTCAGACGAATTGGGAAGAACAAGTACATAATGTCGTAGGAAAGGCGAACCACAGATTGCGTCTTATTGGCAGAACACTTAAAAGATGCAACAGACCTACTAAAGAGACTGCATACAGTACGCTTGTCCGTTCTCATTTGGAGTATTGCTGCCCAGCGTGGGATCCTTAAGTGTGTTTGACGGAGGACATCGAAAGAGTCCAAAGAAGGCCAGCTCGTTTCGTATTGTCACGATACAGGGGAGACAGCATCACGGAAATGATACAGGATCTGGGAGGTGAATCATTACAAAAACGGCGTTTATCGCTGCGGCGTGGGCTAATTACGAAACACCACAATCGCCAACATTCTCCTCCGAATGCGAAAATATTTTGTTGACTTCACTTACATAGGTATAAAAGATCAGAATAAAATACGGGAAATCAGAGTTCGAACGGAGAGATTTAGATGTTCTTTCTTTCCGCGCGCTATTCGAGAATGGAGTGGGAGATGAAATAGTATAAAGGTGGTTCGATGAACCCTCTGCCAGGCACTTTAATGTGATTTGCGGCCCATGTAGATGTAGAAACTTCCTGGCAGATTAAAATTGTGTGTCAGAACCGGGATTCAAACCTGGGATCTTTACCTTTCGCCGGCATGCCCTCTACAGACTGAGCTACTTGCAAAACGTTCACTACTATCACTCCAAGAAGAAAGTTTGGAAAGTAGGATGTACTGGCAGAAATAAAGTTTCGAGGACGCACCGTGAAGTGTGACGGGATAGCTCAGTCGGTACAGCGTCTGCCCCAGAAAGGGAAGGTCCCAGGTTCGAGTTCCGGTTCCGGCACACAATTTTGATCTGCCAGGAAGTTTCATTCCAATCTGATGTGTTTGGCCCGACAACGGTGACCACGACGACGACGACGAAAAACAACGGAAAACAACTACAATCTTCCAGTCCCCAAGCGGAGAAAATCCCTGATCCGACCAGGCATCGAACCAAGGGCCCCTGCGTGGCGAACCACTACGCTGTTCACTTCGCTTTCCTTTTTTGTTCTTCGGGTAGTTCGGTCCGCTGCGGACGTGTGTTCGTTTTTGTTCCATGTTGATCGTTCAGTTCTTGGCCCAGTTTTTTTTTTTATTTTATTTTTTTATTTTTTATTTTTTTTTTATTAGAGAGCATCCAGCCCTCTCAGTCAACGCGCT
The DNA here is from genome assembly GCA_026315105.1 of Locusta migratoria. Taxonomy (NCBI): domain Eukaryota; kingdom Metazoa; phylum Arthropoda; class Insecta; order Orthoptera; family Acrididae; genus Locusta; species Locusta migratoria. Next base: position 165,781,022 of record CM048751.1, on the reverse strand, counting down.
GAGTCACCGCTCCGCCTGGACTACGGAGGGGGACAATTTTTTTTCTTCTATCACTCTTAATATTATCATATTTATCCATTACTCAAAGAGTATCATTCAGTTCCAAGTTCTAGTCCACTGTCTAAATAGTCACAGTCCCGTTAATAAACTTTCGAGATACTTGAAACGCTAAATTTTTATGCACTCCAGAATATTCTTTCTCGTAAGTTTTATCTCTACCTGCCCATTATTTTGTCTTAGATTACCGTAAAAACATTATGACTTCCCTTTTAAATAGTACTCTAGTAATGAATCTTGTCCTATTACAAGAGTTTAGTATTACGTTTTTCATTTTATTATTATTATTATTATTATTGTGGACGTTCACATACCCTTTATGCAAACAGTAAATCATTCGCAAAACTAAGTGACCATTAGTTTTCGCAGTTCCTAGTTCTGAAATATTCCACCAGCGCTACAGATGAGTAGTTGTGACAATAAGTTCGACTTCTACAATTCTTTCCCACTATCCTCGTTAACACAACATTAGTAGTGAGCTTCTCGACTCAGTCGCGTCGTTCAAATATCTAGAAGTAACATTGAAGAGCGATAAGAAATCGAAGTAACATGGAAGGACAGTTAGAAGGCGAACAGCCGGCTTCGGTTCATTGGGAGAATTTTTAGAAGATGTACTTCGTCTGTAAAGGAGACCGCGTATGAAACGCTTGTACGACCGTATCTTGAGTAATGCTCAAGTGTTTGGAACCAGCAGGAGACCAGTTTAAAGAAAAACATGAAAGCAGAGGCGAGCAGCTAGGTTCGGTTACTGGTAGGTTCGACCAATGTGCGAGTCACGGAAATGCTCCGGGGACTCAAATGGGAAGCGCTGGAGGAAACACTACGTTCTTTTCGAGAAATTCTGATGAGAAAATTTAGACGGCCGAATTTTTTAGCTGACTGCAGAATGATCTTGCTGCGCCTACTTACATTTCGGGTAAAGTTCACAAAAATAAGATAAGAGAAATTAGGGCTCGTACAGAGGCATATAGCCATTCGTTTTCCCCCTCGTTTATTTGGAAGTGCAATAAGAAAGGAAATTTTTACTATTGGCACAGTGTACCCTCCACCACGCAACTTACGGTGGATTGCGGAGTAATATAAAGCTGTAGCACAAATGTACACTGACTTACCAGTGTCACAGGATAGTCAAATAATCCGTGATTTGTTGCACTGTTTCCCTTTGTTACTACTGACGATCCGTCAGATGTCGCCGGACACGTCCGTCAATAGTTGGTTGGCCGACCGGTGGTTCGTCTGTTGACTGATACCGTCAATCAACCGTTCACGATACACCCTGGGCACGTTTGAACGTGTGAAGCAGAGTTCCTGCACCACGACTGAAATAGAATTTCTGATCCGTCGAACATCTATCTTCATAGCCCACTGGAACGGCTTCAGCTTATGACGTCATTGAATTTTACACAAATCACTAGTCTGAAGGTCTCGTATCCCTTTCAGACCCAAGGTTGTTGGTGATGTGACAATATAGAGAGGTACGTTTAAGATTCACAATACATACAGTAATTACAGGAAAGAAAACTATTTTGAAAAAAATTTGTACCCATATAGTTGTCTGTTTTGGGCCTTCACTACAAATTTATATGATCAGGACCATCTTACAGTAACATGCCTTTGAAAGCAATGACATATCACAGGATCATACAATCAACTGGCTGTCAGATATGATAGCTTCACATGTCAAAAAAAGGATATTAACACCTTGTCAAGTCTTTCTTGCTGCCATTGGAAGTGTACTGTAAGTTTTCCGACTGCTGGTGCCACACAGTGCAGAAACATTGAACTAAAACACGTCGCGCACGTTACTAGAGTCCATCCACGATTGTGTGAACGGTGTCCAAATATACGAGGGGCGTTTGAAAGGTCCGTTGAAAGTCCGAGAGATGGCACCATCGGCGCATATGGAGCTCATGTTTAGTAAGTAGCATCTTTGGAAAGAACGTATACCAAGTTTCGGCCATATTGATTTTTTTCTTTTGTGTTTGGTATTTGTGTGAATCAAGGATGGACAAAAGAATTTCGTGTGATGATTAAGCATTACTTCATGACAGGCAAAACGCCCCAGTAGACTAAAGAGAAGCTTGATAAGCATTGTGGTAACTCTGCATCTTCGATTAGAACAATTTATAAGTGGTTTCAAAATTTTCGGAGTGCACAAGTGACACTGAACGTTCTGGCGCCCTGAGGTGGTCATGTCTCCAGAAATCATTGATAAAATCCATGATATGGATGACAAGAGTTAAGGTAAATATTCCTTCAAACCGTGAGATTGCTAGTGGATATTTAGATTGAACGGGTACATAATATTTTGCATAAACATTTGGACATGAGAAAGCTATCCGCTAGATGGGTGTCGTGATTGCTCATGCTTGACCAAAAACGGATGTCGTGTGAAGTGTTTCAAGAAAGTTTTGCAGTACCCTTGATACCAAGAAGTCCACGAAACCAGTTTGAATCCCTATTTAAATGGATTTTATACTCCTACATAGGGACCTGAAGACGGCATGTTATAACGAAACTAGAAGGCAAGAAATAAATGTTTCTACAAAACATACGGCTGATGGTAACCTGTTTCCTACATAATCTTGACCAGCCCCAGCCGCAGCCCCAGCAACACACACACACACACACACACACACACACACACACACACACAGACACACACACACACACACTTGTGCAGTCGACATATTTAACTGGGATTACAAATTCGCTTCTGGCCTTAACATGTGAACACGGCAGTGAAAAACGGCTTACGAAAACGATTTCAGGCTTCCGGAAGATGCCCCGCACGTAAATTTAGTAACATTCGACAAAATCAACATTTTATTCCGAATTTGACGGTATTTTACACACTTTGCCATTAAATCTGAGGCGGATCCAAGGGAGGGAGGAGGGGGGGCGGGCGGTAAGGGTCGTTCGCCCCTCCCAAGCATCTTTTTATTTATTTATTTTTTTTTTTAAATGTATGTACCAGAGTTTTGAGCTGACGATGAAAATTCCTTCACCGCTCCCCCCCCCCCCCCCAATTGGCTGTCCTGGATCCGCCCCCGCATCAAATCAAGGGGAATCTCCTACATAATATTGTCACGTTGAACTGGAAGCAGGCTTGACTTCAAAGGCAAATGAACACAGCACTTATACTGAAAGTTGGTTTATTACGGACTTAACATACACGCAGCACTAACTGCCTCTCGGGCTATTTATACACAGAATGTACCAAAAATTAGAAGAACAGTTAACATAAGAAACAAGTAGAATTTACTAGTGAACATAAGAAAGATGTAGAACATTCTGGAATTGTTAAATACAAAGAAATAATTTTTTTGCCGGTGGGCGGGATTGAATCGGCAACCTTCAGCACCGCAGTCGGTGACGCTATCCCCTGCGCCACGCCGGCAGTCGATGTACGTGGTCTCTCGCGGCAATATTTCGAACGATGCATGGAAGTAGGTTCATGGATGTGTATTTTCATCCCCAAGCTACCGTATGCCAGAGGTTACCTTACAATGAACTTTACACTGTTTCACCGACCGAAGTAGTTTTACGAAGAGATTATGAAAGGGGGGGGGGGGAGAGGAGACGGAGATGGTCTAACAACAATGTGGAATAATTAAATGCCCGGGCAAGGCCGGGTTTTCAGATACTGTGGAAAAAGAAACGCTACCCCCTCAGGGAGACTTGTTACATTACGAACAACGGACAAACGCGGCGAAGCCTTCCTGTGAACGCCGACCGCAGCATCGGTGCCCGAGCTGCGCGCCTGGGAGGGAGAGGAGGGCACGACTGACCCACAGACCTACAAAGCAACAACGGCCGTCGACCTCAGCAGCTGTGGGCAACCGCGAGAACCAGCAGACAAAACGCCCAGCCACACAACCGCGCGCATTCACAGCTAATGACCCACTTCGGCTTTCTGCTGACATGTCTTCGTTCCGCTACGTATGAAAGTTAACCCACAAACTGTCGCCGGTCCACGAACGTCTAACGCGCTAACTAGTCAGTCCGAAACACGGTAGCAACATTTTCCAATCGATGCAATATCAATGATTTCTAACGGTAAACGACGCTGCATTATCGCCATGTGCTCCTTCTGACAAAACGAATCACGGGTCCAAGTTCAACATAGGAAAGTGTTTATTCGTTTGACACAGCTCTCCATGCTACTTTCTCCTGTAAAAACCAGTTTATCTCTGCGTAATTGCTGCAACGTACACACATTTAAACCTACGCAGTCTACCCTTCATCTCTTCCAACAGTTTTGGTCCCTATTATACCTAACATTTAAAAAATTGCGTTTCATTTCCCACGATGCATCCTTTCACATCCAATGCGCTCTTTCAGCTCCATTGTGTCATAAACTTCCTTTTTTCCCAATCAGATTTACTACGTCCTCGTTAGTTATTCGATCTACCCATGTAATTTCCAGTATTTTCCAACAGCACCATCTTTCAAATCCACCTCTTCTTGCCTCAACGGTGTATCATCCATGTTTTCCTTTACTTCAGATATCAACTTCTGAAAAATGACTTCGTGATACAAATGCATATACCACGTTAAGAAATCTCTTACAAGACTACACTACTTCACCCATCATCTAAATAGCAAAACTCTTACTACTTTTACTAACATTTCCTAGCCAAGAAAAAATTAATGGTGGAAGAATGTAGCCTACCACATTGAAAAACATAATATTTCAGTTTTGAAGTTCAGAAACTCCTACAGTCTTATGCATTGTGCACAAGTTATCGCCTGTTGCTATATTCACAGTAATAGTGTTGTGAACGCGAAATAACGCCTCAAACTCAGAGGCTTCAAATTTTCTTAGGATGGAGAGCCGAAAATCAGTTGATCTGCACAACGCTCCGCAGTTAGTATGGTTTATTTCGTTGTTGTAGCCAATTCCTGCTTTCGTCTTGTTACATAAGAGTTGACTTTACGAAAGAGACCCAGAAAGTAATTGTAAGTAGCTACATTCATCAGTTCTTTTACAACCACAAAGGCGCTAGAATTACTTTTATAAGACAATATCTATGGATCCTCATTGTGAAACTTCTGTAGTCACTGTTTAGATGACCGAGAAAATCAACTAACGAAGCCGCATTATAAAAATGTTCGGAACGCTCGACAACTAAATCTTGCTTCAGAAATACAACTGCTACGTTTTCACGTGCTCCAAAATCGTTTGCCGGTAAACCGAATTCCCATTACTGCTTCTCATTATCCGTGTGAACTACCTTTAAATACCGATTCAGGAAATTGAGATGTGGGTGCCCGAATATAGACCTGGCAAAAATTTTCGTCCCATGTAGAAATTCTACTGCATGTGAGGCATAACTGTCAGGCTGCTACTTCCTATTTGAGATGATTAATGTGGACAAAATAATTTCGCATGAGAAACAATAAGTACTGGGATTATTTGGACGTTATTTCGGAGTTCAAGTCTTACGTACGGGGGATACAGATTCCGTGTTCCCAGATTTTCAATCTACCTGTCTCTTCATTTCGGGATGGCGCTCACGATTATCTTTCTAGCTTTTATCTTGTTCCATGTTTTCATGTGTATTTGCACTAAGAAGCGAAGAGTCTCTTACACGGCCAACCAATGCCGTTCAATCTGACTAGTCGTTTGTGTATGGACGAAACTGAACTGCAATATATTTTTGCTCATTAGATCCAAAGTTCTGCGGAAACAGCACTTTCAAATTCAAGAGACCAAATCGACCCCAAATTAACTGGATCGATGTAACTGAGTATTTTGATTATATGATGTGGAAAAACGTGCATTTTTCGATAAATCTATGAAAAAATTACGAGTGTCGCTGATGTGTATACGTGCAGTGAGGTGAACATGCTTCAGCGAAAAGTGGCGTCAGCCGCATGAGACAGCGCGGTAGAACAACGCGTTCTGTCAGAAGGCTGGCCACACACAGCAATTAAAAAAACAAAAACAGCAAAGATCGCATCGATAAAGAAAACAAACATGACCTCGCGAGCGCAACTAATCGATTTACCAGAGGAGAAAAAAAAAAAAAAAATTGTGCTTCGAGACAAAAATTTGTCCTTCCAGACAACTGGTTCTTAATTTCGTGTTCTATTCATAGAGTGACATTGCTTTTTCCTTTGGGAGCGGAATGATAATGCTCATGTTTACAATTAGTGATCCAGTTAATTTGGAGTCGATTTTATGCCATGAACTTTAAGGGCGGATTTCTCAAAATCTGGAATATAGTGAGCCGAAATAACTTCGTTCATTTTTGTTCACCTGTCGAAAACGAACCCAACTGATCGGCCGTTTCCTACGCCATTCCTTTCTAAGTTTTTTTTTCACTAATAGCATTATCATTCATCTCATTTCGAACGAAATTATTCAGTAAATCTCGTCCCGTGTAACCCTTTACTCCCCTCAAAAACCTCATTTTCGTTACTTGTATCTTGCCACCGCGTTTCTTATTCAACTTTCGTTTCCGTAGAACAGTAATGGCATCGCAGCAGTTTAATTTTTGTATGTTTTAGTGCTTTGTAATTTAGTGTTCTGTTTATTGTTCCACATATGGTTTCAATTTTGTACAGTCTTATATGTGTATTTATTGTAATAGTAACTTCTGTAAGTAACATTTATGCGAAGAAGGGAGGTACATATAGTGAATACTGTACCGGAATTGGCAAAAAAATTGCTTGACAATAGCCTCACATCCTGAATAGTCGAAAAATTTGAACCTCTACACCAGGGGTTCCCAAACTTTGTCTCGTAGACATCTTGCCAACTTTTTCTGCCCTGTGTAGACCCTCTGCCATTTGTGTACTTAATTTTTTACGAATTCCTAACATCAAAAGTTTTTTCGCGCGTGATATGGTGCTACTAAATTTGATAACTAACTGAAAAAGGGTGGAGTGAAAAAAAAAAAAAAAAAAAAAAAAAAAAAAAGGAAAAGAAAAATGTTAAGTATTATACATTTGTTGATTCAAATGACAACTGTATATTTAACAATACTTTACCCCCAGACCATCAGGAGTATAAAAACGGCATCCATCTGTTTCTTTGAGCGCTCTTTCAAATGTAATGAACGACTTAAATTCTGTGCAGTAGGAACTGATATACAAAAAGCAGAAAAACTGAAGTAGTCCACATTCACCCAGTCCACAATGTGTTAGTATATTCCTTGATAAATGACGAAACATTTGCTGGCCCTTCATGGGCAGCTTCCGATACTCGTCCCACTCCTCGGAGAAGGGCAAGGAGTATTAGTTTATGTAGTGGAGCTATGAAAATAACGTAGCTGATGGTGTCGTAATTGAAAAGTATGCTAAAGTTCCTCTTTGGGGATTTCCATTTCATAAAATGTAATATTACCTCCACCTTTAGATTTACTTATGTTGTAATGCTTTACAGACTAGAATGTATACGTCGTAATTGATCTCCCCCCCCCCCCCCCAAAAAAAAAAAAAAAAAAAATTGTCACTACCGGCCTGCAGCAGGAGACCGAAAATACAGAATTCCCCCATTCTTGCTTAGCCAATGAAGCGAACAGTGACATACAAAAAAGATCAAGCTTCAGCATTGTGAGAAAATTGTGAATGTTCGTTGCGACCTTCCTAAACGTGAACCACTATCGTGGATCCCCATTTACAACAAATAGACAACCAAATTAATTTTCCGCTCAGTTGGACTCCGTAACGGTTGGAATAGAACCCTGGAGGTTTATATAGAACACTCTGGTAATCACTGCTCTATACCTATCCTCCCACCCTGCCCCATCTATTTCTCAGCAGTCAAGTCACTTCTATAATATTAATGGGAAACGACTACACAATTCTTTGCTCAGTACTAACTCATCACGAAGTTTTCAAGCGAAATTTATGCCTCCATAATATTTACTTAACCTGCTTGCTCTACATGCACCTATCCCGAGCTGTAATTAAAGTAAATGTGAAGAATGTAAGATGCAGTTCAATAACTTAACTGTAGATAGACTTTCTACCTGGAATGAATATAGCACAGGTCAAGACACGTAGCTGGCTAGCAGCAGTGTGACAAACACCTAGGCACCAGTGGGCATTAACGGCGTGAAGGCCAACTACCTGTTACGAACTACTTGTTTCCTTCAATCCTACAGATTCGAACATGTAGCCGCGGAGCGCCCAGTGCATCTACCAAGACATATCTCGAATCTGGCGTCTTCGACTTACAGGCGGTGGACGAAATAACAACTAACCGACATACTATTTATTAATAAAGAGACGGTACAACATTGTCATTAAGAACTGCAACTCTGAAGAACATTCGTGAAGTGTCTTTATAGATTAAAACAGAGCGTTGTCCATTCTTGTACCAAAACATGCGACAATTATTCCGACGATACTGATGCTGTAAATTCGATCGTACCTCTCTGCTCTAAAACTAGCCGTAACGGTTCATTTATATTGTGAGAAGTCACTATTGTTGTCCAGGGAAGATCGATAATTTTCTTATCACTGTACAAAGCCCGCTTTGAACTGTTTGGGCTGGTTGTGCGCACATCATTTTGAAATATAGCGGTGTTTGTTAACAATATCTTTCACAGTTTATGGCCAGTGAGGATACTGATATAGTTTACTGCCACGATATAGACGCCCACATCACAAGGGAACCTCCCCCAGACTGACTGCAGGACGAAGCCAGGATTTTTCTATACTAGAACACGGTTGTTTATATGAATCAATGTAAAAAATGTTTTCCCAAACCATGCCACATACTTCCAATCATCCTGGCATCACTTCCCCCTCAAATTTCCTTAGGTTCCGTTATGAAGGGTTTAGCAACTGCAGTCCTTCCATACATGTTAAGCTCTAGCCGCACTGTTTTTATCGAAAAAGTATCGAGAATGGAGTTTTGCAGTCGCTTTTGTCTTTGTAGTTTTATGTTAACTGGCCACAAATTTCTTAATGCTCTTAGGTCGTTGTCAGGAAACTTCAGTCTTCGCCCACTATTCGTCTCATTGTCGATGATACTGTCGCTAGTGAAACGATAAATTTCGCAAATCTCTCTGCAATGAATAAATCGCTTCTTTTAATGATCCCGACCGCCCCTCCCCCAACTCTTGCATCATTTCTGTGACTCTCCCATCTATATCGCGATAATACAAAACAAGCTGCCTTTCTCTTAACTCTCTATAGGGTAAGGTGGTACAATTGCGATCATCTCAGAGAATTGTTATTGTAACTGGAAATTTATCGAGAAAATAAATAATTTTAACTATGGCACTTGTTCGTGGATGTTTAAAATGTAACACAAATATTAGACAATTACATATGTTGGTATAAAAACGAAAAAAGGTTACAGAATTGAGAAAAATTTATCGAAAATGTACCATACTAGGTACTATTGTGGTCACTTCCTCATACAAATTTGATCACTGGCTCTTCCACATTAAAAAGAAATTTTTCCCTCGGGCACCAACGAATACTTCGTGGTAGCAAGCATTGCATTTTGGCAGCGAATCCCGTCACCCTTAACTAGGAAATTTATAAGAGCGAGTCAGACTATGCAGCTTCACTTTTAACAGGAAAAAATTTTTATATCTCCGTAGCACAAAGTAGGGTATTCTTCGAGTAGACACGAGGAGCTATAGAAACCTGCTACACTACAACGCCACCCAAAGCAAATGCTACCAACACTACGAGACTGACAAATGGCGCGAAACCTTTTGTTGATCGAATTTGTACCAGTACTTTGTACTTTGTCAGTCCCACTTTGTGAGGATCCCACAATGCGCAGCAATACTCCAAAATAGGACGTACCAGTATAGTGTAGGCAGTTTCGTTAGTAGGACTGTTGCATCATTTAAGTATTCTGCCAATGAAACGTAGCCTTTGGTTCGCCTTCCCTACAATATTTTCTGTGTGTTCTTTCCAATTTAAGTTCTTCGTAATTGTTATTCCTAGGTATTTAATTGAATTTACGGCCTGTAGATTTGACTGATTTGTCGAGTAAATCAATTTTAACGGATTTCTTTTAGTACTCATATGGATTACTTCACACTTTTCCTTGTTTATGGTCAATTGCCAATTTTTGCACCATGCAGAAATCTTATCTAAATCATTTTTCAACTGCTTTTGATCTCATGATGACGTTAGTAACCAATAAACATCATCCACGAACAGTCCAAGAGTGCTAACGATGACCTTCCGTCAGTTACTACATACGTGTCCTTTCTGATAGCAAATCGCTCGCGAATCCAATCGAACAACTGATGATATTCCATAAGCACGCAACTTGATTAGAAGACGCTTGTGACGTAGAGTCAAAAGCCTTCCGGAAATCTAGAAATACGGAATCTATTTGACATCCCTTGTCGATAGCACTGATCACATTATGTGAGTTAAGAGCTAGCTGTGTTTCACAAGAACAATACTTTCTGAATTCATGCTGACTATGGGTCAATAGGTCGTTGTCTTCGAGGTCGCTCATGACGTTTAAGTAGGTGTTCTAAAATCCTGCTGCAAACCTACGTCAATGATATAGGCCTTTAACTCTGGCTTTAATATTGGCATGATGTGTATAACTTTCCAGTCTTTGGGTAGGGAAATTTCGCTGAGCGAGCGGTTGTATATGATAGCTAGGTGTGGGGCTATCGCATGAACATAATCTGAAAGGAACGTAATTGGTATGCATTCGGGACCGGGAGACTTTTATTAAGTGATTTAAGTTGCTTTAATACTCCAGGCGTATCTACTAAATTACGCATTCTAGCAGCTGATCTTGATACGAATTCTGGAGTATTTGCTTCGTCTTCTTTCGTGGAGGAATTTCGGAAGGCTATGTTAAATTCTGCTTTAGCAGAACTGTCATCAGTAGCATCACCATTACTATCGCGTAGTGAAGGTATTGATTGTGTTTTACCGCTAGTATATTTTACACACGTCCAGAATTTCTTCGGTTTTTCTACCAAGTTACGTGGCAGGGTTTCGTCGTGGAAACTATTATAAGCTTCTCGCATTTAAGTTCAAGCTAAATTTCTAGTTTCTGTAAAAGAATGCTAATCTTGGGGATTTTGTGTCCGTTTAAATTTGGCATGCTTTTTTCTCTGCTTTTGCAAGTGCTCTGACATCATTGTGTACCACTCTGGGTCAAACCCTCTTTTGTTAGTTTATTTCGTATAAATCTATAACTGTCGATATTATTTCTTGGAATGTTAGCCACGTCTGATCTACAGTGACATTGTAAGATTTCCAAGACTGGAAATTCTCACTCACGAAAGCGTCAATCGAATTTTTATCTGCTTTTTTGAATACAATCAATGTGTTTAATTTTGGTGAATTAGGGAATTTCGATATTCAGTCTCGCTGTGACAACTCGGTGTTCACTAATCCCGCTGTCTGTCTCGATGCCCTTTATTATTCCGAATTATTTGTTGCTAGAAGGTAAAGTATGTTTTCATAACCATTTACTATTCCAATGTGTTGGTGAACTAATTTCTCACACTTACTGAACAACAAAGTTGGCGTCTGAGATATCAAGCATTTAAATGATCATTTGTGCTGAGTGTGACCGTCGCAGAACAGAACACACTGTAAGGTAACGTAAAGACTTAACGTTAGTGCGTCAGTTGCGCTCTGTGGTCGCGTCTCAGTGTTAACATGTACGCAGTGGTGCCAACTTCCAACAACATGTAATAGACTGCATGGCGTTCTTATCATTACGTCCACTCCTTGCAAATATTCTTAGAACACCCGTGACAAGTGAACTAGTTTTAACAGCGCTGTGTGATTCTGAGACGACATGCATATAAATTACAGCATCGCTGTAGAATAATTACTTCCACGACACTGTAAGACTATCAATTGGTTTTACAGTTTCATTTTAATACGAAATTTCATCCGCATTTACCTCTATTATGGATGCCTGCGTAGTGGTGCAGTGGGAAAATAACGTATTACAACGGTACACTAGAAAACTTAGGACTAATTCTAGCGTTTAAAGTTAATCTTGAGTTATCACCCACGCCGATATTTTTTATTTGAGGAAAAAGTCAATTGTACAGTAGTACGGATTTCACGTTTAACAGTACGTTTCACTAATGAGGCAGTGTGAAACAGGCCACACATTAAAACGATGAGGACTTTTTAAAATACTTTAATAGGTGCTCGTTTAAATTAACCTCATTATGCCATAGGTGAACATGCGACACATGAGTAGTGTGTTCATGGAATGACTTCATACACACTAAGGAATAATTGTAGGGACTGTAGACGACAATATTCCTATAGCCAATGCGATTAACGATGTAAACATGTTTGCTACACTGGCACTAACCTTGAATCAATAATTTTGTACTGCTCGGTACTCACGTTCCCGTTTCATAAACGACTTCCCGATATAGTTATCTCCAGAAACTAGTCCATGCGAAGTGATGCAGTGGTTGAGCTAATATAGACAGTGTTCGGAATTCCAGCCCAGTCTATTGCTTTTTAATGTTTTTCTTGTATCATTCGAGCAAATTAACGGACAATTTCTTCAACAGCGGCGCGCTGGATTCCTTTCCTGGTCATTGTCGCCTCACCGCGTCTACCATTTAGTAAATAGAAACAAAACAACACTGGACTACTGAAATAGTTTCCTATCAGTTTAGCTGTTCTAGACAGCATAGCGCGTGCCAAACATGAATATCGGGATTTTTAAAGCTTTGTAGTATTTATTATGGTAACCTTACCATTACAAATTATACATCAAATGAATGAGCAACTAAAAAAGTTAGTCCTGTAAGTGTTAAATGTGAACAACCGTCAGACGGCACGCATTTAATGTTTGTCATATCCCGGCGAAAAGTGTATAGGCTTTTCTTCCATGCTGACACCCCTGTAAGTTTCTTTATGTGCTACAACAATGTTGCTTCCTCAGTTACACGAAGATTAACCAGAGGACTTCACTTGGCAGCAACATGGTAGGCCGCCTCTTTGGCATGACGTGGAACGCCATTGCTTAAACAACGTTGTTCCCGACCGCTGGATTGGCTGCAAAGCGCCGGATGACAGTTTGACATATCCTACGCGTTCCCCACATCATAGGCCTTGAGATTTTTACTTTTGAGGGTTTGTAAAGGATCGACTGCATGTGCCTCCGCTACCAGCTGATCTTAACAACTCGCTACATACGATTTAAGCTGCAGTTGCACGAATTAACCAGGCACACTGAGCTAAGGGACGAACTCGTCTGTCGAATCTAGCTGTGCCGTGTGACGAAGGTTGCTGCACTCTCGGAGAACACGGAGTTACTCGTTCATATGATGTATAATTTGTAAAGGTAAGGTGAACGTAATAATTTCTAAAAAGCTTTAAAATCTTGATATTCATTTTGGTACGTCCTGTAGTTGAAAGCTAAGGTTGGTGGAGTCCAGAAACTAGTGAACATCGACACGAAAGCTCCTCCTGTCCTACATTGAAACAGCTCTGCCGCCAGTCACCACTCAATTATCAATAAACAATATTTCAGTTATCTACACCTATACTCCGCAATGCAGTTAAAGGGGCATGGCGGAGGGTACCTAGTGCCAATATTAGTTACTGGCTTTCCTGTTCCACTTGAATATAGAATGAGGGAAAAACGAATGCTTTTATGCATCCATACGAGCCCTAATCTCTCTTATCTTTGTAGTCTTTAAGGGAAATTTAGGTTGGCGGCAATGGAATCTATCTGCAGTCCACTTCAAATTCCAGCCCTCTAAATTTCTTTAACAGTGTTTCTCGAATAGAATGTCTAATTCCCTACGTGAATTTCATTCGAGTTCCCGAAGCATGTCACAATCAGAAAGACTAGCGCATTGATCGAACCTACCAGTAACAAATCTAGCCGTCCGTCTCTAAATTGCTTCTATATCCTCCTTCAGACCAATATGTTGGGGATCCCAAATACTACAGCAATACTCGAGACGGAGTCGCGCAAGCATTTTATAAGCGGTCTCCTTTACAGATGAATTACATCTTCCCAAAATTCTCCCAATAAACCGAAGTCGACCATTCGCCTTTCCCACCTCTGTCCTTATATGCTCGTTCCATTTCATATAGCTGTGCAGCATACCGCCTAGCGACTCTTTCAAGCAGCAAACTACTAATGTTGTACTCTAACATTACGGGATTGTTTCTCCTACTCATCTTACATTTTTCTACATTAAAAGCTAGCTGTCACTCCTCACGCCACCTAGAAATGTGGCCCAAGACATCCTGAATCGTACTACAGTCGTTCACTGACGACACCTTCTCTCTTCAGTTGATAGAACGAGGTCACCCAGGCATCTCACTGTGCACACAACAGCTTTTTTATTTTTACCGCGGCAGTCAGCGGTGGAAAATAAGCAATTTACATTTGCTTACCAATTGTGAACAAATAGCAGGCCCGCGAAAAGCATTTACAGAATTGTCTCCAGCAAGTTCGGAGCTCATGATGTAGGTAGATAAACTTTCAAAAGCATTCCTGAACTCTTTGGTCAAAGATGAGCACTATACAGAAATACACCTTCCGAAAACCACGTAAAATGTCGAACACAACAATGGAGGTCTTGCGTACTAGACAACTAACAATGATTCGATTTGAAACATTTACATAAAGCTATTGTCTATTGATGAACAGCAGATCCAGTTAAAATGTAACGTTCTATTATGGATGCACGTACAATAAAGATACACGAGAACAGATTTTAGAAGAATTTATAGCCTGTTGCTTCACTGAAGGTATAATACCCGTAGTAGGTAGACTTACGATTGTTCTCTCTCTCTCTCTCTCTCTCTCTCTCTCTCTAACAATTTTTCACTTTTTATCCAGAATCTCTCAGTCCGTGGGTTTTGCTCTTACAGTGTACGATCTAGCAGAGGTACCGCAACTACAGGAAAAAAAAAAAATGCACCAATCCTGAGTTTAGATATAGCCATATCCCAACCGTAAGTTTACCGAAAAACATGTACGAATATATAGGTTTGTTTCTTTCTGCATTGCTGAGCGACCTTGGGAAATGCCACACAGCGCCCATTCGACCTTGCCGACAGCGGCTCCGCAGCTGTGGAGGATGAGCGTGGGCGAGCGATGGCAGGATCAGCAGGTCCCATGATCGTCAAGGCTGTGGTGCCAAAGGATCGAACCGTCTGATTTCAGTACAACACGAGTGTTACACAGACAGAATTGGTTGGCATTTACGGCTGTAAATTTACGAATTCGAAACTGTTACTTATAGGCATTGAAATCAATTCAATGGCGAAGTTGAAAATTGTGTTGGGCCAGGATTGAACTGCCTTCGCCTGTTAAGCTAACCAGAGCCGTACAGAGATGTTGCGAGATAAGCTATCGCCAAGGCCAGTGATGCAGAAAGGGCACAAAAGGCCGAAAATACTAGAGATAAATCTGCGTTTTCCTAGGTCTCTTGTCCCTATTTTCTACCAAAAAGATGGAGCCTCTCTCTTTGCATATGACTGCTAACAGCCTGCACACCTTGCGCATGTTCAACAATGTAGTTCTTGCTGCTACTGCGGTACGGGATTGTACGATCAAAATATTTGGGGAGTGGAATCTGAAGCAAATATGCGATTTTTTCCGACATACAAGCAGAAGGAATCGAACGATGACATGGGCTGGCGGCTGAATATGTAATTTACTTGTCTTCAGCTAATACTTTGCTCCTCATTGTAAGTTTGGACAAGCTCAATCTACTGGATGATATTTTTTAAATCAAGTCGTCTTCCAATTTTAATTGATGATAAAACGGGGCTAGATAGTTGCTGTAAGTATAACTGTTTGATTAAGCCCGGTAAAAACTAAAGAAAAAGTTTGTTTCACAAAACAATAGTTTTCAATAGTCCTATTGCAGGGATGTACACTTGATCTAGTGACCCTGACGTTTCTACCGTCCCATCAAAGAAATGTGTTCTGTCAAATTTTGCTAAATACTTTTTTTACCTTTACTTTTTGACAGCCAAATATCACAAACCCGCGTGATAAAATTTCTTTCTGGCAAGCTGAACTTTAGAATTAGTTAACAGGAAGAAGCAACTTGCTGCTCTGTCAGGTGGGTGTGGCAAATGAACCAATTCAAAGGTCAAGTAATGCACTTTCTTCATTGTTATTGCCAACATGTGGAATGGTTCATTATCCTGATAAAATAGCACTTTCTGCATGTCAACCCTTGTCTTTTTTTCAGCAGCCGTCTCAAGTTTCAAATGATCTGATAATTAACCACTTCACCAGCTAACCGAACGGTCTACGCCTTCTTCAGTATACTTCCGCCAGCTTTAGGCCATTTCACCTCTGTGGTGTATGAATCAATGTTTCATCAAGTCGCTCAATACCACAAAAAGTCTTGCAGATTGCAACTAAACATAGCAGGCATTATATTCAAATTTGTGCTGTGAGCAATCATGGCAGCTACCTCACACAAAGCTTTCCAGCCAATCCTCTGAAGGATACATGCACACACTCAGAATACATGCAGTCTCAGCAGTCTCACTAATTCGTTCTTACAGTATTATGAAAAAGTTTGTCAGTCATTTCATTTGTGGTGACTTCATCTGGACAACTGGAGTGTGCTTTTATTTGGTTACAATATATCCTCTGACAAGTTCGGTGACTAGTCCTGTAACATTAATGTAGATGAACTATGAACTACAGTTACCTTACCACCCTTTGAAACTATGCATGGCTGAGCTCTGCAATATATGTTATAGAAATTTTGCACTAAGCCTTCCTTTAGGATGGTATTCAAAAGCCTTCTTATGTTTTGTTGGATGTCAGGAATATCATCAAATCTCTCTCCTTTCAAAGAGAGTTCAGTTTAAGTCTGGAGGATTGAGATCTGGCGAGTATGGTGGATGTTCACGTTGTGCCACCCCCTTTTCTGCCAGGAAATGTTTGATGATACTGGCTTTGTGTGGGCGAGCATTTTCAGATCTCAATCCTATCGATGTCTTCCAATTCCTCAGACTCAAACTTGCTTTGAAAGAAAAGAAGTTTGACAATATTCTTGACATCCAGTGAAATTTAATGAGTCTTTTTAACGCCATCCCAAAGCAAAATTTCCAAGAAATGTATTGCATAGCTCATTGGTGCATAGTTAATAGGAGGTGACTATTGAGAAGGCAGTAAGGTAAATGTAGATCATAGTAGTTCTACATTAGTGTTACAGGACTACTCACCAAATTTTATTGTTGTCAGAGGTAATATCATTTGTTTATATCTTCCCTTATGGACTGCTTTATTTACTTTCGGTAATGAATTTATAATTGTTTATTTGTTCTTTTGAGTCGTGAACAATGTGACCTAACTCTTGGGTACTGTATGTCAGTTTTAATGCTTTAGGAAACACTGGAGCACATTTTTAAATATGTTTGTTAAGTATTTAGGAGAAATAAAGACAAACTTATCATTCTCAGGTCATTGTACACCGTACATTGTACAAAGGTTGCCTATTTGATGCAGGATATAATGAAAACCTCTCATGCCATCTGCATCACTAAAGAATAACAGTTGAACTCTAGTTCCTCATTTATTTGGAGCAGCTGCAACTTACCTACAGTTTTTTTTTCTCCCTCCTCTCTCTACAGCTTTCTCAATTAACAAGACAAAAGTTGGTCTCTGATGATGCAAACATGTTTCCTATAGTTCTGTCCCTTCTGTTTGTGTTTTTGCATATATATCCTTCCTCAGCAATTCTACAGAGAACTTTATTCTTTATCTGACCACCTAATTTTCAGTATATTTCTACAACACCATATCAGAAGATGTTAATTTTTAAACTTTTTCATAATTCACTACAATACAATATTACACTCCCAACATTCACAAAAATGTCACCAGATTGATGTCAATGTTTGATACTAGTATACTTCCCTTTATATGTGCCAATCTATGTATTAGTATTAAATCCTCCTTACTTTGCCCATCATTTTTTTCTTCAATATTTTATTTACTTGCAAGGTAGAACAATTCATCAATGTTTACTTCGTGGTTACTGGTTTTCATGTTATGTGTATCACTAATTTCATTTTTGCTAATCCTTACTTTTGTATTTCTTCAGTTTACTACAAATAGATGTTTTGTACCCATTAGAATTTTCATTATATTTGATACATCCTGTAATTATTCCTCACTATTCCCGAGGAAAGCAATACTATCAGTGACTCTTACCATTGATATTCTTTTACTGTAACTCGTGAAATTTTATTTAATTTCAGTAATACAATGAGGAAAGGTTGCAACTTACTATAAAGATAATTGCCAAGCCACAGACAGGCACTTAGAAATGAGAAGCGCATTCGCACAACTGAAATTTTTGGGCACAGCTATCATAAGAAAAACAGAGGGTACACATTATCGCTCTCTCGCTGTTTCAGCCCATCTGAGTGTCAACCTATTCTATATCAATGGAATTCCAACCTGAATTTCCTGGGGTCATTTAATTCCAATAATTGATTCATCAATTCACAGACAGGACCAATAGGGGTGAAAGGTTGTATCCTTCTTACAGTTATTTTTAAACCAAGAATTTTTCAATTATGTCAATATTTCAAAAACTTAAAACCACTAAGATGATATTGTTTAGCTGAAAAGCTACTCACCAAATACCTCCCTCTAGTATTTGATGACTTTTAAAAATAATTATTTTCAAACAAATTTCATATGTATCAATTTTGATGCAGCATAAATAGAAAGCTGAAGGTCATATTGCCATCATCAGCAAAACAATTGGGTGGTGTATATTTGTGTACTTATCTGCCTTCTATGTTTTGATGCAGTTAATCTAGATACAAATAGTTACTTCAAGATGCAAAATGTGAATTCAAATTTATTAAAGCATTATACAGGAACAGTGAAGTCAACAGTTACCATGTAACGTCAAACAATAAAAATGAGTTAGCATTTACTTGAAGAATAAATTCCTTTACATATGGCCTATCAGAAAATTTCTACACCGTATAAAACAAAACTATTTCAAAATAAGAAAAAAGTGAGACAATTATGTGAGGAAACCATTAAGACTCAACAGAACAAAGCCAGCTTACAAATATGTCAATATTTACTGCTGTAATTTGTGTACATAAAGGGCTGCAAAGTGACTGCTTCTATTTAAGCCTAAATAATATTGGCTTTGATTAGTAACTTTATGAAAATCTGTACAAACAAGAAACATATCTCTTTTGATTTCTAAATGAGAGAAGATCATTAAGCTGTTCTTTTGGATGCAAGTGGTATAAGAATATATTTTTCCAAATGTGCACTATATTATTAACTTATTTCAGCACTGGTATCTTAGACCATAACAGGTAGTTCTTTTTGGCTTTGTTTGGATATTAATTATAACTCTTTGAAATGTTTCTTTTTGAACTGATGATATGCAGATAAGTGTCAGAGTGGCACTAAAAAGTGTTTCTTTTTCAGCAACTGCTGCTACAGTCTCAGGATTGAAGTGCTACAAATGTACTATACGTCCACCAAGTCAATACAGCAATGAGACCGAGCGCTTATGTTCTGGATTTGATGGGTCAGAGAGGTATCAGGTTGACTGCCCTCACTCAACATTCTGCATGAAAAAGATCTTCGAGCTATCACTGCAAAAGGGTCGTAAGTATTTCTACTTCAACTATGTTACCTAACTTATAAATTCTGGCTGAAATTAAACTATGAGAGGAAAAAATATGCATAAAGAATTTGGTCCCTCTTTAATGGTTTGTATGAAATACAACAGAGTAAACTAAGTTCTGGTGTGAGATAAGTACAACAGATCTTAAAACAATTCTTAGTAAAAGAAGAAGGAAGATTAGTGTTTAACGCCCCGTTGACAGCGAGGTCAACAGAGGCGGAGCTCACTATTGGGTTGTTTGTGTAAGGATGGGGAAGGAAATTGGCCGTGCCCTTTGAAAGGAACCATTCCACAATTGCCTGGAGTGATGTAGGGAAATAACGGAACACACACAAAATGTTAGAAGATTGGAAGAGGATAATTGTAAGGTAATTTGGGCTTATCTTTGTTAATAAAATAACTGACAAATTAATTCCATCTTGTGAAAGAGTACTAAATATCATCAACCATATCACATTGCAAAGATATAATTTTATAAATTTGAGACAGAGCTGGCAAGAAAAACACTGAAATCCACAGTTTCATGTATTGGAATATTGAGTCAACTACAGAATTACATTACAAATATTTTGGTTTTTGAAAAGATAAACAAATAAAATTAAATTTAAGGGAAATAAACAGAAATGTAATAGTTTTGCAAGGGTCAGGAAAATCTAACAAACATTTGACAATGTAAATTACAGCCAGTTATTTATTACTGTGTGTGTGTGTGTGTGTGTGTGTGTGTGTGTGTGTGTGTGTGTGTGTGTGTATGTGTGTCACATCCAACACTGAAGCATAGACATGCACACACGGGGCGGGGATTTGAGGGAAGGTGGTTTATGCAAGGAAGAGCCAAATAAACTGGTAAAGGCATGCGTAAACACAGACATTCAAGAGGATGACAATCGGCAATGGCTAAAAAAACCCACAAGTGTCTGGCAAAAGGCATTAGAGCAGTTACTCCTGCTACCATGGCAGGTTATCAAGATTTAAGTGAGTTTTAACATGCTGTTGTAGTCTGTGCACAACAGATGGAACACGAAATCCGCAAGACAGCAATGAGGTGATGATTTTCCCAAACAATCATTTCACAATTGCACAGTGAATATCAGAATTCTGGCAAAACATCATAAATCTCTGTCATCACTGCAGCCAAAAGAGATCCTGCAAGAATGGGACCTGCGGCAACCGAAGAGAATCATTCAATGTGAAAGATGTGCAATGATTCCACAAATTGCTGCAGATTGGAATGCTGGGCCACCAACAAGTGTTGGGGTGCAAAACCATTCAATGAAACATAATAGATATGGGCTTTCAGAGCCAAAGTCCCGATCTTGTACCTTTGCTAACTGCAACAAGGCTTTTCCCCTAGTCTGTGCTTGTTGACGCCGACATGGGACTGTTCATGACTAGAAACATGTTGCCTGGTCTGATGAGTCTTATTTCAATTTCATTAAGTGGATGGATATGTAAGGGGATGGACACATTATCTTGAATCCATGGTCCCTGCATATCAGCAACAGGTCACACACACACACACACACACACACACACACACACACACACACAATCTTGACTGATGACCTACAACCATTCATGCCCCATGTGATTTCTGATGGACATGGGCAATTCCAGAATGAAATTGCAACACCCCCCCACACAGAATTACTATAGAGTGGCTCCAGGTACACTTTCATGAGTTTAAACACTTCAACTGGCAACCAAATCCCCAGATATGAATATTATTGAGCGTATCAGATTCCTTCACACACACACTGTTCAGAAGACATCTGCATGTTTGCAGGAGTCCTACATATTAGGCAGGTATACCAGTTTCTTTGGCTCATCAGTGTAGTTTTCAGTACTTTCTACTTCTGCACTGCTTCACTATTTTATAGTTACCATTCCTCTAGATGCTACCACTTCTCAGTTCACTAATACCCTCACTACCACCTTTGTGTCAAAATTTGTGTATCTTTTTTTTTTGCAGATACTGTACATGTGGAACTGAAGGACTGTGCTGCTCAGCGCTATATATACCAAACCCTGTTGGAAGATCAATGGGTCACACAAGATGTTGTAATTGATGCAGCCTATGAAGAAGGTTGCCATGAAGCCGAGAGTGAGGGCCTTCGGACTGCAGCAACTAGCTACTGCTACTGCAGAGGGAACCTCTGCAATTCAGCAAAGCCTACACATGAACCATCACATCATCACACAGATGCTATGGCAGTCATATTTGTTTTCAATGCCATGAAATACATCCGTAGTCTCAGGTAGCGAAGTCTACAAATGCAAGTGAACATTTTTTTTCCCAGCACTTTTCCTGGCAATGGTTTGGCCAATAAGGATCACTACATCTACTACTGTGAAAGCTCTATACTTATCCAGGCAGAAGTAATGGGATGAGAGGGCATGGCTAATTTAAACATTTCGGTGACTAATTTCTTTTTCCATGCCATCAATATGCAAAGATGTAACAATGAGTACCCAACAAATGACCAAGAAAGTGCCTTTACCCTTTAACTGTCATATGTAAAATCCACATGATTTCATAATCAAGAGTAATGGATTTTAGCAGTCAATCCTAGACATACAAATAAAATGAAACATCACAACAGTGATTGTCACATGAAAGTATCTTTCACATTAATATCAGTACCCTAGTGCTTAACATTTTTATCAGAATATGCTTATTGTTAGCTGACATTTTTTCTATTTATAGAAAACAATTATCAACCCTGTCAGCCAAGACGAACACACTAGCCATGTACATGCCCAATCAAACAATTTATTGTAAGATTACAGTATTCAAGAGAGACATTTCTATGCAATGGGAAGACAAAGCTGGTTTGTGCACCTCGCAAATCTGTACCATAAAAACTATTTAAGTGTTATTACATGGTACATGAAATAAAAGTAGCTATAATCAATATTTTTGTGAAACTAGTCACATTAATTTTGAAAACTGAGAGTTGTAAATCTGTATCCTTGAATGATGGACTAGATACTGGAAAATAAAACAGTGATGGTGTTACATCTTTTACTGATGTAAGAAATGATTTTTAAAACTTGTACAAATATTTATTTTAATAAAGTATGCTTCAATGTTAAATTTTCTTCTAGTTTTATTTACAATTTCATTTTTATTCCTGTCCTTGTGAACAAAAAACTATATTATATTTGCTGATGTCTGGGAAGTAACTGAAGGAGAAATGGAGGTACGCAGCTGACTGGAGTGAAATGTAAACTGATCATCATTAACCAAAATTAGGTAAGAAAAACAGACCCACATTATAAATTGTACCTGCAGCCATTTCATGGGCATTTAAACTTATTTATAATACCATAGACAAAACTATCAACAATACAGATCTTCATTTACTTTTTCCCTTAAAGCTTTATTTTTCATGAATATTTAGTGCATTTGGATGCCTTATGAAGGTGTACAGAGCATTATCAGTTCAACTAACCCCCATACCAAACAGAAGATGCCACAGAATTGTGAAGATTTATTATCTGCTCGCCACCCTAAAAGCAACACCCTGGGGAAGGCAGATGGTTGACTTTGGTTTCTTGGCAGATATTTGGGGAGCAGTGGCTTTCCTGAAAATGAGACTGAATAAAGAACACTCGAGTGCTGCTGAAGTGTTTGGGATCCCCAACCATATTAGTTTAATGGAAGATGGAGACATTTTAGACAGAGGTTGCTAGATTTGTTACTGGTAGGCTTGATCAGGATGTGTGTGTTACAGAGATGCTTTGGGACCTAAAGTGGTAATCAATGAGGAAATTTAAAGGGTTGGAAGTTGCAGCTGACTGCCGAAGAATTCTACTAAGAGCCAACTTACATTCTATGTAATACCACAAAGATAGTAGAAATTGAGGCTCGTACATTGGAATATAAGTATTCATTTTTGAAAACATCACGGAGTAGTAACTATCTTAATGATTAATTTCTTGCAGAAGTAAGTCTAGATCACAAATTTTAATCTTTGGGTAACCATTTTCAGCCATTTCAGACCAAAGGAACCAGTGTTGTTCATTGATTGTGTTCCATTGGAGCTGTCTGGAAGTTTGAATGTCGGCTGAAGCTCCAACTTAACACAACTGGTGGCCGAACACTATGGTGGTTGTGGACTGAAGATGGCCATTATAGTGGACGAAACCAATTACCAAAACAATAAAATTAAAGAATATAAGTATTTTTCCCCCCTTGCTCTATTTGGGAATGAAATGGAAATGGCAATAATTAGTGATGGTACAAGGTACCCATCACAACACACTGTATGACGACTTGGGGAATGTATAGATAGCACTCAAATTGGGCGAAATTTGTAGCATGTGTGAGGTGATATGTACATCATCTCCATTTCAGATTAAGTGTACAACACAAGTGTTAGTAGCAATATCTGCAATCTTTATATGTTGTTGTTGTTGTGGTCTTCAGTCCGGAGACTGGTTTGATGCAGCTCTCCACCCTACTCTATCCTGAGCAAGCCTTTTCATCTCCTCATAAGAACGACAACCTACATCTGTCTGAATCTGCTTACTATACGCGTCTCTTGGTCTCCCTCTGCGATTTTTACCCCACACACTTCCCTCCAACGCGAAATACACAATTCCTTGATGTCTAAGAATGTGCCCTACCAATCTATCCCTTCTTTTAGTCAAGGTATGCCAGAAATTTCTTTTCTCCCCAATTTTGTTCAGTACCTCCTCATTAGTTACGCGATCCACCCACCTAATCTTCAGCATTCTTCTGTAGCACCACATTTCAAAAGCCTCTATCCTCTTTCTGTCCACACTGCTTATCTTCCATGTTTCACTCCCATACAAGGCAACACTCCATACAAATGCCTTCAGAAAGGACTTCCTTAGGCTTAAATCAATATTCGATGTTAACAAATTTCTCTTTTTCAAAAACGCCTTTCTACCCATTGCCATTCTGCATTTTATATCCTCTGTACTGCGACCATCATTTGTTATTTTACTGCCCAAGTAACAAAACTCATCTACCTCCTTTATTGTTTCGTTACCTAATCTAATTCCTTCAGCATCACCTGATTTTCTTACACTGCACTCCATTACCCTAGTTTTACTCTTGTTAATGTTCATCTTATATGCACCTTTCAGCACACTGTCCATTCCGTTCAATTGCTCTTCCAGGTCCTTTGCTGTATCTGACAGAATTAAGGAGAAACAGATGGTCATATGGTTGTATAGGCATTGTTCTTTCCTGTGGTTGTTTTGTCAAAGCAGTTCCAATATGCCTCAAAATACAAGTGTATTTCAAGCACAGATGAGTTACGCCAATAAACAACAGTTTTGATGTACGGGTGGATGGATATAGGGTTTTTGGCGCATGAGAATGAGCGGTGTGTCCAAATGAATGTAACATGAGGGGTGTGGAAAAGGTGAGGGAAAAAGACAAATAGCAAAATGTGTTTGCAGCTGAAATAAAATGCTAAACACTATAGTGAAATGTCAAATACAACAGTGACAAATCAAAATGAGGACATTGACTTCAACAGGGAATGTTAAAGTAGTTAAAGCAACTTAGTAGACGATCATGAATGCCTGATTACAGGAGTAAAAACAAATGAGCTAGCCACTCTGCCTCACACTCAAGCCTCCAGCCTAAAAGCTTAGGCCAGAGTCCACACAGTCACCAAATTTTCCAACTCTTGCCACATTCCCCCCCCCCTCCCCCCCTTTTTCCCGTCATCAGCTAAAATAGAGGGCAGATCAGCACCAACATCTGCTGCATCCCCTCAGCATTATATAAAACACAGTGATCTGACTGCTGCAAGAATTGCTAAATGGGGGAGTGGGTGGGGGTCCTCACAACAGAGTAAAATTCCATGTGTGAAGGGGCAGTGTTCAATGTGGAAGTGAGTTATGGTTACTTCATTCCATCTCAGTTACCAGCAGGACCGCCATGTAAGATAGCTGGTTTCACCTACCGCAGCTTATTCACTGTCACTGCCAAAAATTCATCTTCCCAGAACTGCCAGACCTTTGCAACAATACAGAGAGGAGTCCACCAAGGGAATATCACAATCTGTGACAACACAGTCCCTACAGACTTCCTCGACAGCCTAATGAACTTCTTGATTGCTCTTTAATTCCAAATGTCCTGGAACCCAGCAGAATGATACCTGCTTCCCCTGCCACTTAAGTGAAGTGAATAAAGTTAAAATGTATAAGCTACATACAAAAGGTACAGAGATTTTAAGGCACTTAGGGAATCAGAGAACATAAAAAACCATGTGCCCCAAACTCTCCACATTTCAGTACCTTCGGTATTACAGTGAGGCCTGCAGAAGAAACAGATTAAGCAGTGGTGAGGCAAATCTTAGTGATATGACCAGAATACACCACAGAAACCAGGGAGGCCCCAGTTTTGAACAATGAATGTAAATCACAGTAAAATCATGATTTTCATCTAAAATCTTAGGAGACTAAAATCAGAGATATAATCTTTTTTAAAAATGTGTCAAGTCTAAAATTTGTTTGGAACTCTGGAGAAGTCAAGGTAGACATTTACTCTAGTCTCAACATAAAATG
Source organism: Locusta migratoria (assembly GCA_026315105.1). Classification (NCBI taxonomy): domain Eukaryota; kingdom Metazoa; phylum Arthropoda; class Insecta; order Orthoptera; family Acrididae; genus Locusta; species Locusta migratoria. Next base: position 165,754,815 of record CM048751.1, on the reverse strand, counting down.
TTAAAAATTAGGCACACCAACTATAAGGCAGTCCTTTGTGCATATCCCAAAGGGCTTTGTCACTCTTTGATGATCGCAAAAAGCTTTTCCAATAGCAGCTGAGCAATGGTATGGTGTGCAAGTGTGCGTGCTGTCCACAGTATTTTATGTGCCTGGTCCACCACGAGTAACTGTCACCTGCTGTATAAGGTTGGTTTAGCACAGAGTCTCTGCATTACGCTTATTCTAAATACCCCAGTAGTTAACAAAATGCCTTCATGGTGCACCATGAATACATTTTAGAAGACTGAGCACCTTGAGACACTGTTTCACATCTAAGCTGTGGCAGCCATATCAGTTTGGAGGCAAATATGAGGCCCAGAAATCACTCAGTGTCTTTAAAAATCAGTATAGTATACCTCATACTCAGTTCAGGTAAGTTTTAAACAGAAAGGTAACGGTTAAAGAGAACACGCACAGACTTTTAAATTGAAAACTTAAAACAAGTCTTCCCTGCCCATTCATCCAATCTTCAAAGAGTTAACTGCAACTGACGTGATATCATTGTAAGACTGGAAGAAGAGCAAAAGACTGAAGTCCAACAAACAAACAATGAACATGACTTAGCAATGGATGTAAGTCTTAAATCCTATGGCAAACAAAGTCACACCAAAATCACTACCCTGAGGGGCTCTGATCACCTGTTCAGAGTGTTCACAGACAGTGCTACTGACTCAATACCTAAAATAGTGCATTAAAGAAAGATAACTACAAAAAGTATTCTTGGAGCTGTCCTAGGATAAGATGCTTCAAGTGGTATCATACGACTTCTCAAGGTGAAAAAATATACCCAATAGATGATGCTGTTGCAGGAAATCCTATTGTATAGCTGTCACCAGAAATGCCAGTTTATCAAAAGGGAGCAATGTCACCTGAACCAGCACTGAAAGCAACTGAGGAGCTGTCTAAATTTTAACATCTAGACAAGTTGGCAGCTCACCATGCAGTCGAAGGTCTCTCCCACGCAGCAAGGAAAGGCATCACTATGATGACTATTAGGTGCTGCGGAATCATTTCTAGGCTCTAACCTCCTCAGTCATGTGAAATTTTTCCTTTAATATTTCAGAATTTTGTTTTTATTTTATGATTAATAAAATTCCAAAAAGGCCTCAAAGATACTTTAAAAAATTGTGACTCATCTACAAAAACTCATGTCCCCTATAGGGGACAGCAGGACACTAGGTACCACCACTGTCAGTATGGGGTGTGATATTTCACTATGCAATTTATATCAATATGTTTTTATTTATTTCTGTTATTAATAGTATAGGCTGATTTTACATTAACTGAAGAGTTCCATAGAAATCCGATTGCTCACATAGCCCACAAACGGCCTTTCCATTCTGTCCACTATTTTAGAACTGCTGCAGAGTGAACTAGTGAAGCTAGTGTGTCTTTCAGTTGCAAGATGTGCTACCACCTTCAGTTTGTGTGCTGAGATGCCTAGCACTGACCAACACGTGAATATTGTAACGAGATTTATTTTGTTTTATGTCCCCTACAGGCGATGCAGGGACTGAGGTGGTTAATTGAACTGTTTCCCACCACGAGTTGGGAAAGTGACCAGACACCCACACTACATTTAAAAAGACAAGAAGGATTCTTTTTTTTAGCTGCCGTAGCATAGTATAATGCATTCTATCATGACCACAGCTTGTGTCAGGATCTGCAGCTAGTGCAGAATCAAACTCTCACCTGAAAAGGCGATGGTTGTAATCTTCATCATTAATGGAGCTGATGTCCAAATCACCCATCTCCATAGGCAACTTGTGGCGATGAAAAGCAGGATCGTGACAGGTTGGAAGTGACTGTAGCATAATATTCTGCCATATTCTGTACAATGTATCATAGGTTAGTTTGTAGGGTGCCATTTCCCATTACAACAGCCACTGGGTGCCTTCCTTCCCTCCCAGATATCATCTAAATGGTCTCCCATACTTGTGAGCTTGTGGTGAAACGAATAAGGGTATTCAGGAACTGTTCCCAAAATCTTTTTTACTCTCTCAAATAATTTGCAACATTTTGTCCTAACCCCCCCGAAAGACTGAGGTTCTCTGCAGTTGGCCAGCTTTTGAACCTATGCAGTTGCATGCCGCATCCCTTAATGCAGAGCAGCATTCGTCTCTCCACCAAGGGATGGGTTGCCATCCGTCATCTTGAAGACAGTGGAAGAAGCCATAGTGATCTGGTTGATCATTTTGGTGACATGATCATCGATCTCAGCTAGTCAGCTGTAAAGGGTCCAGTTCACTCACATCACAGTGGTTGTCAAACAGGCTCCGTTTCATCTGCCTAGTGGATCCTGATCAGGAAGTGATCACTTCTGTGAAGGTCATCAGCCCCTTCTCGTTGAATAGTAGGAGCAAGGGCTGAAGAGCAAAGCAAAATATCAATGGCAGTGAAAGACCCTGTTGCAGTCTAGAACTGTGTGCTCTGGCCTGTATTTAGCACATGGGCACTTTAAGACAAGGGAAACGCACATTAAAATCACCATAGAGGATGACTGACAGGGGAAAGCTATGTTAAAAGGTCTACAAGAGGCTAGAGGCTCTTCATGTGTGGAGGCTGATACAGGGTGCATGTAGTCAGCAGTGCACGTGTTCTGACAATGCAACAGGTTGTAGGTTTTTGTTCAAAGAGAGGGGGTTCGGAGTGATAGACTGTGTTGAAAACAGCCACCATCACTAGCTCACTCTCTGCTAAAGTCATCATTTCTGTGGAGATCATAACCGCGTATTTCAGGATGATGGCAATGCTTGAAATTTGTCTCCTGGAGACATACCGTTTCATTGCACTATGAGGGGAAATCTATCATGGTGGTTGAACCTTCACCCTTTCTGACAGGGCTGGGAGCCTGTAATAGGTGGATGGTCACTCTTGGGGCAAGATGGTTGCTGTAGTGGGAGGTCAGTTTTGGGGTGACATGGTTGCCCCAGACTGACATCAAGCTTCCAAGGTCTGGTAGTGAATCAGAATAGAGATCAGGTAGAATGACCTTGACAGGGTCCAATTGTTTATGGACTGTTTTGGCCTATATCTTATTTTTTCCAGTTTTCTTTGGCTTCACATTCTTCACAGTAGTGACAAACAATAGTGACCAAGTTCTGCCATTGAGGTAGATTGCAGTTCTTAAATGTTAATAATGGTGGCCGTTTCTGATGTTCTAGGTAGAGCCAAGGGCTCTACTAAAACTGCACCCTTCCTAGTGTGCTGACAAATGCATGTGTTAGTGCTTACACCTACAGCCTCTGTGTACTTTCCATCAACTTCGGGAATGGGCTACTGTAGAACTGATGCAAATTAAGAGATCCATTTCATTGTTTTGAGCTCCTGAACCTTTTGTTCTTCAAGGTATGTGCTGCAGTTTCTACTCCATACTGAGTGGTCTCCAGAGCAACTGACACTTTGACCGAGACGAACATATGATTGCCTCATGGGCAGCCTTACCACAGTTGCTAAAGGTGGCCTCCCCTTTACATCCCAAGGTGGTGTGCCAGAAGAGCTGGCATTTGAAACAGCACATTGGGTTTGGGACACAGGACCATACAGTCAAAGGAAACCTGCCTTAACATGCTTTGGTGTGTTGAATTTGAGAACAAGAGATTTGGATTTAATTAACTCCTCATCAAGCCGTTTATTTATATTTTGCATGTCTATAATGTCATCTATACCCATTACTCTTTCAGTTGTTCTTTCGGACTATTGTCCTGATATCAACATGGCAACTTCTTTGCTATAATTCTGTTACAATGCCACATTTGACTAGGCACTTTGCTTTTTGCAGGTTCATTACTTGCTGATAAGTGGATGTTTCTATCAGCAGTGTCCCATTCCACAATTTGACAATTTTAAACAGCCAGCAATACACTCACTGCTTTTTGAATGTAGAAAGACAAAACTCTCAAAACTACCCTCCATGCTTTTCACTTTTGAAAGTGCATTCTGGCTTGCAGCATGTGTTTTCTTGCATGATACAAAAGCTCTTGATTCTACTACCATCAGGAAGACTGTCTACATGAGCCCTCTTGTGAGAATGGGTGTAAAACAACAAAGTCGACCATTGACAACACAGAATGAGACAATCGCATAGAAACACCGAACAATGAAGAGAAATGGGATGACAAAGTCGATGTCTGTGGTTGGCCGACCATAAGAAGAGGAAGGGTCAACCATGGGGCAACACAAGGACTTCTCCAATCAGAGGACATAAGACAAGAAGAACATACACAACGGACTGAAGCAAAGCTTTATACAGAGTGATAAAAAGCACATCATGAATGAAACCTAAAACTGAATCAACCATTGTGGCATCATCTCTTAAAATATCAGATAAAACTTCCAGACAAATGTGGTCAATGCGGAGCTGGCATAGGACTACAGAGTCTCAGTGGGAAGTCCACACGGAGAAATTCCACACAGCCATAGTCTCCTATATAGTTTGTTGGGTGTAGTCAGGCTATGCCACTCAGTGGTCCATAGCTCGTAGACTATGTCGCACCACAGACTGGAGACCAGAAGCCGGGAGGCCAGTTTCTAGAACAGATGCATCAACAGCCTGTTTGGCAAACTTATCAGTGTGTTTGTTGCCCAGGATGCCGATGTGACCAGGAGACCAAAGAAATACCACAGATCAACCAGACCAATCAAGGGCAAAGAGATTCTCGTGGTTAGCTGTCACCAAAGAAGAACGTATGTAACATTGGACCAGATCGCGAAGACAGCTCACGGAGTCGCTGCAGAGAAGAAAAGAGTCAACTGAGGAGGAACGCATATGCTCGAGAGCACAGAGAATGGCCACCAGCTCTGCAGTGTAAACACTGCAGCCATCCAGCAGAAACTGCTACTCAGCGTGATCCCCATGAACGCAGGCAAAGCCAATGTAACCATCAACCAACGAACCGTCTGTATAGACTATGTCATATCCACTGTACTCTGCAATGACAGTAAAGAACTGACGGTGGACTGTCTTTGGATTTATGGGCCAAGTACAGCCAAGAACATGGCCTTGGCATGCACCATGGAGGTGTACGTGCATGGGCCTGATACGGGGATGGAAGAGCAGAAGACTAGTTCCAATATAAGGGACTGAATGTGGAAAGCGATCATGTGACCTGAATGGGGTTGCCATTGTGGAGGATGGACAACCATGTCAGAGAAAAGCAAACATTGGTTCGGATGGCCTCAGGAGCTATGTACATGAGCTGCATAGGCCATGAGCAGTTGTTGGGAATGGATCTGCAGATGTGGGACCCCAGCCTCCAAACGTAAACTGTTCACGGGACTGGTGTGAAAGGCACCCATCACGATGCAAACCCCACAGTAGTAGATGGGGTCCAGCAATAGTAATGCCAAGAGGGATGTGGAACTGTAGGCAAGGCACACAAAATTGAGACGGGGCTGCATCAGAGCTATGTATATCCCCAACAGTGTGAAGTGATCAGCACCCCCAGGTCGTATGGCCCAGGTGGTGGAGAACATTCAGATGGCACCAGCACTTTTGTTTCAGCTAATGAATGTAGGGGAGCCACGTCAGCCTAGAGTCAAATACAAGCCGTTAAAACCTGTGAATATGCATGACCTCTAATAGGTGGTTGTTAAAGTTCGGGCTGTGGATGAACCGTCTGACACAGAAGTTCATAACACTTCTCTTCATAAGAGAAAACTGGAAGACGTGGGCAAGAGCCAATGTCTGCACCTTCCGAATGGCTCCCTGTAATCTACATTTGGCAACTTGGGTGCTGGAGGAGATGAAAGATTTACAGAAGTCTTCAGCATAGAGGGAAGGGGATACTGACAAACCAACTGCTGTTGCTAAGCTGTTAATGGATACGAAAAATAAGTGAATACTGAAAATAGAGCCCTGAGGGACACCATTTCCTGCACATGAGAGGTGCTATGGGAGGCACCAACTTTAACATGAAAGGCACGGACAGCTCAAAAATTTTGTATAAAAACTGGATCTGGCCTCAGAGACTCCATTCGTGTAATGTCCTGAGGATGTTATGTCTCCATGTTGTATCGTAGGCCTTTTGCAAATAAGAAAACATTGTAACGAGATGTTTACATTGGGCAAAGGCTGCACAGATACAGGACTACAAGTAAATGAGTTTATCTGTTGTGGAGAGGCCTTTGTGGAAACCGCCCTGGCATGAAGCCAGTAGGCCTCTAGTCTCAAGGAGCCAACACAGCTGCCAACTCACCACACATTCTAGCAGTTTACGAAGAATATTGGTGAGGCTGATGGTTTGGTAGCTATCCAAGTTGCATGGGTTTTTTCCTGGCTTAAGCACTGGCATGATGATACTTTCTCGCCACTGCGACGGGAATAAACCATCATTCCAGATGCGATTGAACATGGATAAGATGGGTCGTGTAGAATGCACCGATAGGTGTTTTAACATCTGGTTATGAATGCGATCTGGGCCAGGGGTGGTGTCAGGGCTGTGTGCAAGAGCACCGAGGAATTCCCATTCATTGAATAGAGCATTGTATTATTCCATACAGCGGGTTGAGGACAGTCACTTCCATTCTTCCCGCTCTTTCAGGGCACAAAAAGATGGCAGATAATTCACAGATGCAGAACTCTGAGCATAGTGCTCAGCGAGATGTTCAGCAATTGCATCTGGATCCATAAAACTTCTCCATTCATGGAAATCCCTGGCACACCTGAGGCACTCGAATCGATAGAGTCATCCGATTTTCTCCCTGAGATGGAGAGTTACATGTTCCAATAGTGGACACACACACCGTTCCCAACACTGCTTCTTACGATGCCTAATTAAAAGATGGGGCTTGGGCACGGAGCTGCTTAAATGCCATTAGGTTCTCGAAGGATGGGTGTCATGTAGCTGGAGTGCTCGCCTGTGATCCCCGATTGTTTCAAAGATCTCTGTTGACCACCAGGGCACTGTCCTCCACTGGGGGATCCAGAAGAGCTACATATCACACATTCAGCTGCAGAAATAATGGATGTGATGAGACTTTCAGTCACCACATTTATGATGGCATCTGTTGGAGGGCCAATCATCACAGCAGTAGTAGACACATACCAATTGGACTTAAGGGCCCATCTGGGCAAACATCCAGGGGACTGAGGCGGATGTAGTGAAAGGAATATTGGCAAGTGGTCATTACCACATATGTCCTCATGCACTCTCCAGTGGACAGACCGTAAGAGGCCAGAGCGACATGCTGAGAGATCAATAGCAGGGTAAGTGCCATGAGCCACACTGAAGTGTGTGGCAACACCAGTTTTTGAAATGCAGAGGTCAAGCTGAGATAATAAAATTTTGACATCTCTGCCATGGCCGGTAAGTAGTGCCTCAATAAGGGGTTGTGGGTGCTGAGATCACCTAAAAGTAAGAAGGGTGAGGGGAGATGAGAAATCAGTGCTGCCGAGACATGTTGGGGTACTACAACATCTGGGGGCCGACAGACACTGCAATTTGTGATATCTATTGTAGTCTTCACCCTGACTGCCACAGCTTCTAAAGGCATTTGGAGGGGAACAGGTTTGCTGTAGACAGACGTGAGGACATAAATACATACTCCACCAGAAACCCTATCATAATCCATGTGATTCCTGTGAGAACCCCGATAGCCTTTTAAGGTAAGGCATTGCATTGGGGAAACAAGGTTTCCTGCAGGGCAATGCGTAGTGCAGGTGAAGTGCTGATAAGCCGTCTTAACTCTGCTAAATGGGGGAAAAACTGCCACAATTCCACTGGAGAATTTGATTATTGCTGACTGGCTAGGCCATGGTAAAGATGATGAAGATTATTCCATAGATTCACCACCTGCTGCTGCTGCTGATTGCGTACCTACAGATTCTAGGAGCATTGGTTCTGCAGAGTTGGTGAGGGCGAGATCCTCGGGGGATGCGAGGATCTCCATCTCGTCTTCAGAAGCAGAAGACGAGGGAAGGCATGGCTTTAGAGCTAAAGAAGGTTTTTTTTTCCCTTCTGTTTCTTTACTTGTACTCTCACTGCCCTTTTGGTTTTAAGGGCTGGGAAGGCTTCTCAGACAGGAGTCCTTTGACCAGGGGTGCGCGAATCCGTCAGTCATTGGCTGGGATCCTCCGTGGTATGGTACTCTGAGAGGCCTTGGAAGGGAGTGTCCCAAGGAACCCCTTCCGAGCGAGAGGAGTCTGAAGAAAGTATTGCTTTTCCAGTTGGGTGACGGGGAATGTTGTCCCCAACAGTTTGGTTGGGGAGGTGCTCCACCGAGAGGTGTATGGGGAGGGGGGGGGGGGTTGGGAAGCACATTGAGGGGGCTGATTGAGTTTTATGGCCCTGAGAAGTTGTCATAGGTATGGGTAAATGGGAAAATGCAAGACCATGGACAAACTATCATATACTGAGGCAAAAAAGAAATTTAGTGACTGCACCCTGTGCCATTAAAGACATTGTTCGCTACTGCCACGTCTTCACCCTTTCCTTCACCCTTCGGTGTTTATCTCAGTGAAAGAAGTATTTTTGGAAATCTTTGACAGTGACATAATTAAAAGTGCCATATCTTACCTTTACGAATACAAAGTTGCATTGAATTTATTTGCTAGAACTTACACAGTTAATGATCAAGATACAGCATATTGTTCTAACACTAAAAAACAAGAGTAAGCATAAAGTATTTTTTTTAAATTGTACTTACTTCTGAATTGTTTTCAACAAGATATAGAAACACCACATCTTCTCTATGAAGTCTCACAGCAGCATGTAATGGGAAGCCTGTTTTTGATTTGAACATGCTATACAGAAGAGGGGCACTCATGTGAGCAAAGTCTTCACTTGAGAAGTCATCCTGCAACAAGTGAGATACATTTTACATTGTAGCATGTAGACAATAATGCAGTACTTTTTGAGTAGGCGACCCCCCTACACACTTTTCGAGTAGGCGACCCCCTACACCCTCTTCATGAACTGTAACAAGACAATGTTATCTCAAAGGAAACAAATTTCATCTTTCTTTTGCTTCAGCTTTATTTTAAATTGTTACACAAAGTTTGTTTTGTGCATTTTTCAGAATAGAGCAAATTATCCTATTTTTACATAATATTCAACAGAAAAATACGTTTTACTTAAAGACACTCATTTCTGGCAAGACCCAGAAGCAAATCGGGTTTCCTAAGAAAGGTCGCACTGTTACACAATTTGTAAAGAAGCAGTTTTTTTGTTTTTGTTTCTTCTAATTTTTCAGACTGTGTTTATTCATTGTACAAAGCTGTACCATAAAACAATGTATTAAATTCATAATGAATGTTACATAAGGAACTCTGTAATTGTAACAAATATATTTGAGTTAGGCATACATTTTTGTATTAATAATCCTCCAGTTATTTTATGGTGCAAGTGTTTCATCCTGTGACGGTGACCCCCGAATAACGCTTGGCGACCCCTTTCTGGGTAGCGACCCACAGTTTGAAAAAACACTGCAGTAATGAAAGCCAATTCACTTACGAAGAATAGATTATTAAACACTGTCAATCCTGAATGCTTCGACAGCATGAGGCTGTCTCTTCCTAACAGACCACAATTGTTAACATTGATCTAATGCAAAATGAAATATTTTCAGAGGGATCTTTAATTTTTTTTAAATTTGATCTGCATATGTTAGCCATGAGAACCTTCTAAATTTCACAGCAGGTTATTGTGAAGATTTATTTTTCTTGGTGAGAACAGGTTAGTAAAAGCTGTAATACAGCCAAAGCTAATTTAAGCTAATACCAATGCAGTTAATGACAGACCATTTATTTTGGTCACACTGAACAAGATATTGAAAATTTTACCAAGTAATGCCATGCTAATTTTACATTACCAATTGTGTGTGGAAATGTTTAACATAATGGGCCACATGAGGACCACCACACACCTGATGGTGTCTCACCTCTTCACCCTTCATTCGAGTCTCTCCATAATCACCATCACTTTTCATTTCAAATGTGATCAGGCCCATGTCTAACTTGGTCCTTTTGAGCCCTACAGAGCAGACACTGGGGCAGAGGTGTCCCAAGCTAAAATGACTTCTCTCACAGTGTGTGGTCATTCCATAGTCATAGTGAGGGGATTTATCATCCGTGGTAGTAGCAAGTCTGTACACCCTTCTAGCATGCCGAGACATTTTTATCAATACTTCCCATTGGAAGGTGACTACGTAACTATGATCCCCACAAGCAAATGGACATATCAGTCCAGAAAGTACTGAGAGAGTTTAAGGTGGATTCTGGATTCTTTTGACTGGGTAGCGTAGTTTAGAAATGTGATGTTACATCAGCAACTGTACACTACTACTCATCAGTTTGATCATCAGGTGCAAGAACATTTCTAACAAAAATATATTTAATTGCACCCATCTGACTGGAGATAACTCTTTGTAATGTATGATTACCTTAATAGACCAATTAACCAATGTGTTACGAAAAAGAATAATTTATACTGTAGTCTTCATGTTCTGAGAGACATTTGTCAACAGAAATGAAATTTGTGCGGTAAGCATTTTGAATTATCATATGCTATTAGGGATAAAACAAAAGAAATTATGTAGTTAATGCCATGGAATGAGTTTTGTAACATCTTTCCAAGATTGACACATTCAGACTGTCATTCACGAAGGAATAACTTCAATGACAGCTAATAAAACAATTTTGAATTTTAAAAATCTAGTCTTATTCTTTAATTACATGCCCTCATTTAAATAATACATTTATTTTATTATGTGGCAGATTATATGTAATTTTTGATCCAAGTGAAACACAGTGAGGATATCTTTATGGTGTAGAACCTATGGAATATGGCAGGGGAGCAACCACCACACCTTTCTACTTAAAAATTTCATTACTTAATTTTCTTATGACCATCATAGTAACTTACCCAGTGAGCTGATATGAGTCCTGAGCAGTGTTCTTTCAATGTATTTGCACCTATTTCATCTGCAGTTGTGTAAAATCTTACACAGTTACGGACATTCACAGATGCCATTAGAGCTTTTTCACACCTGGACACACAAAATAATCTGTGATGGTCAAATGACAAAGCAAGCAGCACTAAAGCATTGCACCTATATATCACTGCTAAAATATTTAACATGCAAAACTGGTCTAATGAAACAAGTAGCATGGACAATAAAAACAAAGGTCAAGAATGTGCAGTGAAGTAGTTATTTACATGGTTAAGAGGAAGGTAAGGGGAGCAAATAAGAGCTGATTGACAATTCAATACAATATAAATATTGAAGTTGGTGTAGTTAGTTCACCTTTATTCCTGAGAACTTGCTGTACTGTTGCCAGATTTCTACAATGAAGTACACATGGTTTACTGTAAACACTATACTGTAGCACTGCCATACGAACATTTACAAATTTGTATACCACATGGAGCTACAATGACTGAATAAGTGCAAGGGGCTCATGGTTCTTTCGTATGAGCATGGCGAGCATGGGGCCCCTAGCGAATGTAGTCTTCTTTCCTCCTCCATTTCCTGGACTGCCTTTCCTTTCCACCTCCCTCCCTCTCCTCTCCTATCCTCATTCCTTCCCCACCCCACCAGGGGACTGGAAACCCTAGAAGTTATTCCCCCTCTCCCAAGAAAACCACCATGCTCTTCCACAAGGCCCGTACCAGCAACGGCATCTGTACAACTTAACATTTGCAAATTCCTTATCCACATCCACAGACATCAAAGTTACTCATGAGTAATAATAACAAACAACAGTACTTAAAACCATAGTATGCAATGGTATAATTATTGTTAGGGTGTTATTTATGCATTACTCACCTATTTTGGACTTTTAAAATCACGAGAAATAATTGATGTTGGATTTTGGAAGGGACTAAACTACAATGATTATCAGTCCATTGTTCCAGTCACAGAGGTAAAAGTGTGTTAAGCTTCAAGTATAGGCGTTAACATGTCAAAATTTAAAAATAACAAGTGAAAACAAAGAAAGGATGCAAGTAAGAATGAAGAAGGGATAAAAAGGTTGAAACAATACAAGAGTGTTTTTGCTGGGTGATCACAAAAAAATATCAATAGGACATCCAGCCATTCTGTTACACATTAAAACCTCCTACCTATAAGACTTAGGAAAGTGGAGAGCAGATTGATAATAGAAACTCAAGAAACTTTAAATGGAATGGTATAATCCACACTCACGGATAAAATTTAAAACAATCTGGCACTGCCAGCTAAAAAAAGCTGCTACACGTCAAGAATATAAAAATTCTGTTGCTCTGCAGCTAAATTGGGGCATTCCAATAAGATGTGGGCAACTTTTAAGGCACACCACATCGACACTGAGGAGGGTCCTCACGACGGAGAAGGTGACCATGCGTCAGCCAGGTATGGGCAATATAGAGCCGCTAAAGGACAACCGACTCCATGCGAGAAGTCCTCAGTGAGGTCTTCCATGCAGTGGTGGAGGGTTTGACAACACTGAGCTTGTTTGGTTTGGCTGAGTCTGCCCATTCAGAACTCCAAACTCCACGGACCTTGCGGTTTAATTGGGATCGGAGGTCTCTTTCTGGGAGACCAATATCCAGGGACCTTGAAGTCCCCAGTGTTTTGGGGTTAGTTGCTACCAAGATGGGAAGACTGGGAGCAACCAAAAAGGGTGTGCCCCCAACTATCACGGAGGCAGACGGAGACAAACGGGCCTGGCAGCCCATTAGCATTGGTTGGACTAGCTGGTTGAATGCCGCTGGGGATGGCAACAATGAAGCTGCTTTGGCATATGATGAGAGAATGTCAACTGGATGAAGCTGTAGGTATTTTTTCTTTGCTTCCGAGTAGGTCAGCCTGTCCAGGGTTTTTTTATTCCATTATCTTCCACTCTTTGAGGAGACCTGTGCCCTCTGGTGACCATAGGGTGTGGTGATGGTGCAATTGATGCAGACCACAGGAGGAGCACAAGGGACGCTAGGATGAGAAGCATGTCTGCAATCCCGACATGTGGGTTTTCCCCCCCCCCTCACACCTGGAGGGCATGTGCCCGAACTTCCAGTACTTTTAACATCGCATAGGGGGAGGAACGCAGGGCTTTACATTGCACCGTAGACCTTTTCTGGCAATGAATTTCCCTCAAAAGCCAAGATGAAGGCACCGGTGGCAACCCTGCTACCCTTCAGACCCCTATAAATTCACCTGATGAAATGAACACCCCGCCATTTAAAATTAGCTCAAAGTTCTTCGTCAGACTGCAAAAATAGGTCCTTATGGACAATAATGCCCTAGACCATATTGTAGCGTTGCAATGGAAGCAGGATTGACTTCGAAGGCAACTAAACACAGCACTTATACTGAAAGCAGGTTTATTACGAACTCAACATACACGCAGCACTGACTGCCTCTCACGCAGAGTGCTCTGCTATTTATACACAGACAGAATTTACCAGAAATTAGAAGAACAGTTAACATAAGAAACAAGTAGAATTTACAAGTGAACATAAGAAAGATGGAGAACCTTCTGGAATTGTAAATTACAAAGAAATAAATTTTTGCCGGTGGGCGGGATTGAACCAGCGACCTTCTGCTCCGCAGTCCGTGACGCTATCCCCTGCGCCACATCGGCAGTTGGTGTTCGTGGCTCTGATTAGGCAACGTAAAAGCCGTCGCTTACACGGACTGGAACCGGAATACAAGGGATACACCGATTACGTCCTTCCAAGAGTCCGTATCATCAGACGAACTATGGAAACGAAACCAGCAGTAAGCCAGATGCACATCAGACACCCGTTGGTGTTCTCTGGAGACGCTGGACAGGACCCAAACAAATGGCTAAAAGGGTTCGAGCGAGTTGCCAAGTACAACAGGTGGGATCATATGATGTGCTTGGCCAACGTTTACTTCTATCTGGATGGAACAGCCCAGCAATGGTTCGAGAACAACGAAGACAAGTTGAATGACTGGGAGACATTCCAGGAGGAACTGAAGAAGACGTTTGGAGACCGCCAGCGTCAAATCCGCTCGGCGGAAGAACAACTGAAGAACCGGGCCCAACGACATGGTGAGCCGACACAATCGTACATACAGAGTGTTCTGGCCCTGTGTAACATAGTGAATCCGAACATGACTGAGGCGGACAAAATTACGCACCTGATGAAGGGAATTGCAGAAGATATGTACCAAGCTCTTCTGATAAAAGACGTCGCTACGACAGAAGAGTTCATCAAGTGGTGCCAGCATATTGAAGAGATGCAACAAAGGAGGGTTGGACGCAAGAAGTATGACAGACTCCCAAATATAGTCCCTATGGCCGTAGTGGAAGACCAGCAGGACTTGTCTTCTCTCATACGACAAATCGTGAGAGAAGAATTACAACAGTGCATGGCAACCGGGACTATTAGACCGAGCGAGCATCAGATTATGGCCATGGATGTGAGCCCTGTAAGTCGTGAGGTAGCCTACGCCGCTGAGGACGAGGTATTTCAAACACTAGCTCCTGTCTGCCCCGTCAATCGCACACGACATGAAGAATGGCGTCGCCCTGCTATGACTTATGCTGCAGCCGCCAAACGGCAGCCCATGAACCGGCCGACGCGACCACAGCCAACTCCCCCGGTAACTATGACGCCACGCAGAAGAACAGACGTCTGGAGGACAGAAGACAACACACCACTGTGTTTCCACTGTGGACGCCCTGGACATGTCATACGCTACTGCAGAGAGAGGAGGCGAGTATTCAATGATTATTTTGCCGCAAGACGTCAGCCGTCGGAGCAGTTCTATCCAAGGCAGTTACCTGCTGATGAGTTCAGTCGACCTATGGGAAGAAGCCCATCGCCGTACCCTAGACGAGGTCGCTCCCCGACGCGCCGCAACCGTTTACCGTCGCCGTACAGAGGTACCAGCTGCTCCCCTAGCCGCCGCGCCCAGAAAAACTAAGCGAGGCGACCATCTACGGAGGTGAGGCCGCCGCAGATGAAAATCCTCCATGGACGACAGTCGCCAAGATGTCGGGAAATCTCATCGACGTCATAATCGATGGCCAACCTGTCCGGGCACTTGTTGATTCAGGAGCCTCTTTCTGTATTATCAGATAATTACTGCCGCACACTAAAGAAGACAATGTTCTGTGATACGGGAGCAACTGTGCTGAAGGTCGCCAATGGAAAGTACGTCCATCCAGCAGGAACTTGTGTCGCAAGAATAACCATCAACAACAGGATGCAGCCGTTTGAATTTGTCGTGTTAACAGAATGTAGTCACAATGTCATCCTCGGATGGGACTTCCTTCAAGCATCCCAAGCTATCATTGACTTTTTTTTTTTTTTTTTTTTTTTTTTTTTTTTTTGTGGTTTTAGGGCGCACAACTTCTATTGTCATTAGCGCCCAGTCAAAAACATAGATTCGCTATGGCCTCAAAAAAATGGGGACTGTCAGAACATCCAGAAGAGGCTAAAAACGAAAGATAAAAGACAATTAAAAGGGTTAAATATCCTTGGATAAGTTGGCCAAGTTGATAAAACGCAAAACTCTAGCAGCTGCTCGTGTGTCATCAGCTAAAATTTCCTCCAGAGTAGACGGAAGGTGAACGGCTACACGGAGATGATTAAAAAGTACGCAAGACAGTAAAACATGTCGCACGGTCAGCAGTTCACCGCAGGAGCACAGCGGTGCAGGGTCGGCGGACAGCAAGTGACGGTGGCTGAAACGGCAGTGATCGATCCGCAACCGGGCCAGGATGACCTCCTCCCGCCGAGAGGGGCGTGAGGAGGTCCTCCAAGCGGTCGGGATCGGTTTTACAGTTCGCAATTTGTTGTTGGACATCGAAAACCACGCACTGTGCCATTGCGACACGATACTCCAGTGGAGAGCCCGTTGAACATCGTCCGATGGGACGCAAAAGGTAGCCATGCGAGGTAAAAGAGCTGCGGCCTTGACCGCTATGTCGGCCGTCTCATTCCCGGGCACACCTACGTGGCCAGGGACCCACAGGAAAGAAACGTGACAGCTGTCATCTGCTAGCAACTGGAGGGAGCGTTGGATCCGATACACGAGAGGATGGTGCGACAAAGGGTCCTTAAGACTCTGCAGGGCACTAAGGGAGTCCGAGCAGATGGCATAGAAAGGTTGGCGGTGGCGGCAGGTGTACAAAATGGCCTGGTGGAGGGCAAAAAGCTCAGCCGTGAAGTTCGAGCACCGGTCAGGGAGCTTGTATTGGAAACG
The DNA here is from genome assembly GCA_026315105.1 of Locusta migratoria. Lineage (NCBI taxonomy): Eukaryota > Metazoa > Arthropoda > Insecta > Orthoptera > Acrididae > Locusta > Locusta migratoria. The sequence continues at coordinate 165,738,618 of CM048751.1, read as the reverse complement.
GTTTTCCTCGACGACGAAGGCAGATCCGACACCGGCAGTGCTCTTGGAACCATCAGTGTAAATAAATATGGCGTTATCGAACCGCGAACGGAGTTCGACAAGCCTCAAGCGGTATACCAAATCCGGAGTGCTCTCCTTGGGGAGCGAACTAAGTTCGAGGTGAGTGTGAACCGGGGCCGTATGCCACGGTGGCAATGGGCTTTCGCTCAACCGAAAGGTGGAAGGAAGGGTAAAATCGAGCCGCTGTAGTAGGCGGCGAAACCGAACTCCAGGTGGAAGCAAGGCAATCGCAGACAACTGATATTGGCGATCGAGTGAGTCGTCAAAAAATAATCGGTAAGATGGATGGTTGGGCATCGACCGCAGGCGGCATGCGTACCGAGACAAAAGTACGTCACGCCGAGTGGTCAAGGGTAATACAGCAGCCTCGGCATACAGACTTTCAACAGGGCTAGTATAAAATGCACCGGTCGCCAGACGTAATCCACGATGGTGGATAGAGTTGAGACGGCGGAGAATCGACGGCCGTGCAGAGGAGTATACAAGGCTTCCGTAGTCGAGCTTCGACTGAACAATGGCCTGGTAAAGGTGAAGCAGGACGGAACGGTCCGCTCCCCATGACGTGCCACTGAGGACACGAAGGACGTTAAGGGATCGGGCACAACGGGCATCCAGGTAGGACACGTGCGTGGACCAGCAAAGTTTACGATCCAACATGAGTCCCAAGAATTTCGTAATCTCCACGAAAGGGAGAGCAACAGGGCCGAGATGTAGAGAGGGTGGAAGAAATTCCTTGTATCTCCAGAAGTTTATACACACAGTTTTCTCAGTGGAGAATCGGAAGCCGTTTGCGATGCTCCAGGAATATAGACGGTCAAGACAGCGTTGAAGAGAACGCTCCAAGAGGCACGTCCGCTGAGCGCTACAATAGATTGCGAAATCGTCAACAAAAAGAGAGCCGGAGACGTCGGCTGAAAGGCAATCCACGATCGGATTGATTGCAATGGCAAAGAGCGCCACACTCAAGACGGAGCCCTGTGGTACCCCATTCTCCTGGCAATAGGTATCTGACAGAACAGAACCCACCCGTACCCGGAACTTGCGATCCGCCAAAAACTCTTGAATGAAAGAGGAAGGCGGCCCCGAAGGCCCCATCTGTGCAATGTGCGGAGAATGCCCGCTCTCCAACAGGTATCGTATGCCTTCTCCAAGTCGAAGAACACTGCTACTGTTTGACGCTTCCTTAGAAAGTTGTTCATAATGAAGGTCGACAACGTAACGAGGTGATCAGCAGCAGAGCGGTGTCGACGAAAACCGCATTGGATATTAGTCAGGAGGCGGCGAGATTCGAGGAGCCAGACCAACCGAGCGTTAACCATGCGTTCCATCACCTTACAGACACAGCTCGTCAGAGAAATAGGATGATAACTGGAAGGAAGATGTTTGTCCTTCCCTGGTTTGGGGATGGGGCCAACAGTGGCTTCACGCCAACTTGTGAGAACATGACCTTCAGTCCATATGCGATTGTAGGTATTGAGAAGAAAGCACTTGCCCGCAGGAGAGAGGTTCTTCAGCATTTCAATGTGAATGGAATCGGGCCCGGGAGCAGAAGATCGGGACAGGGCGAGAGCACGGTCTAGCTCCTGCATGGTGAAGGCGACGTTATAATTTTCACGATTAGAAGAGTGGAAAGAAGGCGGCCGGGCCTCCTCTACCTGTTTGCAAGGGAGAAAGGCAGGGTGGTAATGGGCAGAGCTCGAAACCTCCGCAAAGAAACGGCCCAATGCGTTGGAAACGTCATAGGGGTCCACGAGGACTGCATTCTCCACGGTCAGGCCAGGAATCGGCGAGTGGACCTTGATGCCGGATAGACGGCGTAGGCTACGCCAAACAAACGTGGAGGGAGTAAAACGGTTAAAAGAACTAGTAAAAGCAGTCCAGCAAGCTTTCTTGCTGTCGTTCATGATACGATGACATTGCGCTGTCATACGTTTATAATGTATGCAATTCTCCAAAGTCGGGTGGCGGCGGAAGGTGCGTCAAGCACGGCGCCGGGCTCTAAGTGCGTCGCGGCAGGCTGCAGTCCACCAAGGGACCTGGACACGACGTGGAGAAGAGGAAGTACGAGGTATGGAACGTTCGGCAGCTGTGAGAATAACCTCTGTGAGGTAGTCGACCTGACTGTCACAGGTGGGAAAATCCCGATCGTGAAAAAAAGCCATGGTAGAATAAAGCCCCCAGTCGGCTTTAGAAATGTTCCAACTGGTGGGACGAGGAGATGGGGAATGATGCAGGAAGTGGATGATACAAGGAAAATGGTCACACGAGTACGTGTCACAAAGTGCATACCACTCAAACCGACCGGCAAGCTGAGGAGTGCATATTGCGAGGTCTATATGGGAATAAGTGTGTGTTGTGTCTGAAAGGAAGGTCGGTGCACCGGTGTTGAGGCAGACAAGATCGAGGTGTTGGAGAAGGTCCACCAAAAGGGAGCCTCTCGGACAAGGTGCCGGAGAGCCCCATAAGGGGTGGTGGGCATTAAAGTTGCCTACCAACACGAAGGGTGAAGGGAGCTGATCAACAAGGTGTAGCACATCTGCCCTAGTAAGGGCAGATGACGATGGCGAATAAATATTACAGAGGGAAAAGGTAAATGTGGATAGGGTGATGCGGACGGCAACTGCCTGTAGGTGAGTATGCAATGAAATGGGATGGAAATAGACATCGTCTCGAAGGAGCATCAGAACCCCTCACAGAGGTGTAGTGTGGAAAGTCTGCACGATCACGTGGACGCAACTTAGTTTCCTGGAGGCAGACTAGAAGCGGGCAGTGCAATCGAAGGAGTAGTTTTAACTCCTCCCGATTAGAACGAATGCCGCGAATATTCCATTGAAGGAGCGCCATGATAAAAATGAGAGAAGAAATAAGGATAAAAACCAACTAGCAAGCGGGTTCACCTCGACGGCCGCTGAGGACCCGATTTCGAGGGAGCACTGCTATCGCTATCCAGGGGAAAAGGGTCGTGGTCCATAGGTTCGACCGATGCGCCTGCCACCTCCCTGAGTTGATCAGGAGGGGCAGTTTCCACCGCCGGTAGAGGACCGGGTGCCCGGCAGACGGAACGACCCGGTGAAACAGAAGACGGCCGAGGCCGGCAACTGTTGGACGGCGTGACGGATGGGTCACGCCTCGGCGGGGAAGGAGAGGAACTCTTTTTCTTATCAGCTCTTCTGGAAGAGTGACGGTGGGAAGAGGCAGTTGACGGTTGGGAAGCCTGAGAACGCAGAAAATCCTCACGGACGGGTTCCTTTTTCAAGGTCCGGGCATCTTGTTTAAGTGCTCGTGGTTTACTAGAGTTTGACGAAGACTGTACCCTAGAAGCAGCAGGAGGAAGCGGGGACGTGGAACGGGCAATCTTCGGGCTGGCGGATCGCACAACTGTGTCAGCGAAAGTGAAGTCACTGTGGGTACTGGAATCCTTGGTAGGTCGAGTTGAGGTGAGTACCTTACTGTATGTACCCGCTGGGAGGACAGTGGGCTTTCGACTCGCCAACAACTTACGAGCGGCAGATGTTGATACCTTCTCCGTAACCCGGATTTGCTGGATTACCTTCTCATCCTTGTAGACAGGGCAGTCGCGAGAGGAAGCCGCATGGTCACGTTGCAGTTTAGGCAGTGAGGGGACGGAGGTGGGCAATCCCCCTCATGGGCGTCCCTACCACAAGTGACACACTTTGCTGCATTTGGGCAATGTTCACGGGTATGGTTGTACCTGTGGCATTGAAAACAGCGCGTTGGGTTAGGCACATAAGGTCGGACGGAGATGACTTCATACCCTGCTTTGACCTTCGACGGGAGGTCAACTCTGTCGAACGTCAAAAACACAGTACGAGTCGGTGTCAATTGGTTATCGACCTTTTTCATCACCCTGTGGACGGCTGTCACACCCTGATCGGACATATACGATTGGATGTCTTCATCAGACAACCCATCAAGGGATCTCGTAAAAACTACCCCCCGTGACGAGTTGAGTGTGCGGTGCGCTTCTACCTTAACTGGAAACATGTGCAACAACGTAGTACGTATCAGTTTTTGGGCTTGGAAGGCACTTTCCACTTCCAGCAACAATGTGCCATTGCGCTGACGTGAACAGGTTTTAACAGGGCCAGCAATTGCATCTACACCTTTCTGTATAACGAAAGGATTGACAGAATTGAAATCCTTTCCGTCGGTGCGAGAGACAACCAGAAATTTAGGTACATTAGGCAGAGTCTTTTTAGGCTGAGGCGAGTAACTTACGTTTATGGGTCAACGTCACAAAAGAAGATAAGGAAGTCATCGCGGAAGTGTCCCGCATGATTACCGACGTCTCCGATGGCGCGCTCCTTCCTAGTGGGGGCCCTCTCCGAGGGCTTACCCGCCTTAGGTGATTGTTCACACCTCAGGTCACACCTCCCGAGAACTGACGGAGGGACCAATCGGCACGTTCGGAAGGTACCAGCTCGGGTAATCACCCCTCCCTGGGCCTGGCCTTTACCAGGGGGTACGTACGTGCCCTACTTGTCTACCCGGGGCGGGGAATTACGCGTTACCCCGTCACCTGCTACGCACGAAAATGCGTGGGTCGGCCTTCAGACACGCACAGGGAGGAAAGAAGAAGAGGATAGGAAATGAAGAGAAAGAAGGAAGAAGTGTCTTAAACGCCGAAGCGGAGACTAATGAGGAGAAGAAGGCTAGGAGAGTACAAGGAGAGAAAGACAGAAAACAAAGGGTAAGAAAGGAAGGAACGAAGGAAGAAAAACCACAACAAGAACCACCGTAGCTCACGAAATATGCCCGTCTCCGGGCGAAGGCATAAACCGGGAGGGACAGTGAAGCAGCCTGGGGCAGAAGAAAGGCTGCTCCGGCTCGGGGCCCCGTGCGCGCCACACACGTACCCACAAAAGAACTGTGGGCCCCCTGGGGGGATAATTGACTGTGGAAGATCTGAGCTGCAAACTGCTGGCGTGGCGCAGGGGATAGCGTCACGCCGGCAGTTGGTGTTCGTGGTCTCTCACGGCAATATTTAAGCTCTTCTGAGGAGTTATGGAAATGGCAACATCACCCAGCTTGTCACAGGCAAGTAAGGCCTGTGAGTGTGCTAGGGATGACACCGTTATAAGGAGTGCCCCAGATCGCATTTTGGACTTGTCCTCCAGGTTCACTATGAAAAACAAAGGCTTCGTCATGAAATTCCCCATCAGCTGAACTACACACTAAGTAAGCCTCATCTTGCTGACAGGCCCTACATTCCTCCCATGACTTTGCGAGGGAAGGGAACAATTGGGAGTTATACTGTGCAACATTGTATTCACTTCTTCCTCTGTTAGAGACATCGGTTTAGCATTCAGCAATGCTATTACTGGGTCGTTTCATTGTGGTCCCACAAACAGCTAGGGAACTGTATGTCCACCCAAGCAAAGACCCGCTTGCCTGGGTAAGCCTAATACAACGGAGGTGCAGTAAGTTTATCAGAGGTTGCTCGCTAGCGACTGTTCAACCTCTACAGCCATGCATTTCCTTGACATGTAGCACACCTTGAGATGGAGCTTATAGGTTTGTACTATCCTCATGACCCAGGCAATTAAGCCTAGATCCCTGGGGTCTGAAACATACAACATTCCATGGTGTGTCAGACTGTTGGTGCGACAGTCCACCGATTGGGACCCAAGGTTCTCCGAGCCAGTATTCAGCAAATTAATGCTGACCCCCCTGAGGGGGCTGTGATTTGAACTAACTATCTGTCATCTTAACTTGATGAAAAAGTTCGTATATTTTGTATGCCTCAATATATGACAAATGGTCAATTTATTTATACAGTTGAATATTATAAAGGAAAAATTCCTAACAGGAAAAATATACATAAAAATAGATGAAGTCCACTTACCAGGCGAAGGGGCACAGGCAGTGATACATCTACATCTACATACATACTCCGCAATTCACCGTAAGGTGCGTGGCGGAGGGTACACTGTACCACTACTAGGCATTTCCTCTCTTATTCCACTCCGAAATTGAACGAGGAAAAAAAGAATGCCTATATGCCTCCGTACGAGCCCTAATTTCTCTTATCTTGTCTTTGTGATCTTTACGCGAAATGTAAGTAGGCGGCAGCAAGATCGTACTACACTCAGCTTCAAATTCCGGCCCTCTAAATTTACTTAACAGAAATTCACGAAAAGAACGTCGTCTTTCTTCCAGCGATCCCCAATTGAGTTGCCGGAGCATTTCCGTGACACTCGCGCATTGGTCGAACCTACCGGTAACAAATCTAGCTGCTCGCCTCTGAAACGCCTCTATGTCTTCCTTCAAACCGATCTGCTGCGGGTCCCAAACACTTGAGCAATACTCAAGACGTGGTCGTACAAGCGTTTTATACGCGGTCTCCTTTACAGGTGAAGTACATCTCCCCAAAATTCTCCCAATAAGCCGAAGTCGGCTGTCTGCCTTACTCACAACTGTCCTTACATGCTCGTTCCATTTCATATCACTCTGCAATGTTACGCCTAGATATTTGAACGACGCGACAGCATCAAGAAGCTCACTACTAATGCTGTATTCGAACATTATAGGATTGTTTTTTCTACTCATGCGCATCACCTTACATTTTTCTACATTGAGAGCTAGCTGCCATTCTTCGCACCAACTAGAAATTTTGTCTAAGTCATTCTGTATGATATTACAGTCAGTTAAAGACGACATCCTCCCATGCACCACAGCATCATCAGCAAACAGCCACAAATTACAACTTACTCCATCCATCAGATCATTTATATAGATAGAAAATAATAGTGGTCCTATCACACTCCCCTGGGGCACGCCTGACAATACACTCGTCTCTGATGAACACTCGCTGTCGAGAACAACGTATTGCTTTCTATTACTTAGGAAGTCTTACAGCCTGTCACAAATCTGTGAACCTATTCCATAAGCTCGTATATTCGTTAGCAGTCTGCAGTGTGGCACCAATGTCTAACGCCTTTTTGAAGTCGACAAAAACAATCCGCCTGTTGCCCTTCGTCCATGGCTCACAAGATGTCATGCGAGAAAAGGGCAAGCTGAGTTTCACATGAATGATGTTTCCTAAACCCGTGCTGATTCATAGAAAGAAGCTTTTCCGTTTCAAGGAAATTTACTATATTCGAATTGAGAATATGCTCCAAAATTCTACATGAAACCGATGTCAACGATATCAGCCTGTAATTGTATGGGTCAGTTCTCTTTCCTTTCTTATACACAGGAGTCACCTGCGCTTTTTTCAAATCACTAGGAACTTTGCGCTGAATTAAAGTTTCGCTATAAATGCAAGCAACAAGTAAACACACACGCACACAAGCTTTCGTAGCCTAGCTGCTTCGTCAGGCAGAAGGAAAGGAGAGGGAAAAGGAAATGATGAGGGTTTAAAGGAGTGGGTAACAAGTCATTCCAATCCCGGGACAGGAAAGACTTACCTTGGGGGGGGGGGGGGGGGGGGGGGGGAAAGGAGGGTAAACAAATACACACACACACACACACACACATTTACACAGACGCAAGTACACTTAGGCAGACATACTGTAGAACTGTAGAAAGCAAAGAAGTTAGACAGAGATGCCACTGGAGGCAAAGGCTTTGTCCAGAGAATCAAGGCAAAGACGCTAAAGATGGTGGGTGGGAATTGAAATTTAGCGGAGGTTGAGACCAGGTGGGCAACGCGAAGAGAGAATATGCTGAAGGGCTAGTTCCCATCTCCAGAGTTCTGAAGGATTGGTGTCGGTGGGAAGTATCCAGATAACCCGGACGGTGTAGCACTGTGCCAAGATGTGCTGGCCGTGCACCAGTGCGTGTTTAGCCACAGGGTGATCCTCGTTACCAACAAACACTGTCTGCCTGTGTCCATTCATGCGAATGGACAGTTTGTTGCTGGTCATTCCCACATAGAACGCTTCGCAGTGCAGGCATGTCAGTTGGTAGATCACGTGGGTACTATCGCAAGTGGCTCTGCCTTTGATCGTGTACACCTTCCGGGTTAGCTGTTAATAGCTGTTAATAGCTTTCACATCCCGCGGCTATCCTCCTAATCTGGTAGAGAAACAAATTGCCAGAGCTACTACCTCATCCCCCCAAATTCAGAACCTTCAACAGAAGAATCCCAGAAGTGCCCCTCTTGTCACCGGATACTTTCCGGGACTGGAGCGGACTCTAAATGTGGCTCTCCAGCAAGGATACGACTTCCTTAAATCCTGCCCCGAAATGAGATCCGTCCTTCATGACATCCTTCCTACTCCACCGAGAGTGTCTTTCCGCCGCCCACCTAACCTCCGTAACCTCCTAGTCCACCCCTATGAAATCCCCAAACCACCTTCCCTACCTTCTGGCTCCTACCCTTGTAACCGCCCCCGTTGTAAAACCTGCCCTATGCACCCTTCCACCACCACTTACTCCAGTCCCGTAACCCGGAAGGTGTACACGATCAAAGGCAGAGCCACTTGCGATAGTACCCACGTGATCTACCAACTGACATGCCTGCACTGCGAAGCGTTCTATGTGGGAATGACCAGCAACAAACTGTCCATTCGCATGAATGGACACAGGCAGACAGTGTTTGTTGGTAACGAGGATCACCCTGTGGCTAAACACGCATTGGTGCACGGCCAGCACATCTTGGCACAGTGCTACACCGTCCGGGTTATCTGGATACTTCCCACTGACACCAATCCTTCAGAACTCCGGAGATGGGAACTAGCCCTTCAGCATATTCTCTCTTCCCGTTGCCCACCTGGTCTCAACCTCCGCTAAATTTGAATTCCCACCCACCTTCTTAACATCTTTGCATCAGTTCTCTGGACAGAGCCTCTGCCTCAAGTGGTATCTCTGTCTAACTTCTTAACTTCTATAACTTAACTTCTTTGCTTTCTACAGTATGTCTGCCTAGGTGTACTTGTGTCTGTGTGAATGTGTGGGCATGTGTGCATTTGTTTACCCTCCATTTTTTCCCCCAAGGTAAGTCTTTCCTCTCCCGGGATTGGAATGGCTCCTTACCCCCTTCCTTAAAACCCTCATCATTTCCTTTTCCCTCTCCTTCCCTACTGCCTGAAGACGCAACTGGGTTGCGAAAGCTTGCGATTGTGTGTGTGTGTGTGTATTCATTTATTTATTTGTGATGCTGTCACACCTGTGCTCCTTCGCCTGGTGAGTAATCTTCGTCTATTTTTTATACTTTATATATATATATATATGAATAAATAAAAATAAAAACAAAAACAAAAGGGAAAGTTAGAAGACAGAAAAGATTTCGAAAGGTAACAGAACAATGATGAAAGTAATCGTTGAATTCAAATTTATGATACGAATATTATAGAGGAAAAATTCCTAACAGGAAAAATATATGTAAAAAATAGATGAAGTCCACTTACCAGGCGAAGGAGCACGGGCAGTGATAGCAACAAGTAAACACACAGACAGACACACACACACACACACACACACACACACACACACACACACACACTTTCGCAGCCTAGCTGCTTCGTCAGGCAGAATGGAAGGAGAGGGAAAAGGAAATGATGAGGGTTTTAAGGGAGTGGATAAGGAGTCATTCCAATCCCGGGACAGGAAAGACTTACCCCTGTGTTTCCACTGTGGGTGCCCTGGACATATCGTACGCTACTGCAGAGAGAGAAGGCAAGTGTTTGACGATTATTTTGCCACAAGACGTCAGCCATCAGACCAGTTCTATCCCAGGCAATCACCTGCTGATGAGTTCAGCTGACCTATGGGAAGAAGCCCATCACCATATCCTGGACGAGGTCACTCCCCGACTTGCTGTTGCCATTCACCATCACCATACAGAGGTACCAGTCGCTCCCCTAACTGCCATGCCCAGAAAAACTAAGCAAGGCGACCATCTACGGAGGTGAGGCTGCCACAGGCTGTTTTAACAGAATGTAGTCATAATGTCATCCTCAGATGGGACTTCCTTGAAGCATCCCAAGCTATCCTTGATTGTGGAAGATCTCAGCTGCAAATTAAGGACGTTGTTCCAACGGGTACACATAACACAGATTTTTCTGGGAAGTTATTTGCCATTGACAATGTGACAATCTCGCCGTTGACAATGAGAAGAGTTCCAGTCACAAACACAGATGACTGGTTAAATTGTGAAGTGCTTGTCGATAGTAAGAAGTTTATTATGCTCACAAAAGAAATTAACATATCAGTGGCTATCATAAGCATTATCGGTGGTCGAGGAGAGATTTGGATCACTAATTGTCACGAGCAGTCACAACTTACACCAAAAGGAATGTGTATCTGGACAGCTGAACCAATCCAGAACGGTGAGTTCAACGTCATCAACTTAGACTCATGCTCTGCTGTTAGTAAGGACAACACGCTGGAGGAAACAACCATGGAACTGCCAATAGGGCTCGGACTGACCAAGGAACAACACCAGTGCGTGTTAGCTACACTACACCAATTTTCAGGTGCATTCACACCCCAGCAGGAGAAAAGTCAGACGAAATGGCCCACAATAAGGCACCGTATCAATAGTGAAGATCATCCACCAATTAGCCAGCTTTCGTATAGTGTTGCCAGCTGAAAGATGGATAATTAGGAAGTGGAGAAGATGTTGCATGATGACATTATTCAACCTTCAGGATGTCCTTGGTCATCTCCAGTGGTCCTTGTAAAGAAGGATAGCACATGGCGTTTCTGTGTCGACTATTGGCGGTTGAACAAAATCACAAAGAAAGGTGTCTACCCATTGCCACGCACTGACGACACCTTAGACTGCTTGAAAGGAGCTACATACTTCTCAACTATTTTTTTACACTGCTTTTATTACATGTGATGGCCTCTATGAATTCAAAGTAATGCCATTTGGATTATGTAATACTCCGGCCACATTCAAACACATGATGGACAACTGCTTCGACACCTTAAGTGGACGACATATCTCTGCTATTTAGATGACATTGTCATTTTCTCAAAAACATTTGAAGAACACCTGAGTCGTCTCTCAACTGTGTTGACGTGTGTTCAAGCTGCAGGACTCCGCCTGAATCCAAAGAAGTCTATCTCTGTTGCCAAAGAGAGAAAAATCCTGGGGCACCTAAACAACGGAAATGATTTCCATCCTGATCCAGATGAAGAAAGCACAGTCACAAAATTTCCAACTTATGAGCACATAGGTGATGTGAGAAGTTTTCTTGGGCTGTGCTCATACTACTGATGTTTCATAAAAGGATTTTGTAACAAAGCATGTTCATTGCAAAACTTCTGCAGGGATACGCCAAGTTTTACTAGGATGAGACGAAAGAAAGCTTTCCTGACACTTAAGGAGGCTCTAACTTCTGCACCAGTTCTAGCCTTGTACAAGGAGAGTTCGGAAACTGAACTGCACACAGACGCCAGTGGTTATGGGCTTGGTGCAGTGCTTGTGCAAATTCAGGAAGGTGATGAAAAGCTGATAGCCTATGCATCAAGAGTACTCTCAAAGTCCGAAATAATCTACCCTACAACTGAAAAATAATGTCTCGCAGTTATCTGGGCTATCAACAAGTTTCGGCCGTATTTATTGGCAAATCATTCACCGTCATGACAGACCATCATTCTTTGTGTTGGCTGACTAGCTTGAAGGATCTATCAGATTGACTAGCAAGATGGGTACTAAGACTCCAAGAGTACGATGTCACAGTGGTATTCAAGAACGGGCGCAAACACAAGGATGCCTACTGCCTCTCAAGGAATCCATTAGTGGAACACAACAGCATGAACGAAATTTCAGCCCTCACTGAATTAGGTGACGTTACAGCTGAACAGAGGGAAGTCCAGTACTATTAATAACCATAGAGGCCTTGGAGAAAAGAGAACCAACCAATGTAGAGTTCCAGCTTATAAACGGGACATTGTATAAAAGCAACTACGATCCACTGGGCCCCAAATGGCTACTGGTCGTTCCAGCTGATCTCCACCCAGCTATAATCAAATATTTCCATGATGCTGAAATATCCGAACATCTGGGATGGACAGAATTAGACGCAGGTATTACTGGAAAGGATTCTACCGATCTGTAAAGCACTATGTGAGTCACTGTAAAGAGTGCCAGCGACGGAAGCACGTGCCGAAATTACCTCTAGGGCATCCCGTACCAATTCCACCAACCGCAGCTCCATTCCACCAAGTTGGGATCAATCTTTTATGGAGGCTCCCAAACTCAACAACCGGTAACCAATGGATAACAGTCTGCACTGACTACCTCACACACTACGCTGTCACCAAACCTGTGCCAACTGCAGAAGCTCCAGAGATCGCAAAATTCCTAGTAGAAGATTTTGTTTTTGAAGCATGGAGCACCAAGTGTGATGATATCTGATCGTGGAAAAGTATTCCAGTCAAAACTAGTATCAGAGGTACTGTCATGTTGCAACATTGTCCACAGAATGACAACTGCATAGCATCCTCAGACAAATGGTCTTACAGAATGTTTTAACAAGATGTTAGCAGATATGCTGTCAATGTACGTCGATGTCGAGCGGAAGGATTGTGATACAATTCTGCCAGTCATGACATTTGCTTGCAATACCTCAAGACAAGACACCACAGGCTTCACACCATTTTTCCTGCTCCATGGCCATGAAGCTGAGACAACAATGGATATGCTGTTCCCATTGCAACCGGATGACACTCAGGGTGACTATGTGAAACAGCTCATCACCAGGGTTGAAGAAGCAAGACTGCTGGCTCGCATACGAACACTGGACGCCCAGCAATATAATGACAAGCACTGACCTGTTGTGTACAGCCCAGGAGATCTGGTATGGATTTTTACCCCTGTACGGGAAGTTGGACTATCAGAAAAGTTATTTAAGTGATACTTTGGTCCGTATTGTGTCACGTCCGCCTGTCAGACGTCACATACGAAGTCGAGGATTATGAGCTGTCATTGAAACGACAAAAATGAAGAGACATTGTTCACGTCCTGCGCGTGAATCCTTACTACAATCCTCAAGAGCAGAAAGGTGAAAATGGCTTCTTGTTCAAGGAGTCTAAGGATGGTAATGATACTGATGAAACCATGACAGGAACATCTGTCGGTAATTGTGCAGTATGAAAGGATTCTCCAGAACTGCCATACAGAGGACCCAAGACAAGATCAAGATCCAGGACATTGCAGCTGGCTCCAAAGGAGACCTAACAGCAGGTCACTGTTCTCTCAGGAGAGGCAGCAATGCTGCGAACCCCAAGTTAACTAACTGCTGGCATGGCGCAAGGGATAGCGTCATCGATTGCAGTGCTGAAGATCGCCGATTCAATCCCGTTCACCGGCAAAAATTTATTTCTTTGTAATTAACATTTCCTGAATGTTCTACGTGTTTCTTACATTAACTATTCTTCTAATTTCGGGTACATTCTGTCTGGTATAAATAGCAGAGTACTCTGCCAAAGAGGCAGTCAGTGCTGCATGTATGATTCAGTTCTCAATAAACCTGCTTTCAGTGTAAGTGCTGTGTTCAGTTGCCTTCAAAGTCAAGCCTGCTTCCATTCCAACGTGACAATATTACTAGATGAATTTTGGGAGGTAACCAACAGGTAACATTCAATAGGCTAAAGATATATTGACATTCTAAATGTAAAATTTACTGATGCTATGACTCTTACCCGCTCTACTTTGAAGTTGTGAGATTTCGTAAGTACATACGACTTATAATTAGTAAAACTAACATTATTATAAAATGAAGTATACTGTAAATATATTGACCATGATTCATTTATCTATTAAATCAATAATTTTAGTTAATTTTATTAAAAAGATATTTTAACAAGAATGATGTAAGATTTGTAGCAGCTTTTTTTACCATATAAAAACACATTCTTACTTTGCAACAAGCTCATCAAGGTGGAACTTATTTGCAGTCTTCATGAGATCCAGTGTGAAAGAATCTCCTTGAGAAAAATCCACCAAGTCTGTGTATACCCACTTCAGAACTGCGAAACCCACTTCTGGTTCCAAGAAACTCCAATCTGGAAAGAGAAAAATAACCATTGTCAACCATAGACTAGAAAGATACCTCAAAAGGAGAGTGGGCCAATAAAAAAAGATCGATGAAGAAATATTTAGTAATAGAACACACTCGTGGTCGCAATTTTTTGCAAGGGCTAGTCCAAAAGTAAGGTCCAGTTAAAAAAATTCCAAAATCAAACATATTTCCAATGCAATTGTTTTATTGACATTCCTTCCGTCTTTATTTTTCTATATGATCTCTGTACTTATTTCGACATTTGTCATTGTTCAACAAGCTTTTCAATGCTTAAGTCATAGAAATCGGCTGCCTGCGGAGATAACCAGTCTTTAACAACTTCTTTCACTTAATCATCTGTGTCGAAGCACTTGCCACCAAGAAAGGTAGTGAATCATCGATCATCACGAATTTTTTTGTCAATAGCATGAACTAAATTGTCTGAAATCATGGATGGCGGCCAGAGCGTGGTGCATCGTGCAGATTTCCCTGAGCTTCAGTAAAGGCTCGCACCCACTTGTGCACTTTACTGTCACTCATTATGTTAGGACCGTACACTTCAGTAATCTGCCGATGGATTTCTTCAGCCGAAATGTTTCTTGCAAACAAAATCGCATCACTGCCCTTACTTCACAATTGGTGGGCTGATTGTCTTAAACATTGCGAAATGACATTATTAACAGCACACAGTAACAACAATACTGGCAGCATTTAAAGTGCAAGGTACGCCAGGAGTCTGCACACATAAATGTTTTGTCCTTGGCACCACTTTCAAATATTTACGGCAAATCTGACCTTACTTTTGGAATAACCCTCATATTTATTTTTAATGTGTTTTACCCTTGTGGAAATCCTCAGAAAGTCTGGAAAATAAATGAAATTGGGAGGAGGGGGGGGGGGGGCATAAAACTAAAAAGCCCAGTCTTAGCCTTCACAATCCCACTAAAAAATTAATAGAATGTTAACTGACCTTAAAATATCACATCAGGCGAGTTGAAATAAAACCGATGCTAGCCACCATCTGGCCGCGTCAAATCATAGAACTAGAATACGGTCGACAAAACCCATCAGAATCCTATAAAAACATAGGAACTATATAAGACATTAAGATGTGGTCCTATCCTGCATGACTGCAGGACGCTGCCAGATTCTGGCTAGCATCGGTTTTAATTCAACTCATCTGATGTGATATTTTAAGGTCAGTTAACATTCTATTACTTTTTAGTGGGATTGTGAACACTAAGATTGGGGTTTTAAGTTTTATGTCACCCATTTCATTTATTTTCCAGAATTTCTGAGGATGCCCCACAAGGGTGAAACATGGTAAAAATAAATAATTGCAACCACGACTGTCTTATTACTAAACACTAATTGGTTGCTGTGCAACCCTAATGGAGTGGAGAGTATTTTATTAAAGAAGAAATAACTTATTCACTGATTGTTCACGCACTTTTCTTTGATATATTTTGGGACATTTGAGAGATGTGATGACTTTTATTAAAGAGAATAAGCTTAGTATTACTTTCAATACTTCCTTGTTAAAATGCAAATAATATATCATCTAGCTGCTTAGCAATCCCAAGTCACTGAATTCCACCAAATAGAATGAGAAACTCTTGCTCCTTAGCAGCTAGAAGAGCATGCAAAATACCACCACTAAATAATCTCAAACCTATTAACTCTTAACTCACGACTTTTGGTCTCTCAGACCCCACAATAATTTTTTAAATCACCAAGAATAGTTCTTTTGGAATGCTTCTATACTCTACCATAATTAAATCGACAACCCTACAATGTTCAATAGTCAGTTCAATTATCGCATTCTTTGTTTGTTGGCAACCCACGTTGGGGTCTCATACACCATTCTGCTTGAATTACATACTTGTTTTCTTCACTGTAGTACAAAATGTGTTTGCTTGTCAGTTTAAAGACTGATAGTGTTACTAAGTGCTTGGAGGAAGACAGTGACAAAAATGAAAGAGAGAACTTCACAATAATCAATGATAATGGTAATGGGATCTTTCTGTTTCATTAGTAAAAAATCAAATGTGTTCTCAGTGGTGGTAAAAAAAAAAGGTAAGTATGTACAATAACCTTAGTAGTAAACATTAATGCTACAAAATTTAATATTTTGAACTATTTATGTCTTAAACAATGATTTAATCATAGGGGTTTCAGAGACCACACTCTCTAGATAAATTAACATTAGTCACCTTTTGAGTTAAGGATTAATTCACTACTCTTACCTTTGACTACCACTACACAACATTCCTCTCCCCACCCCTACCTCACATAAAACCTACCTAACAGACCTATAGCATTTACCACATCTTCAGAAAAATCACTTCCAGAGTCCACAGCATAAACAGATAGAAAACGAAGTTAAGAAACTTTATTCCAGGTGCCTTAATCCCTTAGAAATATCAGTCCTTTACTTACCTTTTCCCCCACTCCCAAAGTCAATCACACTAGACTTACTGTAGACCTTACTCCTACTAGTTTTTACAGTGAAACAATTAGTTTATGAACAACTCTACCTATTGGACTCAAACCTGGGACCTTTGCCTTTCGTGGGCAAGCGCTTTACCGATTGAGCTATCCCGACACGACTCACGATCCCACCTCACAACTTTACTTCTGCCCGTTTGGAAAGTAGGAGGCGAGGTACTGGCGGAAGTAAAGTTGTGAGGTGGGATCATGAGTCAGGTCGGGATAGCTCAGTCGGTAGAGTGCTTGCCCGTGAAAGGCAAAGGTACCAGGTTCGAGTCCTGGTTCTCGCACAATTTTAATCTGCCAGAAAGTTTCATATCAGCACATACTCTGCTGCAGAGTGAAAGTTTCATTTTATTGGACTCAATCCAAAATCAATAATGAACACTGTGACTCAATTCACTGTTCCATTTAACTCTCAAATTTCTCCCAAATCAGCCCATTAACATCTCAAAACTTTCTAACCTTGAATTTTGCCTCACCAACAATTCCCCAAAATCTCTCAACATGGAAACCTTAGTGATACCTGTCAAAAGAACTGAACTCCAACAACTAAAAACCAATTTCAATATTATAATCCTATCTGTCGACAGATGCTCTACCGCTCCGGTTTTGAACCTCTTGTTGTTGTTGTTGTTGTTGTTGTGTGTTTAAAGGGGACTCAACTGCTGGGTTATCAGTCCCCTGTTCCCAGCTAAGAGTTAACTTTTAAAAGTTTCCTTTTGTCGCTTAGTACTCAAAGTCCAGTATACTCCCAGTACAAAGAGACAGTCAATGGTAAAAGGACGTAACAAAGAACAAGACAAGTGTTGACAAAATAGACAGAAAACTAAAACAAGGCAGCGGAATCGTGTGGCTGGCTGATCACAAGGATAATACAGGATGAGCCAGCCACTCTGCAAACTTCAAAATCCTTAAATTAAAGCAAGTCTTAAACCGTAAAATGACAGCGGCCTATTGTTCTGGAGGGGTGAAGCCCGACAAGGCGGGCCTATAGGCCCCACCATTAAATAGACCAATAGAAGCCAGTTGCACGAATAAAACCTAAAACACGGTCGATCACAGAGACATCGTCAGATAAAATCAATGGGAGCTCACAAGGCAGCGTAAAAGCCTGCCTCAAGTCGGCTAAAAGTAAGCAGTCCACCAGAATGTGGACCACAGTCAATAGGGCACCACAACGGCAAGTTGGTGGGTCCTCTCTTCATAGAAGGTAGCCGTGTGTTAACCACGTATGTCCAATACGTAGTCTGCAGAGGACTACAGACTCCCTACGAGAGGCTCGCAGGGAGGATCTCCACACGGCTGTGGTGGACTTGACTGTACGCAGCTTGTTCGGAACGTTCAAAGCATCCCATTCCGAGGTCCAAATCCCCAGAACCTTACGGGTTAGTTGTAATCGTAGATCCCTTTCTTAAAGTCCTATCTTCAAGGGCCGTGATGTGGTGACCTGCTTGGCGAGGCAATCAACCCGTTCATTTCCTGGGATGCCTACGTGGCCTGGGGTCCAAAGGAAAACCACCGAACGTCCTGATTCGCTGAGGGTAAATATGGTGTCCTGAATGGACCGAACCAACTGGTGCTTTTGCATAAACTGGCCTAGCGCCATCAGCCCACTCAGGGAGTCACTACAGATAACTATGGACTCCCCGGGGCAGTTGCGGAAATGTGAAAGAGCGCGCGAGATGGCCACCAGCTCAGCTGTGAAAACGCTAGTCCCACAGGGTAGGGAATGCTGCTCAACGTGGTCACTATGAACATACGCGTACCCAGCACGTCCGTCCACAACGGAGCCGTCAGTGTAGACGACTTCTGCACCACGGAAAGTATCTACGAGTGCCTGGAACTTTCGACGAAGGACCATTGGCGAAACTGAGGCTTTCGAGTCACCGGACAAATCTAACCGAAGCTGGAAGCGAGGTACGAACCATGGAGGTGTAGGTGAAAGGTATCGGAATGTGGTAGGGATGGGAAGGGATGCGATGGACGAAAGAAGGGAACGAACACGAACCGCATTCGGGAGACCCGACCGTGGACGTCGTCGTGGGGAAGGGAGGACAGCAGCTGGGAACAGAAGCCTGTGGTTCGGGTGGTCAGGTGAGGCATGAATACGGGCGACATATGAAGCCAGTAGCTGCTGCCGGCGGATTCGGAGGGGGGGAACCCCAGCTTCAGCAAGGAGACTTGTCACGGGACTTGTACGGAAGGCACCCGTCGCTAAACGGACGCCACTATGGTGTACTGGGTCCAAGGCCTGCAATGCGGATGGGACTGCCGAACCATACACAAAGCTCCCGTAGTCTAACCGTGATTGTATCAGCGCTCTGTAGAGCTGCATAAGACTCGAACGAGCGGCTCCCCAACTAGTGTGGCTGAGGCAGCGTAAAAGATTGAGGTACCGCACGCACTTCTGCTTGAGCTGGCGAAGATGGGGCGCCCAAGTGAGCCGGCTGTCGAAGAGCATGCCAAGAAATCGGTGAGTCTCTTCGACACGAAGAAGTTCATCATATAAATATAGCTCTGGGTCCAAATGGACAGCTCGACGGCGGCAGAAGTGCATAACCCGGGTTTTAGATGGAGAAAACTGGAACCCATGGGTTGATGCCCACGACTGCGCTTTTCGAATGGCTCCCTGTAGACGCCTTTCAGCTACCCCAATGCTAGCTGAGTTGAAGTATAGGCAGAAGTCATCAGCGAACAAGGAGGAAGAAACCGACGACCCCACTGCCTCAGCAAGTCCATTAATGGCAATTAAAAATAGGGGTACACTAAGGACAGAGCCCTGTGGGACACCGTTCTCCTGGACGCGAGAGGAGCTGAGGGAAGTACCAACCCGTACTCGAAAAGATCGGAGGGAAAGGAAGTTCTGAATAAAAACTGGCAGCGGACCTCGCAAGCCCCAAGCGTGCAGTGTAGCCAGAATGTGGTGGCGCCAAGTGGTATCGTAGGCCTTCCCGAGGTCAAAAAAGACGGCAACAAGGTGCTCACACCTGCTAAATGCCGTACGAATGGCGGACTCCAGAGCCACTAAGTTGTCAACAGTGGAGCGGCATTGGCGGAAACCCCCTTGGCGTGGGGACAACAGACCCCGATGTTCAAGTACCCACATAAGCCGCTGGCTCACCATATGTTCGAATAGTTTGCACAGAACGTTGGTGAGGCTGATTGGGTGATAACTATCAGCCACCTGTGGATCAGCACCAGGTTTGATCACAGGAAGAACGATGCTTTCTCGCCATTGTGACGGGAAAGCCCCCTCCACCCATAAACGGTTAAACATGGCGAGAAGCTGGTGCTGAAACTCCACGGAAAGGTGCCGAATGAACTGGCTGTGGATCCTGTCCGGACCTGGAGAGGTATCGGGGCATGCAGCAAGGGCAGTGTCGAATTCCCATTTACTAAAAGCAGAGTTATACGATTCTGTTCGACGTGTGTGAAATGACAGCCGTCGCTGTTCTACCCGCTCTTTTAGTGCACGGAAGTCTGCACTGTATGCCGCAGTTGCGGAATTGTGAGCGTAATGCTCCGCCATATGCTCAGCAATGGCAGTGGCGTCAGTGCATACAGTACCCCTGATCCGTAAGCTGGGGATCGCTGCTGACGTGCGGTACCCAAAGAGGCGTCGAACGTGGGACCACACCTGAGATGGTGAAGCACGAGAGCCGATGCTGGTTACATACCTCTCCCAGCTGTCCTGTTTGCTCTGGCGAATGAGCTGTCGAGCTCGGGCCCGAAGCCGTTTGAAGGCTATCAGGTTGTCCACGGTGGAGTGGCGTCGATGGCGCTGTAGCGCTCGCCGACGCTCCCGGATGGCTGCAGCAATCTCTGGCGTCCACCAGGGCACAGACCTGCGCCGAGGGGTGCCAGAAGTGGTGGGAACAGTGGCCTCAGCGGCGGAAACGATAGCAGCAGTGACTTGACCAACCGCTATGTCCACATTGGCAGGCAATGGTACAGGAAAAGTAACAGTGGACGTATAATCCCGCCAATTAGCTCGACAGAGGGACCATCGAGGTGGGCTGCCTGCAGGTTGGAAGTGCAGGTGCGACACAAGGATAGGAAAATGGTCGCTGCCGCAAAGGTCATAATGGGTCCTCCAGCGAAAATGTGGGAGCAAAGTCGGACTACATAAAGAGAGGTCGATTGCCGAGTAAGTGCCTCGCGCCACGCAAAAATGCGTGGGGGCCCCAGTGTTTAAAAGACAGATGTCCTGCTGGGACAGAAGTGTCTCGACGTCCCTACCACGAACCATCGTCTGCGTTCCACCCCATAACGGGTGGTGGGCATTGAAATCCCCCAAGAGGAGAAATGGTGGGGGCAGTTGCGCTACCGCTGCAGCAACATCAGTAGTGGAGACGGTTGCATCCGGGGGAAGGTAAATGGAACAGACGGTGAATTCCTGTCCCGCTCGGATGCAAACAGCAACTGCCTCTAAGGTCGTTTGGAGAGGCACAGCAGCGCTAGGGACAGTTGCGAGGACGTAAACAGCGACACCACCCGAAGCCCTATCGCATGTATCGCGGTTACGGTAAAAGCCCCGATAGCCCCGAAGGGCTGGGGTCCTCTGAACAGGAAACCACGTTTCCTGCAGTGCTATACAAAACACCGGGATGTGGCATAACAACTGCTGCAACTCAGCTAAGCGGTGGAAGAAACCGCCGATATTCCATTGGAGAATAACTTTGTTGTCTTGCTGAGATGCCATAAATAGTAGCTGAGGAGCAGGTTAGTCCATTGCATCGCCGTCTGCCTTGTGTTCAGCATCAAGAGAGTCGTGATCCATAGGTTCTATTGGATCAGTAAGTGCAAGATCCTCATCCCTCATCCTCTGAACCAGAGGATGAGGGTATATGTGGCTTTGGAGCCACCAAGGGTTCTTTTTTTCTTGTTGATTTTTTCTTAGCCTCTCGCTGGCCCTTGGGTTTTAAGGGCCGGGAGGGCTTCTCAGGCATGGTCTCGGGGGCTGACGAAGAGCAGGAGGCCCTTCGGTCAGCAACAAGAGGATCCTGCAGCAATTTGCTGGGATCCTCTTTGCCATGTGGAGAAGCCTCGGAAGGGAGTGTCCCAAGGGACCCCTTCCGAGCGAGAGGGGCCAGAGAAGGCTTCTCCTTCTCCGACTTAGAGGTGGGGACTGGTGTCCCCAATGTTTGTGTGGTTGTTGCTCCCACTGTGAAAAGAGTGGGAGCCACTGAAGAGGAAGTGCCCCAGCTGGTAAGGGGGCAGGGGTAGTTGATTGGGCGTGGGAGCCCACTTGCAGTGGTTCAGTACGCGGTACTCGAGGCACTATGGATGACGATGAGGCTGCTGTGGCATAGGAAGTGGTCAGATGAACGGGATGGAGCTTTTGATATTTCCGTTTTGCTTCTGAGTAGGTCAGTCTGTCCCGGGTCTTGTATTCCATAATCTTCCGCTCCTGCTGCAATACTGAGCACGTAGATGAGCAAGGGGAGTGATGCTGGCCGCAGTTTACACATACTGGAGGAGGGGTGCAAGGGACGTTTGGATGGACTGCACGTCCGCACTCCCGACACTTAGGATTGGCATCGCATCGGGAGGACATGTGCCCAAACCTCCAGCACTTGAAACAACGCATAGGGGGAGGAACGTAGGGCTTTACGTCCATCACCTTGACCTTCTCGGGCAATGAATCACCCTCGAAAGCCAAGATGAAGGCACCGGTCGCGACCCTATTGTCCTTTGGACCCCTATGGACTCGCCGAATAAAATGTACTCCCCGGCGTTCCAAGTTAGCACGTAGTTCTTCATCAGACTGCAGCAACAGGTCTTTATGGAATATTATCCCCTGGACCATCTTGTGTGGCGTTATTGTTACGGAAACATCACCCAGCTTGTCACAGGCAAGCAAGGCCCGTGACTGGGCTGGGGATGACGTCGTAATTAAGACTGACCCAGAGCGCATCTTGGACATTCCTTCAACCTCACCGAACTTGTCTTCCAAGTTCTCCATGAAAAACAAGGGCTTTGTGTTCTTGAACGATTCTCCTTCATTACGGGTACAGACAAGGTATTTCGGAGCATAAGCCTCACCCTTCTGTTTTGCCCGACGTTCCTCCCATGGTGTAGCCAGGGAAGGGAACGTTTGGGGATCATACTCTACCGCATTAAAGTCATTCTTACCACGCTTTGAGACGCCATGTTTGCGTGTGGCGACGCTATTGAGTGCTCGTTTCATGTTCGTCCCACGAGCAGCTAGGGAACTAAAGGTCCACCCAGGCAGAGCCCCGCTTGCCTGGGTAAGCCTTATACAACTGAGGAGCGGCAGGTTCCTCAGAGGTTGCTCGCTAGCGGCTGTTCAACCTCAACAGCCATGCATCTCCTCGGCATGTAGCACACCTTGAGATTGAGGTTTTTTTTTTTTATAGAGGTTTGTACCGTCCTCGCGACCCGGGCGATGAAGCCAAGATCCCCGGGCTCTGAAACGTACAACGTTCCACCGTCGCGCCGAATGATGGTCGTTGAGGCACGCACAAAGCTTACGGTGTAGCGGACTGTTGGCGCGACACAGCCCACAGCTCAGGACCCCGGGTTCGCCAAGCCCGTACTCAGCAAATTAATGCTGAGCCCCTGAGGGGTTTGAACCTCTATCTGGTGCCCCGGTATCTCTGTTTACATCTGCACAAACAGTCTGCAAGTCACACTGAAGTGCATGGCAGAGAGTTCATCCAACTGCTTTTATGATATTTCTTTACAGTTCCACTCTCTAAGAGCTTGAAGGGAAAAAGGAACACCTAAAACCTCCTGGTTTAGATCTGATTTCTCTCATTTTATTATGATGATCATGTCTCCCTATGTAGGTGGGTGATAATGAAATATGTTAACATTCAGAAGAGAAAGTTGGTGAAAGAAATTTTGCAAATAGATCTCTCAGCAACAAATAACATCTTTCTTTTAATGAATTCCACCCTACATCTCTTCCAATAATGACCCCACTCTAAAAATACAGTGCCCCCCCTCTAGACTTGAGGTCCATTATAGAAACTCACTCTCCCATAACTGCCATTGCTACCTGGAACACCCCCCCCCCCCTCAAAAAAACAGTAACTATTTCCTCCACTGACTCAACAGTTCCCATTTACTTACCATCCTCTGCATTCCATAACAATATTGTGGCAACTAACGCTCCATGCTGCAACTGTGTGCTGTGCAGTTTTTCGAACTTACTTTAATCTCCACAGGGAGAAAATGAGAAAGACACCCACCAAAGCGATTCACAATTTCACACATTATTTTTGTGTCTTGAACGTTTTGTTCTTGTCTGCCATATACTCCGCAAGCCTGTTCCTACAAAAATCAAGTGCAAAACAGAGAGGTGTTTGGTAGCAGCACTTGGCAAACCCTACTCCCCTTCCAAATCCCTTTCCTGAGAGTAGAAGGGGGACCATGGGTTAAAGTGCCTGCTATTCATTGTAATGGGGCAGTCGACCACAGCCAGAGAAGAACAGCAGTTGAGTCCAGCTTGGCACTGACCATGTGCGATTTACCCCACATTTTCAAGTTACCAATTAGATGAGACTAACTACTACAATGCCAGTCTAGTGTGATTCATCTATCAGGGATCCTTTTACCCCACTGTGGAGACTTTTTTTTTACTTGCATTGCACAAGTAACATAGCAAAAGGATTCACCTCCCATACCATTCCTAAACGTACACCTTCTGCCTCTCCCACATTACTACACACAAATGTCACAAACAAATAAGGGCATGCCAATTTTTATTTTTTGTAACAGGTAGTAATTACCACATTATGTATCTGATTTTTTAAATAAATGTCTTAAATGTACTTGACTTTTATGTAATCCAATTTCCAAAATCAGATACTAGTAATAGTTTAAGTTGGCTAGTTTTAACCAGTTTCCATGCACACTGACACAGTCTTACATCCTTTTCTTTGTACAAAAAGATTTGCACTGGCCCCTCACAACCAACCTGATAGGTGCAGTCCGACCAACCAGAATTCCCTTTCTTTGTTCACTTTGTTGCACCCGCTGCAGCAGGTGCCTGTTGTAATGGGGCTACCGAGCCACCTACTGTCGGAGTGCTCTGCCTAGCTCACAAGCAGCATTCCCTGTCACATTGTACACAATGTCTTTGGATGATGAAATAACTGCAACGGTGCAATGCAAAGTTGCCTGCAGTAACACTGATGCCCTTTAATTGCAACAACTCAAAATGACGGTTCATAATGGTGGAAATTTTGTTTGCCTGTTTACGTACATACCCAGGAAAGAAACGGTTGGCTGGATTTACTGTGTTTTTAGAGCCACAGCTCTTAATGCGAAATCAAAGTTTCTTAGAACAAACAGTGCAGAATGATATGTCATCCTGTGCAGCTTGGTGTCACAGCAAGTGTGCGCTTTCAAGTGCTATTCATACCTCATGAAATCATGAGATGCTTCCCTCAGAATTGTCCAAATGCCTACATATGGAGACATGTAAAAAGTGCCTCCCACAGCATATCTCGTCTGCAAGTTGCATTTTCAAGACAACAAACTTAGACAATGGGGCTGATTAGGTCTACATCATTTTTATCTAGCACCCGTAGCCACTCCTTTGCCTTCCTCCCCCCACCCCACTGAGCAACCCATGCCTGCCTCTGCTTCTGTGGCTGCCCCCACCCCACGAAGAGTCTGGAGCAGCACATAACAGTAGCTGGGCACACCCCTCAGCTTCCACTCCACCCCGTGCCCCACTTGGCCTGCAGCCACTGGCCAGTCCCACGACACTGTTTGCTGGTACCACAGAACATTTTGGTGCTCAGCTCAGAAATGCTCACTACCAGGTTCCTCTGGCACTCCCCAAACTAGTGCAGTAGGTGGCAAAAGGCGTGGCAGGCTATCATGCTGTTGCGCTGCACCTTTTTTCTGCGACATACGCCACCCCAGTTTTTCCCCTCCATTTCTTGTGGATACTGGCTCTGACCTATACCCCCCCCCCCCTCCCACATGCTCCTCTCACTCCTTGTACTCTTAACAGCCACTAATGGCTTATTGTATAAACACTTACCACCACCACCACCACCACCACCACCACCACCAAGGCCATCACAGGTGCCGATTTTTCAGCCTTTTCCCTTCAGCACTTGTCTAAGTGCTACCTGACAGACCACACAAATTATTCTGCCTTTTGCTCCACTATACCCGTGGCATCTTTGTGAATGTCAAACAGGTCACCTAGACTGACCCCCTACTGAGCTCTTCTCCGATTACCCATCCACCTACAGCCCCCTGAGAGGTTTTCCACAACCCGATACATTAAATCATCACCAGTCCTGCCCCCCCCCCCCCCCCGCTACATTTACACCTGTCTCCCTCCTGCAACGCATGTTTTTGCTCAGACTAATATCAAGACTTTGATAACCACCGGTATTCTCCACATTTTGAAGAGTACTTTGTTCTCTCTGCTCCATTTTAGGCCGAATAAGGAGGGTTCTTGGAGGCCATGTGCTAATTACAGGGCACTCAACACCCTCACTATTCCGGATCATTACCCCATTCCTATCCACCGCTCACACTGAATTACGATCTCTGGCTGTATGATATTTACAAAGCTCAATTGCACAAAGGCCTTTAGGCAGATTCCACTGGCATCTGAAAACATTCAGAAGGTAGTGGTCATCATGCCCTTTCGGCTGTTTGATAGTAGTTTCACGATTTTTGGGTTATGGAACACTGCTCAAACATGTCAGAGGTTTCTGAATACCTTTAAGTGGTGTTACCAACTGCTTTGCACACCTTGCTGACATCTTGATTTTCTTAGCATCATGATCACTTGCATGAGGTATTCACACATCTTGAGGTCAAAGTAATTGTCAGCATGGACAAGTGTCTTTTCAGTGTTCCTGAGGTAGAATTCTTAGGACACTATGTCAGTAGCAGGTTCTGGTCAGTCCCCAACTAATTTCAGGCCATTCTCGGCTTTCTCCATTCCTCCACCTTCAAGAAGCTGTGGCATTTTTTGGGAATGCTAATTTTCTACCGAATTTTCATTAAGTCTGTTGCTGAAATTAAGGTCTCCCTTTTGGCTGAACTAAGGGACAACGAAACATCTAGTAGAAAGCCAGTTCAGAGGACAGTTTTCCAATGCAAAAGCTGCACTCACCGATGCAGTTCTTCTCCCCGATTCCCAACATGACGTACCGCTAGTGCTGGTAACAGACACCAGCCAATTAGCTATTGAAGCCATATTACAACATGTCTGCAGCTCTTTACAGCCCCTTGTTCCCCCCCCCCCCCCAAAAAAAAAATTTAACTGAGCCCACACAATGTGGGCCACATATGGCCACGAGCTTTAACACTTTGCGGTCTAGCTGCGAGCTATGCTCGCAGTGCCTGCACTAAGAGTTGCCGACGAGTGATGAGCTATGCTCACAGTGACATAAAAATGCACAGAAAACCAACTACGGGCTATACTCGCAGTTCATGGGTTCTGTTATGCAGCTTGATGGTTTAGTTATGCGAAAACGACAAAATGACACAGTCTGGTGTGCTAGAACCCCATACTAAGTCCCAGACCTTAAAGTGTAAATACTTGAGGCTTGCATTACTTTTGCCGCTCTGTGGAAGGCCACGTTTACACAACCTACACAGGTTTTTGCAGGAACCTCATCAACAATATTTCACCATGCAGTTTGAACTCCAGGAGTTCACCCAATTCTCCACAGAACACAACATGTCTCCGGCACGTATAACACTGGCCGACTGTCTCAATTGGGCGTGTTCCCTCAACACACCTTTCAATTATGATGTCCTCACTGTCACACACTCCAGTGATGCTGCTTTACATACTCTAAGCTGGCACACAATCCAGCCCGCACCTTTCCCTGCATCCAGTGTCCGATGCACATATGGTGTGACACACTGTTTGATGCACCAAACGCATAGTAACATCACCTGGCCATCCCTGCCAACAACATTCCTGTGCACGGCTTTCAACTCAAAGGCCCCGCACAACCTACCAAGCATGCCTCTGCTTATGTGCTCCAGGAGAAATTTTTCTGGCCAGGCGTGCAACGAGATTGTTCACTGTGGGACCGCACACGCATGAAGTTGTGTCAAGGCAAGGCAACATGTGCTAATTGTCTCTTTCCTGCCCAAGGTACACCATTTCTCTCTTGTAAATGTTGATACTGTCAGCTCACTACCATCTTCTAACAGTGCACAGCATCTACTAACCATTATCAATCCAAAAGAGACTATTGTGTGTGCTTTCATAACCATATGGGTTGCACAATTTGGCTGCCCCCACCACATCACATGTGATTGCGGTTGTCAATTTACTTCCTGACTATTTCAATATGGCACTGCCCCATGTGGCTCCCTTCTTCACTGCACAACTTATTACCACCCCACAGGAAAAGGCTCTATTGAGCAGCTTCATCACACCCTAAGAGTAGCACTTTCTTGGTATGATTATTTGTGAACATTGTCTTGCCTACGGTTCGCTAAGCTTGCCTGCTGTGTGTAAGCTGGATTCAAATGCTTCAGTAGCTGACCATATACCGCAGCCACTTGCACTACAAGGAAATTTTGTGGTGCCTTTTCCACGTTATTTACTGTTTCCAGCACCACCAGAATATGTCAACTACAGCAGCAAATGTTCCATCTACACCCAGTACCACCTGGGCACTACGCATTGGACTGCAACTTTGTCCACTGGACCTTGCCATAGGGTCACTTCACACTGCGAATGGACGCCCTACACTGGGACTCAAGTTTCTTCAGCTCTTAGACAAGGCCTTCAGTATCAAAGCCGCAGGCAAGCCCTCCATCCCACTGTGCCACACCCACTGACATGAGCCAGTGACACACCAGTTGCCACCCACTGCTCCATTCTGACCGACACCTTAAGAGTTGGTGGCACACACCCTCGCTCCCCTAACTGACTGACTCCACCAGCCATGTCCATCCCTGACGCACCAACCACACCAATGAGTCATGGCACTGATGAAACGGGCAAAGACTCTTCACTGTCCCAACCACAGCTATTGCCAGCTCTGCCCATCTTCTATGCATCTATCACAACCATGGGCCATGACACACCGCCGTCCTCACCCCCCCCCCCCCTGCATCAGGACCAGGCTTACCCCAGCAGACATCACACATGACAGCTGCAGAAAGAGAGAGAGAGAGAGAGAGAGAGAGAGAGAGAGAGAGAGAGAGAGAGAGAGAGAGAGAGAGAATTGCTCAAGTGTTTGTGATACCAACCACATCCATTTAAAGAAAGACAGAAGCAATTCAGTGGTGAGCTGCTAGGTTTGTTACTGGCAAGTTCGATCAATGCACAAGTGTTACATAAATGCTTTGGGAACTAAGTGCAATCACTGGAGGAAATTTAGAGGGTCAAAATTTGAAGCTGACTGCATAATGTTTACACTGCCACCAACTTACATTATGCATAAAAACTATAAAGATAAAATAGAGCTTGTATGGAGGCATACATCCTTTCATTTTTCCCCTTTCATATCTGGTGTCCTTTCACTGAGCAATAAAAACATCGCAGATAAAACTGAGTTAGCAGTTAAGACATTTGTCACCTAGTACCAAAGGAAGAACATCAGGAATATTAAAATTCTGCTTCACTACTGTTAGGCAAGGACAATCTAAAAAGATGTGAACCACTGTCAAATGCGAAACAGTGGCACTGAGGAGGGTCCTCATGACAGACAATGTTTGTGAGTCACCGAAGTAAGGCCAATCCAGAGCCAGCAAAGGATGACAAGGTCCTTTTGACAGACCCACAT
Organism: Locusta migratoria; assembly: GCA_026315105.1. Classification (NCBI taxonomy): domain Eukaryota; kingdom Metazoa; phylum Arthropoda; class Insecta; order Orthoptera; family Acrididae; genus Locusta; species Locusta migratoria. The sequence goes on along the minus strand of CM048751.1, from coordinate 165,709,328 downwards.
GGAGGATCTCCATACATTTGTTTTCTCCTTTATTGTATGCAATTTGATACAGCTATGATCTGCCTTTCAGAAATTCAAACCCAAAATATTTGTGGTTTAATACCAATCAGAGATTAGATAATAGTATCAGATCTCAACATCAGTTTAGTGGTAGCCTGTTTGCCTAGTCTGTTAGAGAGTCCATCTCCTGGTACCCTAATGCATCCTGGGGACCATACAACAACCAGATGGATGTGCAGATTGTTTGAGGGTGTAGACAGGCTCCTGGATAGTTGTTACCAAAGGACAGTAGGGTTAACACCAATTTATAGTTTGCAAGCCCCTGAACGAGTCACTGCGAATAAGGAAAAACTCACTGAAGCAAGAATGAATATGCTCAAGAGCACAAGAGATGAGCATTGGCTATGCACTGCAAAAACTGCAGCCATCCGGAAAGAAACACTGTTCAGTAAGTTGTGTGTCAGCGTAAGTGAAGCCGATGTGATCATCAACCATCAAGCCCTGGTACGAATTTAGAATGCAGAGAAATTGCCAGTGGAGGGACTCAGTGTGAACTGAATCTTTTTGGCCTTTTGACAATTCCAAGGTGAAGTTATGGTCAGGGTATTGTAGTGGAACAAGCAAAATTGCGGGTTCCAGTGGGTAAAGCATCGTGTAAGAAAAGGCTGTCATAAAAGAACAGTTATTGTTATTTTAAAATGTTAGATTTAGTTACGACTCATACACTGTGTTCAGGATTTTCGATCTTTTAAGCAGATAGCATGGTGCACAACTGATGAGTGCTGGATGTGTCACAGACATTAACTATGCAGTGAAGTGGACGGAGTAAAACATCATGGAGAAAGGTGAAATCCATGGAAAATTAAAAACAATATTTGTTTATAAAAGGACAAATGAAAACTTAATTAGTTACAGAAATATGGTGAGCCTAGAAAGTCTATGGCTAAGGGACATGTTAAAATAGTTTGATGTGACTATAGTGAATTGTCGTTGTCGTTTTCTTCTTCTTCTTCTTTCTTCTTCTTCTTCTCCTCCTTCTTCAGTCTGCAGACTGGTTTGATGCAGCTCTCCACGCTGCCCTGTCCTGTGCAAGTCTTTTCATCTGAGCATACATTCGACAGCCTACATCCTTCTGAATCTGCTTATTGTATTTATCCCTCAGCCTCCCTCTATGATTTTTACCCCACACACTTCCTTCTTTTTTTTCCGCACAACTACTAAGGTCATTAGCGCTCAAATCAAACCCGGGATAAACCCAAGGATAAAAAGACTATAAAAACAGCTAAAAACCTTGGAATAAAAAACAACAAAGTGAAGAGCTAAATGTCCCTTGACAAATTCGTCAAATTGATAAAATCCAATACTCGAGCAACAGCCCGCACATCAGCTAAAATTTCTTCCAATGTGTCCGGCAGATGTAGTGCAAGCCGAACAGGAGTAAAATTTGAACACGACAATAAACATGGCGCACTGACAGCGGGTGGCCACAGGAACCTAACGGTGCGGGGTCACCACTGAGCAAGTGGCTGTGGCTGAACCGGCAATGTCCGATCTGCAACCGGGCCAAGATGATTATTTCTCGTCGCGAGCGGCGTGATGAGGTCATCCAAGCGACCGGGAGTGGTTTAATGGTCCGGAGCTTATTATTAGTAAGTGAAGACCACACATTATGCTATGACGATATAAGGCGCCGCGAAAGAGACCCTTGAATATCGTGCGATGGGACATAGTACGTAGCTGTCCGACGTAAGAAAGTTGCAGCCTTGGCAGCAGCATCAGCAGCCTCGTTACCAGGCACGCCTGTGTGGCCAGGTACCCACAGGAGGTGAACACGAGGGCCGTCAGAAGCTAATAACTGAAGGGAGCGGTTGATTCGGTGCACAATACAATGGGCTGTAAAGGGGTCGCTCAGACTCTTGATGGCACTGAGGGAGTCAGAGCAGAGAACATAAGGAGGAGAACGGTGTCGACGGATGAAGAGTACAGTCTGGTAGAGGGCAAAACGCTCCGCTGTGAAATTCGAGCAGTGGGCATTAAGCCTGTACTGGTAACAGTCATTCCCGACAACAAACGCACATCCGACACCGTCATTGGTCTTTGAGCCACCCGTATATATGAAAACTGAATTTTCGAGCCGTGCACAGAGTTCAAGAAACCGCGAGCAGTATAAAGCATCCAAAGTGCTCTCCTTCGGGAGTGAGGCGAGTTCGAGGTGAACGCGAACTTGAGCCGGAAGCCAAGGTGGCACTGGGCTCTCAGCTATTTGAAATGTGGAAGGGAGAGTAAAATTGAGCTACCGAAGCAAGCATCGAAAACTGACTCCAGGAGGGAGCAGGGCAATCGCATACAGCCCATATTGGCTACCGAAGGAGTCGTTAACGAACGATGGATGGGAAGGATGGTGAGGCATCGAAAACAAACGGCATGCATACCGACACAGTAATATGTCGTGTCGATAGGTTAAAGGTAATTCGGCAGCTTCGGCATATAGGCTGTCAACAGGGCTTGTGTAAAAAGCTCCTATCGCCAGGCATAACCCCCGATGGTGAATCGAGTTTAGGCGGCGTAAAATGGATGGCCGTGCGGAAGAGTAAATGAAGCTTCTGTAATCCAATTTCGAGCGGACAGTGGACTTGTAGAGGTGAAGTAGGACGGTTCGATCCGCACCCCATGACGTGCAGCTAAGGACACGGAGGAAGTTAAGGGAACGAATACACCGGCCAGCCAGATATGACACATGCGGGGACCAGCAGAGTTTCCTGTCCAATATTAGCCCTAGAAATTTCGTTGTCTCCACGAAAGGCAGAGTAACGGGGCCAACATGGAGAGACGGTGGAGGGAACTCTGTATCTCCAGAAATTTATACAGACTGTCTTCTCACTGGAGAACCAGAAGCCATTGGCAACACTCCAAGAGTAAAGACGGTCGAGATAACGCTGAAGACAGCATTCCAGGAGACATGTTCTCTGGGCACTGCAGTAAATCACGAAGTCGTCCACAAAAAGGGAGCCAGAGACGTCGGCCGGAAGACAATTCATAATTGGATTAATTGCTATGACGAAAAGTGCCACGCTCAACACAGATCCTTGTGACACCCCATTCTCCTGGCAGAAGGTGTCCAACAGAACAGAGCCCACTCATACACGGAACCTTCGATCTAGTAAAAATGCTTGGATAAAAATGGGGAGGTGGCCGCGAAAGCCCCATGTATGGAGCGTGCGGAGAATTCCCAGCCTCCAACAGATGTCATAAGCCTTCTCCAAATCAAAAACACAGCCACCGACTGGCGCTTACGCAAATAATTATCCATAATATAGGTCGACAAGGTAACGAGGTGGTCGATAGCAGAACGATGCCTACGAAATCCGCATTGGACTTTGGTAAGGAGAAGGCGAGATTTGAGTAGCCAAATCAGCTTGCAAATGCAGCTGCTGAGAGAAATGGGGCGATAACTTGAAGGAAGATGTTTGTCCTTCCCTGGTTTTGGTATGGGAACAACAATTGCTTCACGCCAGCGTGTGGGGACCTGACCTTCAATCCATATGCGATTATAAGTGCGGAGGAGAAAATATTTACCCGCAAGAGAAAGGTTTTTCAGCATCTGTATATGAATTGTATCAGGCCCTGGAGCAGAAGATCGGGACACAGAGAGCACGTTCAAGCTCCTGCATGGTGAAGATGGCATTGTAACTTTCCCGATTGAGAGATTGGAAGGAAGGTGGCCATGCCTCTTCTGTCTGTTTTCCAGGGAGAAAGGCAGGGTGATAGTGTGTTGAGCTCGAGACTTCTGAAAAAGATTGACCTAAAGCATTGGATATAGCGGCTGGATCTACGAAGATTTCATTTGCGACGGTCAAGCCAGGAATTGGGGAGTGGACCTTTGTGCCAGATAACCGGCGCAGGCCCGCCCAACAACAGAAGAAGAAGTAAGTCTGTTAAATCAACTAGTAAAAGCAATCCAGCAGGCCCGTTTGCTTTCCTTGATGACTTGACGGCATTGCGCTCATAGACGTTTGTAACTGATACAGTTCGCCAACGTTGGGTGGTGGCGAAAGGTGCGTAGAGCACGTCTCTGGGGAAGTCTTCACCAGGGGACTGGGACTCGACGTGGACAAGACGAAGTGCGTGGAATGGAATATTCGGCAGCATTGACAATGACTTCCGTGAGGTATTCGACCTGACAGTCACAGCTGGGGAAGTTCCCATCATGGAAAACCGCCAGTAAGGAGAACAGTCCCCAGTCAGCTTTCGAGATGTTCCAACTAGTGGAACCCAGAGGTAGGGTATGGTGAAGGAGATGAATTATGCAGGGGAAATGGTCGCTCAAGTATGTATCAGAGAGAGCATACCACTCAAAACGATGCGCAAGTGGAGCAGTACATATCGAGAGGTCCAAGTGAGAGTAGGTATGCGTCTTATCAGAAAGAAAGGTTGGTGCACCTGTGTTTAGGCAGACAAGATTAAGATGGTTGAGAATGTCCGCTAAAAGGGAGCCTCTCTGGCAAGAGGCCGGAGAACCCCTTAGGGGGTGGTGGGCATTGAAATCGCCTATCAACAAAAAGGGGGAAGGAAGTACAAGGTGCAGCACATCTGCCCTAGTAAAGGCAGAAGACGATGGAGTATAGATGTTACAAAGGGAAAAGGAAAAGGGGGGAAGAATGATGCCTGTAGTTGAGTGTGCAGTGGAATAGGATGGTAGTATATGTCATCTCTAATGAGCAACGTAACCCCTCCATGGGCTGCAATACCCTCCACAGGGGGCAGGTCAAAACGCACTGAAGTATATTGTGAAAAAACTATGTCGTCGCGTGGGCGCAACTTCATTTCTTTAAGTCCGACCACAAATGCTCGGTGCAGTCTGAGTAGGAGTTTCAATTCATCTCTGTTGGAACGAATGCCGCAAATATTCCATTGAAGGAGATCCATAAGGTGAGAAGATAGAGAAGAAAAGCGAGGGGGAGATCACCTCGCTGGCCACTGAGGGTCTGACTTCAAGGGAACGCTGCTACTGGAATCTGTAGGTAAAGGGTCATGTTCCATCGCTTCATCTGGAGTTTCCGCCACCCGCCTGGATTTAAAGGCAGGGGCAGCTTCCTCCGCCAGTCGAGGGCCGGATGATCGGCCAGCAGTAGCGCGCTCCGGAGAGGCAGAGGAAGACCGAGTGGTGCCACTGCTAGATGGCGTGACAGTCAAGTCGCACTGTGGCGGGGAAGGAGAGGAACTCTTTTTCTGTGCCTTCTTAGAGGAATGACGATGAGTTGTAAGCGCAGACGTAGGTTGTGCAGGCTCAGATCTCAAGAAATCTTCACAGACAGGCTCTTTCTTGGAAGTCTGGGCATCCGATTTAGACGCCCGTGATTTGGGAGGAGCTGCTGATGACTGTGTTTTTTGGTGAGAGGAAGTGAGTGGAGAGGTTGATCGGGCAATCTTTGGACTGTCCGATCCGACAACCGTGTCGCTAAAAGTAAGGTCACATGGGTCACATGTATGTATGGCAACCTCCTTAGTAGGGCGAGGAGAGGCAAGGACAGCACTGTATTTACCCGCTGGGAGCTCAGCGGGCTTTCGACTAGCTAGTATCTTCCGCGCAGCAGAGGTCTAAACTTTTTCGCGTACTCGTATTTCTTGGATTACCCGCTCCTCCTTGTAAACAGGGCAGTCTCTAGATGAAGCAGCATGGTCGCCCATGCAGTTGATGCAGTGAGGGGATGGAGGTGGACAGTCTCCCTCATGACCGTCCCTGCCGCAGGCGACGCATTTGGCTGCATGAGGGCAAGACTCACGGGTATGATTATATCTGTGGCACTGGTAACAATGTGTGGGATTCGGGATACAGGGGCGAACTGATATAATTTCGTAGCCTGCTTTGATTTTGGAAGGGAAATCCACCTTGTCAAAAGTAAAAAATACGGTTTGGGTTGGTATCAAACCTGTATCAGCTGTTTTCATAACTCTATGGACAGCTATGACGCCCTGATCAGTCAAATAGTCCTTTATTTCTTTGTCCGATAACCCGTTGAGGGATCGAGAATGGACCACCCCACGTGACGAGTTAAGGGTACGGTGGGCTTCGACTTTTACTGGGATGGTGTGCAAAAGCGTGGCTCGGATCAGTTTTTGAGCCTGAAATGCATTATCTGTTTCTAACAGCAAACTCCCATTACGTTGACGAGAACATTTCTTCAACGGACCTGCAATGGCATCTACACCCTTCTGAATTATGAAGGGATTGACCTTGGAGAAATCATGACCATCAGTACGGGTAACAATGAGAAACTAAGGAACGTTAGGTAGTATTTTCTTAGTTTGAGGGGCATCCAACTTTCGTTTTTGGGTCGAAGTCAAAAGGGAAGAGAGAGGTCATTGCGGAAGTGTCCCCCATGATTACCAGCGTCTCCGATGGCACGCTCCTTCCTAATGGGGAACCCTCACTGAGGGCTCACCCGCCTTAGGTGATTGTCCACAGCTCAGGTCACACCTCCCGAGAAACGGACGGAGGGACCAATCGGCACGGTCGGAAGGTTACAGCTCTGGTAATCACCCCTCCCTGGACCTGGCGTTTACCAGGGGGTACGTACGTGCCCTACTTGTCTACCCGGGGTGGGGAATTACGCGTTACCCCGTCACCTGCTACGCATGTTGATGCGTGGGTCGGCCTTCAGATACACACAGGGAGGAAGGAAGAAGAATAGAGGATGGGAAGAGGGAGATAGAAAAGTGAGAAAAGGGAGAATCTCAAACGCTGAAGCAGAGATGGTATGGATGACTAGAAGGTAGGATCAAAAGAGTAAGAAGGAGGAGAGGAAAAAGCGAGTGAAAGGAACGAAGGACCTTAGGAAAAGGAAAGCTTAGAAAAGGAGATGACCTACAGTTACTCAGACACCCGTTTCCGGGCAAAGGCATGAACCAGGGAGGAGTGTGAAGCAGCCTGGGGAGGAAGAAAGGCTACTTCGGCTCAGGGCCCCGTGCGCGCCACACACGTACCCACAAAAGAGCTGTGGGCCCCCTGGGGGGACACTTCCTTCTAATGCTAAGTTGACAATTGTGTCCTACCATCCTATCCCTTCTCTTAGTCAGGATATGCCAGATACTCCTTTCCTCTGCAATTTGGTTAAGCACCTCCTGATTAGTTACATGATCTACCCATCTGATCATCATTCGTCTGTATCACCACATTTCAAAAGCTATCATCTTTTAGTCTGAACTCCTTATCGTCCACTACACTCCAGACAAATGCTTTCAGAAAGGACTTCCTAACATTTAAATTAATATTGGATGTTAACAAGTTTCGCTTCTTTAGAAACGCTTTTCTTACCATAGCCATTCTGCATTTTATATCTTCTCTACTTCGGCCATCAGAAGTTATTTTGCTACCCAAATGAAACTCACCTACTACTTTTATTGTCTCATTGCCTAATCTAATTACTTCAGCATCACCTGATTTTCTGATCTCACATTCCATTACCCTCGTTTTACTCTTGTTACTGTCAACTGCTCTTCCAGATCTTTTTGCCTTTTAGTAGTTTTGATTTTTATAACATTTTGCATTCTGGCTATTTTTCTGCAGCTTTTGTTGAATTATAGCTTGTTTTAATGACAATTACCACATTGACCTATTAATAAATTCCCGAGAAATTTAATTATATTTTTTTCTTAAAATGTATTTCCTTTTTTGTGTTTGATTTAACTATATAATTACTGCCTTAAACCTATTAATTTTCCATTGAGCTATCTGGCTAATTAATCATAAATTCCTGCGAATTTATGAATTTCGTGAATATTGCCGGCAATATTCCCTATGAATATTTCCTCAATTTTAAATTCCCACGAATTTCACAACAGTACATCACCTTAAGCTTTTTAGACAACAAATCAGACTCTGAGTTCAAAATGAAGGTAACATTGGCAATCTTGTTGTCCGAAGGCTCCCTGTTGACATGCCAGATGAAGTAAACAGCTTGTCACTGTAGGTTGGCATGCAACTCATCATCGGTTGCAAAATGAGATTATGGAATATAATCCCTTGGACCGATAAGCCTTATTTCATAAAAATTTAGTTGACAAGAAACTCAGTTGAGAGTTCTGGGTGGATCATAAATTATTTCTTACATCTTGGCTAACATATGTAAGTTCTAGTTTTCATCTCATAAGGAGACCACATGGGTATCAGATTTTAGAATTTCTTCATATTTATGGTACGTGAATTCAGAACTTAGATGACGATCAGTCTAAGCAATTTGACAGAACTCTAAAAAATTCTCTAGAAAATCAACTAAGTTTGAAGTACATATAAGTACTAAGTACCTGTCGGTGTAGCTCAGGTGGCAGTGTTCTGGCCTAACACTATAGAGTTGGTGGTTCGGATCCCACTCTGACACACATTTTTTTTCGTTTTTGAATTAAGTTATATAAGACATTCTAGTATCTCTAATTCCTCATGTTCTCATGTACATGAGAACATTGTCATCACCTGAAGCAATAATTGAGTAGGTTAGCTGCTTGAAAGCTAATAGTAACTATGGAGATGATATTTCAAAAACAGCATCGAAGCTATTCATAAACAGAACAATCAAAGACTACCGTCGTCACTAATAGTAAAGCCAATGCTGTAAAAAATGTAATTTAAGTTTTTTTAAAAGAAAACATCATTATTAACAACCTTTTATAAAGTAGAGAAAATTACAAATATACAAAAACACATGCATTTTTCATAAAAATTACCATTAGATATTAAAATTGTATAAGTATTCAAACACAACGAAAAGAAAAAAAACCTGTCGGCAGAATTCGAAGCATGGACCCTACAGTTTTAAGGCCACAACGCTACCACCTGAGCTACACCGACATACACTACTGATATTTACATGTATTTGCAAAACTGTAAAGTTCTTTTTCTTGATAGTTTTTGAGAGTTGCATCAAATGACTTAGGCTGATTGTTATTTGAGTTCTAAACTTAATGTACCATAAGTATCAAAAAATTCTGAAATCTGATACCCATGTGGTCTCCTTGTCAGTAGTTTGTTACAAACGAAAACAAACAGTGAAGATTGGTTTGAGCACCACATTGCTTTACAAGGCATGGTCACTGCCTTCCTCTGACTTTTGAACTGACTTACCCAATCAGTTATAAGGGGACCTACAGTTTAATGTGGATTCCAAACCATGGTGCTAATTAACTTTTTACACATCAGCAACATTGCCAGAGGTGAAAGAAGTGAAAAGCAACAGAAAAATCCTAGGAACAGGATTCAAACCCACAACCTTTGCATTCATCGTCTAGCACTGTGCTACTGAGCCACAAGTGTACAAACTAGTGAATAATAAGAAACACCTACCCTTTTTGTTACCTTCACTGTAGTTGATAATTATACAACCAAGATTGAATCTGGTTATCTCTGAATAGTTCACAACAGCAGAAACAGCATAAATTTTCCTACACTTCTTCACAAGAAATCAATACTTGTTTTCATCACACCAAATGACATTTTTCTTGCCTTTGTTGAATGGCAAAGTTTCAGACGCCATTTTTGTTATTACAGGAAGTACAAAAATTAGTATATAAAGTTTTGTTGATATTAGTTTACCTAAGCTGTCAGACAATGACCCCCAGTGTTCACTTCGAGCTTCCAATACAAGACGGTGGGCAGGTACCAATCTTCCATTCAGTTTCACCTTTATATCACTGAAAAATAAAAACCATTTAAAATTATATTCTAACAGTAAACCACAAAATGTTTTGTAGTACACTAAATTAAAAAATGGAAAAATAGATTATCTGGAACTATTCAGGCAGTGTTAACCACAGTTAAATTCTAGTTTAGGTAATACTAGTGTCTTACTGATGTGTGAAAGTTTGTAGTGAAAGGCAGGACTCCAGAAGTTTTGTTGGGAGAGCCAATGAAAATGAGTCAGATACACTGAAGGAATATGACTTTAATTTAAATGACATTCACACCAAAATTCATTATAAAAAGATAATAAATTTGAGCTATTTCCTACGAATGTGTCACTATTCTGCTACAAAAAATATTCATGTCGTCACAAGTTAACAGAACAGTACAACAAGTCAAAAAAATTTTCAATGATTGCTACCAAGATCTGCACATCAATGTGAAGCTAATGTCATTTAATCTAGAATTCAAGTGTAAACCACAGTTATACAGTTATTTACATGCACCACTGCAAAACCTCTCATTTGGAACTCTTGTAGCATAAGCCATCTGAAACCCAGCTCTTGTGGTGAGAACCATCTATAGCCACATCGAACACGTGGAAAAAGATACGGATTTTGAGTTTTTGTTGAGATGCTGGGGAAAATGACAGAACTCATGTCACTCTGAATTCAGTTTTTTACTTCATGGAAAATATTGTTATGCAATTGAGTAGCAAATTGGAAAATGTGCCCTTAAAAGGGAGTAAATAATTTCAATTAATGATGAAAATTCTCCTCAGAGATGATAAATATTGTTGAAACGAGATAGAATGGCTGGCCAGTACTTACCTTTGTGCTGTACCGCCGATAGTAACACAAATGAAGAAACAGAAAAAAGGACAAGCTTTTGGAACACAGTTCCTTCATCAGATGGGAGAGAAGGGAAGAAGAAAGGATGGGAACAGAAGGGAAAGGTAATTCACGACTTAGGTCGTGAAGGTGGTGTTTCGGGAGTGTGGACGTCAGCGGTACTGCAGGTATGTTCTGAGCCAAGCCAGAGACGATAAATATAACCAAAGAGGAAAGATCAAGTGTAAAAAGAGAAGAGAAGATGAGTGAAATGAATGATGAGGGGTGTAGGAGGGGTGGGGGGCACGCACACACACACACACACACACACACACACACACACACACACACACACGGGGAGAGAGAGAGAGAGAGAGAGAGAGAGAGAGAGAGAGAGAGAGAGAGAGAGAGAGAGGGGGGGGGGTAATGAATAGGTGAGCTGAGGATGGAGGAAGGGGAGGGGTTAGCGTACATTTAGGCCAGGGGGGGGTGGCGGAAGGAGAGGAAATGTTGGAGGGCAAGTTCCCACCTCCGTAGCTCTGAGGGACTGGTGTTTGTTGGTACTATCCAAATGGCACGTGTGGTGTAACATGTGCCCAGGTCCCTGGAGTTATGCTGGAAGGCATGTTCTGCCACAGGATATTGGGTGTCCCCCAGGCGAACAGTCCGGCTGTGCCCATTCATCTGCTCAGCCAATTTGTTAGTAGTCATACCAACATAAAAGGCTGAACAGTGGACACATGTCAGCTGGTATATGACATGTGTTGCCTCGCATGTGGCCCTGCCTTGAATCGGGTAGGTTTTTCCTGTGGTGGGGCTGGAGTATGTGGTAGTGGGAGGATCGTGAACTACCTTTCCCTTCTGTTCCCATTTTTTCTTCTTCCCTTCTATCCCACCCAATGAAGGAACTGTGTCCCGAAAGCTTGTTCTTTTTGTCCCCTTTTTTCTGTTTCTTCATTTGAGTTACTATCGGCAGTACAGTAAATAATTTCACAACTACAGGGTCCGGCAAAAAATCTCCCACATTTGATGCAGCCAGCGTGCAAGTTGTGAGGATATTGATGTGGTATGTGTTTCGTTTGGCTGCATTGTTGTTGCCATTTTCAATGTGTGCCATGGCATGGCTTGGTGAGCATTTGGTGTTTGTTGTGGAATTTATTCGTAATGGTGGTTCTGTTGTTAGTACTCAATGAGTGTTTTAGAGACATTTCAAACTTAGCCAACATGATTGTGTCCCTGATAGGAAAAATATTCAACTGTGGGTGTCAGACTTAAGAAATGCAGGTTCAGCACTGAAAAGAAAACCTACTGGCCACCCTCTGACTGCAACAACACTGAAAAATGTGACGTGTGTGAGTGTCTGTGCAACAATGCAACAATCTCCAGTGCATTCAGCACAAACAAGCAATCCCTTGGATTATCTAATAGGAGTATAATAAGACTTCTTCACAGAGAACTTCATATGCAGCCCTTCAAAATCATGGTTACACAGGAATTAACTGAAAGAGACTTTGAAACTCGCAGAGTGTGAGGAAATTCTTCAGAACATTCCACCTGGCACTTTATTTCTTCCGATGAGGCCCATTTCCACTTATCAGGAACTAAACAAATTTCCGCTACTGGGCTGCAGAAAACCCTCGTGAAATTCATCAGTGACCACTACACAGCCCTCAAGTGAAAGTTTGGTGTGTCGTTGACGAATCTTGTGTGGGGACCGTATTTTTTCAAAGAAGATGGCCACATGGTAATGGTTAATTCAAACCATTATTGTCACATGCTAGAGAACTTCCTCCAACCTAGGCTAAACCAGTTAATTGCAGATCATTGAGATCAAGAAGTGTGGTTCCAGCTAGACAGAGCAACATCATACACCTCTAGGTGTTCTATGAAAATGTTGCAAGAGTTGGTTCCTGTTCATCTTGTCTCTTTGTGAGGAGACTTCGTGTGGCCCTCTAGGTTGCAAGATTTATTAAGAGAAACGACACGAAGATGTATGGAGACAGACTTCGTCAGTGTATCAACAATGGAGGATGTCATTTATGTTTAAAATCAATAATAATAATTTTTAAAAAATGGCAAAGTATGTATTTTTCACAAATAAAACTGATTTTTCTCTATCATATTTAGTTTTTCTGGAACAACCTATTATAATGTGGGAGTTTTTTTGCCTGACCCAGTATATTTTGATTCTCTATTCTCCACCTCCACAACCTACCACTCCCTCCTGCCCCCCCCCCCCCCCAAACTCTATAAACTCTGCTGCCTGTGTATGTCTCCTCCTTCCTTCCTCCTGATAATGATAAAGGTAATTCACAGTAACATTTCCTACATTATTTACTTTTTCCAAGTTAAAATTAGCCATCTCACTTCCCCCTCCTCACACTGTTCACCTGCTGCTCCCCCTCTTTCTGATCACCACCTGCCACCCTCTCTGTGATCCCTCATCTTCAGCCTCTTTGCCCATTTCCTATTTCCTCTACCAAAGAGGAATTACATATCTGCTAACTTCCATAGTGATTGGTCAAAAGGCGACAATCTATTGCAAGATACTATCTGCCACACACTGTACGACAGCTAACAAAACATAGCCTATCTGTTAATTTAGGGTGCAAGGTATCTGAAAGGAATAAAACACACACACACCCACACACACACGATGAAATGAAAAGAAGTCTACCGCTCACAACAGTTTCACTGTAGATGCCGTAAAACTGTCGCATCAGGCATGACCTTGTATCAAAGTTAGCATTACAGATTTGCATGTTACTATTTATTTTTGTCTGCAAGTCTCCCTTAATTTTCTTGCATCCAAAATTAAGCAATCTGTTTTCTTAAGCTCTATCTATATAAAAGCGAAAGGCCATTCACTCACTCACTGACTAAACACGAAATCTCTAAAACTACTTCACCTATGAAACTGAAATTTGGTAGGAATGGAGATCATGGGTACAAAATGTCAGCTAAGAAAGTATTTTGTGATAGTTGCATGGCGGTGCATACTTCTACAGACTTAAGTAATCTACAGCTTCATTCTGATCTTCACAAAATTTTGCACACTTTACCGTCAAAACAAGAGGAAGGTCATCGTCTACCTTACGTTTCATATGGTGGATGGGGGAGGATACTTTGGAACATAAAAATGGATCCCTAAATACCTTTGTTGTGCCATAATTTGAGAACGGCTCGACAGATTTCACATATCCTTTTTTGTTGTCTTCGTTATTCTCAGAACAATGGTGGTATGAGATAAAACTGGAATATTTGAGAACAACAATATGTGCTTTTCAATATGACCCTGCATTTCTATTGCATGGAAAGCTATAGTTTTATTCTGATATTGATGAAATTTTGCACACTGTACCTTCAAAACAAGAGGAATGTCAATGTCTGTATAAAATTTTGTTCGGTGCATGGTGGAGGGTACTTAACTTACGGAATTTTACAAAATGCATAGTTTTGTTCCAATCCTTATGAATTTTTGCACACATGACCTTTAAACCAAGAGGAAGATCACTGGGTACATAAATGTTTGTATGGTACATGACAGAGGCTACCTTGCAGAAAACTTTGCCAAGAGAAGGGGGAAGGGGATGTGGACTACAAAAGTGTAGGATAAATAAACACCCGGGTAATGCCAGGTTTACAGCTAGTACTTTATAAAACCTTCATGATCAATATAAACTTACTTAACCAAAGACCTCATCTCTCAGAAGTTTGACTATGCCATCCAGTACAGACTCACTTCAGTTCTCCCCATGGGCCACATGCTGCTGAAGTAACATCACCTGACTTGGAGGCCACTTTCCAAGGTGCTTCTGTCCCAAATAAAAAAAGTGAAAGCCCTAGGCTTTTGTGGGTAGAGAAAAGTGTGCAACCACCATATGTGTAACTGACTATTTCCACAGACTGACTACCCTGATGGGTATTTTCCTTCTTCAACCCACACTACTGTGAAATTTTGAAGATAATGCGTAGGTCAAACCTGATAATAGTAGTCATATGTAGAGGTTTATTCTGATGTATTTTGACTTATTCATGTGCTGAGCAGTGTCAAATTTTTATAAACTTCCACTAATAACAAGTTGATGTTAAACTCTCTACAGTCAATTGTTAATTTATTAGGATAGATAGTATGTGTGACTGCTGTATGTGGACACAGGAGGAGCTGGCTGCTGTTTGCAAGCTGCTGAGCATGCTGTTGGCCACAGTCAGCCATCTTCCGGCTGTTGCCTCTGAGTGTTGCGACAGTTGGGAATCTGATGCATTGCTTGGGACACCTCTGGTGTTACATGCTTCACCCATGGTCCCTGCTGTCGAGACATCTTCACTTTTACTGGATGCAGTTGAGCCACCCTCTCCACAATGAGTGTGGTGGGTTCAACAGCGTTTGCATTGCTCGGCGCCGAAGGTCAATCTGGAGGCTAGGTGTGCAGCACCACCCGTTCTGTCTGATTGGACATGTGGCCGCTCCTTCAGTAGGATCCAAGCAGGCACACGGGGGAGGGGTTTATTAGTGATTGTGAGCTCCAATGTTAGGCGGGTGATGAAGCACCTTAGGGAAATAGCACAAAGGTCTGTGAAGAAGGCCAGTGTTCTCTCTACTTGATTGCTGAGGGGATCTCATCAGTGATTTAGAGAAGGCCCTTACAGCTGTGATAGGGAGCACTGAATGCACCCAACTGAAAGTTGTTGCTCATGTCAGCAGCAATGACTTCTGCCGCCTGGATTCAGAGGTCATCCTCAGTACATTTAGGCAGTTGGCAGAGTAGGTGAACGCTAAAAGCCTTGCTCACGGGGAGGAATCTGAGCTAACTATTTGTAGTGTCATTCCCAAAACCAATCACAGTCCTTTGGTTTGGAGCCGAGTGGATGGATTAAACCAGACGCTCAGACAATTCTGCAGAGATTTGGGATGCAAATTTCTCGACATCCGCTATTGGGTGGAGGTTGAGGCATGCACTACACGCAGGAAGCAGCTACAAAGGTAGCAGAGTGCGTATGGAGTGACATCTGGTTTTTTTTTTAGGTTAGAGAATTCCCTTCTTAGGACTAACAAGACGCCTCCTGTGTTATGACAAGGTAGCAGTAGGCAAAACGAAACAGGAAATGGTAACATCAATGTAGTGTTAGTTACCTGCAGGAGCATCTATAAAAAGGTCCCAGACCTGCTCTCATTAATAAACGGCCACAATGCCCACATAGTACTATGGATGGAAAGTTGAATGAAACCAGATGTAAACAGTAATGAAATTCTGAACTCAGATTGGAATGTGTACCGCATAGACAGGTATAACATTGAAGGGAGAGGTGTGTTTATAGAGATAAAGAGTGCAATAGAATCGAATGAAATTGAAGGAGACCCGAAATGTGAAATAATTTCGATGAAGGTAACAAATTAAGCAGCCTCGAACATGGTAATTGGATGTTCCTGCCTCAGAAGCTGTTGTGGCAGAACACCTGAAGTAAAATTTGGAAAATATTTCAAGTAGATTTCCCAATCCTATCAAAGTTTTGGGAGGAGATTTTAATTTACTGGATACAGACTGGGACTACCTCCATGAAGCACAGACATTGCCGAGGTGGGGTAGCTTGCATGTCTCAACGATGCAGATAGCCGTACCATAGGTACAACCACAGTGGAGGGGTATCTTGGGAGAGGCCAGACAAAAGTGTGGTTCCTGAAGAGGGGCAGTAGCCTTTTCAGGGGCAACAGTCTGGATGATTGACTGAGCTGGCCTTGTAACATCAGCTAACATGGCTTTGCCATGCAGTTACTATGAACGGCTGAAAGCAAGGGGAGACTACAGTCGTTACTTCTCCTAAGGACATGCAGCTCTACTGTATGAATATATGATGATAGCGTCTTCCTGGGTAAAATAGTCCCCCATTCGGTTCTCTGGGTGGGGACTACTCAGGAGGATGTCATCAAGAAAACCAAAACAGGCATTCTACGGGGCGGAATGTGTAATTTCTAACCCTTATTCGCGTGGGTAAGCTAGAAAATTTGAAAAGAGAAATGGATAGGTTAAAGTTAGATATGGTAGGGATTAGTGAAGTTTGGTGGCAGAATGAACAGCATTTGTGGTCAGGTGAGTACAGGGTTATAAATACAACATCAGTTGGTGGTAACACAGGATTAGGTCTGATAATGAATAAGAAAATAGGAATGCAGGTAAGTTACTATGAACAGCATAGTGAACGGATTATCATAGTAAAGATAGACAGAAGCCAACACCGACCACAATAGTGCAAGTTTATATGCCAACGAGTACGGCTGATGAGGATATCGAAAAAAATGTATGAGGAGATAAAAGAAATCCTTTGGAAAGTTAAAGGAGACGAAAACTTTATTGTGATGGGGGACTGGAACTCGGTAGTAGGAAGAGGAAGAGAAGGAAATGTAGTAGGTGAATATGGACTGGGAAAAAGAAATGAAAGAGGAGATCGCTTGGTAGAATTTTGCGCAGAGCACAATTTAATGATCACCAACACTTGGTTCAATCATCATGAAAGAAGGCTGTATACGTGGAAGAGACCAGGAGACACTGGAAGGTACCAGATTCACTTTATAATGGTAAGCAATAGATTTAGAAACCAGGTTCTAAACTGTAAGACATATCCAGGGGCAGATATAGACTGTGACCATAACTTACTGGTTATGAACTGCAGATTAAAACTTAAGAGACTGCAGAAAGGTAGAACAGTTAGGAGATGGAACCTGGACAAATTGAAGGAACCAGAGGTGGTTGAGAGTTTCAGAGGGAGCATTAGGCAAGGATTGGCTGAAACGGGGGAAACTAATACAGTAGAAGAAGAATGGGTAGCTCTGAGAGATAGGGTAGTGAAGGCCGCAGAGGACCATATAGGCAGAAGGACAAGCCTAATAGAAATCCCTGGATAACATAGGATATACTGAACTTGATTGATGAGAGGAGAAAATATAAAAATTCAGCAAGTGAAACAGGAAAAAGGGAGTGCAAACGTCTGAAAACAGATTGACAGGAAGTGCAGACTGGCTACGCAGGAGTGGCTAGAGGACAAATGCAGAACCGTAGGAGAATGCATAACTAGGAGAAAGGCAGATACCGCCTACAGGTAAATAAAAGAGATATTTGGAGACAAGAAAAACAGCTGTATGAATGTCAAGAACTCAGACGGAAAACCAGTACTATGCTAAGTGGGGAAAGCTGAACAGTGGAAGGTGTATATAGAGGGCCTATACAAAGGAAATAAACTTGAAGGCAGTATTCTAGAAATTGAAGACAAAGTGAAGGAAGATGAGATAGGTGATATGATACTGCGAGAAGAATTTGACAGAGCACTGAAGGACTTGAGTCTAAACAAAGTCCCTGAAGAGGATGATATTCCATCTGAACTGATGATGTCGTTGGGAGAGCAAGTCATGAAAAAATTGTATCACCAGGTATGCAAGATGTATGAGACAGGGGGAATACCGCCCGACTTCAAGAAGAATATTGTAATTCCAATTCCAAAGAAAGCAAATGCAGACAAGTGTGACAATTACAGAACTATCAGTTTAATAAGTCATGGTAGCAAAATACTGACATGAATTATTTACAGAAGAATTATTTACTTGTAGAATCCGACCTCGGGGAAGATCAGTTTGGATTTCAAATTCAAATGTTTGTAAATCTATCACACATTCTGCGACATCAAGGAATTGTCAACTTAGTATTAGAAGGAAGCGTGTGAGGTAAAAATCATAGAGGGAGACCGAGGGACGAATATAGTAGGATGTAGGTTGCCGAACGTATTCTCACATGAAGATACTTTCACAGGACAGGGCAGTGTGGAGAGCTGCATCAAATCAGTCTGCAGACTGGAAATAACAACAACAACAACAACAACAAAACAACACCACCAGACTGTGAGACAAACGTTTATGACGGGTGGCAGAGACAAAGAATTCAGTTCGTGACGGCTCACGCCACTCGGGTGTGGGGCTGCCTTGCCTCCCGGACCGTGCAAGCCTGTGTGGTGGCAACCCTCATGTGACCAAGGCTCATAGGTTCAGTCTGGCTTGCAGATTAAAAGGAACACTCCGGCCAGCCCCTCAGTAGACAGTTTGCTGTCATTGAGGCTGATTCGTCTGCGAGTTAGTGAAATGATTTTATCCTAGTCTTCGTATATTGATTTTCATTACTCCACCATTTGGATATTTTTTGTTCTAAACAGTAAGTTCTCACAAGACCAATTTCCCAAGGACACATTGAAGATTTGTTTCAGAGGTACCCTGGACCTGGGCCTTTTGACAAAAATGGGGAGGGGGTTAAGACACCTCTAGCTACATCATGGACTTATGTCCTATAGTATAATTTTGTTTCTTTGTCCTTACACATTTAGATAATTAAAAAGTAGATGAGATTTACTTAACAGGCGAAGGAGCACAGGTATGTGACAAAAATTAAATCACACACACACACACACACACACACACACACACACACACACACACACACCCCAAGGCAGACATATACAAAGAAGTTGGACCGAGATGTCAGTCAAGGCAAAGGCTCTGTCCAGAGATTGGTGACAAAGATGTTTTAGAATGGTGGGCGAGAATTTATAACTAACAAAGGTAGAGACCAGGTAGGCAACAGGAAGAGAGAATACATTGAAGGGCAAGTTCCCATCTCTGGAGTTCTGAAATGTTGGTGTCAGTGGGAAGTATCCATATAACCCGGACGGTGTAACACTGAGCCAAGATGTGCTGGCATTGCACCAAGGCATGCTTAACCACAGGGTGATCCTCATTACCAACAAACTCTGTCTGCCTGTGTTTGTTCATGTGAATGGACATTTTGTTGCTGGTCATTCCCACATAGAACACTTCACAGTGCAGGCATGTCAGTTGGAAAATCACGTGGGTACTATCACAAGTGACTCTGCCTTTGATCGTGTACACCTTTCACATTACAGGACTGGAATAAGTAGTGGTGGCAAGATGCAAAGGGCAGTTAAATGGGCAGGAGCCGGAGGGTAGGGAAGGTGGTTTGGGGATTTCATAGGGATGGACCAGGAGGCTACGAAGGTTAGCTGGGCAGTGGAAAGACACTCTCAGTGGAGTGGGAAGGATGTATCTCATTTTGGGACAGGATTTAAGGAAGTCATATCCTTGCTGGAGAGCCACATTCAGAGTCCGCTCCAGTCCCGGAAAGTATCCGGTGACAAGAGGGGCACTTCTGGGGTTCTTCTGTGGAAGGTTCTGAATTTGGGGGATGAGGAAGTGGCTCTGGCAATTTGCTTCTGTACCAGATTAGGAGGATAGCTGCGGGACGTGAAAGCTGTTATTAGGTTATTGGTGTACTGCTCCGGGAATGGAACAGACCCGTTTGCCACGAAGACTTAAGCTGTAGGGAAGGGAACGTTTTTGATGTGGAATGGATGGCAGCTGTCATAATGCAGGTACTGTTGTTTATTGGTAGGTTTGATGTGGACGGATGTGTGAAGTTGGCCGTTAGATGGAGGTCGACATCAAGGAAAGTGGCATGGGATTTGGAACAGGACCAGGTGAATTTGATGGGACCAAAGGAGTTTAGGCTGGAGAGGAAATTCTGGAGTTGTTCTTCACTGTGAGTCCAGATCATGAAGATGTCATCAATTAATCTGTACCAAACTTTGGGTTGACAGGCTTGGGTATCCAGGAATGCTCCCTCTAAGTGTCCCATGAATAAATTTGCATACGAGGGGGCCATCCTGGTTCCCATGGCTGTTCCCTTTAGTAGTTGGTATGTCTGGCCCTCGAAAGTGAAGTTGTTGCTTAGGATGAAAGCTGGCTAGGTATTAAGGAAAGAGGTTTTAGGTAGGGTTGCTGGTGGTCGGCGTGAAAGGAAATACTCCACTGCAGTGAGGCCCTGGGCATCTGGGATATTTGTGTAAAGGGAAGTGGCATCAATGGTTACAAGAATGGTTTACGGAGGTAACAGGCTAGGTAAGGATTTCAGGTGATTGAGAAAGGGATTGGTGTCTGATGAAGGATGGGAGACTTCACATAATGGGTTGAAGGTGTTGGTCTATGTAGGCAGAGATTTGTTCTGTAGGGGCTTGGTAACCGGTGACAATGGAGCTGCCGGATGATTGGGTTTGTGAATCTTAGGAAGTAGGTAGAAGGTGGGGGTGCGGGGTGTCGGTGGGGTCATGAGGTTAATGGAGTCAGGTGAAAGGTTTCTTGGGGGGCCTAAGGCTTTGAGGATTCCTTGAATCTCTGCCTAGACATCAGGAATGGGATTACCTTGACAAACTTTATATATGGTAATGTCTGAAAGCTGACAGCTTTGCATCTCGCATATGTCTGTCTTGGTGTGTATTTTACCTATCCTTTTTCCCCTAAGGTTAGTCTTTCCTCTCTCAGGATTGGAATGAGTTCTCACCCGCTCCTTTAAACCCACGTCCTTCCCTTTTCCCCCCCTCCTTCCTTTCTCTTTTCCTGAAGAAGCAACCATCAGTTGCGAAACTTTTATCTTGCGTTTGTGTGTGTTTTTGTGTATCTATGAACCTTGGGTAAGTTATTCAATTTCTATTTTTTTATACATATTTATCCTCCCAGGAAAGTTTCCTTAGAAAGTGAGAGCCATTCCAATCCTGGGAGAGTAAAGACTTATCAACATTCATAGAATATATGACATCAACTGCGATTGGGCAAAGCTGAAAATGTGTACCCAGCCGGGATTCAAACCCGGGTCTCCTGCTTTCTAGGCAGTTGCGCTGACCCTACACCACTGGGGACACAGTGATCACCGCACAACTGCAGGATCAGAAGTGACGTCTGTTCTCCCGGAACAGACGCCACATGTGTGTGTGTGTGTGTGTGTGTGTGTGTGTGTATGCCGGTGATGGGCAATGATCCTATCGTTAGTGGGGAGGGGTAGGGAAAGTTTGAAGCCCTTACTCTTAAGGGAATTAGTTCATAACTACGAGGGAGTACTGTGGGCAGGGCGAAGCTGGGAATTTGTATCTGATGGGAGGTGTGCTTAGGTAGTCCTTGCAGGTGCAGTGATCACTGTGTCCCCAGTGGTGTAGGGGTCAGCGCAACTGCCTAGAAAGCAGGAGACCCCCCCCCTTTTTTTTTTTTTTTTTTTTTTTTTTTTTTTTTTTTTGTGGTTTTAGGACACACAACTGCAAAGGTCAATAGCGCCGAGACAAGAACAGAGATTCGCTAGATCTCAAAAAAATTGGTAACTGCCAGTTAGAATATCAATAGAAGGCTAAAAACAAAAGATAAAAATAGCAAGTGATGGTGGCTGAAACGGCAGTGACCGATCTGCAACCGGGCCAGGATGACCACCTCTCACCGAGAGGGGCGTGAGGAGGTCCTCCAAGCGGTCGGGATCGGTTTTACAGTTCTCAATTTATTGTCGTACAGTGAGAACCACGCACTGTGCCAGGACGACACGATACTCCGGCGAAGAGCCTGTTGAACATCGTCCGATGGGATGCAGAAGGTAGCCATGCGAGGCAAAAGAGTGCGACCTTCGCTGCTATGTCGGTGGTCTCATTCCCGGGCACACCCACGTGGCCAGGGACCCACAGGAAAGAAACGTGACAGCTGTCATCTGCTAGCAACTGGAGGGAGCGTTGGATCCGATACACGAGAGGATGGTTCGAGAAAGGATCCTTAAGACTCTGCAGGGCACTAAGCGAGTCCGAACATATGGCACAGAAAGGTTCGCGGTAGCGGCAGGTATACAAAACGGCTTGGTGGAGGGCAAAAAGCTCAGCTGTGAAGTTCGAGCACCGGTCAGGGAGCTTGTATTGGAAACGGTTTTCCTCGACGACGAAGGCAGATCCGACACCGGCAGTGCTCTTGGAACCATCAGTGTAAATAAATATGGCATTATCGAACCGCGAACAGAGTTCGACAAGCCTCGAGCGGTATACCAAATCCGGAGTGCTCTCCTTGGGGAGCGAACTAAGTTAGAGGTGAGTGTGAACCTGGGCCTGATGCCACGATGCCAATGGGCTTTCGCTCTACCGAAAGGTGGAAGGAAGGGTAAAATCGAGCCGCTGTAGTAGGCGGCAAAACCGAACTCCAGGTGGAAGCAAGGCAATCGCAGACAACTCATATTGGCGATCGAGTGAGTCGTCAAAAAACAATTGGTAAGATGGATGGTTGGGCATCGACCGCAGGCGGCATGCGTACCAACACAAGAGTATGTCACGCCGAGTGGTCAAGGGTAATACAGCAGCCTTGGCATACAGACTTTCAACAGGGCTGGTATAAAACGCAAAGGTCGCCAGACGTAATCCTCGATGGTGGATAGAGTTGAGACGGCGGAGAATCGACGGCCGTGCAGAAGAGTATACAAGGCTTCCGTAGTCGAGCTTCGACTGAACAATGACCTGGTAAATGTGAAGCAGGATGGTACGATCCGCTCCCCATGACGTGCCACTGAGGACACTAAGAACATCAAGGGATCGGGCACAACGGGCAGCCGGGTAGGACACGTGTGTGGACCAGCAAAGTTTACGATCCAACATGAGTCCCAAGAATTTCGTAGTCTTCACGAAAGGGAGAGCAACAGGGCCGAGACGTAGAGAAGGTGGAAGAAATTCCTTGTACCTCCAGAAGTTTATACACACCGTTTTCTCAGTGGAGAATTGGAAGCTGTTTGCGATGCTCCAGGAATATAGACGGTCAAGACAGCATTGAAGACAACGCTCCAAGAGAGACGTCCACTGGGCGCAGCAATAAATTGCAAAATCATCTACAAAAAGGGATCCAGAAACGGATGAAAGGCAATCTACGATCGGATTGATTGCAATGGCAAAGAGAGCCACACTCAAGACGGAGCCCTGCGGTACCCCATTCTCCTGGCAAAAGGTATCTGACAAAACAGAGCCCACCCGTACCCGGAACTTGCAATCCGCCAAAAACGCTTTAATGAAAAGAGGGAGGCGGCCCCGAAAGCCCCACGTGTGCTATGTGCGGGGAATGCCCGCTCTCCAACAGGTATCGTATGCCTTCTCCAAGTCGAAGAACACTGCTACTGTTTGACGCTTCTTTAGAAAGTTATTCATAATGAAGGTCGACAATGTAACGAGGTGATCAGCAGCAGAGCAGTGTCAACGAAAACCGCATTGGACATTTGTTAGGAGGCGGCGAGATTCGAGGAGCCAAAACAAACCGAGCATTAACCATGCATTCCATCACCTTACAGACGCAGCTCGTCAGGGAAATGGGGCGATAACTGGAAGGAAGATGTTTGTCCTTCCCTGGTTTGGGGATGGGGACAACAATGGCTTCACGCCACCTTGTGGGAACATGACCTTCAGTCCATATGCGGTTATAGGTGCTAAGTAGGAAACACTTGCCCGCAGGAGAGAGGTTCTTCCTGCATGGTGAAGGTGACATTATAATTTTCACAATTAAAAGAGTGGAAAGAAGGCGGCCTTGCCTCCTCTACCTGTTTATGAGGGAGAAAGGCAGGGTGGTAATGGGCATAGCTCAAAACCTCCGCAAAGAAACGGCCCAATGCATTGGAAACATCAGCGCCTTTATGCCGGATAAACGGCATAGGCCACCCCAAACAACCGTGGAGGGAGTAAAACGGTTAAAAGAACTAGTAAAAGCAGTCCAGCAAGCTTTTTTGCTGTCATTTATGATACGACGACATTGCGCTCTCATACGTTTATAATTTATGCAATTCTCCAAAGTTGGGTGGCGGCGGAAAGAGCGTAAAGCACGGCGCCAGGCTCTAAGCGCGTCGCGGCAGGCTGCAGTCCACCAAGGGACTGGGATCGTGAAAAATAGCCATGGAAGAATAAAGCCCCCAGTCGGCTTGAGAAATGTTACAACTGGTGGGATGAGGAGATGGGGAATGATGCAGGAAGTGGATGATACAAGGGAAATGGTCACTCGAGTACGTGTCAGAAAGCGCATACCACTCAAACCGACCGGCAAGCTGAGGACTGCATATCGCAAGGTCTATGTAGGAGTAAGTATGGGTAGTTTCAGAAAGGAAGGTCGGTGCACCGGTGTTCAGGCAGACAAGATTGAGGTGTTGGAGAAGGTCCACCAAAAGGGAGCCTCTCAGACAAGGTGATGGAGAGCCCCATAGGGGGTGGTGGGCATTGAAGTCGCCTACCAACACGAAAGGTGAATGGAGCTGGTCAACGAGGTGTAACACATCTGCCCAAGTAAGAGCAGATGACGATGGCGAATAGAGATTACAGAGGGAAAAGGTAAATGTGGATAGAGTGATGCGGACGGCAACTGCCTGTAGGTGAGTATGCAATGTAATGGGATGGTAATAGACGTCATCTCGAATGAACATCAGAACTCTTCCATGGGCTGGGGTACCTTCCACAGGTGGCAGGTCGAATCGCACAGAGGTGTAGTGGGGAAAGTCTGCACGATCACTTGGACGCAACTTAGTTTCTTGGAGACAGACTAGAAGCGGGCAGTGCAATCGAAGGAGCAGTTCTAACTCCTCCCGATTGGAACGAATGCCGCAAATATTCCATTGAAGGAGCGCCATGATAAAAAATGAGATAAGAAATGAGATTAAAACGAACAAGCAAGCGGGGTCACCTCGACGGCCTCTGAGGACCGGATTTCGAGGGAGCACTGCTATCGCTGTCTAGGGGCAAAGGGTCGTGGTCCATAGGTTCGACCGACGCAACTGCCATCTCCCTGAATTGATCAGGAGGGGCAGTTTCCACTGCTGGTAAAGGCCCGGGTGCCTGGCAGCCGGAGCGTCCCGGTGAAACAGAAGACGGCCGAGGCCGGCAACTGTTGGGTGGCGTGACGGATGGGTCACGCCTCGGCGGGGAAGGTGAGGAACTCTTTCTTGTTGGCTCTTCTGGAAGAGTGACGGTGAGAAGAGGCAGTCGACGGTTGGGAAGCCTGAGAACGCAGAAAATCCTCACGGACGGGTTCCTTTTTCAATGTCCAGGCATCTTATTTAGGTGCCCACGGTTTACTAGAGGTTGACGAAGACTGAACTTTAGAAGCAGCAGGAGGAAGCGGGGACGTGGAACGGGCAATCTTTGGGCTGGCGGATCGCACAACTGTGTCAGCGAAAGTGAAATCACAAGTCTGGGTACTTGAATCCTTTGTAGGACGAGTGGAGGTGAGGACCTTACTGTATGTGCCCGCTGGGCGGACAGTGGGCTTTCGACTCGCCAACAACTTTCGAGCGGCAGATGTTTATACCTTTTCCGTAACCCAAATTTGCTGGATGACCTTTTCATCCTTGTATACAGGGCAGTCTCGAGAGGAAGCCGCATGGTCACCGTTGCAGTTAAGGCAGTGAGGGGACGGAGGTGGCAATCCCCCTCATGGGCGTCCCTACCACAAGTGACACATTTTGCTGCATTTGGGCAAGATTGACGGGTATGGTTGTACCTGTGGCATTGGAAACAGCGCGTTGGGTTTGGTATATAAGGGCGGACAGAAATAACTTCGTACCCTGCTTTGACCTTTGACGGTAGTTCAACTCTGTCGAACATCAATAACACAGTACGAGTTGTGTCAGCTGGTTATCTACCTTTTTCAAAATCCTATGTACGGCTGTGACACCCTGATCGGACATGTAGGTTTGGATGTCTTCGTCAGACAACCCGTCAAGGGATCTCGTGAAGAGAACCCCCCGTGACGAGTTGAGTGTGCGATGCGCTTCTACCTTGACAGGAAACGTGTGTAACAACTTAGTCCGGATTAGTTTCTGGGCTCGGAAGGCACTGTCCACTTCCAGAAACAATGTGCCATTGCGCTGACGCGAACAGGTTTTAACAGGGCCAGCAATTGCATCAACACCTTTCTGTATGACGAAAGGATTGACAGAATTGAAATCTTTACCGTCGGTGCGAGAGACAACAAGGAATTTCGAAAGATTAGGCAAAGTTTTCTTTTGCTGAGGCGAACCTATCTTTCATTTCTGGGTCAAAGTCACAGAAGAAGAGAAGGAAGTCATTACAGAAGTGTCCCGCATGATTACCGACGTCTCTGATGGTGCGCTCCTTTCGAGTGGGGGCCCTCTCTGAGGGCTTATCCGCCTTAGGTGATTGTTCACACCTCAGGTCATACCTCCCGAGAACTGACGGAGGGACCAATCGGCATGTTCGGAAGGTACCAGCTCAGGTAATCACCCCTCCCTGGGCCTGGCCTTTACCAGGGGGTACGTACGTGCCCTACTTGTCTACCCGGGGCGGGGAATTACGCGTTACCCCGTCACCTACTACGCATGATAATGCATGCGTCGGCCTTCAGACACGCACAGGGAGGAAAGAAGAAGATAGGAAATGAAGAGAAAGAAGGAAAGAAGTGTCTCAAATGCTGAAGTGGAGACAAATGAGGAGGAGAGGAAGGCTAGGAAAGTACAAGGAGAGAAAGACAGAAGCAAAGGTGAGGAAAGGAAGAAACCAAGGAATGAGAGAAACTACTACAAGAAACCACCTTAACTCGCAAAGGACGCCCGTCTCCGGGCGAAGGCATAAACTGGGAGGGAAAGTGAAGCAGCCTGGGGCAGAAGAAAGGCTGCTTCGGCTCGGGGCCCCGTGCGCGCCACACACGTACCCATAAAAGCGCTCTTTCAGATGAAGCAACCTTAAGTTGCAAAAGGTCAGTTCTCTCTCTCTCTCTCTCTCTCTCTCTCTCTCTCTCTCTCTCTCTCTCTAAGGAAAGTTTCCTGGGAGGATAAATATGTATAAAAATAGAAATTGAATAACTTGCCCAAGTTACAGGCTCATTGGCAGACACAAAAACACAAATAAAAACACACACAAACACAAGATACAAGCTTTCGGAACTGATGGTCGTGAGCTCTTTCCCACCTTGGTTCTGTCCCGAGGTCTTTGTCAACTTTGACCTCTATTCACTTCCCAAAGACTCTACTGCAGACCTCGTTAACTGCAGCATGTTTGTTGCTCTTTGCTCACAGCTTGGTTTATTTATACTGATGGTTCCAAGACTGACCGTGGTGTTGGGTGTGCCTTTGTGCTTGGTGACTTTTCTTTCCAGTATTGTTTCCCAGACTACTGCTCAATCTTTACGGTGCAGGCCACGCAGTACATCAGTGCGGAGAATGCCCGCCCTACAAAACTAGTAAAAGCAGTCCAGCAAGCTTTTTTGCTGTCGTTTATAACACAACGACATTGCGCTTGCAATCGTTTAGAATTTTTCCATTTCCCCAACGTCAGGTGGTGGTGGAAGGTGTGTAAAAGCACGTCGCCAGGCTCCAAGAGCGTCGCAGCAGGCTGCAGTCCACCAAGGACCGGGACGCGACATGGAGAAGAGGATGTACGAGGTATGGAATGTTCGGCAGCGGTGAGAATAACCTCTGTGAGGTATTCGACCTGACTGTCACAGCTGGAAAAATTCTGATCGTGAAAAACAGCCCTGGAAGAATAAAGCCCCCAGTTGGCTTTGGAGATGTTCTAACTGGTGGGACGAGGAGATGGGGAATGATGCAGGAAGTGGATGACACAAGGAAAATGGTCACTCGAGTACGTGTCAGAAAGCGCATACCACTCAAACCGACCGGCAAGCTGAGGAGTGCATATCGCGAGGTTTATATGGGAATAAGTATGTGTTGTGTCAGAAAGGAAGATCGGTGCAACCGGTGTTGAGGCAGACAAGATTGAGGTGTTGGAGAAGGTCCACCAAAAGGGAGCCTCTCTGACAAGGTGCCGGAGAGCCCCACAGGTTTTTTTTTTTTTTTTTGTGGTTTTAGGGCGCACAACTGCTGTGGTCATTAGCGCCCAACACTGCCCATAGTAAAAAAGAACCGGGGTTAGAAATTAAATGGCTTTCGCCATATTTGCACGATGTATAAAAAGTAAAACTCTGTTAACCGATTGCGGGTCATCAGCTAAAATGTCAGACAATTCAAATGGGAAACACAGATCATGACGGAGACGGTTAAAAAATGGACATTGCACTAAAAGATGGTTCACAGTAAAAGGTGCATCACAGTGCTCACATAAGGGAGCAGGACCACCACGTAATAAATGCTGGTGGCTAAAACGGCAGTGGCCAATACGAAGCCGGGCTAGAACAATCTCCTCTCGGCGGGAGGGTCGAGATGACGTTGACCAGAGATCAGGCACAGGTTTAATGGCTCGCAATTTGTTAATTTGTTCCCTGACAGGGATGACCAATGTAGATACCAACGGGAGATAATACGCTGGGAGATACCAGCGCGAAGGTCATCAGAGCTGGTGGAAAAGGTAGATAGCCGAGGAAGGAGAACTGCTTCCTTGGCAGCCATATCCGCAGCCTCATTCCCCAACACTCCCACATGGCCAGGGACCCACAGAAACGTCACCGTAGTTCCGCTCGTTGATAGAGAATTAAGGCAATTGCGGATGCTTTGTACCAGAGGATGGGTCGGATATAGGATGCGAAGGCTCAACAAAGCACTCATAGAGTCCGAGCAAATGACAGTCTTACTGAGCGAGTGTCGCCGGACGTATTGTGTGGCTTGGTATAATGCATACAGCTCAGCTGTAAAAATGGAACTCCACTCAGGAAGACGATATTTAAAAGAGACGTTGCCAAGTACAAAAGCACACCCAACACCCTGGTCTGTCTTTGAGCCATCAGTGTAAATGAACAAATTGTCATCAAATTTAAACCGGAGTGCGTGAAATTCTCTCTGGTAGACGAAACGAGGTGTGGAGTCCTTTGGAAGAGAATGAAGATCAAAGTTAACATGGACTTCGGGGCGTCGCCACGGTGGAGAGGTGCTCTCTCCAGCCGAGAAGATAGCAGGCATTGTAACGCCAAGCTGGCCGAGTAGCGAACGCAAGCGTACTCCCGGTGGTAGCAGAGCAGACGGGCGCAGAGCGAAGAGACTGTCAAGTGAGTCGTTAAAAAAAACTGCGTACGTCGGGTGTCCTCGCATGGACGACAAACGACTAGCGTAACGGCTAAGCAAGAGTTCCCGACGGTAAGAAATGGGTAGTTCGGCGGCCTCGGCATAGAGGCTCTCAACGGGGCTAGTATAAAACGCTCCTGTCGCCAGACGGAGACCGTGGTGGTGGATTGTATTAAGGCGGCGCAGTATGGACGGTCGAGCCGAAGAATAAACGATGCTACCATAGTCCAGTTTGGACCGAACTATGGTGCGATACAGATGGAGGAGAGTAGACCTGTCAGCTCCCCACGAGGTGCCACTTAACACCCGCAGCACATTGAGAGAGCGGGTACAGCGAGCTGCCAAACGGGATATGTGGGGAGACCAACTTAACTTCCTGTCGAGAACAAGTCCCAAGAACGTCGTGGTATCCACAAATGGAAGTACTATGGGGCCCAGACGAAGGGACGGGGGAACGAACTCCTTCCGCCGCCAGAAGTTCATGCAGACTGTCTTGTCGGCTGAGAATCGAAAGCCAGTGTCCATACTCCACGCGTGGAGATTGTCTAGGCACCGCTGGAGGCGCCGCTCCAGGAGACCCGTTTGCTCAGAGCTGCTGTAGATCGCGAAGTCGTCAACAAATAGGGACGCCGACACTCCCAGTGGAAGGTGATCGGCTATAGAATTGATTCCCACTGCAAATAAAACAACGCTCAGGACCGAGCCCTGGGGGACCCCGTTCTCCTGATTAAAAGTGCTCGATAAAAACGAACCAACACGCACTTTAAAAACACGGTCTGTTAAAAATTCGCGGATAAAAATTGGCAGGCGACCCCGAAAACCCCATGTATGCAGAGTGCGGAGGATGCCCATCCTCCAGCAGGTGTCGTATGCCTTTTCCAGATCAAAGAACACCGCTACTGTCTGGCGCTTCCGTAAAAAGGTATTCATTACTGAGGTAGATAGGGCAACTAGATGATCCACCGCAGAACGGTGCTTGCGAAACCCACATTGGACATTAGACAGGAGATGTCGCGTTTCAAGCCACCATACCAGGCGCCCGTGAATCATGCGTTCCATCACCTTGCATATGCTACTGGTGAGGGAAATGGGGCGGTAGCTGGAAGGGAGACATTTGTCCTTCCCAGGCTTTGGTATGGGAATGACTATGGCTTCACGCCAGCGTCGCGGAAAGGTGCCTTCTATCCATATGCGGTTGTAGGTGGCCAGTAGGAAGTGCAAGCTCGTTGGTGAAAGGTGTTGCAGCATCGCCACGTGAATGCCATCTGGTCCTGGAGCGGAGGACCGCGAAGACGAGAGTGTGTGGTGAAGCTCTCTTACAGTAAACTCGGTATTGTAGCATTCACGGTTCTGAGAGGTAAAGGGCAATGGAGTCGCCTCCACCGTCCGTTTCCTAGCTAGGAAAGCGTCAGTGTAATGTGAAGAGCTAGAGACCTCTGCAAAATGCCGACCCAGTGCGTTGGCTATTTGTGGAGGATCGACGACAGTGTCAGTTGCGACACACAGACCGGGAATTGGGGAATGAGCCATAGTGCCCGAAATTTTTCGAAGGTTACCCCAAATGATGGAGGAAGGGGTAGACCTATTAAAAGAGCTCGTGAATGAGCGCCAACTGGCGCGTTTACAGTCGCGAAAGAGGCGACGACAATAGGCCCGCAGCCGTTTGTATCGGATGCAGTTGTCGAGCGTGGGCCGTTGTTTGAAGATTCTAAGGGCACGTCGCCGTGCTCGCAGAGCGTCACGGCATTCCGCGGTCCACCACGGGACAAGGGGACGACGTGCGTGGGAAGTCTTGCAGGGGATGGAACATTCCGCGGCTGTCAGAATAACTGTGGTAATGTGTTCCACTTGGTCGTCTATACTAGGATAATGGTAAGTACCAAAATCCGCCAGTGACGTGTAGAGCTCCCAGTCCGCTTTCGTTAACTGCCAGCGGTGTGGATGCTCAAGGGTGTCAGGCATCATTAGGTGAATTACACACGGAAAATGATCGCTCGAATGTGTGTCTGAGAGAGCAGACCATTCAAGACGCCGTGCCAGCTGAGCAGTGCAGATAGCTAGATCTATATGGCTGAAAGTATTTGTGGTGTCTGAAAGATAAGTTGGTTCACCAGTGTTAAGGCAGATGAGCTGAAGGTGGTTCAGTATATCTGCCAGGAGGGAGCCCCGTGGACATGGTCGTGGGGAGCCCCAAAGGGGGTGGTGGGCATTGAAATCTCCCACCAACAAAAACGGACGCGGAAGCTGGTCAATAAGATCTAGGAGATCTGATCTAGTGACGGGAAAAGAGGAAGGAGCGTAAATATTGCACAGTGTGAAGACAAATCCAGGAAGGTATATCCGGACAGCAACAGCTTGTATTGGAGTACACAAAGGGACCGGTGTACTGTGTACGTCATCCCGAATAAGCAACATTACGCCCCCGTGGGCTGGAATTCCTGCCACTGGAGGAAGGTCAATGCGAACGGTAGTGTAGCGTGGGAAAGTAATTCGAGTACCAGGGAGCAATTTTGTCTCCTGTAGAGAGAAGATGATTGGATGATATGTTCGCGTTAAAAGCTGCAGTTCTGTCCAATTCGACCGGATACCACGAATGTTCCATTGAAGAATATCCATAATGGGATAAAATGAGATGAAGGTGGACATCAGCCCGACGAAGGCGGCGGGCCACAGTGCGAATGTTCGCAACTGGTGGTGTCTGAGACAGGAGGGTCTTGCTCCATATTCTCAGAGGTTACCACAGCAGCTGCCTGAGTGTGGTCGGCAGCCCCATCTTTGGCTGATGCACCTGGAGAGACTATAGGCTTCCAGGGGATGCCATCGTCACATTGTGAGGTAGGAGGGGGGAGAGTTTTCCCCCTATTTGATTTCTTGGAGCCCTGGTGAAGCTCCTTGGTTGGCTCAGATGTTTTGGTAGGGGTGCGGAGGAAATCCTCGCGCGAATGCTCTTTCTTAGACTTTCGCGTCTCTATCTGTGGTTTCACAGCTGAAGATGAAGATGATGATTTGGAAGAGGTACCCACACTTTTCGTTGAACGTGACGCCGTTGTCGATGTAGATTGTTTGACAACTACTGTCGTAAACTGTAGGTCACAAGTCTGTGTGGCCATATCCCGTGTTGGTGGAGGCGTTGCAACTACAGTACTGTAGTTACCACGCGGCGGGGTCTTGGGCTTACGACTGGCGTACATCTTACGTGCAACTGGTATGGGAACCTTTTCCTTTACACGGATTTCCTGGATGGCTCGTTCATCGGCAAACACGGGACATTCCCGGGAGGAAGCAGCATGATTCCCGTTACAATTGATGCAATGAGGGGATGGTGGTGGACAAATCCCCTCATGGGCCTCTTTACCACAGGTGACACATATGACTGGGTTCTTGCAAGACTGGCTTGTGTGGTTAAATCGATGGCACTGATAACACCGAGTAGGGTTAGGGATATAAGGTCGTACTGTGATGACCTCATACCCTGCCTTGATCTTCGGCGGCAGAGCCACTCGGTCGAAGGTCAGAAACACTGTGCGAGTGGGCACTACAACATTGTTCTCTTTTTTTGTCACCCTGTGTACTGCGACGACGCCTTGAGCTGCCAGATATTCTTTCAGTTCATCCTCAGTCAGACCGTCCAAACTGGCCGAGAAGACTACCCCTCGGGAATAATTGAGGGTTGGATGGAGCTCAACACGAACCGGGTAGCTGTGGAGCAGAGTAGCCTTAAGCAGCCGCTGTGCCTGGGAGCCACTTTCTGTTTCTAACAGTAGTGTTCCATTACGCAGGCGGTTGCAGGTCTTAACTGGGCCGGCAATGGCATCAACCCCTTTTTGAATAATAAATGGGTTCACCGACGAAAAGGATTGTCCTTCCTCAGTACGGGTTACCACAAGGAACTTTGATGTCTGTAAATTTTTCTGTTCAGACACACTATTGTCTAGTACATCCATTTCTAAAGGCTCTTTCCATTTTCTTTTTTTTAGAACCATCACGGTTGTATCCCCCACGATTGCCAGTGTCTCCGATGGCACGCTCCTTCCTGCTGGGGGCCCCCCAACGGAAGCACACCCGCCTTGGGTGATTGTTCACACCCCAGGTCACACCTCCCGATCTACAGACGGAGGGACCAATCGGCGAATCGGGAAGGTATCAGCGCAGGCAATCGCCCCTCCCCTGGCCTGGCCTTAACCAGGGGGTACGCACGCACCCTACATGCCAGCCCGGGGCTGGGACTTACGCATTACCCAGTCACCCATATGGGTGGCCTTCAAGTGCGTACAGGGAGGAGGAAGAGAGAAATAGTAGGAGGAGAAGCCTCAAACGCAGACGCGGAGGCAAAGAAAGAGGTGAAAGAAGACTGTAAAGCCAAAAGGGTCAGAACTTCGGTTCCCCGAAGGATGCACACACTCGGTCCCCAAGAGAGGGGAAAAGGACAGTAGAAGAAGCGTCATGCAGCACGGAAAGGAAGGAGTGCTACAAAGGCTGGGGCCCCGTGCTCGCCACGCACGTACTCACCACAGAGCGGTAGCCCCCTGAGGGGGCCCACAGGGGGTGGTGGGCACTAAAGTCGCCTACCAACACGAAGGGTGAAGCGAGCTGGTCAACGAGGTGTAGCACATCTGCACTAGTAAGGGCGGATGACGATGGCGAATAGATATTACAGAGGGAAAAGGGAAAGGTGGATAGAGTGATGCAGACGGCAACTGCCTGTAGGTGAATATGCAATGAAATGGGATGGTGATAGACGTCATCCCGAATGAGCATCAGAACCCCTCCATGGGCTGGGGTACCTTCCACAGGTGGCAGGACGAAACGCAAAGAGGTGTAGTGTGGGGAGTCTGCACGATCACTTGAATGTAACTTAGTTTCTTGGAGACGAACTAGAAGCGGACAGTGCAATCGAAGGAGTAGTTTTAATTCCTCCGGATTGGAACGAAAGCCGCGATTATTCCATTGAAGGAGCGCCACGATAAAAAATGTGAGAAGAAAAGAAGATAAAAAGGAACAAGCAGGAGGGGTCACCTCGACGGCCACTGAGGACCGGACTTCGAGGGAGCACTACTATCGCTATCTAGAGACAGAGAATCATGTTCCATAGGTTCAACTGATGTATCTGCCACCTTCCCAAGAAGCCCGAGTACATAGAATGTCTTCATGGACGGGTTCCTTTTTCAATGTCCGGGCATCTTGTTTAGGTGCCTGTGGTTTACTAGAGATTGACGAAGACTGAACTTTAGAAGCAGAAGGAGGAAGCGGGGATGTGGAACGGACAATCTTCGGACTGGCGGATCGCAAAACTGCGTCAGCGAAAGGCGAAATCACAGGTCTGTGTACCTGCATCCTTAGTAGGTCGAGTGGAGGTGAGGACCTTACTGTATGTGCCCGCTGGGAGGACAGTGGGCTTTAGACTCGCCAACAACTTTCGAGCAGCATATGTTGATACCTTTTCCGTAACCTGAATATGCTGAATCTTTTCATCCTTGTATACAGGGCAGTCCCAAGAGGAAGCCGCATGGTCACCGTTGCAATTAAGGCACTGAGGGGACGGAGGTGGGCAATCCCCCTCATGGGTGTCCCTACCACAAGTAAATTCATACCTTGCTTTGACCTTGGATGGGAGTTCAACTCTGTCGAATGTCAAAAACACAGTACGAGTTGGTGTCAGCTGGTTATCTACCTTTTTCAACACCCTGTGCACGACTGTTACACCCTGATCGGACATATAGGTTTGTATGTCTTCGTCAGACAACCCGTCAAGGGATCTCGTGAAAACTACCCCCCGTGACGAGTTGAGTGTGCAATGTGCTTCTACCTGGACAGGAAATGTGTGTAGCAACGTAGTCTGTATTAGTTTTTGCGCCTGGAAGGCACTGTCTGCATCCAGCAACAATGTTCCATTGCGCTGACGCGAACAGGTCTTAACAGGGCCAGCAATCACATCAACACCTTTTCGAATAACAAAAGGATTCACAGAAGTGAAATCTTTACCGTCGGTTGGAGAGACAACTAGGAATTTCGGGAGATTGGGCAAACTTTTCTTATGCTGAGGTGAATTGATCTTTCTTTTTTGGGTCAAAGTCACAGAAGAAGAGAAGGAAGTCATTGAGGAAGTGTCCCCCGTGATTACCGGCGTCTCCGATGGCGCGCTCCTTCCTAGTGAGGACACTCTGAGGACTTACCCGCCTTAGGTGATTGTTCACACCTCAGGTCAGACCTCCAGAGAACTGACGGAGGGACCAATTGGCATGTTCGGAAGGTACTAGCTTGGGTAATCACCCCTCCCTGGGCCTGGCCTTTACCAGGGGGTATGTACGTGCCATACTTTATCTGGGGCAGGAATTACGCGTTACCCCGTCACCTGCTACACATGATAATGTGTGGGTCGGCCTTCAGACACGCACAGGGAGGAAAGAAAAAGAATAGAGGAAGTGAAGAGAAAGAAATGTCTCAAACGTCGAAGTGGAGACTAATGAGGAGGAGAGGAAGGCTAGGAAAGTACAGCTAGTAGAGAAAGACAGAAGCAAAGGTTAGGAAAGGAAGAAACCAAGGAATAAGAGAAACTAAGACAAGAAACCACTGACTCGCAAAGGACGCCCGTCTCGGGGCGAAAGCATGAACCAGGAGGGAAAGTGAAGCAGCCTGGGATGGAAGAAAGGCTGCTTCGGCTTGGGGCCCAGTGCGTGCCACACACGTACCCACAAAAGACCTGTGGGCCCCCTGGGGGGGGGGGGGGTGTTTGCAGAAAGTGGATTACACAAGGGAAATGATCGCTCGAGTACGTGTCAGAAAATGCATACCACTCGAACCGTCATGCAAGCTGAGGACCGCATATCGTGAGGTCCAAGCGGGAGTATGTGTTGTGTTGGAAAGGAAGGTCAGTGCACCGGTGTTGAGGCAGACAAGATTAAGATTGTTCAAGAGGTCTGCTAGAAGGGAGCCTCTGGGGCAAGGTGCTGGAGAATCCCGTAGGGGGTGGTGGGCATTAAAGTCGCCTACCAACATGAAAGGTCAAGGGAACTGGTCAACGAGGTTTAGCACATCTGCCCTAGCAAGGGCGGATGACGATGGCGAATAGATATTACAGAGGGAAAAGGTGGATAGAGTGATGCAGACGGCAACTGCCTGTAGGTGAGTATTCAATGAAATGGGATGGTGATAGACGTCATCCCGAATGAGCATCAGAACCCCTCCATGGGCTGGGGTACCTTCCACAGGTGGCAGGACGAAACACAAAGAGGTGTAGTGTGGGAAGTCTGCACGATCACTTGGACGTAACTTAGTTTCTTGGAGACGAACTAGAAGTGGGCAGTGCCATCGAAGGAGTAGTTTTAATTCCTCCCGATTGGAACGAATGCCGTGAATATTCCATTGAAGTAGCGCCATGATAAAAAATGGGAGAAGAAAAGAAGGAACAAGCAAGCAGGGTCACCTCGACGGCCGCTGAGGACCGGGCTACGAGGGAGCACTGCTATCGCTATCAAGGTGCGAAGGATCGTGTTCCATGGGTTCGACCGACGCGCCTGCCACCTCCCCGAGTTGAGCAGGAGGGGCAGCTTCCACCGCCGGTAAAGGGCAGGGAGCCCGGCTGACAGAGCGTTCCTGTAAAACAGAAGAGGGCCGAGGCTTGCTACTGCTGGATGGTGTGACCGAAGAGTCACACCGCGGCAGGGAAGGGGGGCAGCTGTTGTTTTTGTTAGCCTTCTTAGAGGCATGATGAGCAGAAGAAGCGGATGAAGATTGATAAGACTGAGTTTTTAGGAAATCGCCATGAACGGGTTCGTTTTTAGAACTCCGGGCAGCGGATTTAGTTGCCTGGGATGTGAATGGACAGAAGGGATTGGAGAGGTGGAACGAGCAATTTTCGGGCTAGCCGACCTGACAACAGTGTCACAGAAGGTGAAAACTTCCTTGAAACCTTTTCCTCGACATGAATCTCCTGGATGATCCACTCTTCTTTATAGACGGGGCAGTCCCGTGAAGAAGCAGCAGGGTCACCCATGCAATTAATGCAGCAAGGGGATGGAGGTGGACATTCACCTTTATGGGCATCCCTGCCACAGGTGGCGCACTTGGCTGCATTAGGACTAGATTTACTAGTATGATTAAATCTATGGCAATGGTAGTAGCGCATAGGATTGGGTGTATATGGGTGAACGGAGATGACTTCAGAGCCTGCTTTCGCCGAGATCATTGTTAACTTTTTTCACTATGTGATGAACAGCCATAACTCCCTGATCGGACATATAGTTGAGTATATCCTCGTTGGATAACCTATCCATGAATCTTGTGAAGACTACCCCCTGCGAAGATTTGAGGGTGATGTGTGCCTCCACTTTCACAGAAAAAGTATGCACAAGGAATTTCTGTGCCTGAAAGGCATTCCCAATTTCAAGTAACAAGGTCCCATTGCGCTGTCTGGAGCAGGTCTTTAGGGATCTACAATCGCATCGACTCCCTTCTGAATAAGAAAAGGATTCACAGAAGAAAAATCCTGATCATCAGTATGAGATACTACGAGGAACTTTTGAATGTTAGGTAAGACTTTCTTGGACAGAGATTCGTCATGTTTTCTTTTTTGGGTCAGGGTCATAATAGATTTGGAAGGTTTCATAGCGAAAGTGTCCCCCATGATTACCGGCATCTCCGATGGCGCACTACTTCCTTGTGGGAGCCCTCACTGAGGGCGCACCCGCCTTAGGTAACTGTTCGCACTTCAGGTCACACCACCTGAGAACAGACAGAGGGACCAATTGGCATGTTCGAAAGGTACCAGCTCGGGTTACCACCCCTCCCAGTCTTTACTGTGGGGTACGTACGTGCCCTACATGTCTACCCGGGGTGGGGAGTTACGCCTTACCCCGTCACCATCTACACAGAGTGTGGGTTGACCTTCAGACACGCACAGGGAGGAAAGAAGAGAAAGGGATGAAGGAGGGAGAATCTCAAACGTCGAGGCGGAGATTAAAAGGGTGGATCGAGGACAAGGAGAAAGGAGCAAGAGGGGAAGGCGAAAGAACAGGAAACTAAGAGTACCAAGAAAAGGAGAAGTCTTAGAAGAAGAGAAAAAGAAACCTTGGACTGACTGAATACACCCGCCTCCGGGCAAAGGCACAAACCGGGGGGAAAGAGGGAAGCGGCCTGGGACAGAAGGAAAGCCACTTCGGCTCGAGGCCCGTGCGCGCCACACACGTACCCACAATATTAAGGTTGTCAGGTGATCCCGGAGACCCCAAGTGTGCTGAGTGCGAAGGATACCCTTTCTCCAGCAAGGGACATGTGCCTTTTCCAAATCAAAAAATATGATCACTGTTTGCAGAAAATTATTCATAATATGAGTTGACAGGTTTAGGTAGAGGAATCACAATGGATTCACACCAGCTTCAAGGAAATGTGCCTTCTGTCCAAATGTGATTGTACATTTGCAGAAGAAATGCTGGTCTTCTGAAGAAAGGTGTTTCAACATCTGTACATGAACGCCATCGGGTCCTGGAGCCTAGTATCGTGATGATGAGAGTGCATATCTAAGCTCGCTCGTAGTGAAATCTGTGTTAAAATATACACGATTCTGAGACGAGAAGGAGAGCAATCCCACTTCCACTGCCTGTTTCTGAGGAAGTAAAGAGGGATGGTAGTAGAGCAGTTCGAAATCTCATCAAAAACCTGGCTCAGAGTGTTGGAGATGTCAGTGGGATCCACTATAGTATCATGAGATTAAGGTAATTGAGGAGATCCACCAGGAGAGAGCCCCAAAGACGATGGTGTGCATTGAAATCACCAACCAATAAGAAAGGAGAAGAAAGCTGGTCATGGCAACAGCAAAAGATGACTGTTTATAGACATTACACAGGGAGAAGCTAAAACCACAAAAGGACAGTAACTGCTACTGCTTGAAGCTGAGTTTGAAAAGCGATGATATGGATATGGATATCGTCTCTTGAGAGGAGCATGATGGCCCCATGAGCTGGAACCCCTGCAACAGGGGGAGGTCAAAGCGAACTGAGGAGAAGTGTGTTATGTTAAATCGAGTGTGAGCATGTAGTTTTGTTTCCTGAAGGCAGACAATTAGTGGGAAGTAGGTTTGCAAGAGAAGCTGTAGTTCTGTTCTTTCGGACCGGATGCCAAGAATGTTCCATCGAAGGATAACCATAGTGAGATGAGAACTGGAAAGAGGTTAAACAGTCATATCTGTGACCGCAGAGGACCACAATGTGAATGCTCGCAATGAGTTGGATCTAACAAGGAAACGGCACGACTGTGGGGACGGGGATTTGTCCGAAATTTTGGATGATTGAAACAGAACCCCTAATTAAAATTTTAGGATGCACTACTCGGAAAATCCCAAGAAAAATTGATCTGAGGTTTCTTAGGTGCCTTACGAGTATAAAATGTTGGTCCATTGCCAAGCCGCCATCTGGCCTATATGGTTAGGGCTTTGACTCTTACGCCAGAGGTCTCGAGTTCGATTCCTCCTCCGCCATTTTTCTTGTTTCACTTTCTTTTGTTACTCCACCAATTATTCAAAAAGGTTCTCAAACCTAAATTATTGTTAAAACATTATTGTAGCTCAAGAAGGAAAAAGTTTTTCGATCACTGAAAAATATTCGTGCTCGTTCTATTTCGTTTTATGGGGTTTAAAGGGGTTTGTAAGGGTCCCCTTGGGATTATAATCATTATCTGTGCATAGGACTGTGCACAAGCCATGAGACATAAACGGCAGTATTTGTCGTGAACAGACGTGCCTGTTTCAAATTTCATGTGTTATGA
Organism: Locusta migratoria; assembly: GCA_026315105.1. Classification (NCBI taxonomy): domain Eukaryota; kingdom Metazoa; phylum Arthropoda; class Insecta; order Orthoptera; family Acrididae; genus Locusta; species Locusta migratoria. The sequence goes on along the minus strand of CM048751.1, from coordinate 165,669,228 downwards.
TCTGAGGTTAAACATGGCAACTGAAGAAGTTGCTGGCTCATCTGGAATGGGAGAAGAAATTCCTGAAGAATCCATTCATAGTGATTGATCAAAATTACGATTGAAGGACACAGTGGTGTATTATGAAAAGCTGTTCTGAGTCATTGAATTTAACTTCAAAGAGTATGAACACGTATAAAAAACCACCATTACTATGTCAAAAACTGTGACAATTACACACAAAGGAATATCAACTTACGGCAATTACAAGGTACTTAACACCATCAAAACAGAAATTAAATGGTGTAGATATAATTTTAAAAAATGAAGGTGGACAGTCCACTTAACAATCAGTAATGTTATTTAAATATAACTGATAAGCATTTCAGTGTACTGAGTATGAGGGGACAGCTAACCTGCTAATTCTTGGGTTCCACATGCTTGCAGCATTGCCTATTTTGTAGGTAGGCATGTGTCCAGAGCTTTGGCTGATGGTGTTTTAGAGCTGTCAATAGCTAGGTCGTCAGTGCAAAGAACATTATAGGTTACAATGAAATTTAGGGAGAGCCAACCTTGGAATGATTTATGTTGATCACATGACCCTATGGCATGCCCCTCCTAGTTGCCTCCAACCTCCCCCCCCACCCCCCCCCCCCACATGACCACTGTCAAACCCAAAGTTATTTTATTTGAGCTAGGCCAATAGCATTATTTTTTACAGTGTAATCATGAAAGTACAATTTGCTGAGAGCAGTTACAACTTTAACAAAGCAATTAATTCTAGGCAACTAGATATGTTGTTATAAGGGGAAAATGTCCACAATAATTAGCACATGTGAACTTACATTGGTGAAGCTATGTTGAACGAAATTTAATTTAGGCCTGCTGCTACATCTAACTGAAGACAGTCCATTTCTACAACTCCTAATCAAAAATTGTAATGTGAATTTCAATGGTTTTTAGTATTAAAATAGTTAAACTTTTTAATTCTCCTCCCGTATGGATCCTTTAAACACCAAGCTGATTTTCAAGCTTTGATAGATGTTTCAAGAACTAAGGTTTGACTCAAGGAAGGTGGTGTCCAGAACAAGTTTTAAGATAAGGTTCAAGTCCTGCATGTGCCTAAATAAGTTTCACAGGGTGGCATATTTCATAGACTGATTCTGGCTGAAGAGAAGCCAATGAATATTTTTATGGCAATTATAACTGAATTTTATGGATTAGTTTTTCATTTTTCCAAATTGAAGTAGGGACATTAAGATAAATAATGGCACATTTTTTCTAGATAATTAACATATAACATCAGTTCCAATCTTTTAATTTGCACAGTCCATAGTGATCAGAAATGTCTTTTGGTGAAGCAACTGTGTGGTTGCAAATAGGAGACTGGGTGTTTTATGCTGTATTAGATAATCCAACACTGTAGACTAGTCGTTCGTTACCTGTACAACTGTTGATTGAAGAGGCCTGCTACTGTTCTCAACAGCCTGGAAACGAAACTGTTTTCGTTCAATTCTCCCGCAGCTGCTGCGGCTAGAGCGTATTTTCTCTCTAACTCGTTTCCGTGTGCCTGGAGTTTGACATATTCCTCTTTCAGTAACGCTAGGTGCTGCTGAAGCTTTGCGATTTCACCTATAATAGTTTTTGGCATTAGTAATAAAAAAATCTAGTGCTACTTCTAATGTATATTCAAAAATATCTCGATTACCCTTTTCTGAGGTTGTCATTGCTTCAGTGAAGGCTGCAGTGCGTAATTGAACTATAACTTTACTGTGAAGATATTCGCAAACACAGTACACATTCCAACTCCTCACACTGGGACACTAAACGCCGCTTCCCCTAAATTGACGCCCACAAGGACTCTACGTCTAGTTATCAATTGCCCACAGATACTGTAGCATTCAGTATGAATTATGTTTATTTTACTTCGTAACAGCAGTCAATGTACAAAAGAAATAGTCTACAATAATGCCATGCATTAAGACGGATGTACTTCCACAGAACGGCTTGGCATACTAAGGTTTAAATACTCTCATGCTACCGGCAATATACTTCAATATCGATTCTTGTAAACCAAACTGTCTCTCCACTTGACAGCTGTACGCAAAGATTTTCAGTGTAGATATTACCAAAGTGTGACGAGCAAAGATTTTCTTATACACAAACCACACGTCCCCTTTCATTAAATTTGTAGTGTCTACGACGAAGTGCTTTGCAATACATCGGTAGTGAACGTCTGGGCGGTATTATTGGTGATTTGTTTTGGTTGTCGGCTGTTGTGAATAGGCAAGAATGGCTATTAGAACTTACGGTGACAAACCAATTAGTTTTCAAGTTGAAGAAAATGGGGAATATTACTGCATCGGATCGGAGGTACACGTTTAAGTTTTCTTCATAGACTTTCGAAATGTTTTTAACTAATACCATGTAAATTTACCTACAATGATGCAAATGCTTTTGTTACATGAACATTGTTAAGAAATGTTTTACTACAGAACGAATGTATTGTTGCTTTAGGTCGGCAATTACTTGCGCCTATTCCGTGGATCACTCTACAAGAAATATCCAGGAATGTACAGGAGAAGTATAACGAACGATGAAAGGAAGAAATTGGTTGAAATAGGTAAGTAAGTTGTATGAAATTTCTAAATTTTCATCCCAGTGATTAGCGTTAGGCCTTTTATTCCGAGTTTTCATAAAAAATGAAGTTCTACTCCCGGTTCCAAATATCCAAATAGGTTGGAAGAGTAAACAGCCATCATTTGCATAGTTGTATTGTTCACTTGCTGTTCAGTGTGATTACAAAAGGCTATATGTAGATCTGTTGGTCTCAATTAATATAGCTGAAGAAGGGCAATAATTGCTCGAAACCGGTTTTAAATAAATTTTTCAAATGGTATTTGTTTATTTATCCAACCTATAAAACGCATTTGCTACAATAGATAAATCAATTAAATATTCAAATATTTAGTGCTTGTGGGCGTGCCCGTTGTTAAATAGGAAATGATGCCGAGGAGTAATGCAATGCATTCACTGTTACGACCTACAGAAAGTAGTTGCCGTAGTACGTAATCGAAACGACTCACCTGAAGACGGGGATACCGCCCGTCAGACTTCAACTGTGACGTCATTGCAGGGCGATAGTTTTGAGGTGAGTGCGTGCGTGTTTGCAGAAGGCCTTAGTAATTATGTGGTGGCTGAGTTAAAGACGATAGTTTGTCCACAACCTGAACAGATTATAGATTAATATTTTTTGATTGTAAGGTACAGGTTAGGTTAGAGGGTTTTTTTTCCGCCTGTGAACGTGGAAGACACGAATTTCTGGTCTGAGACCTGTGATCAATGGAACACTCCGTTATCTGTAATTTACGAGGTTAACTACTGTTAATTATTTATTATTTACAATACAGAAATAGGCCTATTAAGATATACTGTATACAGATTATCTGATGTGCTGATGTCATAGGTCAAAGCTTACATGTGGTATCCCAGCTAGAATTGTGCCAGCAATTGCGGAGTAACATTTTCTTTTTCCATATGAATTCTTGGTGTGTTTGCGTATACACATGTCTGTCTGTGTGTGTGTGAGAGAGAGAGAGAGAGAGAGAGAGAGACAGACAGACAGAGAGTGTTTGTTTACCATTCCTTTTTTGCCCTAAGGTAAGTCCTTTCACTCCCGGGATTGGTATGTCTCCTTGTCCACTTCTTTAAACCCACATCCTGTCCTATTCCTCTTCCTTCCTTACTCTTTTTCTGATGAAGCAACCAGCGGTTGCGAAAGCTTGCATCTTTGTGTTTGTATGTGTTTTTGTGTATTTGTCAACAAGTCTGTGCTTTGGGTGAATTAAACAATCTCTATTTTTATACATATAGGCCTACAAATATTATAGATGGAAATTATCCTGGTAGGAAAAATGTATCAAAATAGATAGTTTGACTTACCCAAAGCACAGCTCATTGACAGATACAAAAATCACACACAAGCACAAAGATTCCAGCTTTTGCAACTGTTTGTTCCTTCATCAGGAAAAGAGGAAGGATGAGGATTTTAAGGAAGTGGATGAGGAGTTATTCCAATCCCGGGAGTGGAAGGACTTACCTTAGCGGAAAAAAGGAAAGGTAAACAAACACACACAAGGCAGACTTTTGTAGAAAGCAAAGAAGTTTGAGCAAAGCAGTTGAGGCAGAGACTCTGTCCAGAGAACAAAGGCAAATATGTTATATATTCCTGGCTATTAAAATTTTTAGGGTTAAGTGGGGTAATAATGAGACAGCAAAAAATGGGGTAATTATGAGATAGCACTAAATTTCAGGGTCATATTTGCACGAAATCAGACTTTATAATTAATAAATATGTCTGCATACCGTATGTCTACTTCACATAGCAATTGCCATTGAATGGATCTGGTACTAATACAAGTAAAGAAAAATTGTATCCCTACACCTATCCCTGTTTTTGTCTCAAAAACTTTTTTTTTTTTTCCTTTCTTCAAAACTTTTAATGTTACTCCACAACTGTATCCTTGAGAATAATGGCAAAGCTATAATTTAAAGCAGGGATATTCACTGATTGAAATGTAAAAGTACCTGTGGCTGGGGGAATTATGAGTCACCATAGTGAACACATTTGATACAAATATGTCACAGGAAGCTGAAGAAATAAGTAACCAAGTTACTTCTCCTGAAACACCATCAGCTTCAAAAGTAGACCCTACAGTAGGGAGTAATTTTGAGTCTCTGCTTCTACAGAAAATCAAACGCACTAGTGTGACTAATTAAAAAGGAAGAAAAATCGATGTCCATTCCAGAGTGATTATTTCTGAAGAATATAAAGATCACTTCTCATTACAATCACTTATTCACTGTCAAAAATATTTTGAATCACACACAAGTATTGATAATTTCATATTGCCCTTCCCATGCTTGAAGCATACCAGACACCCCACTGAGAGAATCTCCTCTCTCTTAGACCAACACCTTCAACCTATTACCCAGAATGTACCCTTCTATATAAAGACACCAACCATTTCCTCCATTGACTCTCCACAGGTACTGTTCCTTTACCACCTGGAACCATGCTCATCACAGTTTATGCCATCTCCCTCTACACCAACATTCCCAGCAATTCCTGCTGTTGAACACTACCTTTCACAACGTCCCACTGACTCCAAACCTGCAACCTCCTTCCTGGTTACCCTTAGAAGGCATCACCTACAAACAAATTCACGGCACAGCCATGGACACCTGCATGGCACCTTCTTATGCCAAACTGTTCATGTGACTGTCTCAAACTGTTGACTGTATCTCACCTTCTGGTCCAGTGCCCATATTTTAATCGTTTATGACAGTCTATGTTTATCGTCAGAACTGTCTGACGTTTTGGCGGATGACACGTGTTCTGTTGATCGCGTTTTACTTTTTATACATTGTACAAATACGGTGAAAGAAGTTTAAAATCCTTTGCTTGAGGAATTCTGTTGTGTCCTTGTTTCTTTACCTTTTCTTGTAGCATGATTGTATTGCCTTTCTATCTCTGCCTCATCTTAGTTCTTGTTCTTAATGAGCATGGACATGAGTGTTTATGACCTCTGTACTTTTGCACCTAAAACCCATAATCTGGACTGAAGGTGAGGGCACACTATCCACATTCCTTCTAAATATCAATACCTTATCCATTGACTTCACATGACCCTATTCAACACAACGAGCCAGCTTCCTTGACATTGACCTCCACCTCAAAGGTGGCCTTATCAGTACCTCCGTACACATCAAATGTACCAACCATCAGCAATACCTCCATTTCGACAGCTGCCACCCATTTCACACCAACAAGTCCGTACCATACAGCCTAGCCACCATTGATCGTCGCACCTGTAGTGATGAGCAGTTCTTCTCCAGATATGCCAGACACCTCACTAAGGCCTTCACTGAACACAGTTACCCACCAAACCTTGTACAAAGCAGATATTGCCGGCCCTGTCTGTCCAGTCACCTGCTACCTCCCCCACACCCACTGTCCAGCCCCAACAGTGCACAAATCCCGTGACCCAATACCACCCAGGACTGGAGCAGTTAACCTACACTCATCCTGCTGTGAAATGAGAAATACCCTACCAAAGTCCTACTGTCCCCCACCACCTACTCCAGACCGGTTACAGGCATTTCTTAAAAGGCAGGGCAACATATGATAGCAATAATGTATACAAACTGAGCTGCAAACACTTTGAGCTTTCTACGTAGCCATGACCAGCAACAAGATGTCAATCTGGATGAATGGCCATCGTCATACTGTGGCAAGGAGACAGCTGGACCATCCTGTTGCAGAGCATTCTACACTGCATGATGTGGCTCACTTCAGTGCCTGCTACACAGCATGTACAATATGGATCCTCCTTACAAACACCAAATTGTCTGAAATGCATAGTATATCCCACAATCCCCCAGGCCTAAACCTTTGCTAGTTCCTGCTCCCAACACTCTTCTCTCCCCTTCCTTTCCTTTCCCTACCCGCACTCCAGCTTATGTATGTCTCCCTTTCCTCTGCATACTCCAGTCCGTTCCTATTTGTCAGATAGCTCTGACATATTCCTCCATCCATATTGGCATCCCTTCCTTCCCTTTCTGTGTCCCTCTCCATGCCACTTCCTCACCCCCCCCCCCCCCCAACTGGTTGCTCTTGCCTAGCCCTGCTGTCTCGCAGCCTGGTGTCTCTGTGGTGAGTAGCAAACCTATCCTTTCCAGTATATTGTTGGATCCTTCAAGGTATCTTGATATAATGTATATAGGCTAGATAGAAAATAATAGCGGTTGTATCACCCTTCCCTGGCGCGCTCCTGACAATAACCTAATCTCTGAGGAACCCTCGTCTTTGAAGTCAAGTTACTGGATTCTATTACTTAAGTAGTCTTTGAGCCTCTCACACATTTGGCTACATATTCCATATGCTCGTGCCTTCATTAGCAGTCTGCAGTGCAGCACCGTTACAAATGCCGTTCGGAAATCAAGAAATATGAGGTCTGCCTGTTGCTCGTCATCTGTAGCACACAAGATGTAATGAGAAAAATGAAGCAAGCTGTTTCACATGATCGATGCTTCCTAAAGCTGTGCTGATGCATGGGCAGAAGCTTTTCTTGTCAAGGAAATTTGCTGTATTAGAACTGAGAATATGTCCAAGAAGTCTACAGGAAACTAATGTTAATGATATTGGTCTGTAATTATGTGGATCCATTTGTTTGCCTTTTTTCAGACACGGTAGTCATCTGTGCCTTTCTCCAGTCGCTTGGAACTTTTCACAGACTCAAAGAATCACGATAAATGCTAGCTAAGCAAGAGGCCAATAACGTCGGCCTTCAGTCTGCTGTAACTCTCAAGGAGCCTCTGACCTGACTAGTGATTTTATGTAGCTCAGTACCAAAATTTTTTCTGGTTTCTTGTCAAGATCTTTTGTAACATAATGAAAGTGCTTTGAGTTTGATTTGCACATTGATCTTAAAGGCAAATTTTTACCAACAGCTGCTTATTGGCAGCTGTATCAGCATTTTCTGTATTTTTAATAAGTAGTGTATATATAATAATGGAAAGTCCAGGTCGGAATTAATAATATAGTGAGGACAGTTTACAACTCACCGCAAAGACGTGGCGACGAGTTGCGACATGCACATACAAAAGACACACACATACAACACATTCAGCTTCGAATAGAAGTGCGGCAGTCGGAGGTGATGGTTGTATGACTGTGTTGTGTGCCTGTGTGATTGCGTGAGTGCTCTATTTTCTGAAGAAGGCCATGGCTGATAGCTGAATGTGTTGTATGTGTGTGTCTTTTGTATGTGCCTGTTGCAGCTCGTCGCCACGTCTTTGCGGTGAGTTGTAAACTGTCCTCATATATATATATATATATATATATATATATATATATATATATATATATATATATATCACAGTTCTACAGTATGTCTGCCTAAGTGTACTTGTGTCTGTGTAAATGTGTGGGTGTATGTGCATTTATTTACCTTCCATTTTTTCCCCCAAGGTAAGTCTTTCCTGTCCCGGGATTGGAATGGCTCCTTACCCCCTTCCTTAAAACCCTCATCATTTCCTTTTCCCTCTCCTTCCCTTCTGCCTGATGAAGCAGCTAGGCTGCGAAAGCTAGCATTTTTGTGTGTGTGTGTGTCTGTGTGTTTATTTGTTGCTATTACTGCCTGTGCCCCTTCGCCTGGTAAGTGTACTTCATCTATTTTTTACGTATATTTTTCCTGTTAGGAATTTTTCCTAATATATATATATATATATATATATATAGGACAGTTTATAGATTTTTGACTTACCTAAAGTACAGGCTCGTTGACAGAAACACCAAACAAACACAAAAACACACAAACGAGCTTTCGCCACCAGTGGTGGCTTCTTCGGGAAAAAGAGGAAGGAAGGAGAGGAGAAAGGGAAGGATACGGGTTTTAAGGAAGTGGAAAAGGAGCCATTTCAATCCCAGGAGTGGAAGGACTTACCTTAGGGGACAAAAAGAAGGTAAACAAATACACACACACTCACACATAACCAAACGCATACACACCTAGGCAGACAAATGGGCTAGGATGAAGCTGGCTAGGGTATTAAGGAAAGACCCACGCACTTCCCTACCTAAAACCTCTTTCCTCAATACCCTAGCCAGCTTCATCCTAAGCCACAACTTCTTCACTTTTGAGGGCCAGACATACCAACAACTAAAGGGAACGGCCATGGGAACCAGGATGGCCCCCTCGTATGCAAACTTGCTTAGAGGAAGCCTTCCTGGATACCCAAGCCTATCAACCCAAAGTTTGGTATAGATTCATTGATGACATCTTCATGATCTGGACCAGCAGTGAAGAAGAACTCCAGAACTTCCTCTCCAACCTCAACTCCTTTGGTCCCATCAAATTCACCTGGTCCTATTCCAAATCCCATGCCACGTTCCTCGATGTTGACCTCCATCTGTCCAAAGGCCAACTTCACACATCCGTCCACATCAAACAACAGTACCTCCATTATGACAGCTGCCATCCATTCCATATCAAACGTTCCCTTCCCTACAGCTTAGGTCTTCGTGCTAAACGAGTCTGCTCCAGTCCCGAATCCCTGAACCAGTACACCAATAACTTGATAACAGCTTTCACATCCCGCAGCTATCCTCCTGATCTGGTTCAGAAGCAAATTACCAGAGCCACCTCCTCATTCCTCCAAATCCAGAACCTTCCACCGAAGATTCCCAGAAGTGCCCCTTTTGTCACCGGATACTTTCCGGGACGGGAGCGGACTCTGAATGTGGCTCTCCAGCAGGGATATGACTTCCTTAAATCCTGCCCCGAAATGAGATCCATCCTTAATGACATCCTTTCCACTCCACCAAGAGTGTCTTTCCGCCGCCCACCTAACCTTCGTAATCTCCTAGTCCATTCCTATGAAACCCACAAACCACCTTCCCTACCCTCTGGCTCCTACCCATGCAACCGCCCCCGCTGTAAAACCTGCCCTATGCACCCTTCCACCACCACTTACTCCAGTCCAGTAACCCGGAAGGTGTACACGATCAAGGGCAGAGCCACTTGCGATAGCACCCACGTGATTTACCAACTGACATGCCTGCACTGTGAAGCGTTCTATGTGGGAATGACCAGTAACAAACTGTCCATTTGCATTAATGGTCACAGGCAGACAGTGTTTGTTGGTAATGAGGATCACCCTGTGGCTAAACATGCCTTGGTGCACGGCCGGCACATCTTGGCGCAGTGTTACACCATCCGGGTTATCTGGATACTTCCCACCGACACCAACCTTTCAGAACTCTGGAGATGGGAACTTGCCCTTCAGCTTATTCTCTCCTCCCGTTGCCCACCTGGTCTCAATCTCCGCTAATTCAAATTCCCGCCCACCATCTTTAGCATCTTTGCCTTGGTTCTGTGGACAGAGCCTCTGCCTCAATTGGTATCTCTATCCAACTTCTTTGCTTTTTTCAAATGTTTGTCTAGGTGTGTTTGCGTTTCGATATGTCTGAGCGTGTGTGTATTTGTTTACCTTCCTTTTTTTCCCCTAGGGTAAGTCCTTCCACTTCTGGGACTGGAATGACTCCTTTTCCACTTCCTTAAAACCCATATCCTTCCCTTTTTCTTCCCCTTTTTTCCTCTTTTTCCTGAAGAAGCTGCCAGTGGTGGCGAAAGCTTGTATGTGTGTTGGTGTGTGATTTTATTTGTTTCTATTGACATATATATATATATATATATATATATATATAAAATAGACTAAGATTACTCACCAGACGAAGGAGCACAGGTGTGACAGCATCACAAATAAATAAATGAATACACACACACACACACACACACACACACAATCGCAAGCTTTCCCAACCCAGTTGCGTCTTCAGGCAGTAGGGAAGGAGAGGGAAAAGGAAATGATGAGGGTTTTAAGGAAGGGGGTAAGGAGCCATTCCAATCCCGGGAGAGGAAAGACTTACCTTGGGGGAAAAAATGGAGGGTAAACAAATGCACACATGCCCACACATTCACACAGACACAAGTACACCTAGGCAGACATACTGTAGAAAGCAAAGAAGTTAAGTTATTCTTCTTTGCTTTCTACAGTATGTCTGCCTAGGTGTACTTGTGTCTGTGGGCATGTGTGCATTTGTTTACCCTCCATTTTTTCCCCCAAGGTAAGTCTTTCCTCTCCCGGGATTGGAATGGCTCCTTACCCCCTTCCTTAAAACCCTCATCATTTCCTTTTCCCTCTCCTTCCCTACTGCCTGAAGACGCAACTGGGTTGCGAAAGCTTGCGAGTGTGTGTGTGTGTGTGTGTGTGTGTGTGTGTGTGTGTGTGTGTGTGTGTGTGTGTATTCATTTATTTATTTGTGATGCTGTCACACCTGTGCTCCTTTGCCTGGTGAGTAATCTTAGTCTATTTTTTATATTTTATTTTTCCTGCTAGGACTTTTTCGTATATATATACAAAAAAATAGATGAAGTACACTTACCAGGCGAAGGGGCACAGGCAGTAATAGCAACAAATAAACACACACACACACACACACACACACACACACACACACACACACACACACAAATGCTAGCTTTCGCAGCCTAGCTGCTTCATCAGGCAGAAGGGAGGAGAGGGAAAAGGAAATGATGAGGGTTTTAAGGAAGGGGGTAAGGAGCCATTCCAATCCCGGGACAGGAAAGACTTACCTTGGTTCTACAGTATGTCTGCCTAAGTGTACTTGTGTCTGTGTAAATGTGTGGGTGTGTGTGCATTTATTTACCCTCCATTTTTTCCCCCAAGGTAAGTCTTTCCTGTCCCGGGATTGGAATGGCTCCTTACCCCCTTCCTTAAAACCCTCATCATTTCCTTTTCCCTCTCCTCCCTTCTGCCTGATGAAGCAGCTAGGCTGCGAAAGCTAGCATTTGTGTGTGTGTGTGTGTGTTTGTGTGTTTATTTGTTGCTATTACTGCCTGTGCCCCTTCGCCTGGTAAGTGTACTTCATCTATTTTTTACGTATATTTTTCCTGTTAGGAATTTTTCCTCTATAATATTCGTATATATATATATATATAAATAAAAATAGAAAAGAGATGACTTACCAAAGGGACCGGCTCGTCGAGAGAAACAAATAAAATCACACACAAACACACATACAAGCTTTCGCCACCACTGGCAGCTTCTTCAGGAAAAAGAGGAAAAAAGGGGAGGAAAAGGGAAGGATATGGGTTTTAAGGAAGTGGAAAAGGAGTCATTCCAATCCCAGGAGTGGAAGGACTTACCTTAGGGGAAAAAAAAGGAAGGTAAACAAATACACACACACTCAGACATATCGAAACGCACACACACCTAGACAGACATTTGTGAAAAGCAAAGAAGTTGGACAGAGATACCAATTGAGGCAGAGGCTCTGTCCACAGAACCAATGCAAAGATGCTAAAGATAGTGGGCGGGAATTTGAGTTAGCGGAGATTGAGACCAGGTGGGCAACTGGAGGAGAGAATAAGCTGAAGGGCAAGTTCCCATCCCCGGAGTTCTGAAAGGTTGGTGTCGGTGGGAAGTATGGTGTCGGTGGGAAGTATCCAGATAACCCGGACGGTGTAACACTGCGCCAAGATGTGCTGGCCGTGCACCAAGGCATGTTTAGCCACAGGGTGATCCTCATTACCAACAAACACTGTCTGCCTGTGACCGTTCATGCGAATGGACAGTTTGTTGCTGGTCATTCCCACATAGAACGCTTCACAGTGCAGGCATGTTAGTTGGTAAATCACGTGGGTGCTATCGCAAGTGGCTCTGCCCTTGATCGTGTACACCTTCCGGGTTACTGGACTGGAGTAAGTGGTGGTGGAAGGGTGCATAGGGCAGGTTTTACAACGGGAGCGGTTGCATGGGTAGGAGCCAGAGGGTAGGGAAGGTGGTTTGGGGGTTTCATAGGGATGGACTAGGAGGTTACGAAGGTTAGGTGGGCGGCGGAAAGACACTCTCGGAGGAGTGGGGAGGATGTCATTAAGGAAGGATCTCATTTCGGGGCAGGATTTAAGGAAGTCGTATCCCTGCTGGAGAGCCACATTCAGAGTCCGCTCCAGTCCCGGAAAGTATCTGGTGATATATATATATAGAAGGAGACTTTCCAGGTGGGAAAATAGATATAAAATAAAGATTTTTGACTTACCTAAAGTACAGGCTCGTCGATAGAAACACCAAACACACACAAACAATCGAGCTTTCGCCACCAGTGGTGGTTTCTTCGGGAAAAAGAGGAAGGAAGGAGAGGAGAAAGGGAAGGATACGGGTTTTAAGGAAGTGGAAAAGGAGCCATTCCAATCCCAGGAGTGGAAGGACTTACCTTAGGGGACAAAAAGGAAGGTAAACAAATACACACACAGTCACACATATCCAAACGCAAACACACCTAGACAGACATTTGTGAAATGTGGGAATGACCAGCAACAAACTGTCCATTCCCAAGAATAGTCATATGTAGTGTTTATTGGTAATGAGGTAATGGCTAAACATGCCTTGTTGTACGGCCAGCACATTTTGGCACAGTGTTACACCATCTGGGTTATCTGTATATTTCCCACTGATACCAACCTTTCGTAACTCCGGAATTGGGAACTTGCCCTTCAGCATATTCTCTCTTCCCGTTGCCCACCTGGTCTGAACCTCTGCTAAATTCAAATTCCCACCTACCATTCTATAATATCTTTGTCTCTGTCTCAACTGGTATATCTGACCAACGTCTTTGCTTTTTACAATGTCTGCCTTGGTGTGTTAGCGTGTGTATGTTTGTTTACCTGTCCTTCCACTCCCGGGATTGGAATGACTCCTCATCCACTCCCTTAAAACCTGCCTCCTTCCCTTTTTCCCCCTCCTTCCTTTCTCTTTTTCCTGATGAAGCGGCCAACGGTTGTGAAAGCTTGAATCTTCGTGTGTGGTTTTATTTGTGTTTTTGTATCTGCCAATGAGCCTGTGTTTTGGGTAAGTTAAATGAGTTACACACACACACACACACACACACACACACACACACACACACTCACTCACTGTGTGTAAGAGATTTGTGGAAGTAGCTGTTCATTCATAAGTGAATAAATCACACTGATGTGTTTTACGGCCCACTTTAGATTTGTAGTTTTATAAGTTTTTGCAAACATTTTGGATCTAAATAGTAAAAAATTAATTAATAAGAGTGTCTGAAACCCTTTTAAAGAAAAAGAAAATTAGATAGTGGCGGGTTTGGAACCACTGGCCTTCAGCGCCACAGTCCAATGCATTGCCCACTACGCTACAGCTAACAGTTAGGAGTTGCATTCTTTAATCTCATACTATTCATGGCCGTTGTTAACTGATGCTAATATGGCATTTGTAGACACTAGATTATCATTTATCGTACGAAGGACAACGTGTTTTTGTTAATTCTTCAGTGCGCCATTGCTTTGAAATTACAACGTGCGAGTTACAATAAGAAAATCATCAAATACGCAACGCAAGGTGGCGTATGCCAGAGAGAGTTCTGGGCAAGGAATGTCACGTGACATCTGCGAACGGCTGGTTTCCTTAATTTAATGGAGGCTGTCAAAACTCTGATATTTTTGCAAATATCTCTCAAATGATATGAGAGATGGGGGAAAAAAAAAAAAAAAAAACACGAGGGAACAAAGTTGTAGAGAATTTTTTCCTCTACAAGTTCGTTTATTCAATTTTCGTGTCATATGAATGGTTTATTTGCAATTACAAATACATTACAAATGGCCTTTTTTTTTCGTATTACTGACATATTTCTTGTCCAAAATATTTCAAAAAGCAAGGTTCTGGTCTCTGGTAACCAACAATTATGTCTGTAAAATCTGGTGCCGATTGGTCGAACGGTTCGACCTAAGAAATGGGAACATGGTGAAGCCAGACAGACATTGTCAAATCGCCGTTATTTTTGCAAATATCTCTGCAAGGATGCAAGATATGGAGGGGGGGGGAGATAATAGAGCGAAGTTGTAGAGAATTTTCCCCTCTACCAATGAGGTTATCCAATTTTCGTGGCAGATGAACGGTTCGTTTGCAATTACAATTGTATTCCAAACGGTTTTTAGTATTACTACCGTATTTTTTGTCCGAAAAAATAGAGAAAGGGAGGTTCTGGTCTCTGGTGGCCTACAATTATGTCCTAAAAATTTGGTGCTGATCGGTTGAACGGTTCGTCTTAAAAACAGGGAACATGTTACGGACAGACAGACATACATCCCAGATATCTCTGAAATGATAAGAGAGATGAAAAAAACATAAGAGAGCAGATTTATAGAGAATTTTCTTCTCTACAAATTTGCTTATTCAATTTTCGTGTCAGGTGAATGGTTAAGTGGTTATTTTCGTTTAAATTTTGAGCTGTCAAGACGATTGCAAAGGCTCACTATTAGTATTACTTCCGTAACCTAAAGTGGGCCAAAACAGTTCGGTACTGATTAAAACAGCATTTCCTGTTCAGTCACACATACTGCACTTCTGACTTACCTTGGGGGAAGAAAAGGGAGGTAAACAAATACACGCACACCCACACTTTTACAGACACAAACACACCTAGGCAGACATTCGGTAGAAACCAAAGAAGTGAAGGAATTAGACAGAGATGCCACTTGAGACAGAGGCTCTGTCCAGAGAACCAAGGCAAAGATGTTAAAGATGGTGGGAGGGAATTTAAATTTAGCGGAGGTTGATACCAGGTGGGCAACGGGAAGATAGAATATGCTGAAGGGCTAGTTTGCATCTCCGGAGTTCTGAAGGATTGGTGTCAGTGGGAAGTATCCAAATAACCCGGAGGGTGTAACACTGTGCCAAGATGTGCTGGCCTTGCACCAAGGCGTGTTTAGCCACAGGGTAATCCTCATTACCAACAAGCACTGTTTGCCTGTGACTATTTATGCGAATGTCTATGTAGGCAGAGATTCGTTCTGTAGGGGCTTGGTAACCGGCCACAATGGGGCGGCTGGGATGATTGGGTTTGTGAATCTTGGGAAGTTGGTAGAATGTGGGGGTGCAGGTGTCGGTGGGGTCATGAGGTTAATGGAGTTAGGTGAAAGGTTTTGTAGGGGGCCTAAGGTTTTGAGGATTCCTTGAAGCTCTGCCTGGACATCAGGGATGGGATTGCCTTGGAAGACTTTATATGTGGTACTATCTGAAAGCTGACACAGTCCCTCAGCCACATACTCCTGCCGATCAAGTACCACGGTCGTGGATCCCTTGTCGGCTAGAGAATGACAATAGAATGGTCAGCCTTCAGATCACGGATAGCTCGGGATTCAGCTGCTGTTATGATGGGAGTAAGATTAAGAGTTCTCAGGAAAGACTGAGAGGCAAGGCTGGAAGTAAGGAATTCCTGGAAGGTTTGAAGAGGGTGATTTTGAGGAAGAGCAAGTGGGTATCACTGTGACGGAGGACGGAACTGTTCCATGCAGGGTTCAATTTGAATGTCGTCTTGGGGAGGTGGATCATTAGGGGTAGGGTTATTTTTCTTCATGGCAAAGTCATATCTCCAGCAAAGTCTACAAGTATAGGAAAGTAATTCTTTGATGAGCTGTTGGGTTGAATTTGGGAGTATGGCTAAAGGTGAGGTCTTTTGATAGGACAGAGGTTTCAGAATGGGATAGAGGTTTGGAGGAGAGGTTGACTACTGAATTGGGATGATGTGGTTCTGGATTGTGTGGATTGGAGTTTTGAGGTTTGGTGGGGAGAGGAGTTGGGAGCGGGAGATTGAGTAGATGGGAGTGACTGGGTTTGTGTGCAATAAGAGGAGGTTGAGGTTTATAGGAGATGTTATTAAGGGAAAGAGTATTACCTTTCTGGAGGTGGGTGACGAGGAGATTGGATAATTTTTTGAGGTGGTGGATGGCATGTTGTTCTAATTTACGGTGGGCCTGAAGGAGAATGTTCTGAACTGCAGGTGTGGATGTGGGAGAGGAAAGGTTGAGGATTTTGATTAGGGATAGGAGTTGACAGGTGTGTTCATTGGCAGAGTTGATGTGTAGGTTAAGGATTAGGCGGGTGAGGGCTATGGATTGTTCAGTTTGGAATTGATATAGGGTGGAATGAAAGGATTGGTTACAGCCAGAAAGGCCCTTGGGAGTGATTCCAAATGTCAGACAAGCCTGAGTAAAAAGAATGTGGTAGCGTAATCTGGCTAGTCATCTGCGAATAAGATGAAATGTGTTTTTGGGTAATGCACAATGGTAGGTCATAGATGAAGAAATGAAGAAAAGTATGGGACAAAGCACCAAATCCTGTGGCACTCCACACTTTACTGTACCCCAGTCGGGCCATTCCGTGCCAAGTGGTCTAATATCGAGAAAAGTTCCCACATGACCCTCATGGATTTTGATGAAATTTGGTATGAACAATCACTCATGTTCTCAATGAACACTGGTAAAGTTTCAGTTTCAAAAATTCAATGCTTCCGGAGGTACAGTCACTTGTTTAAGACAATAGCACAGCTTCCAATAGTGTGTCGTTGAATTTTCAGCAACTTTGAGATGATATATGTCTGGGAGTATTTGTATGAAAGAAACAAAACTTGGCCATCTTATACAACTTTTAGAGCTCTTTAAAGTAAAATATTAAGAAAAGGATTTCTGAGCAATTTTCATATAGAAAATTTGGGGCAAAGTTGGGCGAAAAAATTGCTGGTTAAAAAAAGTGCGAACTTTAGTTTTTTATATCTCCAGAAGTAATTGTGGGATGTACATGAAACTTTGCACACCATAACTCACCAACACAAGGTCTTAGAATATAAAGTTTCATTCTCCTATTGCTTCCCATTATTTCACAAATCTAGGGTAAAGTTGACAATTTTTCAAAAAGTGCTAAAAATGGGTATTTTCAGTCAAATTTTTCAAAAAAGTGTTTTCTCCAAATTCCTTTAGACTATGCTCATTAGAAAGAGCATATTCTAAACTATCTAGAAAAGTGGATTTGGTTTTGCAATGCAAGCATATAAGGCCCTAAAAAGTAGCATAATCCTAGAGGCACACTGGAAGTTTGAACCCATTTTCTGGCACTCAAATTATACCTAAAATTTTTTATTATGTCTAATAAATATTTGTTAATGCCTGGGATAAGTGAAATAAGAAGTATAAGAAGTCCTGATGAATAGGACGTAGCTCAAGTTTTCAGTCTCGTATTGTTGCTAGCACTTGCCTTTGTGTGGCGTTGCAGTGTAGCAGGTTTCTACAGCTCCTCCTGTCTTTTCCAAGAATACAACACTCTGTGTTAAGGAGACATAAATTTTTTCCTGTAAAGATGTAGTTGGAGCTACTTCATTGAACGTGCTCTTATAAATGTTCTTGTTTCCACGTGCTTGTAAACTCGTTATGGTGCAACGTTTGGTACAGCGAAGTATGCACTGGTGCCCGAAGGAAAAAGTGCTTTTTATTTGGGAAAAGTCAGTGGTCAAAATTGTACGAGGATGTGATCATAATTGTACCTAGCGTGGTACATTTTATATCAATTTTTCTCAATTCTGTAACCTTTTTTTGTGTTCATACCAACATATGTAATTGTCTAATATTTGTGATACAAATATTATGGAGGAAAAATTCCTAACAGGAAAAATATACGTAAAAAATAGATGAAGTCCACTTACCAGGCTCCTTCGCCTGGTAAGTGGACTTCATCTATTTTTTACGTATGTCTAATATTTGTGTTACATATTCATTAAACATTCAAAAACAAGTGCCATAGTTAAAATTATTTATTTTCTCAATATGTTTGCAGTTACAATTACATTTGTCCGAAATGATTGAAATTGTACCACCATACCCTATCAATAATTGAAATAGGTTAGAGGAAACTAAGCAATCTATGAGTGGCTTCTAATTTTACCCAGGACACTTCAATAATTTTATTATCAGGCTTGGGAACCTGTGTAAAGAAATGCTTATCACGCTTGGGATATCCTGTGGTAAAGGAACCCACCCGTGGCTGTTGTTGCGCCTGTGGCGATGGGGATGCTGGTTTTCTCAGGTGAAATGAAACTAGCAGTGGTTAAACCATAGCAACTCATTTATACACTTCTTTTCCATAAGTAAGGTAGTGTTTGTTCATTATACAGGCTACTAATAAATAGATAATAATTATGGAAATAAATTTTATGAATTAAATACAGTTTTGTGTGTGTGTGTGTGTGTGTGTGTGTGTGTGAGAGAGAGAGAGAGAGAGAGAGAGAGAGAGAGAGAGAGAGAGAGAGAGAGAGAGAGAGAGAGAGAAAGTTGTGGGATTGGGTTGGTGACATTTTATTGTTTAGTGATTCAAGAAGTTGGGTTACAAAAGAGAAGATAGCCTGTTCAGTTGAAACACCTGTTTGGAATCCAAACTGATTTTTATTAAGAATGTCATGTTTATTAAATGATCAATAATTCTTCTGAATATAAGTTTATCTAGGATTTTTGGCAGACAGGTTAGCAATGAAATTGGACGGTTGTTGGAAGCCTCTGTTTTATCACCGTTTTTGAACAGGGGTTTAATGATTGCGTATTTAAGTCTACTAGGGACAATACCTTGATTAAGAGATTCATTAAAAATATAACACAAAACAAAAGAATAGATTTGTGACAATGTTTGAATATTTTGATAGATATATTGTCGATACCTGTGGAGTTTTTGTTCTTCATTTGGCAAATCACCTTCGCAATTTCATCTCTTGTGATGTAGGATGCATGCATCTCACCAATTATTCTGTGCTCTGATTTTTGTAAAAAGATCATGGCTTCTGCCATAGACCCATTACATCCGATTTGATCAGTTACCGGTACTGACAAAAAGTAATTGTTTAGGATGTTAGCAACTTGATCACTCTTATCTACTGAGCTCCTCTTGTGGTACATATGGATACTATCTGTATCTACCAAAGCTTTGCCTGTTTCCCATTTTAACAACTTCTATATTGTTTTTATTTTATTATTAGAATGATCAATTTCAGATCTGATACGCATGCTCTTCGATTTTTTGAGAACATCCTTTAAGATGGAAGTGTTCCCTATCCTGTGGTTTATTGGAATTTCTGAGAGAAACATAGAGCTTTCACTTTGTTTTGCAAGGTGTTTTGATTCCCTCTTGAGCCATTGCCTCTTGTAATCATTCTGGTTGTTACTTCGTGAAGCTTTCTTAGGAAATACAGGGTAACTAGTTCATTGAGAAAAAGGTTAAATTTATCATCAACTTGTTTACCATGATATACTGCTTCCTAATGTAGCTCCCCCAAATGCTTGTTGAACGTTTCCATATTCTCATGGCTAATTAATCTGTAAGATCTACTGTTAGGACTACTCTTGTTGGCAGGGTTTTCATCATGAATGTATAACAGCTATCCATCATGGTCAGACAGACCATTTAAGACTTTTTGGCCCACTTTAGGTTACAGTAGTAACACTAAAAGTGGGCCTTTGCGATCGTTTTTGACAGCTCGAAATTTAAATAAAAATAACGGCTTAACCATTCACCTGACACGAAAATTGAATAACCAAATTTGTAGAGGAGGAAATTCTCTACAACTTTGCTCTATTATGTTTTCTTCATATCTCCTATCATTTCAGAGATATTTGCAAAAATAACTGCGATTTTGGGATGTACGTCTGTCCGTAACGTGTTCCCTGTTTTTAAGACAAACCGTTCAACTGATCAACACCAAATTTTACAGGCCAACGGAGACCAGAATCTGTCTTCTTCAAATTTTTCGGGCAAAAAATAAGGTAGTAACGCCAAAACAACTGTTTGTAATATAATTGTAATTGCAAACAAACTGTTCATCTGGCACGAAAAATGAATAACCTAATTGGTAGAGGTGAAAATTCTCTACAACTTTGCTCTATTGTGTTTTTTTCATATCTTGCATCGTTGCAGAGATATTTGCAAAAATAACGGCGATTTGATGATGTCTGTCTGGCTTTAACATGTTCCCAGTTTTTAGGTCGAACCGTTCAACTGATCGGCACCAAATTTTAGACATAATTTTTGGCTACCAAAGGCCAGAACCTTGCTTTTTCAAATATTTCGGACAAGAAATACGTTAGTAATACCAAAAAAAGGCCGATTGTAATGTAATTTTAATTGCATATAAACCGTTCATCTGACGCTAAAATTGAATAACCGAATTTGTAGAGGAAAAGATTCTCTACAACTTTGTTCCCTTATGTTTTTTTTTCTTTTTCATATCTCGTATCAGTTGAGAGATATTTGCAAAAATAACAGAGTTTTGACACCCTCCACTGAATTAACGAAAACCAGCCGTTCGAAGATGTCATGTGACATTCATAACCCAGAACTCTGTGGCATAAGCCATCTTGCGTTGCGTATTTGATGATTTTCTTATTTTAACTTACACGTTTTCATTTCAAAGCAATGGCACACTGAAGAATTAACGGAAACACCTCGTTCTTCATAGATACATGATAATCTAGTGTCTACAAATGCCATATTAGCATCAGTTAACAACGGCCATGAATAGTATGAAATTTAAGAACGCAACTTATAAGTGTGGGCAATGCATTGGACTGTGACAATGAAGATCAGTGGTTCAAAACCCACCACAGCTAAAATACATTTTTTCCTAAAAGTGTTCCAGACACTCTTATTAATTAATTCTTTAATGTTTACATTATTATTTTTGTCCGAAATGTTTGCAAAAATTTATTGAACTACAAATCTAAAGTGGGTCATAAAACACGTCAGTGTGATTTTTTTTTAACATATATGTTGTCAATTCTGTTACTATATAAAAAAAAAATATTATCAATCAGGCTTGTGCAGTTCTCAGTTATTCTGGTGGGAAAGTCAACAACTGTCGTAAGATTAAAGGAGTTCATTAAATATTTGAATTTGGTTTTGTCATTATCAGAAGCAAGAGAACGAATATTAAAATCGTCAAGCATGATTAATTCTTTCTTTTTTGAGTGTAAGGAATTTGAGAGAGATTCTACTTGCTTGAGGAATACATTGATCTTTCTTGACGGAGCTCTGTAAATAGTAACCAAATAAACTGGCATGGTATTAACAAAAAGTTATATGCAACAGTCCTCAAAATGTTGATCAACACAATTTTTTTTTTTTTTACATCAATGGGCTTGTATACTATATTATTTCTGACAAACATAACCACTCCACCTTTCTCCATTGTACTTCTAACATAAGAATCTGCTAATTTGTAATGCTCTAGTTGCAGCATTCCGATTCTTTCCTTCATATTGTGTTCAGTGAAACATAGGATATGTGCATTGTTTATTGACTCACTGTCATTAATGTAAACAAACATGTAAACACACAACTGATCAAGTTTGTTTTTTAGACCCATTATATTTTGATGAAATAAATGCCCATTTATTGATAATGCGATCATCATCAGTGTTATTTGAAACAATGTTTCCCAGGTGCTACTTCAAATGCACGAAGAATCTGGTACATGTCTTTTGGCTGTAATACCAGCTTCCATCTGCAGGGATTGCAAACACCAAGTATTTTATGAAAGTAACTGCTTCCATGGTTTGTCCCACTACTGTTTAGTTAAGTAATGCAGCTCTTTACACTTGTCTATGTTGAAGGTTAACTGCCATTTCCTGCCTTATTCATCAATTCGCTGCAGGCCGTGCCGAATTTCAATACATTTTACCAGAGTTGGAATTTCTCGATTACAGGCCAAACCGCGGGAAAACCATTTTGGAGTGTAATTAGCAATCTTCGAAAGGGAGGAAAGAAGGAATTAACAAGTGTTTTGGACAGGTCAGGAAAGCTGCTAGTCAATCCTGTGGATAGGCGGGGCATATGGAGGGAATATTTTGAAGAATTGCTCAATGTAGATGAAACGTTCAATGATGTATCAGAGTTTCAGGTAGAATGGGATAGGAACGACGATGGAAACAGGATCTCATTTGAGGAAGTGGAGAAAATGGTCAGTAGATTACAGTGCAATAAAGCGGCTGGGGTGGACAAAATTAAGCCGGAATTCGTCAAATACAGTGGAATGTCAGGTCTCAAATGGTTACACAGGATAATTGAAAAGGCGTGGGAATCAGGACAGGTTCCGTCTGACTGGACGAAAGCGGTAATCACGCCAATTTTCAAACATGGAAACAGAAAAGATTGCAACAACTATCGAGGTATCTCTTTGATTAGCGTTGTAGGCAAAATATTCAAAATATTCTTAGAGGCTGTCAGAACCAGATCTTTAGCTTACGGAAGGCAATGGAAAAATTTTATGTTTGGAACAGGGAATTGTATCTGTTTCATAGATCTAGAAAAGGCTTATGACCATGTTCCTAGGAGGAAGCTACTGTCAGTTCATCAAGATTATGGTATATGAGGCAAACTTCTGCAGGCAATTAAAGGTGTAGACTGTCAGGCAGCAGTTAGAGTAGATGACAAATTAAGCTGATGATTCAGGGTAGTTTCAGGGGTAAGACAAGGCTGTAACCTGTCACCACTGTTGTTCATACTATTCATGGATCATATGTTGAAAACAGTAGACTGGCAGGGCGGGATTAAAGTAAGTGAAAACAAAATAAGCCGTCTCGCATATGCAGATGACTTAGTTGTAATGGCCGATTCGATTGAAAGGCTGCAAACTAATATTTCAGAGCTTGATCAGAGGTGCAAGGATTATGATATGAAGATCAGCATCTTCAAAACGAAAATAATGTCTGTGGGAAAGAGATTCAAACAGATAGTGCCAAATAGGAGGAACAAAGTTGGAACAGGTAGACAGTTTCAAGTACCTGGGATGTATTTTCTCACAGGATGGCAACATAGAGAAAGAACTGGAATCGAGGTGCAGCAGAGTTAATGCAGTGAGTGCTCAGCTAAGATCTACTCTCTTCTGCAAGAAGGAAGTAAGTACCAAGACTAAGTTAGCAGTGCACTGCTCTATCCTTCGACCAACTTTGTTGTATGGGAGTGAAAGTTGGGTGGATACAGGTTACCTTATTCATAAGATAGAGGTTACAGATATGAAAGTAGCAAGAATGATTGCAGGTACCAATAGATGGAACAATGGCAGGAGGGTGTCCATAATGAGGAAATCAAAGAAAAGCTGGGAATGAACACCATAGATGAAGCAGTTAGAGCGAACAGACTGAGATGGTGGGGTTATGTTGCACGCATGGGAGAAGCAAGGTTACCTAAGAGACTCATGAGCTCTTGGAGGGTAAGAGGAGTTGAGGTAGACCAAGAAGAAAGCACTTAGATTCGGTGCAGAATGATTTTGAAGTGAAAGGCATAACATCAGATGAGGCATCAATGTTAGCATTGAATAGGGGATAATGGAGAAATTGTATTAGAGGTACTTTGCTCCGGACTGAACACTGAAAGGCATAATCAGTCTCAAATGATGATGATGATGATGATGACTACAGCATCATCTGCAAAAGTCTCAATGAATTTGCAATGAATGACTTACCTCCATTGAGAATGATGTGTTCTGTTTGCTAGAATTTCTTCAATTCAGTCTCACAGTTTACCCGATAATCCTTATACTTGCACTTTGATCATCAGTCAACTGAACAGAACCATACTGAATGCCTTTAAGAAGCCAGGAAACACAGCATCTTCCTAGGGCTCTTTATCTACTAGCCCTTAGGTTTCATGGATGAATAGTGCAAGTCAGGTTTCACGTGATCATTGCTTTTGGAAACTGTGTTGATTCCTACAGGTAAGAGCACACACTTTTACACTTCAACAGGGCCTTTCTCTTCCTTTGATCTTACTTTACGCTCTCCAACCCTTGCCCTCACGACTGACTGGGAGGTAGTTGAATACCTTCATGGTAGTGATCACTTCCCTATTTGGATCAATCAGCCAGATAACACAGAGTCTATAAGGGAACCACCATGATTGGCACTCCACCACGTAGACTTGATGCTCTACAGCCAATGTGCTGTGTTCGATCAACATGTTAGTGTCCAGGAATGGGTGCATCATAACACTGACACGATCCACCACGCCACTGCAGCTTCCATTCAGCAGTCTTCAGGACGACTGAAAAGGCAGAATGTACTATGGTGGAGTGACGACTGTCACTCTGCAATAAGGGCGCGGCGTGCAGCTCTGCGTAAGCTCAAACTCCGGCCAACTGCAGAGAACCTTGCAGCATTTCGTTTGGCGAGGGCAAAATGCCGTTACACTAAATGTGAGAGCAAGAAAAGATCATGACAACAGTTCTTAAATACCCTGAATCATTCCACAATAAGCTCGCAAGTTTGGGAAGCCGTCAGGAGGATCTCTGGAAGAGGAGGACGGTGTCCAGTGGCTTCTGTGGTAATGGTACTCTCCAGACCAGCCCACGAGACATTGCCCATATTATAGCGGTTTATTTTTCTACAGTTATTGCCACAGCCGGTTACGATCCAGCATACCAGTGCCAGCTGGGTGGCTGCTGAGAGGGGAATTTTGGACTTTCGGTCCAGAATTCAAGAGGAGTAAACTGCCCCTTTTCTGTATGGGAGCTGGATTCACCATTGTCCGTGGCTCGTGATGCCTCACCAGGCACCAGTGGTATCCACTATAGAATGTTAAGACATCTCACAGAGCGGAACAAGGTAGTCCTCCTCAATATTTTTAACTTTATCTGGGCATCTGGTCATATCCCTGACTCGTGGAGGGAGGCTATTTTAGTCCCCATTTTAAAACCTGGGAAAGACCGCACTTGCCCAAGTAGTTATCGTAGCGTTGCACTGACTAGCTGTGTAGGAAAGTGGATGGGCAACTGCTGCCTTGTCTGGATGCTGGAATCCTGGCAGCCCCTCAGCCACTTTCAGTGTAGGTTCAGGAGATACCGCTCCACTTTTGATAACCTGGCCTCACTGGAGGTGGCTATACCACAGGCTTTCCTATGTCGACATCACCTTCTGGTTGTATTTTTTGATATCGAAAAGGCTTATGATACTATTTGGCGGCATCTTATCCTAAAGCAGCTCCATGAATGGGGTTTTCGTGGTTGTATTTCCCGTTTCATTCAGTCCTTCCTTTCTCCACGTTATTTTAGATACTGAGTTGGAGATGCCCTTTCTGATCGCTTTGAGCAGGAGAACGGAGTCCTTCAGAGTAGTGTTTTAAGCGTGACTTTGTTTGCAATAGCTATTAACAGTGTTAATTCTGTTGAGAAAAGTCCTGTGCAGTGTTCTCTTTTTGTGGATGACTTCTCTGTCTTTTGCTCTTCATCCAATCTAGCAACGACTACACATCAGTTGCAACGGACTCTTCACCGATTGGATGGCTGGGCAAGGAGGACATGTTTTAAGTTTTCACTGAAAAATCTGTGTGTGTCCTGTTTTTAATCTACCTGAATTGCTGATGAGGGGTTCTATGCTCACTTTTAAGGACACTGTGAGGTTTCTGGGCCTCACATTAGATTCCAAACTCACATGGTTGCCACACCTTAAGACCTTGAAAACCAGGTGCCTGAAAGCACTGGCAATTTTAAAATGCCTCAGTCACACTTTTTGGGGAGCACATAGAACCTGTTTGCTTCGGTTTTATAGAGCCTTCGTGCGATCCTATCTTGATTGTGAGTGCACGGCGTATGGGTCTGCACGTCCGTCTTCTTTAAAGATGTTGGATACGGTAAACCATGTGGGGATTCACCTGGCAACTAGGGCATTTAGGATGAGCCCCATACCGAGTCTCTGTGCTAAGGCTACAGAGCCACCACTGCACATCAGGCGTCGACTGCTCATAGTGTGCCAGGCATACAAGTCGCTGTCCACGCCTTCCACACCGACATATCATACCGTTACTCGGCTTCCATTGGAAAGGCTCTTTCACAATCTGCAACGAGCCATGAGGCTGTATGGGATTTGCACGAGGGATTGCCATCTTGAAATGGGATTGGCTGGTTTTAATGTTTTACATTGTGGCTGGAGCAGGGTTCCCCCTTGACTTCTCCAGAGGCCCAGATTTGTTTTAGATATGACAAGTTTAAGGAAAGATGAAACTTCTGATTTTACTTTTCAGTCTGTGTTTTTTAATATTTTAGATAAACATCGTGGGTTTACAGTGGTGTGTACTGATGGCTCCAAGCAAGGGGACTCGGTCGGTTGTTCCATTGTTTTTCCCAACCGTGTTGTTAAGGTTCCCCTCCCCAACAGTTACTCCGTTTTTTCCGCCGAGCTACATGCAATCTACAGGGCACTACAGTTGCTACGTTGAATGCAGGGTAAACAATTTCTGCTCTGCTCTGATTCTCTTAGTAGTCTGCAGTCGTTGGAAGACATCTATCCATCACTAACTTTGCTGCAGCAAATCCACGGCACACTACTTTTCCTCCAACGTCGTGGGAAGGTGGTGTCATTTTGCTGGGTGCCTTGGCATGTGGGTATACAGGGGAATCAAGAAGCTGATCGGGCTGGTGGCTTGAAGTGACAATGTGCCCGATTCTCCTGCAGGAAATCTCTTCTTTGTTATGGCAGCGGTCCCTGCAATTGTGGGAGGACGAATGGCTTGCATTAGCTAACAACAAACTACAGTTGCTGAAGCCTACTGTCCACCCCTGGAGGTCCTCTGCCTGGCCCTTGAGGAGGGACGAAGTAGCCCTTACCCGCCTCCGAATCGGGCATTGCCAATTTACATATGCTTTCTTAATCCGACGAGAGGATCCCCCGATCTGTGACACCTGTGGTGTGCCAATAACTGTCTGCCACATTTTAATTGAGTGTGCTTTATTTGATGTTGCAAGCTTGATGTGCAGCTTGGTGTAGATATGGCGACTATTTTGGGTAATTTTTGAAACGAGTGTGAGTAAAGTTTTAAAATTTTGTGAATTGTCTCATCTCTGGCCTAAGCTTTTAGGCTGGAGGTTTTAATATTTTGCTGAATGGCTAGCTGACTCAGATAGTCATCATCATTTGCTTAATTGCTTTCACTATCCTTTCGATCTTTCCTTGGGGTAATCTTTTGCTCTTCACTTCTAATATTTACTATTTGTGTTTCATGTCAGTTGCTCATGTTACCAACTGGATTGCTCTCGTTTATTTCATTTTTTCACACTCCTTGCTTCTGAACTTTGTAAAATTGTCCGGGTGCTGAAGACCTAGCGTCCAAAACCCCCATATCCTATCCTACCCTACCCTATCGTATCTTATCCTATACTATCCTACAGAGGAGATTCCTAGTCCCCAGAAATTTTATAATAGTCGAACATACAATGTGTTCCAAAGTTCTACATCTGACTAAAGTAAGTTATATCTAGGCTTACTGTTTTGCGCATCTTTTGATTCAATGACACTCCTTGAAAACAGAAATGACCTGTGTATTTTCCCAATCCTTATGAACTCTTTACTCCTCTAGATACCTATGGTACATCATTGCTGGAAGGGACAAGTCCCTTTGTATACTCTGTCTAAAATTGAGTTACTGTCCTATCTGGTCCAGTGGTTTTTTCTTTGTTGAACGATTTCAGTTGCTTTTATATACCTCTTATCTTTTTTTAGATATGTCATTCTGTCTTGCCTGGACAAATGTTTTCAACTTGTTTCCCATTTTGATGTATGAGCAACATGTCTTAGAATTTTCTACTAATTTGGTACACAGAACTTTTGCTTTCAAAGTCGTTGAATGACTCTTGCCCTCCTTTCGGCGTTGTAGTCCTGTGAGTTTTGCTTGTTTGCAAGACTGGTTACAGTTATATTTGCAGTGAAATTCTCTTTTCTTCTGCAACAGTTTTCTAACTTGGTTTTTGAACTACGGGTGATCTTTTCCATCTCTAATAATAATTTTACTCGGTACATATTTGTCTAATGCGGTTTATATGGTGCTCTTGAATTTCATCCACTTACGCTCCACACTGTCAGTGCTAGAGACAAAACTCATGTATTGAACAGTCAACTGTTCTGAAATCTGTTCCTTCTTGCTTTTTCTAAACCTAAGTATCTTGATATTTCTGTTTACTCCTGTATTCATTTATGATGTAATGATCTTGTGAAAACTGATTCCTTGTTTTTCACAGAGTCTCTTTTGCCATCAGCAGGTCAGAGACATTGTCTTTCATAAGTCGGCTCTGGATCATTTGCAGAATTTAATTCCGCCTGCCGGCTTTGACCCATAACATAAGCTTGTTGTATTGTGACATAATTGTTGCACAACAATTTTGAGCTGTGTTTACAGGTGGTTTGTGTAGGTGTATGATGCCTTGCTCTTGTGGTGTAAGTTAAATGGTTCATGTTCGTATTTGGTTGTATTGTCTGTATGGTATTTGGGTGATTGCTTCTCTTACATTTGTTTTCTGTTGTGTATATGTTACACTGGATTTTAGCAGTGTGATGTTTCTGGTTTAGTTCGCCTTTTATAATTTCATGTGTGGTTCCCCCCTCCCCCTTTTTTTGTGCATGTGGATTTGACAAATAAGTTTATTTCCTGCTCTGTGATGCACTGGGAGGGATTGTTGGCCACGAAAAAATTTCATCAACTTTTATGTGTTATAGCTGATTGTGTTTGGTGTATAACATGTAGCTGGAGCATTACGAACAAGCTGTATACCCACTGTCCGTGCCAAGGCTATGGAGCCACCACCATATATCAGGCGGCATACCTTACTGTTGCTCAGCCTGCAATGGAAAGGCTTTTTCATAATCAACAAAAAGTGATGAGGCCTTAAAGGATATGCATGACTGCCTTTAAAAATGGGTGTGAATGATTTGAATGTTATACATCATGGTTGGAGTAAATGGCCACCTTGGCCCCTTGAGAAGTCCAGACTAATTTTAGACTTCACATACTATAAGAAAGACTGTAGCTCTGATTGTACATTTCAATCTATGTGTTTTAACATTTTAGATGAGCATTGCGATTTTACTTTGGTTACATGGGTGGTTCAAACCAGGACTACTTCCTGAGGTATTCTATGGTGTTTCCTGATTGTGTCATTGGGATTCAGCTCCTCATGCCAACTTTGTTGTCTCAGCAGATTATCACACGATCTTGAAGGCGCCTGCAGGGAGCAATTAACAAGGCACACTCATGGGTCTCAGTGCATGGATTCCAGTTCTCTGCATCTTAGATCTGAGTCATGCACTTCTGTCATCATTGGCCTCTTCAATTGGATACAGGGCTCTTCTTGGCTGATCAATTGCTTCATGTCGTAAAGCGCATTGTTTCTCGGCATACTCTTCGATGACCGACTCACTTGGGTGCCAACCTCCTTCAGCTTAAAACAAAAGTGCGGGCAATACCTGAATATCCTACGCTCCGTGTAATGTGTGGGAGTTGCTGTTTGGGGAGCAGCTCGTGCAACAGTCCTGCGGCTTTATAAGGCACTTGTACAGTCATGACTCGACTATGGGAGCTTGGTTTATGGTTCTGAAGCATTGTAGCTTCTTAATCGCATCCTTCCCATCCTTGATCCTGGCTTGCAACAGGGTCTTTCCGCAGAAACCCTGTACCAAGCCTGCTTGCCGAAGCTGGGATCCTTCCCTTGAAGTTTCATCGCCAACAACTGCTTCTCTTATGTATGACCCATGCCCATGCCTTGCCACACCAATGTTCTGGGCACACGGTTTTCTTCTCTGCTTTTCTTAATCACATCCTTCCCATCCTTGACCCTGGCTCGCAACAGGGTCTTTCTGCAGAAACCCTGTACCAAGCCTGTTTGCCGAAGCTGGGATCCTTCCCTTGGAGTTTCATCGCCAACAACTGCTTCTCTTATATGTGGCCCATGTCCATGCATTGCCACATCACCCAAATCATGGGCTCCTGTTTCCAGCTGCTTCACATACCTCACCAGTCCAGGTCAGGTCTTCTGATTGAGGTCTGTGTTCATACCCTCCTTTCATCTGTTAAGTCCGTCCCTCTCCCTCCTGCTTTCTCCTATCGATCCCATGCTCCCCCTTGGCCCTCGGTAGATGGCAGAGTTGGGTAAGCCTTTGTACACAGTGACAACACTGAACAATGCTCCTTGCCTCCTGGTGCCTCCTGGCTGTCACTTCTTTACTGCAGAACTGGTCGCAATATCGTGCTCTTGTCCACCTTTTTTAAAGGGTGCCTCAGGATATCGTATGTCATCTGCAGTGACTCCCTGAGTGGCCTACAAGCCCTTGACCAGTGTTTCCCCACTAATACTGTGGTGCGATCGATCCAAAGCTCTATCTTCATGCTCACTACTTCTGGCAGTTCAGTAGCCTTTGTTTGAACCCAGGCCATGTTGGCATCCTGGGTAATGAGCAGGTCGATCGACTGGCCAAGCAGACTACCACATCCCAGACCCTTGGAATTGGTACCCCATAGAGGGATATCAAATTGGGGTTACACTGCAAGGTCTTTGCTGCTTGGGAGTCAGAGTGGTCTATTTTGAGCATGTCGAGCAAGCTCCATGCAATCAAGTCCTCTATGGTGGCATGGAAATCCTCTGCGGGCCTCTCACAGGGAGTCCGTCGTCCTTTGCATATTGGTCACACCTGGCTAACGCATTGCTACCTTCTTTGTAGAAAGGACTCGCCAGAGTGCCACTGTGACACCCTTCTGACAATGGTACACCTTTTGATGGATTGCCCACTTTTAGGCACCCTGTGGCAGTCTTTTAATCTGCCTGCTGCACTACCTCTTAACTCTTCGAGATGATGCCTTTATGGCTGACGTTTTAAATTTTATTTGTGCTGCTGGCTTTTACCGTTCTGTTTATGATGGGTACCCTCACCTGAAGTGACAGGTCCCCACCTCTCCATCACTCTTAAGTCATTGTCTGACTTTCGTGCAGATTGTCTAGCGATTTTAATGTGTGCAGGATGACTGACTCATCAGTTATTATCTTTGTGATTAACCAGCCAAGGTATCTTGCTTTCCAGCTTTAGTTCCGTTTGTGACTGTTTCCTTCTTCCTTTATGTGTTAGCGACATGTTAAATGTAGCTTTGTACATTTTGTGGCTTTTTCCCCTCTAGGTGTTCTGTTTTTTTGTTTTTTAACTTTGACAGTTAAATCTTCATTCGGAACAGGAGACTGATGACCGAGCTGTTTAGTCCCCTACAACTCCTAACAACAACAATCTGTTTTATAAATGTAAATAAACAATAAAAGCACACTCACTATTTGCATTGAAATATCCATTAACATTCTAGTTTTATCCGTCCCTGTTTAGGAATCATAAAAACACACAACTAAACCTACACCTTCCTTTTTAAAATAAGAAACAACATGAAGCCTCAAATGGCAGATTTTTTGCTAACAAGATGAGATAGCAAATTCAACCCTGTGTGAAAGAGTTTTCTTTTCCCATATGATGTTAGTGTCTTCCAAAACTATTTCTTAAAAGATATGACCTCTTCAGAGCCACTACCAGAAGAATTTGTTATCCATCTAATATTTCTATTACAGGTTATCATCTGACCCATAAGTTTAAGAAAATCTACTAGTTTCCAAAAATTATTGGATACATTTAACAAACAGCAATGTGTCATATACGACACACTGGCACTGAGGAGAAAGAAATTATAAAACTGACTTTGTTGAATACAGTTGTAGATTTTTGTGAACTTGCGATGAAAAGGAAACAAGAACAATGAAATTATTCAATTACATAATGTTACATAGAAAATCAGGTTGTACATTGACAAAAACGATAATCTGTGACACACAACTTGTTGGTTAAGTTTTGAAACAGTTTCTTTTCTGTCACAAGTTAAAAGTGGACATGACACTCCTTGCAGCAAACTCTTGCTCTTACACTTCTGCAGCCCCTGGAAATCTGCAACTATGAATGTTGTCATCATTCACAATTTCCGGCATGTGTAATACTCCTCTCTTCCTTTTTGGTTGGCTTAGATGTTGGCACAGGGAGGTGTGTGTGTGTGTGTGTGTGTGTGTGTGTGTGTGTGTGTGCGTGCGCGCGCGCGCGCACACGCGCTTGTGCGCGCGCGCGCGCACACGCGCTTGGCGCGCGCGCGCGCACACGCGCTTGTGCGCGCGCGCGCACACGCGCTTGTGCGCGCGCGTGTGCATATGTGTGTTTTTTTCTCCTCCTCTTTGGGAAGGCTGGATATTATATCAGTATTTTCTTCATTATTTGCTCCTGTGTTATGTTCTACTTCTAGTGCATGGAACAGCCACTCTGACATCTTAATCTTGAACTTTAGGTAATCCATTACTTCTCTGCCCTTCATTTCCAGAACAGTTCGATCCCATCTGTATTCAAGCCATGAAGCAGAACATGCAAAATAAAAATTAATATTAAACGGACTGTCCACTTCCTAGTTTTGCAGTTTGCCTGTATGCTGCAATGATAAGATCTAATAAATCACCACCTTCCATATTTTTATTGTATGTTTCTACAATGTGAGGTTTGTTGATGTTTATATATTGTCTGTGTTTTTTGACCAAAGCTTGCATTGCCCCACAGGCAGTTTCCATTCTGAAGATGGTACAAGGACTACTGGTTTGTTGTCATACCATTTTACAATAGAAATCTGTCCATCTCCTCGTTCGGATTGGTCTATTGCATCACAGCCTGTGTTTCTCATTCATTGACAATCTGGAATTCTGTTAAGATATATTTTTCCAGTTACCTGACAGCCTCGCTCAGAATGGAGCTCACCTCATGTAAAGTACCTGTCCATGTAAATAGTACAACCTGCAAGTAATGTATTCATTATTATTATAGATAAATTACTTAGTATCACTCAGCAACAGCAAAATGTACCAAAAAGTATAGCAGACTTCTGCTAAATATTCACAAAAGGTCACACATTTTTACAGGGTACAAATCCAATGTGTCATATACGATTCACACATGAAATTACTTTCTTCGATGTTGTTGTATGAATATCATAATGCTACAAGAGGCTAGAATTACACTATCAGACTGTTGACAATAAAACTGCATCGATTCAAGATAGATAGGACATGAACCAATGTAAAAAAAAAGAAAAAGAAAGGGCGCTTACAGAATTGTGACATCATATTGCTGTTCTTCTATTGTAACTGTTTGGTACACAGTGTCTGGAGTCAACAAATGACTAAGCAGAGTGCTGAAAGTTGTGGTAGTTGGTGACACTTGGCAGATGGTGTTGAAAGTACATCCGCGTGTACCTTTGGTGTTACACGGGTTCTATATGCAGACAAAATCACTAGTTTAGTGTGTCACGTATGACACGCAGGAGGCGAAAAGGATAAATACATGGAAATCTGACATAATGAGCTATATTTAAAAAGTTTTGTATTTATACTTGCATATTATGAAAGTTTGGATGATAAACGAAATGATACAATAATGAAATCTCCAAAACACAATTTTAATATAAAGTTTACTTTGGTAAAGTACCTGCCAGTGTGATAACGATGCATAAAAACTTAACCCTTTGCAAGATGATTGCTTAATAAATTTTATGTGATAATATGCTTTTTCAGTGTCACATGTAGGGTAGCACACACAACACTTACTAGAATTAGGCACTAGAATAGAGGAAATTAAAATGTATTAATTATAGCTACCTTGATAAAAACCAATATATTAGACATAAAAATGTCGGCCCTCACCTAATTGAGAAAGCAGGAACGTCACTTTTGCGAAAGCAGGAAATATAAAAAGCCAAGGCATCTGAACAAAAGTTTAATCTTTTCTCCTATAGTTGCTGTCCTCGTACTATACTATACTTACACAGTACACATTGATGATGAAAGAATAAAGAGGCCCATACTACTACATACGCTGTTTCATGGTTTCGAAACCTCACACTGTATGTTTTCATTTGTTCCGAAACTGTCATATGTTTCAGTATTCCCATTTTATTATTATTATTATTATTATTTTTTCTCCCTATCACGAATCACAATCTTCAACATTCATAAGAAAATAACTGTGTATGTTGTGACCCATATACTTGTCACAAGGCTGGGGTAAAAAAATTCTTAAGAGTTCCTTCCACAGAACTGTGTTGGTAGATTTTGAATAATGTTACACATGTTACACCAGGAAATCTTTGTGCTCAGAGTCCTATTGCATGACTAACATCAGTATAAGAAACCTCCAAAAGTGAATATTTAGTAGGCATAAGTGAAGAATTTGTAGCATCAGTTATGGCCTGAAGTGTTGTCGTATATGTCACCACTTCAGAAAGGGCGTCTGAGTACAACAATAAGGACTCACATGGTAAACCAAAATTCAAGAAAATCTGCTCTACTGTTCATGAGAATTTTGACAAGAGTCTCGAATTTAAACTATCTAAGAATGAGGATAATGTCACTTCAATTTCCAGCCAGGCTAACTATACAGAACTTATTGAACATCCAAAAGAAAAATGTAAAATCCATAGCTATGGAGTGAAAATAAAGATCATATCTCCTTGCAAAGCTGACAGTAGAATTTTGTGCTTGAATATTTGGGGTGTCTTAATATTTGGTTTGGAATGCAAGGACACTGCTGGAAAATAATGGAATGTTGCCGGATGCAACACAAGGTGGATGTAAGTCTTTACATGATGATGTACAAAACACTGTACATACATTTTATGAAGAATTCAAATGCAGTTGGTTGTGTCCAGGAATGAGACATATTATTCATTCAATCAGAATCAAGTGTTACAGAACTCAAGCAGAAATGATTTTGAAGCAGTTACCTGCGATCTTCACAAAGAACTTTGCCACTTACAAAACTGATTTCTTGAAATACAAACAGTTACATCACTAAAATTTGTAACCATGATGAAACTCCAATCCTATGATTTCAGATGGAATGACCCTTATGCTTTTCTTCATTAGATGTTAATATATTCTATAAAAGTAGATTGGAATGGCTACTTAAGCATTGTAGTCTGTAGTTTTGACTCATTTCATATCCCTGAAAGGTCACCTTAATTATAGGACTTATGCAATGCAAACAGTGAGTGAATGAATGTACTGATTAATTTTGTCCAAATCAACACACCTCACATTTCCTTTCCTAATTTTAAGTGAAAACTTGCATTGCAAAGCAACTGACCCAAACCTTTGCTCTTATTGTTTATTTCAGGTCTGAGTCAACATGTTCTAGCATCCAGTGTTTCTCTGCTGAGAGCTTCAGAAGTTGAGGATATCATTGAAGGAAATGATGAAAAATATAAAGCTGTTTCTGTTCATTCTTCAGAACCACCAGTACCGAGGTAATAAATTTGTTTAAATTAGTTACTTTCTTGATAATAAGGAAAAATTTGCTTACTCTGGCAAGAAATTTCGATTTTCATTAGTTTCAAATTTTATTCTCTAATATTGATGAACAGATAGCATTTCAAAACTAAGTAGACAGAATTGTTTGCGGAGGAGGTAGGTATATTCAGCATTCATCAACAACAATTAATTATGAATAATTGTGGCATGACTTCAAACACATGTAATTTTGGATGTAAGAGACACTATATCTGGAAATTCGTCTGGAAATTCGTGTCATATTACATGTGTATCATACACAACATTTCGAGCATAGCTCCATGTTCGTGAATTTGCTTTCCATTCAAGACATATGATTGGTCTCAATGCCCATGCTGTCTTAAGTTGCGTCAGAACTTGGCCCTTTTTTTTTTCTGGGGGGGGGGGGGGGGTGTTGTACTGCTCAATGCAATAGTTTCGATGAAAGCCACACACCACCTCAACACCCATTTTCTGCCAGGCAACAAAACATTGTACAGCCTGCACCAAGTGTTTGTGATGGGAATTTTGATGACTGTGATGAATAGGCTAATATTTCCCTGATTAAATAGTCAAATATTTGATGCAAAACTTTATAGTGTTTCTTTTCTACATACATTTCTTCTAAATACATTGTATCTGCTGGTCCCCGTGTAGTGTATTAATTAGGAAACAAGTTGCAAACCACCATCAAAAATGTTCAAATGTTTGTAAGGCTTAAGGGACTTAACTGAGGGGTCATCAGTCCCTAAACTTACAAACTACTTATGAACTACCTTATACTAAAGACGACACAAACATCCATGCCCAAGGGGGATTCGAACCCCCGACGGCAGACAGCCGCGTGCACCGCAACATGTCTCTCCAGCATGTGCGGCTTATCCACCGCGACAAAACCTCCATCAATGACATTCTTACAGCATTCCCTACCTATAAGTAAACATACCCAAGTATTCACCGCCAATTTTATTTAATCTTAGTACATGTTTAGAGTAGAAAAAAATAACACATACACATGGCCAACGGTTTCAAAAGCTTGAATGTTTGTGTGTGTTTTTATTTGTGTTTTTGTGTCTATCTATGAGCCTCTGCTTTGGGTACGTTATTAGATTTCTATTTTTTATACTTATGTCTCCCATTAAAAAAATTGAATAACTTAACCCAAAGGACAAGCTCGTAGATCGACACAAAAACACAAATAAAACCACACACAAACAAGGTACAAGCTTTCGCAACTGATGGCTGCTTCGTCAAGAAAAGATGAAGGAAGAAGGGGGAAAAGGGAAGGATCAGGTTTTAAGGGAGTGGAAGAGGAGTCATTCCAATCTTGGGAGTGGAAGGACTTACCTTCCTTTAGGGGAAAATAAGGAAGGCAAACCAGCGCGCGCGCGCGCGCGCGCGCGTGCGCGCGCACACACACAAACACCTGCAAACACACCAAGGTAGACATATATAGAAAGGTCACTTTGTTGTGTTTGTGTGTATTTGTGTGTGGGTGGGTGTGCGCGCTTGTTTATCTTTCATTTTTTCCCCTTAAGGTAAGTCCTTCCACTCATGGGATTGGAATGACTCCTTTTCCACTTCCTTAAAACCCGTATCCTTCCCTTTCTCCCCTCCTTCCTTCCTCTTTTCCTGATGAACGGTTGTGAAAGCTTGTCTTTGCTGGAGATACCACTTTGTCAAGAAGAAAAATAATCCTACTCCTAATGATCCAGCTCCCCAAGACATCATTTGAATTGAACCCTGCCTGGAACAGTTCTGTCCTCCGTCACAGCGAGACCCACAATGCTCTTCCTCAAAATCACCCTCTTCAAATCTTCCAGGAATTCCTTACATCTAACCTTGACTCTCAGTCTTTCCTGAGAAACCTTAATCCTACTCCCCGCAGCTGAATCTCGAGCTGTCCATGATCTGAAGGCTGACCATTCCATCGTCATTCTCCCTGCCGACAAGGGATCTACTACCGTGGTACTTGATCGGCGGCAGTATGTGGCTGAGGGACTGCGTCAGCTATCAGATAGTACCACATATAAAGTCTTTCACGGCAATCCCATCCCTGATGTCCAGGCAGAGCTTCAAGGAATCCTAAAACCTTAGGCCCCCTACAAAACCTTTCACGTAACTCCATTAACCTCATGACCCCACAGACACCCCGCACCCCCACCTTCTACCTACTTCCCAACATTCACAAACCCAATCATCCCGGCCGCCCCATTGTGGCCGGTTACCAAGCCCCTACAGAACGAATCTCTGCCTACATAGACCCAACACCTTCAACCAATCATGTGTAGTCTCCCATCCTTCATCAAAGACACCAACCACTTCCTCGATCACCTGAAATCCTTACCCAGCCTGTTACCTCCTGAAAGCATCCTTGTAACCATTGATGCCACTTCCTTATACACAAATATCCCACATGCCCAGGACCTCGCTGCGATGGAGTATTTCCTTTCACACCGACCACCCACTTCCCCACCTAAAACCTCTTTCCTTAATACCCTGGCCAGCTTCATCCTAACCCACAACTTCTTCACCTTTGAGGACCAGACATACCAAAAACTAAAGGGAACGGCCATGGGAACCAGGATGGCCCTCTCGTACGCAAACTTATTTATGGGACGCTTAGAGGAAGCCTTCCTGAATACCCAAGCCTGTCAACCCAAAGTTTGGTACAGATTCATGATCTGGACTAACAGTGAAGAACAACACCAGAATTTCCTCTCCAACCTCAACTCCTTTGGTCCCATCAAATTCACCTGGTCCTATTCCAAGTCCCATGCCACTATCCTCGATGTCGACCTCCATCTGTCCAACGGCCAACTTCACACATCCGTACACATCAAACCAACCAACAAACAACAGTACCTCCATTATGACAGCTGCCATCCATTCCACATCAAACGTTCCCTTCCCTACAGGTTAGGGCTTCGTGGCAAAAGCGTCTGCTTCAGACCCGAATCCCTGAACCAGTACACCAATAACCTAATAACAGCTTTCACATCCTGCAGCTATCCTCCCGATCTGACACAGAAGCAAATTGTCAGCGCCACTTCCTCATCCTCCAAATTCAGAACCTTCAACAGAAGAACCCCAGAAGTGCCCCTTTTGTCACTGGATACTTTCCGGGACTGGAGCAGACTCTGAATGTGGCTCTTCAGCAAGATACGACTTCCTTAAATCCTGCCCCGAAATGAGGTCCATCCTTCATGACATCCTCCCCACTCCACCGAGAGTGTCTTTCCGCCACCCACTTATCCTCCATAATCTCCTAGTTCATCCCTGTGAAATCCCTAAACCACCTTCCCTACCTTCTGGCTCCTGCCCCTATGTACCCTTCCACCACCACTTACTCTAGTCCCGTAACCCGGAAGGTGTACACAATCAAGGGCAGAGCCACTTGCGATAGTACCCACGTGATTTACCAACTGACATGCATGCACTGTGAAGCGTTCTAACTTGTTTGGACAGAATTTTTATTTGTAGATTTAAAAATCAGTAGTAGAAGTCAGTTGCCATGCTTCTGTGATTCAGTGCTGTTTGGATAATGATTTTCAGTTGGTGTTGGTGGTGACTGCAGGTGGGGACAGGGAATACTGTCT
The DNA here is from genome assembly GCA_026315105.1 of Locusta migratoria. Classification (NCBI taxonomy): domain Eukaryota; kingdom Metazoa; phylum Arthropoda; class Insecta; order Orthoptera; family Acrididae; genus Locusta; species Locusta migratoria. The sequence goes on along the minus strand of CM048751.1, from coordinate 165,630,030 downwards.
CAAGGCAATTCTTCAATGTTTTGCATGTATAATAGTGCTTGAATGTTTGAATGAAATCACTGCTATTTCAAGCACCTTATCCTGCTAAAAGACTTGTTTGCATTGCACTGCATCTACTGTTTGTTTGAAATGATCCTTTAGTAGGTGTTAGCAGACTGTAGAGTATCCACAAACACAGTGGACTAAACGGAATTGCCATAAACATACAGGTATGCTTTTTCCACCACTAAATGCAGTTGGCTATTTAGTGATTTCCTGCACTGAAGAGTCCGATAAATTTTTCACTTGTCGGTAATGGGGGAAGGGGGTATTTCAATGTTCAGTTTGAGGTAATTATTAGTGTAAATTCTGACATGTCTTTTTCTTGTGGAGACCTATGGATTGAGTAACAGGAATGAACTTTTTTCCATGCCCTTCCAAGTGTACAATGTTATGTATGTGCTGTGTTACATATCAAAGAAAGAAAAGCCAAAAGTTTATAATTTACTGTGAAATGTTGTTAGCTTTTATGAGTGTACTGTGCATCATAGAAATATTTGTTTTTATTCACACAAAGAATTAGAAATTCACTGGTGCTGCCATCAGCTTTCATGTATGCAAATGCACATCTGGCAAAAATTCAAGTCTATTTAGTTTCCTTGGCGAATTTTTCTATAAAATGGATATACAGGATGCATATTTGAAAAATATTTTTTTTGTATATCTGTTTGGATTTCTCAACTGCTGCACCATACAGTCAAAGATAATACACATGCTGGTGTGAGATTCCTTGCCACTTCAAATTTTGAGATTCATGGAATGTACATAAATATCATAACTGCCCAAACAAGATGTCCAGTAGGTGGCCTAGTAAAAAGAGGTTAAGTCTTATATTTATTTCAGAATAAGTGCTATTAGATTTTACAGCATTTAAAGTAGTAAGTAATCATAAAATAGTAAAGAATGTCAAATGCCATTTTAATGTATCTCCAATTTCTGTGGTGATTGCTATTATTGACAAATTATTACTAGTGAAATTGGTGTGAAAATACGTCTGTGGAACGCTTATTGAGGTTCCTGATTTGTGCAACCTCAAATTAAGTCTCTGTCAGCAGCATGACAGAAGGTATAGTGATGTGGGTTGTGGAAGGAAACTTTTTTTTTTTTTTTTAATTAGGGTAGATTTCCTTCAACTGCAGGATTCATCAGTTTCATATACCTTAATTGCATTTGTATTGAAGGCAACAATGTGTTTTTTCTTTCTTTTTTTAAAGGTAATCCTTTTTTGGTGGTATTTGTTGAGTGATAGCAGCCCTTTTATTTCTTAATTTTTATTAGTGTTTGAGTATATTCTGTTTAAAGTGATATAGATATTGATATTATCCTACAGAAAGGGATACTTGTCAATTTTTATGAAACAGTATTGTATATCCTGTATGGAGTACAAAACAAAGGAAGGAGGAAATGTATCAGAGCAAAGTGTTGAAACAGTATAGTCATGTGCCTCATTTTTACCCTATTTGAATCGCTTACCTCCGTTTTCCCAGCACTCCTTTGTTTGGAGCACTGAACTCCTGTGCATAAAATACCTTCAAATATGTTATTACTGAATAGTTTACTGTAGATAATGTACTAAGTATTTGATATAAAGTATATAAAAATTTATGATCAGTGCATGAATTTCGTAAGTGATTACTTTTCTTTCATTATTTTATGGCTCTGTAAGTGAGAAAAAGTTTATAAAAAGCTTCTAAAGATCACTTACTGGATTAGAATAGTGTGGGTAGTTTGTACTGCAAGAATTTTTTTTTCTTCCCACACAGCTGGGCATCGTCTCTCCTAAACTGGGTTAAATTATACAGTTTATGTGTACACGGCTGCTAATTGACAAGTAGATGTTGCCAAAGGTGTGATGAATGATGGGAGGTTATTTATTTACTCATTCGGCATATACAAAGGCAGACATTCTGTACCTAATTACAATGCAAGTGCTCTTATATAATACTAGCTGAAAACCCGGCGTTGCCCAGGTATTTATCTCTTTATTCCTGCCATTTTTCAGGTATATATTCATTTGTATAAGGGCTGTATGTCTGTAAAATCTCTTGGAAATACAATTAGTAGTAAAGAAGAAATAGATTAAAATTTGGTGTGTGATGGGGCGGTTTTCCATGAACGCTATTGTTTATGTGCTCATATGGAATCGACTACGTGTCGTACTTTGATACAATTTAGAAGGTACATTAGACTGTATGTGTGTATCCTGTCTGTAAAATTTCCTGTCGCTACAATTTGTAGTGTTCAAATTATAAATTGTAACGTCATACCGAGAGCCGTAGTTTTACTCCGTAAACAGTGGAAAAGTAGTAAGCAAGAAACTTTTTTCCTTTCATTATTTTACTATGGTTGCCAGTGAGAAAAAGTTTAATAAAGGTTTGAAATTAGTTTAAAGTTTGTTGCAAGTCGCTAAGTACTGTCATTCCCATACAGTGTGTTTCGAATGTCTCGCCGCATTATATGCGCCCCCCCCTTCTTCTTCTTCCTCCTCCTCCTTTTTTTTTTATTTTTTTCCCCCCTCGATTGTTACCTCACTGTAAGGTATGTGTGTACCAAATTTGGTTGAAATCAGTCCAATGGTTTAGGAGAAAATGAGCAGCGTTGTCGCTAAATGCAGCAGTTTTTCGCTCATCTCATTGTTTATGACATCATATCTCGTGAACTATATATCGTATGTGATTCCTACACTTACGGCAACCGTCCTAGTGGATTGAAGCTTACATGTACAAAATTTCATAAAGATTAGAACAAAACTGTAGATTTGTATGCAACACGTACAAACATACGGACACTTTGCTTTATATATGTTAGACTAAACTACATTAAATATTCTCTCAACCTACTTTGTCTGAGTCACTGATTCTGTGTATGTCTTTCAAATCACCATCATAGCCGTACACTTCACACACGAGTAAATGTTCCATTGTTTGGGTTTCACCACGCTCACATTCAGAACTTTTTGATGGGCCCCATTTCTTCATTAGTTGCTGCTGACAACTATTCTCACACGGTTCAAAGTTGTCTAGTTTCCTTGGAAGATTGAATCCTTCGATCTTCTCGTTGGGGTCGTCCACCAAATTGCAGTTTTGTGTGCACTTGTAGCCCATAGCTCTTTCCAGATGGGAGGTGAAGGCAGTCGATTAGGAGTGGTTTTCAGATAGCCAATAAGTGATGTCTTTACGTTTTACACGTAGTAAACAAATCAAGTGTTGTGGACATAAATGTTTTAACTTCAGAAAATAAAATTCGATACTGAATAGATGTGCTCATTTTACATAATGTAAAACAAAATTGTTACAGCACTGTAGTGACTGGTTCTCGAAGTACTTTTTTATTCAGTCTGGATGCGAATTTTATTTTTCAAAAACATATACCTAGTAACTGATGTGTTCTATACAATTACCAGTAATTTCCAAGAAAGCTTACACTTGAAGTTGAATGGCCTGAATCGATATTTATCGAATGTCGATTACATCAGTATTGGTGCGCGACTTATTACGTATGGAGAATGTATTTTATTTGTGTGCTTGTTCAACGAAATGTGTGAAAGTGTTAAAGATTCTTCTACAGAGGAAGCACTTAGCTTGACAGGGGAGTACTTGATCCCTTCCTTGTCTACTGTGGAGAAGTGTGTACAGTTTTATTGTAAATATGGACTAATACCAGACCACACAAAAAGCAAATGTGTATAGTGTATCGGAACTGCATGTGTGAGAATTGGCAAAAAATCAGGTGATATACAATTGTCTCTGCTACTGGTACGTACAAAATGTGGAAAGAGAAGGATTATTAAAAAAAAAAAAAAAAAAAAAAAAAAAAAAAAAAAAAACACACACCTGGTTAGTCTGTTCCAAATTGCCTGTCGACAAAAGTGTAATTCTAACTGCTTGCTGGATATTCGATTATACTTTACAAGAGACTTCTGCAGAGGCGGAATTGACTGTGAATACTGTATGTGATTATTTCGGGTTTTGCCGAGGTGTGTGTTTTGTGATCATCTTAGATGAGTCTCACATAGCCACCAGAAAATATCAAACAGGGCGACATTTGAAAGACACAGTGGAACACATTAGGGTTTCTGGTGGAATAGAGAGTAAGAATCGAAAATGCTTTATTGCGAGAGTATACAATGGAAGGAAAAACGTTGGTGAGCCTCGTAAATCATTTTATACTGCCTGGAAGTACTATAATCACAGGTGGCTTCCAGTCGTATAACACGTTGCAGACTGAAGGATTCCACCATGGGTATGTAAATCATTCGGTGGAATTTTTCTTTGAGAATCCTTTGGTACATGCTCAGAATATAGAGCACTCATGCAAGTGTGTTAAATCCACAATCAAGAAAGAGAGTCGCCTAGGAGAGAGACCAGCTATACCTATTCCAATATTCATGTTTCCATAATCTGAGAATATGCGGAAATTTGACGCACTGGACACTCTTCCAATTTTCCCCCCTGCTAGATATTGGAAAAGTTTTCCATAATCTGAGAATATGCGGAAATTTGACGCACTGGACACTCTTCCAATTTTTCCCCCCTGCTAGATATTGGAAAAGTTTTCCTAGGATATGGACTTAAAAGAATTACTTCCTATGGGTTATACAACACATTGACTACTTAAAGATAAAGACTGTGCTAATTAGTAAAGTGGATATAAAACTAATGGAGTAGATCAAGATGAACACTTCGCTCATTAATAAAGTAAGTGAAGTAACTTCTTTGCTTTCAGTTGATTTCTAGTAATAAAAATGTATCTATACATTATTAAATATCTGTATTTACTTACCTTGGGCATGAATAGCCGTGTAATTGATATTCGATATATATCGATTCCGGCCGTACAACTTAGAGTGTAAGCTTTCTTTGAAATTACCCAATTACCTTTTGCGTGTTAGAATACACAAAGAATCAAATTCAGATTTATATTTTAGTTTAATTAATGGAAATCGAGCCAAGTGAGTCACTTACTGGGTATGAGGTTCGCCTGATATGCAAACCACTGTTTTTATTAAGCACCCAAACTAGTTTCAGCACCTCTGTACCATCATAAGTGGGCTTTCAATTTATTTCATGCTGTGAAAACAAATTACTGTATATGAATAAAAATTTAAATTTACTTGACATCTGTGTAAGGTACCCTCCGCCATGCATCATGCGAAATTTTAAAGTCAGCTTTGGGGGGGGGGGGGTAAACAAATACACACACACACACACACACACACACACACACACACACACACACACACACACACATATATATATATATATATATATATATATATATATATATATATATATAATAATGGAAAGTCCAGGTTGGAATAAATAATATAATGAGGACAGTTACAACTCACCGCAAAGACGTGGCGACGAGATGCGACAGGCACATACAAAAGACACACACATACAACACATTCAGCTATCGGCCATGGCCTTCTTCAGAAATAGAGCACTCACGCAATCACACAGGCACACAACACAGTCATACAACCATCACCTCCGACTGCCACACTTCGAATCACGCTCTGCAGCGAATCGGGGACGGGAGGGGACGGAAGGGGGAGGGGATAGAAAGGTTACGTCACGGTGGTGGGGATGGGTTAGATGGGAATAACGAGATGCAGCTTAGGAATGGAGTGGGGAGGCGGGTGAGGGGAGAAAATAAAATAAAATAAAGTAAAATAAAATAAAATAATATAATATATATATACGGGGACGGGAGGGGAGGGGAGGGGAGGGGGAGGGGATAGAAAGGTTACGTCACGGTGGTGGGGATGGGTTAGATGGGAATAACGAGATCCCCTTCCGTCCCCTCCCGTCCCCGATTCGCTGCAGAGCGTGATTCGAAGTGTGGCAGTCGGAGGTGATGGTTGTATGACTGTGTTGTGTGCCTGTGTGATTGCGTGAGTGCTCTATTTCTGAAGAAGGCCATGGCCGATAGCTGAATGTGTTGTATGTGTGTGTCTTTTGTATGTGCCTGTCGCATCTCGTCGCCACGTCTTTGCGGTGAGTTGTAACTGTCCTCATTATATTATATATATATATATATATATATATATATATATATACACACAAACACACCTAGGCAGACATACTGTAGAAATCCTACAGTATGTCTGCCTGTGTGTGTGTGTGTGTGTGTGTGTGTGTGTGTGTGTGTGTGTGTGTGTTTGTTTACCCTCCTTTTTTCCCCCACAAGGGAAGTCTTTCCTCACCCGGGATTGGAGTGGCTCCTTACCCATTTCCTTAAAACCCTCATTATTTCCTTTTCTCTCTCCTTCCCTTCTGCCTGAAGAATCAGCAAGGCTGCGAAAGCTAGCGTTTGTTTGTGTGTGTGTGTGTGTGTGTGTGTTTGTTATTTATTTGTGCTACTATCACTACCTGTGCTCCTTTGCCTGGTAAGTTATTTTTTTGTTAAGTCATATTTTCTGAATTATGTATTGTCTGTGATCCTTAAATATACAATTACTTCCCTCTTGGTTTGAAGGTCAAGTTTGCAAAATTTCATCAAGATTGGAACAAAACTATAGATTTCTATGCAGTGCAAACACAAAGACACTCTACTTTATGTAAAGAGATTCTATACCTTTTTACACTACATCAAGATGATGTCCCTGTTACATGCCCTGTTTAGATGTTGACACAGCAGATGCATGACCAAATGTACTTCCTGCAATAGAGGATGAAGCAGGCATTATTCTGATGGGTGACAGAGATGCAGGGATTCAGGTAAACAAGCTGGTCGTGCTGCCAAGGAGGCCTTGCATAGATTGTGACATGATACATTGTGTGTTGCATAGTGGCTGGCGCATCCTTTTTCTTTCTGGGATCAGCCACTACATTCAACTGCTAAGTTGCTTTAACTCTTTCTACCAGTGTCTCTTTTTCATCTTTACATGTAGAATTCATCTTGTGCTTCAGTGTAGTTGCACACATGATTTGCTTAATTTTTTGTACTTCTTATTTCTGTTGCCGGTTTCTCTTGATACTTGCCTCTTACTGTTGTCATTTGGGCACTAAAGACCTTGTTGTCATGCACCCAAATCACCATATCCATCATCAGGAATGGGACTCTCAATCACATGATAACTTCATTTCCTGTCTGACAGTTATGTCCTCTTTTTTCCAGCAAGGGTTAGTGGCTCAAGTTAAAAATTTTGTCACATGCTAATGTTTATGATCCCAAAAAAAGATTGACTTCTAAAGTCACTGTTACCAAAACATGTAGCCATTTTTATACATACAGACTCACTCATAACTATAGGTTATTCCAGGTAACTTGAAATTTATCAAGAAAGTTTCATAGTACGAATAAGGAAAAATCTGAAAGTTGTTAATTTGTAATGATATCACAAAATAAATATTTTTCATTTCTCTTTACACATTTTGTACTTTTGATGCATTAAAAATCTCTAGCACTGATGTAGGGGTTGTTTTATGGTTCAGGTATAGGTTTTGTGATTCAGAAGGAAGGTTTGTGTTATAATTTACAAATAATTTGTGCTTATTGGCTGAGCACCTACGAAGTGTAACTCATGCCTTGTGAAAACAATGTCTTTGTCATATAATGAATGGTAGATATTTTTGCATCATGTGACCTTATTCCATGTGCAAATTTTTGACATTTTTACGTCTACAACTTAAAGAATATGTAATGAATCAAATCAAAGTAATACTAGTAATCAATAAGGGATTAGATTTCAATTGATTCCAATGTGGTTCCAATATCCTGCAAAATATGCATTGAAGCAATTTACACAGTTCTTAACAGTATATTTTGATAGGTAAAAAATATATGCCCAACAAGTGGAGGCAGGAGAACACACAAAAAGGTGGCATAATGTCCAAACATTCAGAGCCAGTGGTTTTCACATCCTGCTAGGGAAGGGAACAGGGTTGAAGGAAATGGACTGGTGAGTCTTAGGAAATGTGAGGAGTAATGGAAAAGTCACCCAGAACCCAGAAAGTCACCAGATTAGCGATTTGCCAGAAGGGATGGAAAAGAAAGTCTACACTGAATATTGGGAACTGCACAAGAAGCAATTTGAAAATTTGAGATATTAAAGACAGAAGAAAGGTCATTTAGCAAGTCAGGGATTATTGAAAAAATAATGCAGGAGCTTTGAGTGAAACAGTAAGGGTGTTAAATGTGATGAGCAGCTTTGAGAGGGGTTGGTAAGAGTGAATGCAGGTCCTGAAATGAAAAATATAGAAAAATAAGAGCAAAGAAAAGGAAAAGTACGTTTATGCCACATGGGAGACAACAACTAAGGAAACATTTTGTAATCCCAGTTCACACATGTGGAGTTCTGAGAACATGGTGTCAGGAGACTCATGTGGTGAAACAGGCACCAAGATCACAACCGTCAATTTTCTAGAGCATGCTCCACAAGAGTATATTGTCTGCTGCCAGTATACACTCTGTGCCCATTGATCTTGATAATTAATTTTGTGACAATCGTAGCTAAATTAGCTACACGTTTTTACATGACCCTAAGAGTCAGAATCCTACTCTCACTTTTTTTCTTCTTTATTTTTTTTTTTATTTTTATTTTTTCAAGATTGTTGTCTAGGATTTGGACATAAATTACTGTAAAATTCACACTAAAATTCGGGAAGAAATGTGACTTACTATAATTGGGGCTCTAATGATATGAGACTCCAGATCTTCCTTGTAAAAATCAGAATATAATTTAAATCAATTTTTTTATGTGAGTGGTGATGATCAGCAAGCAGATTTGCTAAGTAAACCAAGAGGGGGGGGGGGGTCCTACATTCAGTACTGTTTGCTTTTTCCCCCTGGAACATTTTCGTTGATAATAATATCACTTTTTGGGGCTGTAGTGATGGTATGTATCAAACAGTCTAATTTATATATGAGAGCTGACTACCTTTCAAAATTTAATATCTTCTCTTAAATACATGCAGTAAGGAGTGTTTCTGCAGTTACATTAACACTTTTGCTGGGGCTGACGCTATCCTACATTGAACACGGACACTTAAAAGTGTCAGCCACAGCAAAAGTGTTAATAACAAAACTCTCAGTTATCTTATTGTAGTACTCACAAAGTAAACAGACTTTCAAGTAAGAGAAGCAGGTGTAGGATGGTAAATGTAACAATTTTAACTCAAGATTTTTGTATCGTATTCTTGTAGGGAAGGAAAGACCAAGAAGAGCATGCCATGGGTGCCTTCCTTACCCAACAGTTCGCATTTAGATGCTGTACCTCAGGCAACACCAATTAACAGAAATCGTGTAAACAACAAAAAAGTCCGCACATTTCCACTTTGGTAAGTTTGGTCATAATTGCCTAATTTAAGACTATATTTGTACATATCCTGAGACTAGATTAGGTTTACAGTGTTGTAATCCTTCCTGGACTTTTTATTGTTTTCTATCTAATTATGTAATTTGAAACTATATAAAACTTGATACTATTTCTCAACTTGAACCGTAGTTTCCAGCAATTTTTCCCCCCTCTTGTATTAATAGTAAATTAAATTCCCCCTGTATATTTAGCTTTGATGACACGGATCCTACAACCATAATGGAAAATGCCTCACAGGTGGAACTTCTTGTGCCTATTCGTTTGGACATGGAAATAGAAGGGCAAAAGCTTCGAGATACATTCACGTGGAACAAAAATGGTATTAAATTTACTGTGTTCCCCTAAACAGTATAACTTCTCAGTTTAATTGTGACAAGAAATACTCTTAATTTTTGTTTTCCTTTTCTATTTTAGAGAGCTTAATATCACCAGAACAGTTTGCTGAAGTTCTTTGTGATGATTTGGACCTTAATCCCCTTACATTTGTTCCGGCAATAGCACAGGCTATCCGCCAACAAATTGATGGATTCCCAACTGACAATATCATAGAAGATAATACTGACCAAAGAGTTATTATAAAGGTATGTTTGCATTTTGAGAAAATATAAGTTTTCTACTCACCACATGTAGAAGGCACTGAATCACGGGGAGACACAATGTCTCCTTTGTAGTGAATAGTAATCTATCCATTCCATATTTTTTATACAACAAATTTATTTTTACAGCAATCTTCCAGATAAAGCTTTTATTGACTGAGAATCTTTTCATGTTCATGCAGTCGTATTATTTTTAGCAGATTATTTGTAAGATGTTGAATGAATTGACGTGTAAATTACTTTTGCAGGTGGAAGGATTTCTTTTCCTTCTGTCCTGTTGAATGGATAACGTGAAGCTATTGTTTTATTACTGGGTTTCTAGGGCAAATGGCAAATATTAAATATTAAATATGAAAATTTGTTGATTATCAACAACAGTCATATTGTTGTAAATGTTTGATTTGATAAGAAAAAGATAATGGTAAAGTGATACGGAATTTGTTTCGGAGTTACAGGTGTATTTGTTACTATTTTGTCAGTTTATGTGCACAGACAGCTCAATGTATATTCATTTTGTTTGTCATGAATTATAGCTGACAGTAATGTTTAATTTAGGTTTTTGCCAACTATTGTGATATTCTTAATGATATCTTGTTTATGGGGCCCTGGTGTCAATGATAGATACCCTGTATGCAGGTGTTCCTTGAGGTGTTTTATAATTACTTGAATGGTTGGTAGTGAATTGATAATTTTTCTTTTACTTACTAAAAGATATGCATGTTTTGCTGAATGTTAGTGGAATAATACAGAGTAGCACATGAATCCAATACAGTAGGATAAAATGGTAGACCAGAATTTACAAGAAACATAAGTACAAAAATACTGAAAATATTTTCTTAGAATTAATATTTTCTGTTCTACAAGCTGCTGTAGTATCAACAGACAATACTTCATGAAGACATAGGTGTGTGAAACATGATTGATCTCTGACTCTGGCATTGCTTTTTACACACGTCTGCAGTCATCCAAGCACTGTTGTTGCTATAATACTTACATCACAGCAAAGCACTGTACTTAAAGCAATGTGGTTTCTGGAACTTTCCTATTACTATTAGTCCAGTCAAATGGTGCTCAAAACAGCCTGTTTCGTAACAAAATTCAGATTATTATTATTATTATTATTTTCAACAGTTCTTTATGTTTTTGGGGGCGCTGAATTCGAATTTCAAGTTTGCTGCTTGTACAAGGTTGGCTTCACAACGAAAAACTCAAAAAACATAAAAATTTTCGCACTTTTTTCAGTTTCTTGCTTATATCTCGAAAACTATATGTTTCTCGAAGATGTTCATTCTGAGCAGAATTAAAGTAGACAAAATTTCCTACAAAATGCACTACTCATGTTTGATTTTTTGATGAGCAGTATAGGTGCTAGAACGCAATCAAAAAGAGCAAATTTTTGCCCTTCTGCGAAAACGTCAAAAACGCACACTTGCACGCCCTACAACTCGAGAAATATACATGTTATCAAAAAAATCCCTACACCACGTGAAAGTACATTAAATTTCCTACAAGGGATGTCTATAATATTCCATTTTCTCGTAATGGTCTGCGCCCTGTAGTGTAACGCCCCCCTCCCACCTGCCTATCTCTCGCCGGCGCTATATTCTCGATGTGTTGCACTGAAAAGTGATGTTTTGAATAGATTAAAGAGGAAGTATCTTCAAAAACAAATCATTATCAAATTATATTTAGAACATTTTAGTTACATGACACTGAGCAGAAAACTGAATATGAAATCAGCATGTGCTATGAAATAAGTGAATGTCGTGCCCAGGATTGGGTTATTGAATATAGTAACAAAACCTCCTACGCCACGTGAAAATACATTGAATGTCCATCAGCCAAGTCAAAGTGTTCGAACCCTGTCCCCACCCCCTAACGGGACGGTCCTTCCATTCCTTTGTTGACCACATCCCTGCTAACAGGTTCCTCCTCCAGACCCTTTCGAGCGTCTAGCAGCCCATCTGATCTTACCTTGTGGTAGTTAGGTCAGGTCAGAGTTGCCAATGTGTTGTGGTCAAATCTTTAAAGCTGCAATATTTTTATTTTTTTTTTTTTACTTTTCAGTGTCAAGTTTTTATTGTATGTGCATGCATGATGTCTCGTGCAGAATATGTAATTTGTGACAAACTGTTAGAAGATGGGACACAGAGGACTTTTGTGAGAGAAAAAGGTTTGAAATCTTTCATTCAAGCCAGTAAGATGAGACAGGATGGTAAGTTTCTAATATTTAAGAGGAACACTGAAATTGACGTTCATGAAAAATGTAGGAAGAATTACGAGACAGGAAAGTCTATTGCTGCTTTTTTAAAGAGGGCTCAAGAAAATTCTTAATCAAAACTGTTACGTTCAATTATACATGAGTTTGCCTATAAAATTCACTGTTTTTTATGTGGAGAAGAGGTGCCTCAGGACTACGCCAAGCTACAAATAAAAAAGCCCCCCCTCAAAACGTAATTTGGTATACACTGCGAGGAAATTAGCCGTTACAGAAAATGTGCTCACACTGGCGAGAAATTTAAATAATGAATACGGGCGCAGTATAGTGTGACGTGTAGATCCAGTTACTGACTTGGTAGCAGCTGATATGCATTAGAACTCTACATCACGCTCAACGAACTCTTCATGGAGTTGGCAGACCTCTTGGAGGTGAGGTGGAAGATGCTATGCAAGCAATTTACTGTTTTCTAGAAAACAACGAGGAATGTCACTTCACAATGGAAGAATTGATGGGGCAGAATGAATGTGATTCCCGTCCACATCAGAGCACTGTCAAAAGACACCTGCTTCAGAAGTATGGCGACGACATTTTAATTACAACAAGCATACGTTACGTTTTATGTTTCAAAGCCACTAGACACAAAATCATTAATGAATCCTGGTATCAAGATATTCAGAGGTTACCAGAGAAAGAAGAAAAGTGTGCCATAATTAAAGCAGCTGCTGCCATAATTGTGGAAAACATAAGATTGCAAGTATACAATGTGACTGAATACTCCGCTTCAGAAAGGTTTCTAGAGGAAACTGAGGATGTCATTCCTGAGACTCTTTGAGTTTTCATGGATGCTGTGGTGCTGAGCAAAAATCGAGGGGATCTAGAGAAATGGAAGAAAAAATCAGCAGCCATTGCACATTGTATAATTAGTGTTGTGCGTCCTGTGTCATTCCTCTCACCTCTTCAGATAGGCTTAGCAGCATTTCCTTACAAAAAGTATGGTTCTCGCAAACTGATTGATGTCTTGTTTTCCTTGGGGTTTTGTTCTTAGTACAATGAAGCAACTCGTTTTGAAGTGGCGTCAATTATGCACCCTCTCCTTAGTGTTAATCAAGAAGCACTTTGCCAGATGGTCTATGACAATGCCGATTTCAACATTCAAACTGTGGATGGACGAAACACATTTCACACTATGGGAGGCATCTGATGTGTTACCCCAAAAAATGCTGTTGTCCTGGGTCAAAACTTTTCACGACTGAATGAAGTACCACCAGCACCAATCGTTGGAAGCTTAGCAGCAGTACCACTGAAACATTTTGAAAGGAACAATGATGTTGGCTTAGCAACTATTCACATCAGTGACCTAAGTACATCGTTCACTCATTCTGAGACCATCGTTCCGTCAGTGCCACTGCTGCTGTGGCTGTACAGCAAATCTAAAAATCCAGGAATTTCCGGCTGGATTGGTTTTATGGAGAAGGTAACCAAAAAAAAGTACCTTACCAAACAACATTCATAGACTGTCAACCCTTTATAAATGCACATCCTGGGGAATATGATATGATATATACATCGTTGTTGTCTGCCATTGAAAAGACAAATTCGTTGGAACAGCAAACAACTTTTGTCACATTCGATCAAACTCTCTACCTCAAGGCACGAAATATAATAGCAAGTAGAGTGGGGGACCCTGAGCTACATGATGTAGTACTACGACTACGTGGATTCCACTTGGTTATGTCTTTCATGGGAGCTGTGGGATATATTATGGAAGGAAGTGGCCTATCGGAACTGTTCAACACTGTTAACCGCGTCTATGCCAGGGCGATCAGAGGACACACGAGTCATTCCATGTCAACTCAACACAGTTTACATTAAAATTTTACTTCACCATCTCAGATTTCAATGAAATTTGGTATACTGGTACCCCCCTTATAGAGAAAGAAAAATACCAAATTTCAACTTGATATCTCAAATGGTTTCAAAATTACACCTTGTTAAAATTTTCAAAAAAACCTCATAATCTGCCTGTTTCTGAAACTTTAAACTGCTATCGTGACTCTCAGAATCAAGATAGAAAGAAGAGAGAGGTGTCATTTTGCAGTATTTTCAAGCTCTTTCCAAAAATATGTAACCCTACAAGGGTCATAATGTATTTTTTTACCAATTTCAAAATTAAAAAATTAATTTTAAATTTTTCAAAATGCGCCACTTTTAAAATTTTGAAAAAATTCTCAGATAGTCCTTGTAGAGTGGTTAATTGATAGTATAAGTTTCATAATGGGATCATAATGGGTTCTGACAGAAAAATGCATTCGAAAACAAGCTTACATTAGAATTTTCACTATAATAATGACTAATTGAGCTAATGTCACATACATTATGACATATGCATTGCTGTAAACAATGTAGTATTACAATGTGCTACTACAATACTGCAAGTGCTGGACTGTAATTGATGGTGTGACAAGTATTGTGTTTACGTTTGATATGTGAGTAGAGTGGAAGTGTTTGTGTGTTGAATAAGTGTTTGTGCAGTAATGGAAAACACAAGGCATAAAACATTTCAGTGTTTCAATCATTTTTCCAAAAAAAAAAAAAAAAAAAGACATAGAATTAGAAATAAAAAAACACTTAGAACAGAAACACAATGGATCGTTGAACATTTTCTAGCACCTAATGATGCTAAAGTATGTGACTCTTGCAGAAAAGAGTTATCAACTCTAGTGAACAACAAAGAAACAAATCAAGCCAGTGCTACACTAAACCTAGAGCTTGAAATTTTAAATACTTTTGATTCTGAAAATGACCCTGATTTCAACTCTAAGTCGGATGTCGTTGAGACACTTAATGCTTCTCTTCATGAACTGTGCGAATCACCCCTTGATTCAGGAAAAATAAAATCAAAGAGATATGCTTCACAAAAAATTTTCAAAATTAATTCAGCCATGAAACGTAAACTTTTTACTTCTATTCAAGACTCCTCCTCTGATGAAGCTCATGAAACCCTTGATGATTCAATTTTGAAAAATCTAAAATATCACTTCTCACACTGCACTTCAAGGGACAAAAAGATTATGCTATTAACTTGTTTGCCTGATTCATGGAGTGTAAGAAAAATAATGCGAGAATTTAATGCTCCAAATTACTTGGTCAGGCAGTCTAAGAAAATGTTTAAAGATAAAGGTATATTAGAGGGCCCTCAACAAAAACCTGGCAAGAGCCTGCCAATAAAAGTAGTAAGAGCAGTGCGTGATTTCTATGAGAGTGATGAAATCAGCAGGGTTTTAACTGGTAGAAAAAGGCTGTGTTTCTGTTAAGTCTGGGACTGGAGAAAAAGTCACACTGCCAAAGAGACTAGTTTTATGCAATTTACTGGAGGCATTCTTATATTTTAAAGACAAAAATCCTATGTTAAAAATAGGGTTTTCTAAGTTCGCAGAACTAAGACCGAAAAACTGTCCTGGCAGGTTCTAGTGGTATGCACTCAGTATTTGTCTGCACAAGCCATCAAAATGTAAAACTTATGTTAGAAAATGCAAAAATTATCTCAATGACAAATGGTGAACTGCATACGTATAAACACTGTATTGGTAAAGCACTGTGCAACCCTGCCTCTGTTAAGTGTTATTTTGGGAAATCAACCTGTCCAGGTACAGATTACATCAAAAATTTGTTGGAAGAAAAATTCGAAGAAAAAGGCATTGAAAAAATATCTTTTTGGCAATTGATATCGGCCGATAGATGCAACCTGGAGACAATAGTAAAATCAACTTCAGATTTTATTGAATTGTTCGCAAAGCTCCTTTTGAACAACATAAAAGAAAATCTTGAAATCCCAGAGTATCTTGTCATGTAAGACTTCTCTGAACTACACTTTTGTGATTCAAGATGAAGCACAAAGCTAGCACTGGAATATTGGACAAGCAACAGTACATCCATTTGTGATCTACTATAAAAGAGAGGAAGAAATCAAACATGTAAGCTTTGTTATCATTTCTGAGGTTCCAGAGCACAATACTATAGCAGTGTATTGTTTTCAAAGGAAACTGATTGAATTCATGAAACAGAAATTTGGAGACAGTATATCAAAAATATATTACTTTTCTGATGGGTGCGCCGCACAGTACAAAAACCGGAAAAACTTCACCAATCTAAGCTTTCATTCAGAAGACTTTAAAATTAATGCTGAGTGGCATTTTTCAGCCACTGCCCATGGGAAAAGTGCCTGTGATGCTGTTGCAGGAACTATGAAGAGATTAGCCGCCAGAGCCAGCTTGCAAAGGCACTATGAAGACCAGATTCAAACACCATTCCACCTGTATGAGTGGGCGATGCTAAATATTTTTGCGGCAAATTTTGTTTACGTTACACAACAAGAGTACATTGAAACTGAGAAGCACTTGGAAAATCGGCTGAATAAATCTGTGACCATACAAGGCACTCAGAAACTTCATGCATTCATTCCTATCCCTTCTAGTAACAGCAAAATGAAAGTAAAAGTTTTCTCAGAATCCACTGAGTTCAAAATTGAAGTTGTTACAATGATTCAGGATCATTTAAGTTTAGCAGAGGTCAGTGGGTATGTAACTGTTGTCTATGACAATAACTGGTGGTTGGACTATGTACTTGAAAAAGATGAAATCAATGATGAAATGTAGGTTTCTTTTTTTTACATCCAGCTGGTCCATCATCTAGCCTTTCTTTCCCTACAAATCAAGATATCCTACAGCTTCATGTGACACTTGTGCTAAGTGAAGTTAACCCAATAACTCCAACCGGCCGAACGTATAATTTGTCAAATGAAGACCTGCAGAAAACCACTGAAGTCTTCACCGACTTTAGTAATTTAACCTTCTGAAAATATTTTTAAAAAAGGCTGCAAGTTAATTACATAAGTTTTTTCTGTTATGTACATAGATTTTAATAAAATATTAACCCAGTTACAACACAGTAAATGTTTTTACCAAACTTCATGTGTATATTAATCTTGAATTTCACCCAACTAAAATTTTTCAGTTTTAAAACTACCTCGTTTCAGTGCATAGGCTTCTTTTCCTGTTAGTGATATGTCTAAAGCTTTCTATCGATTACATTTATCTTTTAAAAATAGGTTGTAAAATTAAATATCATTGATCAAATTTATAGACATATTTCTATTGTTAAGTCTCCCATATAAATTTTTCTTAAATCTAAGACACTATTAGACCTTCCAGGACCAATGAGTCATTATTATAGTGAAAATGCTAATGTAAGCATATTTTCAAATGCATTTTTCTATAAGAACCCATTATTATCCCATTATGAAATTTATACCATCAGTTAAGCACTATACAAGGACTATTTGAGAATTTTTTCAAAATTTTAAAAGTGGCACATTTTGAGAAATTTAAAAATAATTTTTTTACTTTGAAATTAGTAAAACAAAATTATTATGCCCCTTGTAGTGTTATATATTTTTGGAAAGGGCTTGAAAAATGCTGCAAAATGACACCTCTCTTATCTTTCTAGCTTGATTCTGAGAGTTGCTATAGCAGTTTAAAATTTCAGACACAGGTCGATTTTTAGCGTTTTTTGGAAACTTTAACAAGGCGCAATTTTGAAACCATTTGAGATATTGAGTTGATATTTGGTATTTTTATTTCTCTATATGGGGGGTACCAGTATACCAAATTTCATTAAAATCAAAGATGGTGAGGTAAAATGATTGTGTTGAGTTCACATGGAATGACTCACACGTTGGATTTCCGAGCTCTTGGTACAGTGATAATGGAGTCCTTAGAATTTTCTCCATCATCCCAAGTCGATGATGAACAACTTTTGTTCAGTGGGGATTGAAGTGAGCTCCTGGATACCTATAAAAGTGACTGTGGAAAGGAAATTTTACAAAAATTTAAAACCCAACTTCAATATCTCACCAATCTAGGCCCCACTTCAAAGTTATGGGTTGAACAATTCCCAATGATTACTTTGTTATTGAAATTTATTGAATCTGAGCGAATGGGCTATAATTTGATAATGTTTTTTTCCAAACATTCTTTCTCTTTAATCCGTTCAAAACATCACTTTTCAGTGCAACACATCAAAAATATAGCGAGAGATAGGCAGGTGGGATGGGGGCGTTACACTATAGGGTGCTGAAAGCATTGCTCATAAATTTCTTTTTGGTGCTTTCCCCATTACGAGAAAATGGAATATTATAGACGTCCCTTGTAGGAAATTTAATGTACTTTCATGTAGTGTAGGGATTTTTTTGATAACATGTATATTTCTCGAGTTGTAGGGCGTGCAAGTGTGTGTTTTTGACATTTTCCCAGAAGGGCCAAAAATTTGCTCTTTTTCATTGCGTTCTAGCGCCTATTCTGCTCATCAGAAAATCAAACATGAGTAGTGCATTTTGTAGGAAATTTTGTCTACTTTAATTTTGCTCAGAATGAACTTCTTCGAGAAACGTATAGTTTTCGAGATATAAGCAAGAAACTGAAAAAAGTGCGAAAATTTTTGAGTTTTTCGTTGTGAAGCCGACCTTGTACAAGCAGCAAACTTGAAATTCGAATTCAGCTCCCCCAAAAACATACAGAACCGTTGAGAAAAAATCTTTCGGAATTGTGTTATGGAAAAACCACCATTTAACTGGGCTATATGGGATCCAGCTTGTCGATGTCATCTGCATTGCTGCATAAGAAAACAGTAATTCTGTGCTTGCTTAGTTTTCCTCCACGGCATGCTTCTTTAACACTTAAGGTCTTAGAGGACGAGTTGGTAAAACAGACTAGTTTCACCCACATTATAAACATCCTAAGATTTGAAATCTTCAAAGAGGGGTGGCAGCACCTCTTCATTCCAGTGTTCAACACTTCCATCACGGATTGCAGCATTCTCTCCACATACTGCCCTGCAACTTATTCCATACCACTTCTTGAATTATCCAGCCAACCATTTGAAGCTTTGAATTCTGCAATTCTAAGTTTCCGTAATATTGTAGATATTTACATTTTTATCAATGCTCCATTGAGTGGTAAGTATTGCCACTTGCTCCATTCAACCACTCCATTATCGTCAGTTCCATTTCTTCATACAGTGACGTTTCTCTGCTTTGCTTTTGAATCAAACCATATTTTGTGATCCAGTATCTTCTCTTTATTTTTCAGTGTATTCCTAACAATGAAGACTGTAGAGCAATTCCACTAATAGGCACATTTGCATTTCTCTCCACTTCCCGAATCAAGTTACCTTTCTCTGCGATGGATAGTTTTTGTCTTTGCTACCACAGTCAACTTCACTAAAACAATGAATGTAAGTGAACAAACTGACGTACAGCTGGATTATCCACACAATACACAACTAAACACTAACTGATGCAAACTAGTGTAAACTGACACTATACTGCAATGCTGCTATGAACGTACAGACTTGGACAGAGCTTGGTATCATGTAAGCATGCAAAGCAGTCCTGAGTCTAAGTACACTGGACATTCCTAGTCTTCGACCGCAATCGCCTAAGTTCGAGCTCTCTCACGCATTAACGAGGTATCGATATGGAAGATAAGGTGTAAAAGCTGTAGTAAGGTTATGAATACTGATATGTGAAAAACTTAATGTGCCTAAATTTGCCTGTACTTATGGATAATCGGTGAAAGGGTTCTCATTGTAACCAAAGCATTAACAGATTAATATAGAAGTTTTCGAAGAACTTAAAGTAATTTGTTTCATTAGAACTGCGTTCTCTTTTACTGTTACACAACATGCGGTCAAATTTATCATCTGTCAACCAAGCTTTTCACAGATGATGCCTCACAATCTGACTATTGAAAATATAATTTGCTGTAACTACACAAAATAGCCTCAATAGAATGTCAGTATTGAAGGATAGATAAAAACTCACTGTAAAGAAGATCACAGAGCTGCTGATGGGCACATAAAACAGTCGAAGTTTAGTCCCCTAAAAACCAACAACAACAACAACAGTCACATTCATGTGATTGTCTATTTTATGTGCCTTTAAGCGGCTCAGTGATTGTCTTTACAGTGTCTTGTTATCTATCCTCTATTATTAACACTCCAATCTGGATCATCCATTGTTAAATCAGCCAGAATATTATGACCACTAACCCATTACAGATATAAGCCCATACAGGCATGTTATCTGATGGGAATGACCCTAATTACACATACAATGTATATAGTGAGTGCACTGTTCTGTGTGCAGAATGGGGAAGGTGCCCAACTATCTGATTTTGATCAAGGGTAAATTTGATGGCCCAGAGGCTCGGCACAAACATTTTGGAAACTGCCAAATTTATTGGGTGTTCAAGGAGTGCTGTGATGAGTGTCAACAAGATAAAACCATGTAACAATGTTGAGGAGTTGGGGTACCACCGTTTATTACAGGTATCTGATGTAGGCTGAGCCGACTGGTGAAACAGGACAGGCAGTGGACTGTGGGAACAAATCAGGCTTAAATATTGGGTGGAGTACACATCATTGGAAATTACAGACCATCTTTGCTGGATGTTGGCACAGTCTGATGAATCTTGATACCTTCTTTGTTATACTGAATGGTGGGTGTGAATCCATCATCTTCCAGAGGAACAGCTCCTTTACACTTGTACTGCCAGACAGAGACAAGTTGGTAGTGACTCAATCATGGTCTGGGGAACATTCACATTGGCATCCCATACCCGCCAACTTCTATGGTTTATCCATAAAATTTATGAAAATCGCAGCGTTTTACAGATGGACAGTGTCATTTTACGATTTCACAGTAAAAAATTAGGAACATTATCATTCGTACAATTGATAGTTTTCATGGGTTGAAGGCAAGTGTACAATAGTAGATAACTCATTCTTTGATGTGATCAGTACTTGAGCATTTTAATTAAAGCTAATGTACGCCAGTCAATTTCATAAATGGTGTGAATTGTGAACTAGGTGAGAGTCAACAATTGTGTAGATGCTGCGATTGCATATATTACATTGAGGCACAAGTCTTGTTTGGACAAGTTTCATCATTTATTAGCATTCAGCACCACAGTGAATCGACATACTCAGAGCTAACATTCAAATTCACAGTGTGTGCTGACTGCTTTATGTGACATCGTTTCATCTCAAAACTGACAAACTTTCCAGCTCACCATTTCAAGATAAAGAGGCACTCAGTTGAATCACTGGTTTGTGGTTCGGTATTTTGCCTAATTTTTCATCTTTTCGCTTCAGTAGCTTCTCTGAAAATTTGAAGTAAATTTGTTACATTTTCGGATTTCATTTCTGGAATGAGAACTTTCTGCAGCAACGTAGCTTTCAGGCCCACTGTGCAACATTTATTAAGCCGTGTTGTTATTAGGACAGTTGACCATCCTAAAATTACTGTGATATAGTCCTCTGAAACTTGTTTAGTGATTAAGTTGGAACTTTTTGCTTTGTTTAAAGAGAAGGCAGCACCTTATTAATTTTATGTCCATCTTTTCTGTAGAATTTTTCTAATTTTTCCTTGTGTTCATGAAGTCAGATGAAGTCTAATATACACAGTTCAGATATACATCTGCAACAGTTGAAAGAAATTTCATATGATCTTAAAACTATGCATTATAAAAAAAATAATTACTTAATTAAAAAAATTAATAACAGATAAATCTTCAAACTGATCTAAACATCAGTTGTCGTTTGCCGGGACATAAATGTAAAAAAGCTGTTTTTAAAAGAATTACTATGTATTGTTTTTAGTTATATGTTTATATGAAAAATTAATCAAATGTTTAATATATGTTTCAGCTGAACATTCATGTTGGCAATACGTCTTTAGTTGATCAAGTTGAATGGGACATGAGTGAAAAAGAAAATAATCCTGAAACATTTGCAATGAAACTTTGTGCAGAACTTGGTCTGGGTGGAGAATTTGTGACAGCTATTGCGTACAGTATCCGAGGACAACTGAGCTGGCATCAACGTACTTATGCATTCAGGTACTGATTTCTATTTTATTTCTAAAAGTAAAAATAGTTAAAATAGTCTCTGACTAAAAGGAACGCTTTCTTACAGTAGTTACCCACCAGATTCTTTCCTTGGATACGTGTACAAAGAGATGTTTTTGTACAACTTTCATTCTTATTACGTATTTCATTTCTAAGTATTCGTATAATTAATACAAGTTTTAGCTGACTGCGCAGACTGTGCTCATTTGGGGTAAAGGTGTATTGTTCTTCACAGGTACGGATAACAGTGGTGAAACTTTAATTATTTTATTGCACAAAGCAAAAAGCAAATGTTACGTTGACTAGCAAAATACGTTTTTTAATATAAGTGGATTTCAAAATATACTTTAATTTTTAATTCAAATAAAAAACATTCAATTCCAATGAAAATAGAAAAACTCCAATCCTTATTCTCATAAAATTTTACTTGGGATTGTTTCACCTTGCAAATTAACGATGATGTCACTTTATCCAGTCAAACAGAATATGCTGTTTAGGCTATTTTCCCAAGTCCACTAAGTTAATTCCACACAGGTAATCATGTTCCTCTTAAGAAACATCCTAAGCAAACATTTTAACCTCATACATAGATTGTTAAGGGACACATTCTGTCTTTAAACCCTTTACACAGCAACAGTACTTTAAATAGTTTATCACAAACTGAAATTCATCCTGGTTTGTGAGTGATTATAAGAATTTGATTGCTTAGTTTCAGCAGTGAATAATGGTTGTGATAATTTGAATGTGACTGTTACTTTCTTCAAGATGATCTACATGAAGAACCATTCTAAAACTACAGCCACAGTTAAAAATATTGAGAGAGTATAGAAGATATTACTGGCCACAAAATGATGAAAATGTGGGGAGCAGGTGTTAGGGATATTAAAAGAAAGAATTAAAGGGAAAAATAGAAAATTACTTAGAACTTGTAGTGGTAGGCAACCTCTCCACGAACTGTGTGACTAATTTAGTATAGTGTGCTACTGGCTATTGTCTTTCTGACAGGATTTTACATTCACCTGCTTATATTCCGTCACTGAATTGTAAAGGAGTTGGACCTCTCCTATACACAAATGTTCCATTGCCTAATTGACAACTTCATTAAATAAAGAAGGGACAGGGAAAAAGATGCAGCACAATATACAAATAACCGTTATAAAATTAATATGTATTGAATAGAAAGGATACAAGATTGTGAGGTAGCCCTATCACATGTTTTTCGTGACATTCACTCACAAAGCTGAGTAACTTGGCATGTTGTTATTTTGCTGTAGGACAAGGAGTTTACACAACAAAATTACATAAAAACATCTTGAAAGTACCCGAGATTACTTGCAGTTCCTAGACAAAGCAAAGAATGATTGAACGAGAGAATGTTGTAATGTTAATCTTACAATCTGCATTATAAAAACAGGAGGGGGGTTAAACGACAAAGCTTGTCTCATTGCCGTTTATGAGGTCACAGTACCGGGTGTTTGTTGAGCAAGTGGTACGATGGATTGGTAGCAATCCACTTCAATACTTTAAACTTTAAAATGTGAAACATTTTAATGTACTCAGACAGTCTTTGACAAAAAGTGATCATCGGCAGCACTTCTGATAAAATGGGTGTAATTTGTGCAGTAGTACTCCTGCAAAATGAAGGGCTTCTGAAATCTGCAATCGAATGGGGTTGATGTGTGTCTGTTACAGTGTCCCAAGATATAATAGGGGATGTTTTACTTTAGTTATTTATTTTATTTTATTTTTTGCATCGAAAACACGTGCCCTCTATTTTTTTTCTATTTGACCTTAATAACTCACTAAATATTATTGCAATTAATTATTATAACACGTGCCAACTTGACACTAAACATAAGGCTTCTAAAATTTTACTATGTGGGAATGGAGGGATTCTGGAACTTAATGATTGTTTGGTAAATGAAACACCAATATGCCCAAATCATGTTTATTCACTATTTAACATGTAAAAACATTAGTCTCTGAATTTTCGTTCCAAAGGATAAATCTTTCGGTGATCTTGTATGTAACGTAACAAAAATTATTTTTGTTCCTCCTCAACCTAGATTAAACCATAAAAGTTTTGCATCAACTTGACCACTCTTTCAGCTGTATCATTCACTGCTCTCAGTGCTGAAACCCTCTTTCTAGCTTCTTGAAACAAAGCCTTTTTTGACCACATGGCAGGACACTCATGTAGAAAACTGTAATCAATTTTATGACGATGGACAATGACTTGCTTCTGATTGAAATGAAGTCATAGATGTTTTCCTCTGTAATTAAGAGAGAAAAACCCAGTTAACAAAATTGTGTTGTAAACAGAAAACTTTAGAAACATCTTCTCTCTTCCCTTATTTAACTCACCATACAATGAACCACAAACTGCTTCCTTTGAAGGGATGTTACTTTTGTTTCTAGATCCACATCATCGTCAACCAGTGACAAGACAGACACTTCTTCACTCAAATACCAGAAATGCTGGCTTATATAGAGATGCTTTTGAGATGTCTTCATCTATTTTTTTTCTATGCCTTCATTGAATTCAAAAATCGCAAATCTCGGTAGGGTGTCTTTACTGCTAAAATACACTGGAGCCATGGCTTGACATAGGATGTTACGATGAACAGGCAAACATCAGACAGCGCTACCTTCTCCTTGCTTGAAATTTTTAACTGAGCACACAGTAATGATACTTTGTAGGGAATAAATAGCTCTCACCATTCATCGTGTTTGGTGTAATGGCACCTGGAGGCCAAATCTTGAATTTTCTGTCTGTATTTCCGCGGTAATCGTCTCTGATATTCCTTTTGTCAGTTCAGTGCGGTAAAACTCAAGCAGATTGTCAATTTCTGAAACAGTCAGGTGCACTGCACCCTTTTCTTTGTAACACTGTATGTTATCTGTGAAGTGAACACTTTCGTCCAGGTACACTATGTGTCGTTCGGCGTACACCAGGCGAATCACGCGGCTGTCACGTCGGCCGTTCGACGGGGCCCGCCAGCAGACGGCGCGCAGCTCGCGTCAGCTGTTAGGCCGACCGTGCCCTCCTGTGGCACGGCCTGGAACTACCACGGCCGGGCCCGCGCCTGCCACGGAACCCAATGACGGCGCGCGCGATATGAACGGCCCTTAGGCCATAACAATCTGTATCTACACTTTTCCAGTTATCTCGCAACTTCTTGAAGAGTGGGATATCAGAACTTGTCACTAAACTGATTTTTACCAAACACATTTTTTAACAATAGTTCATACACTTTGTGGCGGCAATGAAAAAGAATGAGACTTCTGTTTAAGTTTTTGCTCAAGTAGCACACAGGCACCATTGATATGTCCAGTATTTGAAGCTGTAGTATCACAATAAAGAAAGTGCACTTTGTCTTTGAGATTCCAGTCTACAATCCATTTAAAACAGCTTTCACTTGTTCACATCCTGCAGAGTTTTCCAGCCTTGGCACAGCAATATGTTGCTCTTTATTTCCATACGAAATAACTATCAGAATACAATCTTCTTTTGATTTCCAATCATGTGTAGGAGACAACAGTTGGCCATCCCAGTGAACATTCACAACATATGGTACCTTGTTTTGAAAATTAGATTTTATAGCTCCTGCATGCTCTTTCTGCTTCTTTGTACAAATTCTTTGAATTAAGGAATTATTTATAGGAAATTCATCAGTATTATATCAAAGTGACTCAATGGTAGCTTCAGGAATATACATTGAATCTCTCACACTCAAATGACACCTATCTAGCACTGCTACTAATTTTGAAGTAATGAAAATTTTCCACATAATTATTTTACTGGTTCCAGATTTTATGTCCTCAATCACAGTTGGGAAAATTTCTTGCAAACACATCTCATTTTCATTACAAACTGAAGATGAGTCTTTTGTAATACCTCATAAGATACTGTCAAAGTAACTGACATGGAAAAATATTTAGCATGTTGGTTTTCTGTTGCAATTGTTCTGATGCGCGACCTTTCCTTTTTATTAGCCAGTTTCTTGTTCACTCCAGCTGAATGACAAGGTTGACCTGGCTCTCTCTGTCACTGTAAAAAGATTTTATCTCTATTTTCATTAACTGAAGTGCATTGGCATGTGCAATGTCAAACAAATTGTCCAACTTGTTGACAAACTCTTGTCGGCACTGCTCAGGTACCCCCCCCCTCCCCTCAACTTGATATAGGTTCACTAATTTCTTCACACAGTTAGGTAGAGATTTTGTAGGTATTCCCCCATTTTCCCAGAAGATTTTACATTCCCCAATAGTGAGATTTGCACACTCACTGGCAGTTTAATTCACTCCCCAGATATTATAAAATAAAACTGCTAGAACTTATCCATTAGATAGCAGTTTTGAACCTTTTACCTGATGTTTTACTACACCTATTAAAAGTATACGCTTCCTAGAACTACTATGTATTCCACTGACTTTCATTTACTGACAACCGTGTAGACTAACAATGCAAATCTTCAGGCTTTCCCGGTGACCTGCTGTTGACATGCTGCATGATTGGGTCTTCTGCTGGATGTTCATCGCTTTGGCACAATATTTCGGCTGCATACCTCACTGCCTTCTTCAGGTACTCCATGAGACTGCTGAATGGAGCGCCCAGCGTGATGTGGACCTTGGGCAGCTATCACGACCACAAATTGCAGTCAAGCCGGGCACGGACATTTGTCGGAGCATCAGGGGAAGGGCAACAGCTCAGGAGTAGCACCAGGCGGGTGCGAACTGTGAATGGAGCACCCGACGTAGGACAAACCTCAAATAGCTGCCATGACCGCAAATGGCGTCTTGAGTCAGGTGTGGACGTCCATCGGAGCACCAGGGATGGGACAACAACTCAGGAGCGGTGCCAGGCGGACACGAACCACGAACGAAGTGCCTAGCACCCTTTGATTATAAACACTGGACACGTTCTGACAAATCGGCAGTCTCATGAAGAAGACAGCAAGGTACACAGTTGAAATATTGGGTCGTATGAATAAAAAAAGAGCACATGCCCCACAGAAGATTCTCAGAGCAAAAGAATGTTCTCTGAGTAAGTTCTCAATTTCGTATGAATAAAAACTTCGAAGCATATGCTCTGAGCAGGCAGTTCATTCTCACTACCTCCCCTCCTACGTGAGTTAGTGTTCCGCGAGTCATGTCCACCACAGATCAGTTGTCCAGTCGTGTATTTCTTTAAACTAGCCCAATCAGGCAAATTATTAATTGTACAAATATGGAGTAGGTATGGACAAGTTCAGAAAGTTTGTTGTGAAGGAGCATATTATTAAGACTAAATATGCACTTTTTACGAAAATATATTTTGCTGGCGATACAAAATTTTCGTCACGCGAGAAACTCGCTTATTAATGAAGTAGGGTTAGCACAATTTGCGAACGATATAATAAGAATGCATCACATATTCATCTGTTACAACAAGGAATGCTGTCGGGAGTGTTCTAACATGAGATAGGCCTTGTTAAATATGACACCCAATGGTTTGCTCATAAGCGTTAGGCCATGCGATTTTGAACAAGAAACAGGCTGCTAGGTATGTAATAAATCAGTTATTAATTTTCCTGTCGGGTTTACTTATTTCTAACATGACAGAAGTTAAGATTATGAAGTCAGAAAATGCATCATAAATAGGCCGACCGGTTTGGATAGAAACAGTATTTCAGTAGGCCTACCTGGTATTGCAGCAATATTTATTTTGTGATAGAAACTGTGAAGTCCTGGGATACACTTTATTTGGAACTAACAGCATAAGGTCTTACTAATATACCCTATTTTAAAACAATATTATTTTGCTATCTGACTGTTTACAACTGTAAATATACACGCCAAACAAATGAGTAAACACACAGCTGAATCCATTTGTGTTTCATTTTTATGTTGATAATGAAAACACCTCTTACATCGCTCTCGTCACTGTATAAAATGCTGGAAGTGTCGCACGATTTTTCCGAAGGAAGATACTCGTCAACAAAATGTTTTTATTTGTATTAACTTTATAGATCCCCTCATATTTCTTAAAGACAACATATAAAGGAACTTGTTTTTGCCTTCTAAGTAACAAAATTGTTGACATTTTTATTATAAACCTCAGTAAAACGTAACCTTAATAGAAGTTACTCAGCATGGAGTATGCCATAGAGCTCACTCCAGAAATCTGAGAATGTTCTCCCGTCGTGAGAAACTTCTGTAGTTTTATTCATATGAAATTGGAGAATGTACTCTGCTGTGAGCAACTTCTCCCACCCCTGTTACTTACGCCAAGAACATACTCGGCTGTAGTATATTCTCAGACTCCCTTTATTCATGCGAACTTGAGTATGTTCTCTGGAATCCAGAGTATAAAGTAGATACTCCATTTTATTCATGCGACCCATTGTGCCAGAGTGACACGAACATCTGGCAGAAGACTCGTTCATACATCATGCAGATTAACAATGTTAGGTATGCACCGACACGAGGATGCGCCTTCTTACCAAGTACAGCCAACTTGGCATGTCCCAATGCAACTCAGCATGGGTTGCCAACATCTTATGGTTCTGAAATTTTACATGTCGTTGTTTTGGAATCGTACAAATAAATGAGGGTGTGCATTCAAATAAAAACTACTTCAAATTTTTGGGACACCCTATTGTCTGTCCTTCCTATTCGTGTACTTGGGCACTTCACAGCAGTTGGCATCTACTTTTCACAAGAATTCCCAGCAGCTCATTATCTTGGCCCCTTTGTTTGGGTTGCCTGTTCGGATGTTAATACTTAGAACTAGACAACTGGTATGCCTGCACCATGGTCTCAGATTGCATTCAAATCTAATAGCCACAAACTCTTGAGGATTTCACCATTTTATTTGACACTCTATTATTGTGATGGGGACTGGCCAGTACAGCCATTTTGGTCACACTATGGGCATTATATGCTCTCAAAAAAGTCTGTGAGTTAAAAACTAAATACTAAAAATTTTGTACCACATAATTGCCACTACTTCTTCAAAGATAGTGATAGATTTTGTTTGCCATTTTATTACTATGGCTCAGTCCAGAACTTAATTCCAGAAAGTAAACAATGAATGGGAGCCAGTAACCTCGCACCAGAATAATTGATGTCAATTTCATCTGCTGGAAATAATACATAAGTGTCTAATGGTATCCAAAATGGTTCAGGAATGCCTTTACTAAAAAATCACATCTGTATAGCACAGGCATCCCTGAACTATCTCTGCTCCCTCCGCAAGATATTGCTAATTTGCAATCTTCGCATAAATACCATATCCCAAATTGAATCCCTAGCACTCCAACAGCTGGAGGAGCATTTGAGACACCACCTACATAATTTATCCAGCTTTCTTTCACTCTGCTGCTGCCTTGGTCCACCACTAGCCGACCTCTATCTCACCCAAAGTGTTCCTCCCTATAAACCCCTCATAACACCCAGACCATGCCCGGCAGACCTTTTCCACTTGCTACATCCCCCAAAACACCCCACCAATAATCCACAATACCCAAAGCCTAAAGAACCCCAGAATACTGTTGATAACCTTTCTGCCAAAAACAGCCCTCACCTTCAGCCCTACATGTTGGACTTGTCAAAGACCACCTCTCCTTCTGACGATCTCTACAATGCAGAAAGTACTTTGCCACCAATCTAATTCCAACATTAAACCCTGCCTCTCCCAATTCATACCACCATCCGTGACCAGGAATTCATCACTTGCAACATGGTATCACCACCATCCTTCCCTAACTCCCTTCCTTAGAATACCAACCTTTGGCAGAAGAAACGACAGCCTTACACAACCTACAAACAGTTCCCAACCTGCAGACAAAGGTTCCATCACTTTTGTGACGAATCACAGTGATTACATGACAGAAGGCCTACATCAATTGTCTGATTCCTCCTCCTACATGTTGTGACAGGACAATCCCATCCCAAAAGTCAAACAAAACCTACAATCTCTGCTAAAATCTTATGCTCCTTATCAGAACCTCTTCCCTGAATCCACCTCCCTCCTTACTCCAACAACACCCTGCACACCTACTTACAAAACTCTATAAACACAACAATGTTGGACGCCTATTTGTGGCCGATTACTGTGCTCTAACTGAAAGAATTTCAGCCCTTGTTGACGAGCGCCTCCAACCAATTGTTTGAAACTTAGCCTCCCACATCAAAGATACCAACCACTTCCTTCACCTATTCCCCACCATCCCAACCCTTTCATCTTGTGTATCCTTACTTGTCACTGTTGATGCCACTTCCCTATACACCATTATCACATTTGGCCATGGTCTTGCTGCTCTTGAACACTATCTTCCTCATTGCCCTTCAGAATCCAAGCCCAATACCTCATTCCTTATAACCCTTACCAATTACATCATAACAAACAATTACCTTTCCTTTGAAGTAAAAGTATACTGTCAAATCTATGGCACAGCCATGAGCACTTATGGCACCTCCTGTGCCAAACTATTAATGGGTTATCTAGAAGAAACCTCCCTAGCCTTCCAGAACCCCAAACCCCAGATCTGGTTCAGGTTATTTGAGGAAATCCTCATATTTTGGAATTAAGGTCAAGCACCCTATCCTAGTTCCTTCACAACCTTCTCCCTCATCAGTTTCACTTGGTCCATCTCAACCCAAGAAGTCACCTTTCTGGATGTTAACCTCTACCTCACTGACAGCACAATTACACCTCTGTCCTCATTAAACCTTCTAATTACCAACAGTAACTGCAATTTATTCCACACCAAAGCTGTTGCCTTGCCACGGCGAATTTGCAGTGATAAGTCCCTTGCCAATAAGCCAAAGGTCACACCAAGGCCTTCACTGACAGACATTACCCTCCAGACCTATTCCACAAACAGATTTCCCATGCCATATCCCCACACACCGCCAATCCACATTCCACCCCCATAACTAGTCACTATGGAGTGTCCTCCTTGTGACCCAATGCCAACCTGAACTGAACAATTAAATCACATCCTTCGTCAGGTCTTTATCTGTCATCATGCCCTGAAATGAGAGAAATCCTACCTAAGATCCTTCCAACTCTCCTAAAGTGGTGTTCTCTCCTCCCCCCCCCCCACCCCACCCAGCCTAATTAGTCATCCTATGCCAATCTCAATCATTTATCACAGTGATCATATCCCTGTGGAAGATCCCAAGGCAAAACCTGCCCAATCCACCCACTCAGCACTTCCTGTTTCAGTCCTATCACAGGCTTAACCTATCTCATCATAGGTCAGGCCTCCAGTGAAAGGCAGCCATGTGATTTACCAACTGCACTGCAATCATTGCACAGGGTTTTACATTGGTATGGTTATAAACCAGCTGTCCGTCAGTATGAATGTCATCATCAAACTGTGGCAAAAAGCAACGCGAATCCCCCCCCCCTCCTATGGCACAGCATGTGGCTAAAAACAACATTCTTGATTTCAATGGTTGCCTTACTACTTGAGCCATCTGGATCTCTCCAGCCCCCCCCCCCCCCCCCCCCCCCCCAACACACTAGCTCTTCTGAACTGTGCATATGGGACTTGTCCCTTCAAAATGTTCTATCATCCTACAACCATCCTGGCCTCAACATAATTTGCCAGACCTACACCCTATACAGTAGAACCCCGATTTAACGAACCCCCATTTAACGAAAACCCGCTTTTAACGAATATTTCCGTCGGTCCCGGCGAAACTCCCATTAGAATAACGTTATTTTTCCCCGCTTTTAGCGAACCCCGCTTTAAGGAAAAGTCCGCTTTTAAGGAACAAACATGAAAAATTCTGGAAATTAAAATTTTGTTTTTACGCAATTCCTAATTGTGGGCAAGTTAATTTGTTTCGTTTTTTCCAAGAATTAGGAATTTGTGTTTACGTGACGTCGGTTACCGATTCTTTAAGTCAATGCATATCGAACATCTTTGCAGCGATACCGGTATAAGCAGCCTTAATCGATTCTTTCCGTCGATAGGTTAACGTATCGAATACCAGTGCAGCGATACCGGAGAAAGCGTTTGACGAATCAGCCAGCTATTTCCCTCATGTTTTCCATGTGTTAGGGTCACGTGGTCTGACGTCAGTCGAAAATTACGAAGCGCGAGCTGTGAAATGTCTTGTGTTTTATTTCAGATTCACTTTTTCAGAATTGTAGGAGTGGAGAGAAGGTGACGACCATCCAGGGTGTGTGACAGTGGCAAAGAATACGATTTGGCGCGTATTCTTTGTGCGACTTTTAGAAACAGGGAACATTGTTAAATGCCGAATCTAGCGGTACCTTTGGTTGCAAAAAGACGAATATTCGTGTGACAATGTTCAGTTGTACTTATTAAATGTTTTGAAGGCGTGCGAATTACATAGCTGCATTCCTGTAAGCGGAAAATTTATGCAAAACAGGTTCGAAAATCGCCTTGCTAGATTAGTGTGGAAAATGCACCGTTTTCGAACTGCTTAGAAAACTTAATAATCTCTCGTTTCAGAATAAGTGTGGAAACTGAACCAGTGGAGAAAACATTACGACTAATAAAATGTTATAAGGACAGGCATTAAGTTACCCCTACGTAATTAAAAACTGCAATGCGTTTAAAAAATTACCTCATACATCAAATGCCTGAATGACTTCGAGAATTGTCAAGTATTTAGCCCCAAAGACGGGTGGGTTAAAAAGCAGATTAACTGACGGTGGCCGCCGATTGAAATGTTAGCGCGATGATGATCCCGCTGTGAAGGCATCCAAACAGCTAATAACGTCTTTAGGCTACGTTTTTCTCTTTGTAAACAATTTGGTGTTGTGGATTATTTTTTACGAGTAATATATCGCAAAATCGTGACACACTTGTAGAGGATACGTTTAAGTTTTGACGAATTTACACTGTAATGTTATTGCTGCTCCTTTAGCTTGCAAAAGGAAAAGCTGTGTTATTGTAGTTACCGGCATAACAACATTATCGAAAATCTTAACATATTTGTAGAAGCGCTAAAGACCTGTTTGTCGTGCGCCCAAACTCCCTATAGATCAATATTTTTAGAAAATGTTTTTGACGAATTAACAATGGAAATAATTTTGAAGAAGGTACAGGTTGTTAAAAAGGTATTTATACCTCGAACCAGGGGGAAGGCGATGATGAAAATTTTGAAATTTATGCATTAGTAAAAATTACTAATTGCATACTCTGCAGAAAAGAAAGCGCTGGAGAACTTTCGAAAAAGTACATTGAGTATCAGTCGGTTCTCAAGTATAGTGTTTTTTGAGTCTGATGTACGGCACCAATTTTTGCACCTGTAGTCAGCTCTTTTAAAGTAGCTGAGTCAATAAAAACAAACATCAACCACATAGTCATAACTTTGGTCATTACAGTATGCTGGGAAAACAAAATTGGTCATCTCTTTTCGACTTAATAAAAAATATTTTTTTCTGCAGAAAGTGTGATGTATTTAAAATTGTAGCAGATTATTGGTATGTTAGTAATTAAATAGCTCCTCTAACACCTACACAAGCTTGAATTATGTCTCTGAGTCACTCCTCCTGTGTACCTTGGCAAAACCCCCATTTAAGGAAAACCCCTATTTAAGGAATAAATATTTCGGTCCCCTGAGATTCGTTAAAAAGGGGTTTTACTGTATCTAGCATCCCCTCCTCCCTTTCCCACTCATTATCCTGATCCCTCCAATACATGTCTTCCTTCCTACTGTGTGTCACCCCTTAGACTATCTCCTTAATTAATTACTTTTTTATATTTTTATCCTTATTTTTATATTTCACCCCCCCCCACTCCTCTATACCTCCCTTCCATCCTCTCCCACCCTTTCCTTCAATTTATTCAATGCTGCATCTCACATTCCTGCATATCAGAGCCTTTGCAATCCATCATGCAACAGGAACTTGGCATCCTTCCTCCTCTGGCTCCTCATTCACTGTCAAGATGCTTGTAGTTCTGGAGCACCCAGAGGTAGTGGTTGTGTATATATAGTTCTCTGAATGATTGTGTGAAGGTATGCATTTCTTTTTCTGATGAAGGCCATAGCCGAAGTTTTAAGTTGTGTGGATGGTGATTGCCTATTTTTCCTGCTCATCAGTGGCTAATGGTGATTGTCTATTTTTTGTGCCCGTCAGTGACTACGGTGATTGTCTATTTTTTGTGCCCATCAGTGCCCCTGCGAGCTTGTTTACGATGAGTTGTTATCTATAATCTTTTATTTCATTCCAATTGGATTTTCCATTGTTAAATAAGATAATTACTAATTTAGCTTCTTTTTAAAAATATGAATAACTGTAAATTGTTTAATTTTCAATAGACAATTATTTCATTTTTATTTCAGTTATTTGTTCTCCACCATTTAGTTATTAACTGTGATATTGTAATTATGATGACATTGTATTATATGTGTGTTTATCCTTTGCAGTGAAGCCCCTTTGCCTACAGTTGAAGTTCCATTCCGACCACCATCAGAGGCAGACCAATGGGCACCTTTCCTAGAAACACTAACCGATGCAGAGATGGAGAAGAAGATAAGAGATCAAGACAGAAATACACGGTATGCGACTCTCAATGTTGTCATCCATTTATTATTTATATTACATGAAGCCTTGAGCAACTCTTAAATACATTTATCTGTTTGCACCACTAGAAACAAACAGCTACTTTCCTGCGGTTCTCAGTTAATTCGTTGGAGAAATTAGCCAGTCATTAGAGACTGATTGCTCTGTAACTTTAGATTTGTTGCAGAACTTGTATGTATATTATCATTTAAATTGAAAACCGGCGGCAAGATCACAACAAGAAATAGATATCGTATACAAATCAGAAATTGGTCACAACCTCCCCCTCCCCCCATCAGAACATATTTCCATTTTAACTTCAACTTTCTGCACTTTTTCATTGTACCTTTAATGAAATCCTGCAAAACTGAAACTTTCAAATACTGTAACTTCCATGCATGGTCTGTAATCCATTATCTCTCTTCACATGGTGGATTGGAATTCTGCAAGCACCAATGGCATCACATACTAGTGAAAATAAAATGATTTTATTACCAGTACTTGATTAATGTTTATTGTAAGTTACTCATAAATATGTAATAATGGATAAGAAAATTTTACTTGAACATCCATGGCAATATGACATGTTACAACTATGCTATGTAAAAATGTGGATACATACAGATAAGCCAATACATTATGACCACCTACCTAATAACCAGTATGTCCACCTTCAGCATGGTTAACAGTAGTGACACATCTTAGCATGGAAGCAATGAGGCCTTGGTATGTTGCTGGAGGGAGTTCACACAACATCTGTGCACACATGCAAGAGTGTGTGTGTGTGTGTGTGTGTGTGTGTGTGTGTGTGTGTGTGTGTGTGCGTGCGCGCGCGTGAGGATATAAAACAGAGTAAACTCTTTTTGTACAAAATTCTTCAAAAATCAAGTGGACAAGATCATCTGACCACAAATATATTTGAGAACCTTTACTTATGTGGTTTAAGCAGCAGTGAACAAACAATGTGGTTATCAGTGGACCTACTCTTCAAAAAATCGCCAATGAATTTCCACATCACTTTTTGCTGCCATGTTATTGTACTCCGTAAAGTCATGTCCACACCCACTTTGCAAAGGAGAGCAGACTGCGGCAGACTGTTCATAGATGCGCTCTAAGTGTTCAAGCAAGCATGGACATAAAAAATTCAAAATGAGAAATGCCGCCGAAACACGTTTGAGTTTGAATGAAACATTTCCTTTGTTGAACCGACAATGCTTGGATCTTCATGGTTGTTGTCCAGAGTGGAACAGAATGATGACCACAGCATACGTGCTGCATCGAGCCAAACCTGTTTTGATGGTTTGCACTGTGGGGATAGTGTGCACTCCTGATGTGGATGCATCTTAAGAAAAAAATTTTCTGTTCAGTCCATCTACACAGTGTGGAAAGAGAGACAAACTGTCGGCTATAACGACTGTAAAGCACTGGTCTCTTCAAAGTCGTTTGGTTTTGACTGTATTACAAAGCCTTCTTTTCTCTAATCTGCAGTGCTGAATCTGACCTTCTGTAATTAATTGAGGCTGATATTCTCTCCTCTCTGAATTCTTATGTGAATTTGATTCTTCAGGGTAATGGAGGGGTTTATCGACACTTATGGAGTCTGCCCTGTTTGAGGGTGGGGGGTTGAAATTAGCCACCTGATATCATGATTGAGAAATCTATGCCTAGAACTGCAATTAGTTCTGATAACATGCTGTTGTATCCAAGAATTGGTTGAGTAAGTTTTTTATTTGGTACATCAGCTTTGTGATTCTTCTAGTGACTCTGTTTGGCATTTGTATTCCTTTTATCCACCTCAATTTATAATCTGAATATTAAGACGAAAAAATCCTAGCCGGAAAAATTATATATAAAAAAAATAGATGAAGATTACTCACCAAGCGAAGGAGCACAGGTGTGACAGCACCACAAATAAATAAATGAATACACACACACACACACACACACACACACACACACACAAATGCAAGCTTTCGCAACCCAGTTGCTTCTTCAGGCAGAAGGGAAGGAGAGGGAAAAGGAAATGATGAGGGTTTTAAGGAAGGGTGTAAGGAGCCATTCCAATCCCGGGAGAGGAAAGACTTACCTTGGGGGAAGAAAAGGAAGGTGAACAAATACACACACACACACCCTTACATTTACACACACCCATACATTTACACAGACGCAAACACACCTAGGCAGACATACTATAGAAACCAAAGAAGTTATACAGAGATGCCCGCCCAGAGAACCGAGGCAAAGATGTTAAAGATGGCGGGCGGGAATTCAAATTTAACGGAGGTTAAGACCAGGTGGGCAACAGGAAGAGAGAATATGCTGAAGGGCTAGTTCCCATCTCCGGAGTTCTGAAGGATTGGTGTCGGTGGGAAGTATCCAGATAACCCGGACGGTGTAGCACTGTGCCAAGATGTGCTGGCCGTGCACCAAGGCGTGTTTAGACACAGGGTGATCCTCGTTACCAACAAACACTGTCTGCCTGTGTCTATTCATGCGAATGGACAGTTTGTTGCTGGTCATTCCCACATAGAACGCTTCACAGTGCAGGCATGTCAGTTGGTAGATCACGTGGGTGCTATCGCAAGTGGCTCTGCCTTTGATCGTGTACACCTTCAGGGTTACAGGACTGGAGTAAGTGGTGGTGGAAGGGTGCATAGAGCAGGCTTTACAACGGGGGCGGTTACAAGGGTAGGAGCCGGAAGGTAGGGAACGTGGTTTGGGGATTTCATAGGGATGCACTAGTAGGTTACGGAGGTTAGGTGGGCGGCGGAAAGACACTCTTGGTGGAGTGGGAAGGATGTCATTAAGGATGGATCTCATTTTGGAGCAGGATTTAAGGAAGTCGTATCCTTACTGGAGAGCCACATTCAGAGTCCTCTCCAGTCCCGGAAAGTATCCGGTGACAAGAGGGGCATTTCTGGGATTCTTCTGTTGAAGGTTCTGAATTTGGGGGGATGAGGAAGTGGCTCTGGCAATATGCTTCTCTACCAGATTAGGAGGATAGCTGCGGGATGTGAAAGCTGTGATGAGGTTATTGGTGAACTGGTTCAGAGCTTCGGGACTGGAGCAGACTCGTTTGCCACGAAGACCTAAGCTGTAAGGAAGGGAACGTTTGATGTGGAATGAAAGGCAGCTGTCATAATGCAGGTACTGTTTGTTGGTTGGTTTGATGTGGACGGATGTGTGAAGTTGGCTGTTGGACAAATGGAGGTTGACATCGAGGAAAGTGGCATGGAATTTGGAATAGGACCAGGTGAATTTGATGGGACCAAAGGAGTTGAGGTTGAAGAGGAAATTCTGGAGTTCTTCTTCACTGTGTGTCCAGATCATGAAGATGTCATCAATGAATCTGTACCAAACTTTGGGTTGACAGTCTTGGGTATCCAGGAAGGCTTCCTCTAAGCGTCCCATGAATAAGTTTGCGTACGAGGGGGCCATCCTGGTTCCCATGGCTGTTCCGTTTAGTTGTTGGTATGTCTGGCCCTCAAAAGTGAAGAAGTTGTGGCTTAGGATGAAGATGGCTAGGGTATTAGGGAAAGAGGTTTTAGGTAGGGAAGTGGGTGGTCGGCGTGAAAGGAAATACTCCATCGCAGCAAGGCCCTGGGCATGTGGGATATTGGTGTATAAGGAAGTGGCATCAATGGTTACAAGGATGGTTTCTGGAGGTAACAGGCTGGGTAAGGATTTCAGGCGATCGAGGAAGTGCTTCCCCACCGAGGCGTGACCCATCCGTCACACCACCCAACAGTAGTCGGCCCCGATCATCTGTCTTGCCGGGACGCACTACTGTTAGCCGGGCAACCGGCATTTTACCTGCGGCGGAAGCTGCCCCTCCTGATAAAGTCGGGAAGGTGGCAGATGTATCGATGGAACCTATCGAACATGACTCTCTGCCTCTAGATGGCGACAATGGTGCTCCCTCGAAGTCCGGTCCTCAGCGGCCGTGGAGGTGACCTAGCTGCTTGTTCCTCTTTATCTTCTTTTCTTCTCTCATTTCTTATCATGGCGCTCCTTCAATGGAATATTCGCAGCATTCGTTCCAACAGAGATGAATTGAAACTTCTACTCAGACTGCACTGTCCATTTGGGATCAGACTTCAAGATACGAAGTGCGTTTTGACCTGCCTCCTGTGGAGGGTATTGCAGCCCATGGAGGGGTTATGTTGCTTGTTACAGATGACATATACTACCCCTGCACACTCAACTACAGGCAGTTGACATCCACGTCATTCTTCCCACCTTTTCCTTCTCCTTTGTAACATCTATACCCCATCATCTTCTGCCTTTACTAGGGCAGATGTGCTGCACCTTGTTGCCCAACTTCCTTCCCCTTTTTAGCACGTATTCTCAACCATTTTAATCTTGTCTGCCTAAACACAGATGCACCAACCTTTCTCTCAGATACGACGCATACCTACTCTCACTTGGACCTCTCGATATGTACTGCTCAACTTGCGCATCATTTTGAGTGGTATGCTCTCTGATACATACTCGAGCGACCATTTCCCCTGCATAATTCATCTCCTTCATCATATGTTCCTGTTCTCCTCACTGGCGGTTTTCCACGATGCGAACTTCCCCACCTGTGACAGTCAGGTTGAATACCCCACGGAAGTCATTCTCAATGCTGCCGAATATTCCATTCCACGCACTTCGTCTTCTCCATGTCGAGTCCCAGTCCCCTGGTGGACTGCGGCATGTCGCGATGCTGTTAGATCCCGGAGATGTGCTCTATGCACCTTTCGCCACCAACCAACGTTGGCGAACTGTATTAACTACAAACGTCTGCGAGCGCAATGCCGTCGAGTCATCAAGGAAAGCAAATAGGCCTGCTGGATTGCTTTTACTAGTTCATTTAACAGGCTTACTCCTTCTTCTATTGTCTGGGGGAATGCGCCGGTTATCTGGCACAAAGGTCCACTCCCCAATTCCTGGCTTGACCGTCGCAAATGAAGTCTTTGTAGACCCAGCCGATATATCCAACGCTTTGGGTTAATTCTTTTGCAGAAGTCTCGAGCTCCACACATTATCACCCCGCCTTTCTCCCTCGAAAACAGACAGAAGAGGCACGGCCACCTTCCTTCCAATCTCTCAATCGGGAAAGTTACAATGCCATCTTCACCATGCAGGAGCTTGAATGTGCTCTCTCTGTGTCCCGATCTTCTGCTCCAGAGCCTGATGCAATTCATATACAGATGCTGAACAACCTTTCTCTTGCGAGTAAATGTTTTCTCCTCTGCACTTATAATCGCATATGGATTGAAGGTCAGGTCCCCACACGCTGGCGTGAAGCAATTGTTGTTCCCATACCAAAACCAGGGAAGGACAAACATCTTACTTAGAGTTATCGCCCCATTTCTCTCATCAGCTGCGTTTGCAAGGTGATGGAACGCATGGTTAATGCTCGGCTGATTTGGGTAGTCGAATCTCGCTGTCTCCTTACCAATGTCCTGTGCGGATTTCGTAGGCATCGTTCTGCTATCGACCACCTCGTTACATTTGTCTACCTATATTATGGATAACTTTTTGGGTAAGCGCCAGACGGTGGCTGTGTTTTTTGATTTGGAGAAGGCTTACGACACCTGTTGGAGGGCGGATATTCACCGCATGCTCCATACATGGGGCTTTCGCGGCCGCCTCCCCATTTTTATTCAAGCATTTTTACTAGATCGAAGGTTCCGTGTACGAGTGGGCTCTATTTTGTCGGACACCTTCTGCCAGGAGAATGGGGTGCCACAAGGATCTGTGTTGAGCGTGGCACTTTTTGGCATAGCAATTAACCCAATTATGGGTTGTCTTCCGGCCGACGGATGACTTCGTGATTTACTGCAGTGCCCAGAGAACATGTCTCCTGGAATGCTGTCTTCAGCGTTATCTCGACCGTCTTTACTCTTGGAGTGTTGCCAATGGCTTCTGGTTCTCCAGTGAGAAGACAGTCTGTATAAATTTCTGGAGATACAAAGAGTTCCCTCCACCGTCTCTCCATGTTGGCCCCGTTACTCTGCCTTTCGTGGAGACAAGAAATTTCTAGGGCTAATATTGGACAGGAAACTGCTGATCCCCGCACGTGTCATATCTGGCTGGCCGGTGTATTCGTTCCCTTAACTTCCTCCGTGTCCTTAGCTGCACGTCATGGGGTGCGGATCGAACCGTCTTACTTCACCTCTACCAGTCCACTGTCCGCTCGAAATTGGATTACAGAAGCTTCATTTACTCTTCCGCACGGCCATCCATTTTACGCCGCCTAAACTCGATTCACCATCGGGGGTTATGCCTGGCGATAGGAGCTTTTTACACAAGCCCTGTTGACAGCCTATATGCCGAAGCTGCCGAATTACCTTTAACCTATCGACACGACATATTACTGTGTCGGTATGCATGCCGTTTGTTTTCGATGCCTCACCATCCTTCCCATCCATCGTTCTTTAGCGACTCCCTCGATAGCCAATATGGGCTGTCTGCGATTGCCCTGCTCTCTCCTGGAGTCAGTTTTCGATGCTTGCTTCGGCAGCTCGGTTTTACTCTCCCTTCCACATTTCAAATAGGTGAGAGCCCAGTGCCACCTTGGGTTCAGGCTCAAGTTCGCGTTCACCTCGAACTCGCCTCACTCCCGAAGGAGAGCACTTTGGATGCTTTATACTGCTCGCGGTTTCTTGAACTCTGTGCACGGCTCGAAAATTCCATTTTCATATATACGGATGGCTCAAAGACCAATGACGGTGTCGGATGTGCGTTTGTTGTCGGGAATGACTGTTACCAGTACAGGCTTAATGCCCACTGCTCGAATTTCACAGCGGAGCGTTTTGCCCTCTACCAGGCTGTACTCTTCATCCGTCGACACCGTTCTCCTCCTCATGTTCTCTGCTCTGACTCCCTCAGTGCCATCAAGAGTCTGAGCGACCCCTTTTCAGCCCATCGTATTGTGCACCGAATCAACCGCTCCCTTCAGTTATTAGCTTCTGACGGCCCTCGTGTTCACCTCCTGTGGGTACCTGGCCACGCAGGTGTGCCTGGTAACGAGGCTGCTGATGCCGCTGCCAAGGCTGCAACTCTCTTACGCCGGACAGCTATGTACTGTGTCCCATCGCCTGATATTCATAGGCCTCTTATATCGTCGTGCATAATGTGTGCTCTTCACTTACTAATAATAAGCTCCGGACCATTAAACCGCTCCCCGTGGCTTGGATGACCTCATCACGCTGCTCGCGACGAGAAGAGATCATCTTGGCCCGGTTGCGGGTCGGACATTCCCGGTGCAGCCACCGCCACTTGCTCAGTGGTGACCCCGCAACGTTATGTTCCTGTGGCCACCCGCTGTTGGTGCGCCATGTTTTATTGTCGTGTTCAAATTTTACTCCTGTTCGGCTTGCACTACATCTGCCGGACACATTGGAAGAAATTTTAGCTGACGACGTGCGGGCTGTTGCTCGAGTATTGGATTTTATCAATTTGACCAATTAGTCAAGGGACATATAGCTCTTCGCTTTGTTGTTTTTTCTTTATTCTATGTTTTTAGCTGCAGTTATATAGTCTTATTATCCTTGGGTATATCCCAGTTTTGATTCGGGCGCTAATGACCTTAGTAGTTATGCGCCCTAAAACCACAGGGGTGGGGGGGAGGCCCGATGATCTAAGCACCAACCTTGGGACAGGATGTACACTTCGTCAGGTGTGTCTACAGGAGGCCAAAGGACAAGAAAGTGGCCACCAGTGCATTTATCTTGGCCTTTGACGGCGACACTGCCGGAAAAGGTCACGGTGATGATATACAGATGTGATGTGAAACCTTACATTCCTCCTCCAATGTGGTGCTTTAAATGTTGGAAGTTCGGCCACATGTCTTCCAGTGCAACCTATAGAGATTGCGAGCGTCTATCCCATCCTACCCCTCCATCGGAGAAGCCTCATTCTTCTCATTCGGAAGGAGTCCCTTGGGACACTCCATTCCCAGGGCACCGCCAGTGTTGCTATTGATGCTAGCCAGCGGCAGGCAGAGAAGCCAGTTGCTGGTCTCAGGGCTTCGCGAGCCTCAGTCCCTGAGGCTGAGTCTGGGAAGCCCTCCCCCCCCCCCCGACGAAGCTCCTGAGGTTCACGAGGAATAGGAAGAAAAAAGAAAAGACCACAGACGACGGACACCCCGGTGGCCTCCAAGCCACCACCCCCTTCCACCTCTGCCTCCGAGAACGAGGTGGAAATTCTTGTGCCCCCCCCCCTCCCCCAAGGACCTCGCTCTCGGGGACTCACCACAAATGATGGACACTGGGGTTGACACATCGCTACCGGTGGATGGCAGTAATACTGACGTGTAATGAGACCCATCTTATCATTCATGTCTTCCCAGCCATCCTCCAATGGAACTGTGGCGGTTTTTTCACCCACCTGGCTGAGTTACGACAACTTTTGAGTGTAACATCTGCTCTCTGCTTTGCATTCCAACAAATCTGGTTCCCGGCAATGCGAATCCCTACCCTTTGAGGATACAGGGGATATTATTGTAATTGTAGCTCATGTAACAGGGTCTCAGAGGGAAATTAAATAGATCTTAAATGTCACCTTGGAAATATCACACAAATTTACTTCTTCAGTGATGGGTCAGCAACGCAGTACAAAAACTTCAAAAAAATTCTGAATCCCCGCCACAATCAAAATGACTTTGGAATCTCAGTTGAGTGGAGCTTTTTTGCTACAAGCCATGGAAAATCTCCATGTGAAGGAGTTTGTGGAACTGTAAAGCACCTGGCAACAAGAGCAAGCCTTCAAAGACCAACTGAGGACCAAATTTTGACACCAACTGATTTCTTTTAAATACTGTAAAAAGAATATAAAGAGGAATCAATCCATTTTTGTTTCAAAAGAAAAAATTGAAGCATTAAAAGCTGAGCAAGAAGAAAGGTTTAAAAATGGCTGTACATTGTCAGAGAAAATCACCACTTTGAGCCATTAAATGAAAAGCAAGTTTGTATTAGAAGAGTATCGAATGATACAAATGGTTTTGTAGCAAATGTTGATCAACATCAAGCAACAGGTTCTTACACAAATGTTGCAGCCTTACAACCGGGCCAATACAGTGCCTTTATTTACAGTAGAAAATGGTAGATTGGTAGTATCTCTGGTGTTTCAGAAGAATAAAATGTTTCAGTTTCTTGCATCCCAATGGATCTGCACATTCATTCTATTGGCCAGCCAGGCAGGACACTTGTTAGATTCCAAACAACACATTTTTTCTGTCATTCCATTTCCATTAGCAGTAAGAATGGGCCAACATTATAGCTTGTTAGAATCAACCGTAATTGCTATTAACATATTTCAGCAACGGAAATGATAAAGAATGAAATATTATGGCTTGGGAACCATAAATAGTAAGACTGTAAGCTATCATGGACCAACACAATTGTGCGCCTGTGTATTTTTAATGTAATGGAAAAATTAAGTTTATTTGTTCTTAAACGCAGTGTCTCAGAAATAAAAACAACTTTTTCTGGTCAAACAAAGTATGTTCTTGTCAATGGTGGCCAGAAAAATCATATTTAAGTGATCGCTTTTGTGATATGACCCTTTGAAAGTAAGCCAAAATTGATTAATTAAATTTTTGACTAAACTTTGAATGTGGATAAGCAAGTTATTATTTGAGCAATCTGGGCGCCACTTTCAGAGCTTTTTGGCATGCTGGCAGGCTGCAGGTAGCTAAAGAATCAGCTTATAAAAGTTATTCTTTCAGTAGATACAAGGTGATAAAGTATAGTCAAAATCTTTTACAACACATTTTTTGAGCCACTTTGACAGCACATTATGACAAATTTATGACATTTTGACCATTTATTCTACAACTAAGCTATTGTACCCATGAAGTTGAACAGGCTCACAAAGTTTTAGCATGACAGGTCACTTAATTCCTGGGCAATGATAAAACAAATTCAATCATTTATTCATTTAATTCGTGATGTCATAAAACTATCCTTTACAAAAAAACAGTGGCTGGAGGTCCTACCATACTACTTATGAACCTGTAATTTGCCAGTCCCAGAGCTTCATGTATGGCCTGTATGTACATCGTGTAAAAATATCATCCAAATTGAAGAACGTCGAGTGGGGAGCTTGTCTAAATTTAGGCCACTTGATATGGAATGACCCTTAGTTATTTTAT
This sequence comes from Locusta migratoria, assembly GCA_026315105.1. Classification (NCBI taxonomy): domain Eukaryota; kingdom Metazoa; phylum Arthropoda; class Insecta; order Orthoptera; family Acrididae; genus Locusta; species Locusta migratoria. The sequence goes on along the minus strand of CM048751.1, from coordinate 165,585,205 downwards.
CTACCCATTCAATCTTCAAATTTTTTTTGTAACAAGTGATTAAAGTTTCTTTCCAACTAGATATCCATAAGGTGTGTTTCGAGTGAGTGCATTTGGATGCTGTGTGATTGTGTGCAACAATCTGCACAATCCACTAGGAAAAGAGCCTTAGCTAAAACACTAGTACGAATTCTGTTTCCAATTGTGTTTGTGTGTTTTCCACATATCAGTTGTCAATAGGTGACTTGTTTACTATATTCAACATAACATAAAATTAAACTTTGTGATAAGTTAGTAGAATTGATGAATGCTACCCATTAAAACAGTCTTCAAATGTAGTTAAGTGTGTACTGTAAAACTCATGTGCTATGCAAAGAAAACTTAGAATATCATCAGCATCAAATTTATTCATATTGTAATGTTAAATTGTTGTAGATATTATTTCCAGTGCTCCACTGGTATCTATAAATTATATTTTTTCTTATTTTCAGTCGTATGCGACGGTTAGCAAATACAACTCCAGGATGGTGATTGTCCACATTTCAGAATTCAGTGGAATTGCCAACAAATTATCAACTCATCTCAGTGAGTTGAGTCTTAAAACTGTTTAATTAGAAACTGTAAGGAGATAGTAACATACATTTTCACATGTGACGTAACTGTATTCTTATTTAATGTGCCAGTGATGGAGTTTTGTTAACTTTAAAACTACAACTCACATTTAGATTTATTTATCTGTGGGATATACAGTGCAGTCTTGCTATACATTTTAAATTTGCATTGCACTGAATCTGTAATGCAGTAATAGAATAATCATAGAGTTGATAGGGTTTTTGTACATAGTACATTGCCCCATATTATAGTCCTTCTGTATAAAAAGTTTTAAGGCATTATTTAAGTGAAATAGTATCTTGATGTAAATTATAAGTGCATTTAATTATGAGTAATAAAGTGATGATGATCTTTTTTAAATAGTTCTTTTATATTCAAATTATTTTTTTATGAAAGTATTGTCAGCATACCCGACTAATGAAGCATTGCCACTGTATCTGTTTAACCATGTATGAAACAACTGATGATTTTTGGAAACAACAGAAAATTATGCAGATACATAATAATTGGTAACTTTAAAATGTAATTTCATTATGTTCACAGTTGTTGAAAAGAGATAAGTTAAATAATTCCATATTTAAATATGTAGGTACTGTTCTACCAATGAGCTTTTTTCCATGTGTCTTTTATGACACTGCACTTACTGCAGCGAATGTGTGGTCGATCTGGCTTACTATGAGTGTGAATTTACTTGCATCGGATGTTATCCTGGCGCAACTGAAACTTGCTTCTCTTTGCGCAAACCAGAGAACAGGATTGTCTGGCCAGCTATTCTCGACAGTCTTCTACTGTAAGCTTCAGTCAAGATTTTGCCAATTACACTGGGGTCACCACTGTAGGTATTGTTGTAACAACAAGCTTTTTACACACGTTATTTATGACAGTGTGAATAGTTGACTAATATTCAACTCTTTTATTTCCTTTAAGATTCATTGTAGGTTTAGAATAAACACCAGACACAATGAACTTTTCTTGTCACAAAAGCAAGGACAGATCCACCTTCAAGGAGTAATAAACTACGTACGTACAAATCACGAAAATCAAGAAATAAAGAAAATGCACAGAATATGTATGGAATCATAAAAAACACAGTATTCAGAACTACAAGTAATGGTGTTTAATTTGCCAGTGAATTTGTGTATGGCAGCTATAATTCATGACATTACTTCAGCCACTTGGATGAAAGCAGTGTGTCATATCCAAGAATTGCACTGGGAAATGCACCTGACAACCAGAGCACATTGCCCGTTTCGGAGAGGAACTGCATAGAGAAAGAGGCTATGTGTGTAGTATGGTTGTTGCGATGTAGCGTCTTGATCTGAGCTCTGCAGTAGTTTATGTTCGGCCATTGAAAGAGGCGTGTCATGGAGTACACAGTTTATTGAGACCATTGTAGCCTTGTCATTGATTAGAATGTCCAAGGAATAAATATGACGCAACATAAAAATTCTGGTTGATAGTCCTCAGTCAGGCAGTGTCTTACTTTAAACTTACACGGCCACAGATGAACCGATGTCAGACTTGAATGTTATTCTTAAACCAAGTAATACCACAGTTAGTGCCCATGCCCAGGGTTACTCATGGCACATTAGCAATGCATTGAAACAATGATGCCAAAATTCGATGATATCTTTGCTTGCTAGGCAGTAGCTAGTGGTTTTATTGTGGGTATAACCAAAAAATTTCACTAGCTGGGCGAAAAGATTTGACTGAAACTGATAGCCTCTGTCCGTAGTGATACACAGCGGACATCCGAACTAACCATGTGGAAGCAAAAGCAGAAACAAATGTATCAGTTGTGATGTCAACAACAGAGGCCAATGAGTAAAATGGTTAATCGTTGTTAAGAAGTATCTCTGTCCATTCGAGGAGGAAAGCGGACAATGACATCCAAATGTACAGGGCAAAACAAGTTGTGGCATTCGGAAAATCACCAATCAGGGCCTGGTGCATTGACACTTGAGACAAGACCTGACCCATTTCTGACAGTCTTTCTACATGCCTAGTTACATGAAGCCCTGAGACACCAGACAAAATGTTGGATGTACCCATGGATGACTTAACTTGTGGAGCAGTTGTAAAAGCTTGTTTCCTGAAAGCTGGTGGCAGATATGGATGAGGTTTGCTGTGAAAGTTATTGCATAACAGCTGTGTTGCTTCTCCTGGAATGTCAACAAGCTGAAACTTTTATGACGATAAATCATTGTTCATGTACACCAGGAGTTTTGTCGTCATCTTGCTGGGCTTGTGCTAGAGTGGCGTAATCAATAGAACAGGAAATGGTATTTTTGTGAGAGACAATTTGCAACAACATTGTTGACCCCTACTACGTGCCTAATGTCCTTTTGAATAGGGCCACAAATTTTAGATAATTAAATTGTCTGAGTAAGCAGTTAAAACTGTTCAGCTTGAATTTGAATGTCAACAGTTTATGGTCCATGTAAACAGTGAACACTCACATTTCCACTAGTGAACAAAAGTATTTTAGTGCTTGATACACGATCAGGAGCTTTCGGTATGGTAAAGTGCTGCTAGTGGCTCAGTATTTCTGCATACTCTCCTCCTGAAATCTTAACTAATTTAATGTGGATTGTTTGGCTGTGGTGGAAACCAGTGACTTCCAATTCAGTGGTACTGTCTACTACGCAAGCATTCATGACATCAGACAATAGATGATAAGAGCACCAGGTCGGCCCCTACCACTGGAGTGAAGTGTTGTTAGCAGATGGAAGGCCAATGGGAGCTGTTATGATACATAGACATTAGAAGCATGATGCTTAGGTCTGATCCAATGTCCATTAAAAACTTCATACCTAAACTCTGTCTGTGACAAACAGGAGCTTGTAGGATGTCAGGCAGCCAGTTGCACCTACTGCCACACACCAATCTCGTTTGGATGTGAACAGGGTTGTGAGCTATTCTTTGCTTGATTGCTGGACCGGGGGTGGTACAAACACATTGGCACATCGCTTTTTCAAGTTGTGGTTCTGGTAAAAGACCTGCTCCTTGAACACTGTCAGTACCTGTCTCTACTGCTGTCGGTAGTGCCTTGTGATAAGAGTGCACTGACCTGAGATTGTAACAGGTCAACTTTTTGCTGTGAGCGAGTCGTAGTCTGCCTGCGCTGCTGTTGCTGTTGCGCTGCTTTCCTGTGCTGCGACTGTACTGACTTGTGTAGGTGCAACAGCATCTCAGATTGGGTCTGTCGGTTCCGCCACAATGTCCAGTGGCCTACCATGCGGTGAGGCAACTACAGCAAAGACATCTTTGACTGTGTTACAAATTATGTGGTACCTTGATTGTATCAACTTCACAGTGTAATGCCACAAGTAAAGTGATGGCATTCTATCCCCTACCTCTTCTTCTTCTTGAGTACGCACTTAACATTTACGATCTTCTTGGGACACAGCCACTCATTGTATTAATTCCTACTTGATGTTACGATTGACTCTGTTGCCATTGGTGCTGTAATTATAGCCTGCACCTGCAGTGAATCTGCAGTCAAGCTGGCGTACTTAGAGTGCAAATTTAATTGCATCGGACATTATTCTGGCGCAACTGAAACTTGCTTCTACTTGCGCAAACCAGAGAACAGGATTGTCTGGGCAGAACGGCAGCAGGGGGACAGCTATTCTTGACATGGCATATTCGTCTTCCATCATACGCTCCAGTCAAGATTTTGCCAAACAGACCAGGATCACCACTGTAGTTACTGTTCCACCAAAAAGGTTTTTCTGCGCGTTATTTATGACAGAGTGAACAGTTGACAAACATTCAACTCTTTATTTCCTTTAAGATTCATTGCAGGCCTAGAATCAACTCCAGAGACAACAAAATTTTCTTTTTGAAGAAACAAGGACAAGAACACTTTTCAAGGAGCAATACAACTACATACAAATTAAAAAATAAATAAATAAATAAATAAATACGAATATTATAGAGGAAAAATTCCTAACAGGAAAAATATACGTAAAAAATAGGTGAAGTCCACTTACCAGGTGAAGGAGCACAGGCAGTGTTAGCAACAAATAAACACACACGCACACACAAATGCAAGCTTTTGCACAGGAAAGACTTACCTTGGGGGGAAAAAAGGAGGGTAAACAAATACACACACACCCACATATTTACACAGATGCAAGTACACTTAGGCAGTACTTGCATCTGTGTAAATGTGTGTGTATTTGTTTACCCTCCTTTCCCCCCCCCCCCCCCCCCCATGGTAAGTCTTTCCTGTCCCGGGATTGGAATGACTCCTTACCCACTCCCTTAAAACCCTCATCATTTCCTTTTCCCTCTCCTTCCCTTCTGCCTGACGAAGCAGCTAGTCTGCGAAAGCTTGCGTTTATGTGTGTGTGTGTGTGTGTGTGTGTGTGTGTGTTTATTTGTTGCTATCACTGCCTGTGCTCCTTCGCCTGGTAAGTGGACTTCACCTATTTTTTACGTATAAATAAATAAATAAAAATAAAAAGAAACAAAGAGTAAAGAAAATACAAATGTTATTGGTTTATTTACAGAAATATTCTCAATAATCAACTTATGATCTGTTCTCACGGTGGTGTCTTCTTCCTCGATGCTAGTTGTGCTCACTCCAGGCGCATGTCGGGCTAGATATAGTTGCTTGTAGATGGTGCGCTTCTCCGTTGCTCCCTCCATGAGCCACGGCCCTGGCGTGTGATTGGCTGCCGGTCCTCTGCTGCCTTCTTCATGATTCTTCTCGTGCATCTGGCGTGTGGCACTGTCTCTATACCACAACACCCCCCCCCCCCCTTCAGTGCCGGACAATTGTTGTTTAAGAAGCTCAAAAATGGGAGAGGAGGCAGGCGCGTAGACGTACTGATGGACCGGAGTATGTAGCTGCAGAGGATGGCAGACTACCAGCTGGGCCCCGCCATCCAGCCAGAACTCGCAAGGTAATGTCCTCCGGGAAAACCTCTGAAGGGCCCACATCCATGGCCTGGAGCCCAGATGATGATGTAGATGGTGACGTCGGATGCTGCATTGCATTCTGGGCCAGGTCCAAGGGGATGTCGAGCGGAGACGGTGTGGGCTACGTCTCCATGAAGTTGGGCTACGGTAACATGGAGATCTGCTGCGGGGGCAGCTGCCGAGGTCGCGCAGACGGCGGAGGCTGCGTGGTGCGTGAATCTGCTGAGATGAGCTCAGAAGGATCACAGGGTACACAACAAGGGTAAATTTGGTTGCGGTGCCTGTGTACTACTTCATCAGGTCCTGAAATTTCAAACATGGAAGCACTGAAACATTTGACAATCTCACGCCCTCCCACCATCTGCGACCGCTAAAAACTCTGTAAAAGATTGGGTTACACAGAGCAAAGCGATACTTGCTTGTCAATGGCTGCTGCTACAGGCGGCAGGGTGGGTGGAGCAAATGGAGCACGGTGCGGTGGCAGCGGCTGTGCAGAAGCTCAGCCGGCGATGACCCTTCTTGTGCATGCGAGCAGTAGGAGGCGAGGAACAGTTGCCAAGCTGCCTACCGTGAGTGCACCGATCAAAGTTTGGACATGTGTTGCTTAAATATCTGGACGAAGCATTCCGCAGTGCCGTTTGACTGCAGGTGAAAGGGTGCACTCGTTAGATGCTTAATTTCATTTTGTGCACAAAAGGAGCGAAATTCATGTGATGTGAACTGAGAGCCGTTGTCAAGAGACTATCAGTTCAGGGAGACCTTCCAAACAAAAAATTGAAGACAACGCCCTAATCGGGCTACTAGAAGTTGTAGAAGACAATGGCACTGCAAATGGGTAACCACTAAAAGTATCAACCACAATAAGCCACATAGTGTTCCAGAAGGGACCAGCATAGTCAAATATGCACTTGTTGTCATGAGCCATGCAAAACATTTCTGTGTTGGGGCGGACTAGTTAGTAGCACAGACTGAACACTGTGACGTCATCTATTCTATATGGGTGTCCATACCCTTCAAAGTACAGTGTCACCATGCCATTTGTTTAGCGTGAACCATTCCCCAATGTTCTTGGTGAAACAAGTTTAATACTTCTTTCTGCAAATGTCGCAGGATCGACACATGCGATTGTCCACCATAATTTGAAACTAGAATGAAACCTCTATGGACTGAAAGTTCATTTCTTCTAGCAAAATAGCGACATACCAGCAAATTTTGAATGTCACGTTCTGAGCAAGGTCATTCTATGCAAATGTAGTGCAGCAAAATTCGTAAATTGGGGTCTGTTTCCGTGGCCTGAGCAATTTTCCTATAGTCCGATGGAAAGGATAGCAACAAACTATTTTCCTATGCATCTGTCTGACAACAAGACATCTCAGAAATGTCAAAGTCGCTATCAGAGCCAATTGAAAGACTGGAAAGTGTGTCGGCATTTTCGTGGCGATTTATGGGTCTACACAATCTCGTCCTGATACTGTCATAAGAGCAATGCCTAGTGTTGCGAATTGTGTGTCGTGTGAATAGGAATTGGCTTGGCTGGATGAGACAGTGACTGCAAAGGCTTGTGGTCAGTTACTAAATAAAATTTTCTACCATACAAATAGTGATGGAATATTTTGACATCATAGACTATGGCTAAAGCTTCCTTCTCAATTTGAGATTAACTGTACTGTGTGTCTGTCAAAAGTTCGGGCGTAAACGCTATCGGGCAGTCCATATCCCCATATCTATGTGCCAGTACTGCCCCTAGACCTTAGGACGACGCATACACTTGCTAAAGAACTGCTTTTTCCGGTTTGGAGTGCACCAAACATCAATCACTGAGCAGTGCTTCTTTTAATTGCTGAAATGTGTGTTGGCATTCTTATGTCCAAACAAAACGAACATTTTTATTGCGTAGCTGATGCAAAGAGGCTGTGATTTGTGCTGTGTTGGGAATAAACCTAATACAGTGAGTTAACTTTCCCAAGACGGACAGTAATTCTTTCACATCTTTTGGTGCTGGCAGGTCGCGAATGGCAAGCAAATGTGATTGCGTGAGGTGCGCACCTTGACTGGTTATCACATGTCCTAGATACTGCAGTTCCGGTTTGAAAAAGTCACACTTATTTAAGCGAACTTGCGACCTGCATCTGACAAAACTTGAAATAATTTTCTTAAATTTGCAATGTGTTTCTGGAGTACGGCCTGACACAACTATGTCGTCCAAGCAGTTTGAACAACAAGGCACCCGAGCTGTAAGCTGTTCCAAATACCGTATTTGCACAAATATAGGCCGCACCTAAACTTTTGACACAAGATTATAGAGGGGGGAGAGGGAGAAAAAAAAATTTTGAGTATAGGCCGCAGGTTTTTTATTTTATTTATTTTTTGTGTAATCCACTTTTTTTTGTAATCAGAAACACAATGTTAACAAAACGATGTTCTCTTTTGCATATTTCTTTTGAGTTGATTGAAAACTGTAAATCAATGAATAAGAAAGCGAGATTACAGGCTAATCCGGGTGCACCAAATGAGGGGACGCCAAACCAAGGCGTGTTACCGGGCGTTTAAAGTGTTGGATAGTGTAGGCGTGTGCTGCCAAAATATAGTTTTTTCGGTGTGTGGGTATGTGTGTGTGACACAATGTTTTGGCTTGTAAGTGGTAGCAGAAAACGAACATATGAGTTACACCGCCGAATGTAAGCTTCAAGTTGCCCAGTTACAGTAACGGACACAGAAAATTGGAAGTTCGATGTAAATTTGATGCTGACGAAAAAAAGTTTGATGGTAGTGTGTCAGGACAAACTATTAAAATGTTCGAAGAGCCGTTGTGCATTTCAAGGGCGAAAATGTAAATATCCACATGTTTGACTTCGTAATTCAAAACAGGAACTGTGGTTTTGTTCTTGCAACAGAAAAGATTCACTTGCAAAATAGCCCCGAATTCCATGCACATTGTTTCATGGAAATAACACCCAATGATTGTGAAACCAGTGAACCTGGTCGTAGTAAAATACGTTATTTTAAAACGCAGCATTGGAACTAAACATCAGCATTAGCTACACAAATCAGTTGTTCCGCTATCTTAAACTCCCATCACCACTAGCGGTAGGCATTACCATACCAACGTAAACGTCACGGTAAAATCTGCCGCAACACAGACTAAGGTTTTATCACGACTTATCATTGACTACATCAAATGAAAATCATTTGTGTGATTAGGAAGTGTGTGTTACGTTCTACATTTGTTTAAGGCCGCGCGGACATGTTAAACAACAGTCGTCAGCTTTTGTTGGCTGCGGTACAGAATGACAACATTAGATTTATATCGAAATATCGACTTCCACGTGTTCTCGCGCTGTTTCCGTAAACGTGTACAAAAACGTAGATGCAATTCTGCAAAACTGTTACAGTATAGAGGACTATCTAGTTTATTACATTTATCAAACCAAATTAAAAGTGAGTGTGTAATTTTTGAAAATAATGACTTTGGGAAAAGGATTGTTGAGGGAGGGGGAGGAGGAGGATTCAATCTCGATTATAGGCCGTACCATGATTTTTTGCACCAAAATTTGGAAAAAAAGTGTGGCCTATATTCGAGCAAATACGGTATCTTTGAAAAATTGCGGGCACGGTTGCACTGCCAAACTGTAGACGCAAATATTTAAACAAATATTGACAACACACATTTTCTGTGATTCTTTGTCGAGTAGCAGCTGATGATTCTTTGTCGAGTAGTAGCTGAAGATAAGCATTGCGCAAATCTATTTTTGAGAAATATTTTCCTGCTTCCAATCTGTCCATTAAATCTTCTGGTCTGGGCAATGGATAACTGTTTGTGGATGGTCTGGGCAATGGATAACTGTCTACAACTGTTTGTGGATTTACTGTGGACTAGAAATCAACACAAATGCGGAGGCTACCTGATGGCTTCGGCAAAATAACAAGCAGACTCGCCTACTGGATAGCTTGTATTGGTTCAATTGCACCATTTTCTTGCAATGTGCAACGTTCTTGTGCTACTTTGCCGCATACAGCGAGCGGTACATCACGAGCTTTGCAAAATTTAGGTGTGGCATTCTCCTTTAGAGTAATGTGCGCACCAAAATCCTTAGCTTTTCCTAATCCTGCAGAAAATAATTCTGGAAAGTCTTTCAGTAACGTGTCTACACTCTCCATAGCATCAAAAGTGTTCACAACTAAATTATTGTCTTGCTCAGTAAAATCAAAAAGATCAATAGAATCTAGACCAAAAATATTCTTTCCTTCATAAGACTGAAGCACTTGAAATGTCACTGCGTGCATTTGTGAACGGTATTCTGCAGGTATTGAACACTGTCCTTGTAGTGGAATTGTGTTGCCATTGTATGCTGTTAACCTTGTGCTAGCGCGAGAAAGGCGCGGCGATCCTAACTGTTCATATGTTTTGTGATTGAGCAATATGACTGATGCATCTGTCTAGTTGTAATTTTACAGAAATGTCATACACACACAAATTGACATAAATTTTTCTGGCCTGGCGAACAACTTGTGCTACTTCCGTGTCTTGGATGTTACAAGGGGCAGCCACGGGTTTTGAAAATACAACATTTATTAAAGTAGTATGGACTTGTCGCTGTTTGGGCCGGGAAGGCAAATTCCGTTTCCTTTGCTGTAAGCAGACTGCTTGTATATGACCTTTCTTGCGGCATGCATAGCATTCCGCTGACCAGGATGGACAGTTCTGCCTTTTATGCCATGAGAATCATGTGGGGCAAGACTTCACTTCTTTAGTGGGCAAGAATCTGAGTCTATCAACTTGTGTACGATTAGTGAGGGCAGAATGAAGTGAAAGTCGTCCGACCTTGCGCTTGCAGGTGGGTGACGTCGCTACAGTACACAGTGGAATTGAATCAATGTTTTCCGCTGCCACAGTTCCTGAATCATATTGTTCCAAAATCTGTTCTACTTGATGGGAAGATGGATCTGACATAGAATCTGCTCTTGAAGTCTGCAATCAGTAGGGTTATAGGCAATAGCATCACGTAACATCACATCCGAATACAAAGCTCCACATGAACACTTAAACTTACACTTTGTAGTAAGACCTTGAAGGTCTGTTACCCACTGCCGGTATGTTTGGCTCTCTCTTTTCCTACACAGGAAGAACTGATACCTAGTGGCCGCTACATTGATTTGCCATTCATAATATGATGTGAAGGCTCCTATAACTGAATCTTAAGGAAGTTCAGAAGGCTCCGCGGTGGGAAACAGCTTTTTGACAAGACGGAATGATGGGGAGCCTAGGCATGATAAAAAGAAATGGGGTTTGACAGTACCTAATATCCTGTGCACTGTGGCATAGGCTTCAAACTGGTGCAACCATTCTGTCCATTCCTCTTGTGCTTCGTCATACCGGCGATATGGCGGAATTACTGGAGGTGGTAGCTGCTGCAGTGGTACTTGCGTATTTTGTTGCACAGCTGCGGCCAGAAGTTTTTGTACAGTAAACAGCAAGGAGGCGATTTGTTTACTCTGAAACGGATACATCTGCATCAATTGCTGCCCATCAAGCGCAGGAATCTGCGGCACAGTGGCAGGGATGCTCGTTTTAGTGGAGGTTGACATTATGCACAAACAAACGGAGAAACAACTCAAAAATATATGTATTGACTCTATTCCTTGCAAGAGAACTGAAAAGATTAGTTACTGCAATCTTGCTGTCCTGTAATAAATTGACAAGCAAAATAATGTTGCAGCATAGTGTCAGAGATTTTGGCATCCCCTGAAATTAAACACCTCGTTGCCATGTGCTTAGTTTTCGTCACCATGTGTTTTTTCTTCCCCGGCCTATCTTTCAGGATACGTGGGATGCAAGGACAGCTGAAACAGCTATACAGATTAGTAATACAAGTTTTATTTACTGAAATATTCACAATACTCAACTTATGATCTGTTCTCGCGGTGGTGTCTTCTTCCTCGATGCTAGCTGCGCTCGCTTGTAGTTACTGCCTATTTCAGAGCCGAGTTCAGATGTTCCCTTTCAGATGCATGTCGGCCTAGATATAGCTGCCTGTAGAGGACGCACTTCTCTGTTGCTTCCTCCATGAGGTGCGGCGCCGGCATTTGATTGGCTACCGGTCATCTGCTGCCTTCTTCACAATGGCGTGTGGTGCTGACTTTACGCAACAACACGTAGTGAATGTATAAAAGCATAGCAAATGCAGCACCCCTGGCAGTTGAGTGTGGAACTAAAAGACATCAAAGTTTAACTTGCCACTACACCAACACTTCACAGCACACTGCAACACTGAATTTCACTTTCCCATGTGCCGGCGGCTGTTCAGGGTGCTACTAATATTTCCATATTGGTCTCCACCTTAAATTACCTATTTACAGCTACAATTTTACTGTTATTCATTTACTTGTTACAATAATGGTTGATTGTTGCACAGGTACAATTTATTATCTTGGTCCACAGATGAGTTCCCTCTAGATAGGGCCTCCATTCATTTGCCAAATGTTGTGTCTGGATTAAATCTATCTTAATCACCCAGAGTTGAAAGAAAAATCTTTGCCTCCTTCACTTCACAACACTAACATTTTTATTTTTTGCACAATATTGGATGAAACCTAGGCACGCCCTTTTCTTGTTGCTTGAACCAAAGGTAAAAAAGTCTTCTTTTCACAAGCTATATGTTCTCAGTATTTTTTATGGTGATTGTGTTACAACTTACTCTAGAAATTTAGAATTAATTCATTCTAAATTGATATAAACTCCAATTCCCTAATTGGCTGCAGCAGTTGTCACTAAAACTCCTTTTTGCATACAGCAGGTAATTTATGAGTGAAAAAATGGAACACACATCTGATTGGTTGCTATAGCACAAAACTCAATGAAAAGAAAAAACCATTCTAATATAGCAACTTTTGTTGGGAAGCAACTTGAGGTCAGGCGTTAATCTTGTCTCACTACAGTACCTGCATCACATAGAATTCCACCCACATATTATTTCCTTCCATACAGGTTTATATTTATGATTTTAGTAGACTATTCAGATAAATTGAGCTGCTGTTGACATGAATTTTATTTATTGGTGGTTTTACCATAGTATAATTTGAAATATATGTTTTACCCACCTTAATTACCAATTTTCTTTCTTCCTGTATTATCTAGAGTGATAATACACTGAAAAATAATCTAAACTGATCAAAAATTGGCGATGGTCAAATCCTTTCATCACAGATGTATGTTAATTGGCAGTGTTGCATCCTCCTATTTATGAAAATGGTATCACATAAAATATACATTCTAATGTTTATTCTAATAAGAGGAAATTTTGTGGAAGTGCTTACCATTGTAACACAGCCCAATATTTGATAAGCAAAGTGAATACAAGACTGTCTTATGTGATGCATACAACAGAACTATGGTAGCTAATGTTGGGGAACATACTGTCTGACTTACTTGAGAATGCCAAACTTAACTATTCATAAAACTATAAGTTGAGAGTTGCTACTCTGCTTTATGAGTCATACAAAGTGAATTGTTAGTAAGACTGTTTTGCCGACCCTCTTCAGTGCTAGGCTTCTTTATTAGTGGAAGATTGTTGCTGCAGGTATCAACATTCTTTGCACTGTAACTGGAATAGCCCATTACAAATATTAGTTCTCTTTGATAAACGGACAGAACTACTGTGGGATTTTCACAGTTCAGTGTTAAACTATTTCTTGTTCAAGTATCATATTTGTGTGAATATAGGCAGCACCTTTTTCTGAATTTTGGCTTCCAAATTGTGGTGTGGCCTATAATAGACATTCCATCTCCACCCCTCCCCCACAAGTCATTAGTTTCAAAATATAGCATGCTCAACTTTATTTTGGTTTGAGAAACGCGATAAAGTAGATAGTCTTAAGAAAAACGGTAACTGTTTCACAAAACTGCATCTATGTGTTTTTACAAATTCACAGAAATCGATGAAAGTCAATGTTTCGATACAAATTGAATGGTCTCATTCTGTACTGCAGCTAACCATAACAGATGACAGTGTTTTTAACATGTCTATGCAGTCAGTACGATTATTTGAAAAATTTAATACTTTGTCCTTTTCAGAGACGTCAAATTTCCTCCAGCTTTCCATGTTCCTTAGCATACTGGGCAACACACACACACACACACACACACACACACACACACACACACATCTTTTCTCTCATACTAAACTCCAAAAACGTTGATATTTCTGCAGCACACATCTAAGCTATGCATCACTTGAAACTCTCAGTAACATGCCTTCCCTCACTTAGTGTGCAAGACTATTGGCCAGTCATCTCACTTTCTTATTAGTTGATTTACAGTTTTCCACATTTGTTTCGATTTTGTTTAAAAGAAAAGATGGATTCTTAACATTGTATTTCAGATTACAAGAAAGTTCAATTAGACAATATTCACGCAAATATCTTACTCAGCAACCTTATTGTGATTGGTTTCTCTCCATATTTCTGCCTCTCACCGGCGGCAGTTGACCAATTGTAATGAATAATTTCAATTTGTAGTAGCTGCAAGAAAGGTTAGTGTAGATTCTATTTAGATTATTTTACTTGTTCATTTATTGTGGTAGTTTTGACAGTGTATATTCATGTTGCATAAATCACGTTTGTGTCCACTTGCTTATGTGAATGCTTTTATTCTAAAATTCCACCCAAGAATTGTATAAATAGCCTCTCTGATAATTAGTTTTTATCGAAAACAGTTTCCTTGTGTATAAAATAAATACCTGCCTTCTTATGTTGGTAACCTGGCTGGAAACTTTAGATAATTTTGTCAATATCCCAGTCATACACGGCTGGTTAACAAATCTTAAGTGTGCTCCTGCATAAGACAACACAGTTTATTTACATGCAAGTAAGTCATGGTAAAGTATATTTTATAATGGAAAATTTTCTCTGCAACTGTCACCTGAGACCTTTCCCTTGTTGTTGTTGTTGTTGTTGTTGTTGTGGTCCTCAGTCCGGAGACTGGTTTGATGCAGATCTCCACAATACCCTATCCTGAGCAAGCCTCTTCATCTCCACATAAGAACGACAACCTACATCTGTCTGAATCTGCTTACTGTATCCATCTCTTGGTCTTCCTCTGCGGTTTTTACCCCACACACTTCCCTCCAACACTAAATTGACAATCACTTGATGTCTAAGAATGTGCCCTACCAATCTATCCCTTCTTTTAGTCAAGGTATGCCAGAAATTTCTTTTCTCCCCAATTCTGTTCAGTACCTCCTCATTAGTTACGCGATCCACCCACCTAATCTTCAGCATTCTTCTGTAGCACCATATTTCAAAAGCCTCAATCCTCTTCCTGTCCGCACTGTTTATCGTCCATGTCTCACTCCCATACAAGGCAACACTCCATACAAATGCCTTCAGAAAGGACTTCCTTAGGCTTAAATCAATATGCGATGTTAACAAATTTCTCTTTTTCAAGAACGCTTTTCTATCCATTGCCAGTCTGCATTTTATATCCTCTGTACTGCGACCATCATTTGTTATTTTACTGCCCAAGTAACAAAACTCATCTACCTCCTTTATTGCTTCGTTTTCCAATCTAATTCCTTCAGCATCACCTGATTTTCTTACACTGCACTCCATTACCCTAGTTTTGCTCTTGTTAATGTTCATCTTATATGCACCTTTCAGCACACTGTCCATTCCGTTCAATTGCTCTTCCAGGTCCTTTGCTGTATCTGACAGAATTACTATGTCCTCAGCAAAACGCAATGTTTTTAATTCGTCACCCTGAACTTTAATTCCTTCTCCAAATTTCTCCTTGCTTTCCTTTATAGCTTGCTCAATGTACAAATTGAATAACAATGGAGAAAGACTGAAACCCTGTCTTACTCCCTTTCCAACCACTGCATCCCTTTCATGCCCTTCAACTCTGACAACCGCTGTCTGGTTTTTGTACAAGTTGTAAATAACCTTACGCTCCCTATATCTTACTCCTGCTTGCTTCAGAACTTGAAAGAGTTTATTCCAATCAACATTGTCGAAAGCCTTCTCCAAATCTACAAAAGCTAGAAATGTAGGTTTGCCTTTTCTTAATCTATCTTCTAGGATAAGCCGTAAAGTAAGTATTGCCTCCCGTGTTCCTACATTTCTCCTGAACCCAAATTGATCTTCCCCGAGGTCGGCTTCTACCAGCTTTTCCATCCTTCTGTATATAATTCGTGTTAATATTTTGCAACCATGACTTATTAAACTGATGGTTCTGTAGTTTTCACACCTGTCTCCACCTGCTTTCTTTGGAATGGGGATTATAACATTTTTCTTAAAGTCTGAGGGTACTTCGCCTGTCTCATACATTTTACACACCAGGTGAAACAGGTTTGTCATGGCTGGTTCTCCCAGAGACTTCAGTAGCTCTGAGGGAATATCATCTACTCCAGGGGCCTTGTTTCGACTTAGGTCTTTCAGGGCTCTGTCAAATTCTTCTCTCAGTACAGTATCTCCTATTTCATCTTCATCTACATCCTCTTCCCTTCCTACAATATTGTCTCGAAGTTCATTTCCTTTGTAGAGCCCCTCTATATACTCTTTCCACCTATCAGCTTTCCCTTCTTTGCTGAGAACTGGTTTTCCATCCGTGTCCTTGATATTCATAGAACTGTTTTTCTTATCTCCAAACGTTTCTTTTATTTTCCTGTAGGCTGTATCTATTTTTCCCCTATTTATACATTCTTCTACATCCTTGCATTTACCTTCTAGCCACTCCTGCTTAGCCATTTTGCATTTCCTGTCAATCTCATTTCTTAGTCATCTGAATTCCATTTTACCTGTTTCATTTACTGCATTTTTATATTTTCTCCTTTCATCAATTAAATTTAGTATCTCCTGTGATATCCAAGGATTTTTTGTAGGTCTTGGCTTCCTACCTACTTTGTCCTCTGCTACCTTAACTATTTCATCTCTCAATTTTACCCATTCCTCCTCCACTGTTTTATTTTCCCCTGTTTCTGTCAATTGTTGCCTAAAGCTCCCTCTGAAATTCTTAAGAACCTCAGGTTCCTTCAATTTATCCAGGTCCCATCTCCTTATTTTCCTACCTTTTTGTAGTTTCTTCAGTTTCAGCCTACAGTTCATAACCAACAAGTTAATGGTCAGAGTCTATATCTGCCCCTGGGTATGTCTTACACTGTAAAACCTGGTTCCGAAATCTATGTCTTACCATTATAAAATCTATCTGGTATCTCCCGGTGTCTCCTGGTCGTTTCCATGTATACAACCTTCTTTTGTGATTCTTGAACCAGGTGTTTGTTATAACTAAATTGTGTTATGTGCAAAATTCTACCAGGCGGCTTCCTCTTTCATTCCTTTTGTCCAGACCATATTCACTTACTATTTTCCCTTCCCTTCCTTGTCCTACTACCAAATTCCAGTCTCCCATAACAATTAAGTTTTCCTCTCCCTTAATTGTCTGAATAATTTCCTTTAGCTCCTCATATATTTCTTCGATTTCCTCATCATCGGCAGAGCTAGTTGGCATACAAACCTGTACTTCTGTTGTCGGTGTTGGCTTCGTATCTATCTTGACAATGATAATGCGATCACTGTGCTGGTCATAGTAGTTTACCCGCATGCCTATTTTCTTATTCATTATCAATCCTACTCCTGTGATACCCCCAATTGATTTTGTATTTATAATCCTGTAGGAAAATAAGGAGATGGGACCTAGATAAATTGAAGGAACGTGAAGTTCTGGAGAATTTCAGAGGGAGATTTAGGCAACAATTGACAGAAACAGGGGGAAATAAAACAGTAGAGGAGGAATGGGTAGCATTGAGAGATGAAATAGTGAAGGCAGCAGAGGACAAAATTGGTAGAAAGGCAAGACCTACAAAAAATCCTTGGATATCACAGGAAATACTAAATTTAATTGATGAAAGGAGAAAATATAAAAATGCAGTAAATGAAACAGGCAAAATGGAGTACAGACGACTGAGAAATGAGATTGACAGGAAGTGCAAAATGGCTAAGCAGGAGTGGCTAGAAGCCAAATGCAGATCTGTAGAAGAATTTATAAGAAGGGGAAAAGTAGATACCGCCTACAGGAAAATAAAAGAGACATTTGGGGACAAGAAAAGCAACTCTACCAATATCAAGAACTCAGATGGGAAACCAGTTCTCAGCAAAGAAGGGAAAGCTGAAAGGTGGAAGGAGTACATAGAGCAGCTCTACAAAGGAAATGAACTTAGAGACGATGTTGTAGGAAGGGAATAGGAAGTAGATCAAGTTGAAATAGGAGATACTATACTGAGAGATGAATTTGACAGAGCCCTGAAAGACCTAGGTCGGAACAAGGCCCAAGGAGTAGATGACATACCCTCAGAGCTACTAAAGTCTCTGGGAGAGCCAGCCATGACAAGACTATTTGAACTGCTGAGTAGGATGTATGAGACAGGTGAAGTACCCTCAGACTTTAAGAAAAATGTAATAATCCCCATTCCAAAGAAATCGGGTGCAGACAGGTGTGAAAATTACAGAACCATCAGTTTGATAAGTCATGGTTGCAAAATTTTAACACGAATTATCTACAGGAGAATGGAAAAGCTGGTAGAGTGTGACCTCGGGGAGGATCAGTTTGGATTCAGGAGGAACGTAGGAACCCGAGAGGCAATACTCACTTTACGTCTTATCTTGGAGGATAGATTGAGGAAGGGCAAGCCTACATTTTTGGCTTTTGTAGATTTGGAGAAAGCGTTTGACAATGTTGACTGGAATACACTCTTTCAAATTCTGAAGTCAGCAGGGATAAAATATAGGGAAAGGAGAGTTATTTACAACTTGTACAAAAGCCAGATGGCAGTTATTAGACTCGAAGGGCATGAAAGGGAAGCATCAGTTGGGAAGGGAGTAAGACAGGGTTGTAGCCTTTCTCCGATGTTATTCAATTTGTACATCGAGCAGGCGGTGAAGGAAAGCAAGGAAAAATTTGGAATAGGGATTAAAGTTCAGGGGGAAGAAATAAAAACATTGCGTTTTGCTGATGACATTGTAATTCTGTCAGAGACAGCAAAGGACCTGGAAGAGCAGTTGAATGGAATGGACAGTGTGTTGAAAAGAGCGTATAAAATGAACATTAACAAGAGCAAAACAAAAATAATGGAATGCGGTCTTAGAAAATCAGGCGATGCTGAAGGAATTAGATTAGGTAACGAAACAATGAAGGTGGTAGATGAGTTTTGTTACTTGGGTAGTAAAATAACATGCGATGGTCGCATCGCAGTACAGAGGATATAAAATGCAGAATGGCAATGGGAAGAAAAGCATTTTTGAAAAAGAGAAATTTGCTAACCACAAATTTTAATTTAAGTGTAAGGAAGTCTTTTCTGAAGGCATTTGTGTGGAGTGTTGCCTTGTACGGTAGTGAATCATGAATGATAAGCAGTGCGGACAGGAAGAGAATAGAGGCTTTTGAAATGTGGTGTTCCAGAAGAATGCTGAAGATTAGGTGGGTAGATCACATAACTAATGAAGAGGTACTGAACAGAATTGGTGAGAAAAGGAATTTTTGGCATACCCTGACCAAAAGAAGGGATTGCTTGGTAGGGCACATTCTTAGACATCGAGGAATCATAAATTTAGCATTGGAGGGAAGTGTGTGGGGTAAAAATCGCAGAGGGAGACCAAGAGATTCGTATAGTAAGCAGATTCAAGTGGATGTGGGTTGCCGTTCTTATGAGGAGATGAAAAGGCTTGCTCAGGATAGAGTAGGGTGGAGAGCTGCATCAAACCAGTCTCCGGACTGAAGACCATAACAACAACAATCCTGTACTCACCTGACCAGAAATCCTGTTCATCCTGCCACCGAACTTCACTAATCCCCACTATATCTAACTTCAACCTATCCATTTCCCTTTTAAAATTTTCTAATTTTCCTACTCGATTAAGGGATCTAACATTCCGCCCTCCGACCCGTAGAATGCCAGTATTGTCTTTCCTGATGACAACATCCTCCTGAGTAGGCCCTGCCCAGAGATCTGAATGGGGGACTATTTTACCTCCGGAATATTTTACCCGAGAGGATGCCATCATCATATGTTCATACAGTAGAGCTGCATGTCCTCGGGAAAGGTAACGGCTGTAGTTTCCCCATGCTTTCAGCCGCTCGCAATAGCTGTGTGGCAAAGCCACATTAGCTGATGTTACAAGGCCAGCTCAGTCAATCATCCAGACTGTTGCCCCTGTAACTACTGAAAAGGCTGCTGCCCCTCTTCAGGAACCACACGTTTGTCTGGCCTCTCCACAGATACCCCTCCGCTGTGGTTGCACCTACGGTATGGCTATCTGTATCGTTGAGGCACGCAAGCCACCCCACCTCGGCAATGTCTGTGGTTCATGGGAGTGGTAAGAAGTTCCCTTAAGAAATCGTATTTTTGAATTCAACAATATTTTCAGGAGGATGATTCACAGAAAGGCACACATAACAGAAGACATCTTGTTTAAAATAGCTATTGGCCTTTTCAACCTTCGTCGGTCAGGGGGAAAAGTAACACAAATAACCAAACAGACAAAAAACGTGCATGTGTGCGTACCCCTCTTCCTCTCTCCCCCATGCACAAAACCACTGTCTCCGGCCGGCTGCAGCCACTCTGCGGAACTCTGCACAGCTGGGGCGGAAGCAACCAGTGGTGAGAGTGAGGAAGCGGCATGGAGAGGAAAGTAGTAAGAGAGGGGGGGGGGATGCATGGTGGGTGTGGGGAAGTACGCCAGTGCTGTCTGACAGACAAGGTGGAAGAAGGGGAAGGACTGGACTGCGTGGTGGCATATACGTGAGGTTAGTGTAGGCAGGGGAGGGGAGAGGTTTAGGTCTGAGGGATTGTGAGAGTGTAGGATTTATTGTAGAGAGAGTTCCTACCTGCACACTTAAGAAAAGTTGATGTTTATAGGGAGGATATGAATGGCACAAACTGCATAGCAGTCATTGAAGTGATCCACATCATGGGGGGCTGCATCCTCTGCAACAGGATGATCCAGCTGTTTCCTGGCCGCAATCTGACAATGGCCATTGATCCACACAGCTTGTGGATGGTCATACCATGTAGAAAGCTCCATAGTGGTTGCAGCTTAGTTATTAACTAACTTTTATTAACTAACTTGACTGCTTTCACCCATTGCTCTGCCTTTTATGGGATAGGAAATAAATATGATGGGACTGGAGTAGGTGGTGGTGGGATGGTGGATAGGACTGGTTTTGCATCTAGGTCTATTGCAGGGATATGAGCCATGGGGCAAGGGGGTTGGGGAAAGGGATGGACAAGGATACTGCATAGGTTTGGTGGGCAACGGAATATGAATTTAGGAGGTGTGTGTGTGTGTGTGTGTGTGTGTGTGTGTGTGTGTGTGTGTGTGTGTGTGTGTGTGTGTGCGCGCGTGTGAAGGATATTGGTTAAGGTTTTTCTTGTTTCAGGACAGGATGAAAAGCAGTCATAACCCTAGGTGGAGAATGCGATTTAACTGCTCCAGCCCTGGGTGGTACTGGGTCACAAGAGGGGTGCTTCTTTGTGGCCAGAAGGTCGGGGAGGTGGTGGTGGTGGTGGTGGTGGTGGTGGTGGTGGGGGCTGGACAGACAGGGCCCGCAAGATCTGTTTATGGATTACGTTATGAGGGTAATTGCCACCAGTGAAGGTATCTTACAACAATTTCCTTCACCAACTCTCCACAATTCCTATTCCTTTACTACCTGGTACCATGCTCTTCATGGGTAATGCCACTTCCCTCTACACCAAACATCCCCAATGTTCATGGCCTTGCCACTGTTGAAAACTACCATAAAAGTGCCATACTGACTCCCCAGTCCGCACCTCTTTTGCCCACAATTGCATCTTCCTTGAAGGCCTCACCTACAAACAAATTCCTTGCACAGCCATGGGTACTCCTATGGCACCTTCCTATGCCAACCTGTTCATGGGCCATGTAGAGGAATCCATTCTGACTACCCAGAATCCCAAACCCATAATGTGGACCGAAGGTGAGGACACACTATCCATATTCCTTCAAAACCTCAACACCTTCTCCTCCATTCGCTTCACTTGGTCCTATCAATCCAATGAGTCACCATCTAATATGTTGAGGCCTTCAGTACCGCCGTCCACATCTAACCTACCAACCATCTACAATACCGC
Source organism: Locusta migratoria (assembly GCA_026315105.1). Classification (NCBI taxonomy): domain Eukaryota; kingdom Metazoa; phylum Arthropoda; class Insecta; order Orthoptera; family Acrididae; genus Locusta; species Locusta migratoria. The sequence continues at coordinate 165,563,546 of CM048751.1, read as the reverse complement.
CATTTAGACATTTCCCACTCATTCCACACCAAAATGTCCCTTTCAGTCTAGCCACCCGTGGTTCTCGCATCTGCAGTTATGAGCAGTCCCTCTCCAGGTATGTAAAATGCCTCATTGAGGTCTTCATTGGTGACAATTATCTCCTGTGGTCCCTGTCTCTCCCACCACCCACTACCTCCCCCACACCCATTGCCCGGTCACAAAGGAGCACCCCTTTTGTGACCCAGTACCACCCAATACTGGAGCATTTTAACCACATTCTCTGCCAGGATGTCAACTACTTTTCATCCTGAAACTTCCTGGCAGACTAAAATTGTGTGCCGGAACCGGGACTCGAACCTGGGACCTTTGCCTTTCGCGGGCAAGCGCACTACCGACTATGCTATCCCGACACAACTCAGGATGTTTCATACTTTTCATCATGTCCTAAAATGAGAAATCCCCTACCCAATATCCCCCGCCCCCAAAGTAGTAATCCACTGGCCACCAAAGCTACATAATCTCCTTGTCCACCCGTACTCCGTCACTTTTCCCAACCCCCTTGCCCCATTGCTCATATCCCTGCAATAGATCTAGATGCAAAACCAGTCCTGTCCACCAACCCACCACCACTACTCCAGTCCCATTACATTCATGTCCTCTCCCATAAAAGGGAGGGCAACCTATGAAAGTAGTCTTGTTATTTATAAACTTAACTGCAACTACTGTGCAGCTTTCTACGTGGGCATGACCAGCAATAAGCTGTCTATCCGGATGAATGATCATCGTCAAAATGTGACCAGGAGACAACTGGATCATCCTGTTGCAGAGGATGCAGCCCTGCGTGATGTGGCTCACTTCAGTGACTACTACACAGCTTGTGCCATTTGGATCCTTCCCACAAACACTAACTTTTTTGCATTGCACAGGTGGGAACTCTCCCTACAATATATCCTAAGTTCCCACAATCCTCCAGGCCTAGGTCCTTCCCCCACCACCCTCTCCTCCTTTGCACACACTCTAACCTCATATGTCTCACATTCCGCTAAGGAGTCCAGTCCTTCCTCTTCTCTTCCACCCTCTTCGTCAGACAGCATTGGCGTATTCCCCCACCCCGACCCCGTGCAATCTCCCCTCCCTTCCTCCTTCCCTTTCCATGCCACTACCTCACCCCCACCACTGGTTGCTTTCGCCTTGGCTGTGTAGAGTTCCGCAGACTGGCCACAGCAGCTGGAGTGTTGTGATAGTGTAAGCGTGTGAATTCTTTTTATTTATTACTAGCTTAAACCTGCGGCTCCGCTCGCATGTTGGTTGATTATGATAGATAAGCTATCTTTCAGTAGTGTGCTATAAGACTGGTTTTGAAGTATGAAATGAAATACAATACCTTCTTTAGAAACAAACTTTTTAATCAACATTCAAATAAAAAAAGTAAAATTATGTGAAGTGCTTAATGATTTACAATAAATATTACATACATTATTCGTTATAGCCTGTGTTGCAATGTCCAAATTCATTTTAGGGCATTCTGGTAAACTACTTTATTTGTATGAAAAGAAATTTCCTTTTTACTGCTTTATTTATTTATTCTTATATTTCCTTATTTGTATGCTTATCCTTACAGAGAAAGAACTGAAGACATTGTAGTACACATAAACCAAAGATATGGTCTGTGGCATTATGTTCGCTGTCTGTAACCTCCTTGCTATAAAGTCGGAAACGTCAACGCTGCCCTACAGTTCAAATTTTTTTATAATTTTACGACTTTCAAACTACACCCTTATAGCTATTGACATGGAACTGCTACGGTGTATAATGGGAGACTTCGGACAACAATTACACACAGACCATTTGTTTGCGTTCTCTAGTTTTCAATGCAGAGCGAAATATTAACACACACACACACACACACACACACACACACACACACACACAGAGAGAGAGAGAGAGAGAGAGAGAGAGAGAGAGAGAGAGAGAGATTGATTTTTATATATACCGATAACTTTCCATCCCAATACAGTAGAACCCCTCATATCCCACCTCGGGATATCCAACCATGTGCCCGACTGTCTTCTGCCGGCGCCGAGTCAAACTGACTCAACAGTGCTGTGCTTTGTTTCTCTGTTAAACTGCCAGTTGTGTTCTGATTGTTGACGTGAACGTTGCTCCACTTTATTGTTTTTTGTTTTCGTGATTACTGTATCTTTGGTGATAAACTATGTCATGAAAGTTCGCTATGGCTTCTCAAAAACGTAAGCGTGTGTGAATTTCCCTTCAACAAAAACTTGAAGTGCTTCAACGTTTTTATCGTGGTGAGTCACTAGTCAAATTAGCCGCAGAGCTAGGGGTTGGCGTGACAATTGTAAAAGACTGGAGAAAAAACCGTGAAGACCTTGAAAGTTATTCTATGACAATTGAAACGGAAAATGCTTTAAAAAATCGGAAAATGTTAAAAAAAAACCAAGCTAGAACTTGTAGATGAAGCTCTTTGGGTTTGGTGTTGTTAAGAACGGCGCAAAGGGACTCCTTTGTTGGGCCTCTTGTAAAAGAAAAAGCCGTAAAGCTGTTTGAAAAATTGGGAGCAGATGTTGAGACTTTCCAGGCAAGCGAAGGTTGGTTTCACCGCTGGAAGTTTCGCCACGGTATTAGACATGTTGTTATTGCAGGCGAAAAATTGTCTGCTGATAACGATGCTACAAAAGATTTTGTAGAAAAGTTTCAAAAGTTGGTGTCGGATAGCAATCTTGTAGCTTAACAAGTATATAACGTAGACGAGACTGGACTGAACTATAAAATGTTGCCGAAATCTACTCTTGCTGCTAAAAATGACCCTGTTTTGGGTACAAAGCTGGCTAAGGATAGACTCACAATTGCTACGTGTAGCAACGCCAGTGGCAGTCACAAACTGCTGTTGTTTGTTATTGGCAAGTCTAAAAAGCCGAGAGCTTTTAAAAATGTCAATATGGTGACACTCCCGGTTTACTACCGTAATCAATCGTCTGCTTGAATGGATTGTGCTCCTTTTAAAGATTGGTTTTTCCTTGAATTCATGCCCACAGTAGAAAAACATTTAAAATCAAAAAACCTGCCACCGAGAGCTGTGTTGTTAGATAACGCGCCAAGCCATCCTGCAGAGTTTGATTTAAGAAAGGCAACATCAAAGCTATGTTTTTACCTCCACATGATACACCATTGATCCAGCCCTTGGACCAAGGGGTCATTGAATGGCTAAAGAGGCGATACCGTAAAAAATATGTAAGGTCTCTTTTGGACAAAATGAAAGCAGTCTGCTCACTCTTGGAGGCTATGAACATTTTAAACATCTAAGACGCAATCTATACCGTCGCTTCTGCATGGAATGAAATGAAACAGACAACCCTTCAAAAAGCATGGAAGAAAATTTGGCCATCATTAAAACAAAGTGACAGTGCTGATAAGGACGATGATGAGCCCACTTCATCAACGGAAGTTGTTCTAGAAGCTGAAGAAAACGACACCACAGAAACTGTTAAAGACCTGCAGGAACTGCAACACGGTGACCAGCTGCAGCTGACAGATGTGGAGAAATGGCTGACCGAAGCTGACATGGTAAAGTCTACAAATGAAGAACTCGATGATGACGAAATAGTTGCTGTAGTTCAAAGTGCAACAAATGAAGACAGCGACACTGAAGAAGAAGAAGAAGAAGAAGAAGAAGAAGAAGGAAAGTTGATCGTGATATTGGTGTGACGCATTCAGAGGCTAAAGATGCATTTGACATCGTGTTAAAGTATTTGGAGCAGAACCTGAGAGCCACCCATATGGACGTGTTGTGGGCAAAGAAATGGTGTGATTTTTCAGCGAAATTGAGATTGAGTAATTTGAGGGAAAAGAGTATTAAGGACTTCTTCAAATGAGGTACTGTACACACTATATGTTATTGTTTTTTAATTATTATTATTATTATTAAACAGTATAGTACTGTTTTTTAATGTTTTTGTTAATATAAAAATAAAAACTTTTCCATTTTATAAAAAAAAAAAAAATTAAAAAAAAAATTAAAAAAAACTGTTACTTTTTATTGGAATATGTACTGTAAAATAATTTTTTATTGAATACAGTAATTACGATTAAGCAGCACTGTGTGTGTTGAGTGTGTATTTGGTACAATACTTATAATTAGTGCAGTATACGGCTGTTTTGACCCAAAAAAATGTGTTTTATTGTTCCTCGGTATATCCGACCTTGTGGCCATTCTGACCACGGCCCGGTCCCATGAAGGTGTAGACATTAGTAACTGTACAAATTTTTAGCTTTTGGTGTCTTGTGGTTCAGACGTGATAAATGTACACCGAACAGACATTCACAATTATAGATATAGATTTTCCCTGACAGACAAGGGCAGTAACAGCTGAAACCAATTTTAAAGATGTTGTATTCTGTCATGTGTGCTTTTCTGTGGCTTATCAGACTTCTCTGTGGTGAGTAGCAATCTATCAATACTGAAAATATTGTTGAATCCTCCCTGGAATTTCCATCGTATTTCTGACTTCGTTATTTAAATATTCAGTTTCATGCATGTACCACTATCGAAATACTTTGTTTTGTTTTTAGAGTCTCAGTAACTTCTTTATTTAAATGTATGTGATAAATGTTAGTGCAAGCAGTCACATTTTTATTTTTTAAATTTGGACAATCACTTTAAAATGATGTTAAATCTTCCTGTCATAGCAGTATTGGGTTATTTCAAATTTTTATCTTGGTATACTTTTATGATGTTTTGCTTAGTTTCTGCATACAATAATTTAGTTTTTAAACATGTATTACCGGCTTGAAAGAAGACTTTTTATAAAGGTGCAGTGAGAACCTTTCACAGTATCATCTTTCATTTTATCCTGTGCGCCTACCTGTTGTCCTGTGTACTAATTGTAGCTAATTTGCTGGAAAACTTTAGAATAATAACAAGTTATCAATATTTTACATAATATCTTATAAAATAGTAATTACATAGACTGTTATTGTGAATTCCACTCCATGCATCCAATCAAACGTGCGTATGTGCGTGCGCACGCACGCACGCACGCGCGCGCACACACACACACGCGCACACACACACATTAACTGTGAACAAGTTTCTTCAAAACATTGATGGACATGTCATCAGTAGGCATTGCAATTTACTCTTACTATGTTCTTGCGCTCACTGGAAAATCTTTTGTATGATATTTGACACAATGTATGAGAGACTAATATTGTTATGATGATGATAGGGGTTTTTTGGGCGCTCGACATCTAGGTCTTCAGCGCCCTATCCAAGAATATAAGGACCAACAAGTGTGAACAGTAAGGAGACAAAGGACAGCGATCCAGCAAGTAACATGTGCAGCTGAAGTGAAATACATAGGTGAACAATAGACTTGAAGCTGGTGAAAAGTACCCCAATACCAAAGCTGGAGAAAGAGTTAAAATTTCTAAACTGAGGAACACGGCCGGCTCACCACAGCGATATAAAAGGTTGAGCCAGCCACGCTGCAACATACTAAAACCTCCAGCCTAAAAATTTAGGCCAGAGTTGGGACATATCACAAAATTTTAAAACTTTCTGCGCGCGCGCGCGCACACACACACACACACACACACACACACACACACACACACACACACACACACTTCATCATTACCTAAAATAGAGGGCAAATCTCCACTAAGATTCGTTGCAACCCTCTGTGTACGATATAAATCACGTTCAATTAAAATGTGATGGACAGGATGTTGCATGCCATAGGCATCACACAGCGGGGGCCTCCTCACATCAAAGTAGGAAACCATGCGTCAGTAGACAGTGCCCAATGCGGAAGCGTGTAATGGCGACTTCATCCCGCCTAAGAGATCGGCAGGAGGAACGCCACGGATGGACAGTGGGCTTCAGGTAACGCAGCTTATTGTGAGTCACTGAGAGCCAATCTTCCTCCCATAACTGCAGGGACTGCAGCTGCAACAGGGAAATAATATCCCGCAAGGGAACAGGGCACTGTGTCACATCAGGGGCACCTCAGGCCTCTTTAGCAGCCCGATTTGCATCTTCATTACCCTGAATGCCCACGTGTCCCTGCACCCAGCAAAACACCACCACCTACCCGCGACGCTGAAGGAAGGACAGTTTGTCATGTATATACTGCAGCGAGGTCTCAGACGGATATAGCTCGTCCAACGACTGCAGTGTGCTCAGAGAATTGGAGCAGAGAAAAAAATCGTCTGCCATGAGCACGACGTAGCTGCTCTAGTGCCTTCCAGATTGCATGGAGCTCTGCAGAGAAAACAGAGTAATTCTCGGGAAGGCGAATCTTGGTGACACGGTCGGGGAAAACAACCGAACATCCGACTGAGTCCGCATACTTGGATCCATCAGTGTACACAACTGCGAAGTCGTGATGCGTATCTAAAACAGTTGAAAACAATGACTGATAAGTAAAATCCGAAGTTTGGTTCTTCCAAAAACCCGCGAGGTCTAAAATAACAATCGACCTCTGGAAGGTCCAAGGTGGGACCCTGCCCCAACCTATATGTAAAACATTAAAATCAGTCACTCCCATTTCTAAAAGGAAAGCCTTTGTGTGAATCCCATATGATCTTGTCTCTTTGTATGAAACAGCCTTTCCATCGGAGGCCTAGCAACAGTGAGGTATGCCAATGTGTAAAGTGTGGACAGTGTTTTATATACCTGGCACACCATGAGTAGCTGTTGCCTTACGTGCAGTGGCGGCTCTGCAGCCTCAGCACAATGAATAGGTATGGGGCTCGTCCTAAATGCCCCAGTGGCTAGCCTGAATACTGGCATGGTGTACCGCGTCCAACATCTTTAAATATGAAGGGCGTTCAGACCCATACACTGCGCACCCATAATTGAGACGAGATCTCACAAAGGCTATGTAAAACCGGAGCAAACGGGTTCTGTCTGCTCCCCGAGAAGTGTAGCTAAGTTACTTTAAAATCGCCAGTGCTTTGATGCACCTCGTCTTCAAGTCCTTCAGGTGGGGCAACCATGTCAGTTTAGACTCGAACGTGAGGCCCAGAAACCTCACTGTGTCTTTAAAATGCAGGACAGAGCTCTTCATCCGCAATTCAGGTAGATTAAAAACAGTACGTGAATGGTTTAAAAGCGCACACACACAGACTTCTCGGTTGAAAATTTAAAACCAGTCATCCCTGTCCAGTCATCCAACCGTCGAAGGGTTAACTGCAACTGACATATAGTCGTTGCCAGATTGGATGAAGAGCAAAAGATAGAAAAGACATCTACAAAAAGAGAACACTGCACAGGACTTTTCACGACAGAAATATTACTGTTAACGTTTATTGCAAACAAGGCCACACTTAAAACACTATCCTGAGGGACTCCGTTCTCCTGCTCAAATCTATCAGAGAGGGCGTCATTGACCCTATATCTAAAATAACGAGGGGAAAGGAAGCTCTGAATTCGTGAAGCTGCCGAAGGATAAGATGCCGCCAAGTAGTGTCATAGGCCTTCTCAAGATAAAAAAAAAAAAAAAAATACCCAAAAGATGTTGATGTTGCTGGCGCAGGAAAGCCTGTTGTATAGCCCCCTCCATGAAGACCAGGTTATCGAAGGTGGAGCGATATCTTCTGAACCCATACTGAAAGCGGCTGAGGGGCTGCCTGGATTCCAGCATCCAGACAAGGCGGCAGTTTATCATCTGCTCTAAAGTATTTCCCACGCAGCTGGTGAGAGCAACGCTACGATAACTACTTGGGCTGGTGCGGTCTTTCCCTGGTTTTAAAATAGGAATTAAAATGGCCTCTCGCCATGAGTCGGGGAATCGGCCTGACAGCCAGACAAAATTAAAAAGACTGTGGAGGATTTCTTTGTTTTGCCTTGTGATGTGTCATAACATGCTGTAATGAATACCATCGTGACCTGGGGATGTGTCATGGGCCATGGACAATGCAGAATCCAGCTCCCACATGGAAAATGGGCATTTATACAGTTCATCTTTGCTGGACCGGAAGTCCAAAATACCCCCCTCAGCAGCCACCTGGTGGCGCAGGAAAGCTGGATTGTAGCTGGCAGTGGCAGTTACTGTAGCAAAATAGACCACCATGGTTTGGGCATTGTCTCGTGGGTTGGTCTGGAGACTACCATTACCCATTACCCATTACAGCAGCTACTGGACTCCTGCTACCTCTCCCTGATATCCTCCTAATGGCCTTCCATACAATGGAACTCTTTGTTGAAAGGTTAATAGAATTTAGGAACTGTTGCCACCACCTCTTCTTGCTTCTCGAAAAGTCCGGTGACACTTGGCCCTTGCCACCCGAAAGTTTGCGAGGTTTTCTGCAGTCGGTCTACACTTGAACCAACGCAGAGCCACCCTTCTGATCCTGATCGCAGATCAGTATTTATCATTCCAGCAAGGGAATGGATGCCATTTTGCTTGCCCTGATGACCGTGGAATGGATACAGTGGCAGCGTATTAGATCTTAGCGGTAATATGATCCACCCAGTCCTGGACGTTGTCGTGGGGTTAGAAAACAGCAATTCGACTGTAAAGTATCCAGTCTGCCCTGCGAAGCATCCATCGAGGCGGCTGTCTTTCGGGGGCTACTCTCTCTGGAAGGTGAATCCAAATGGGAAAGTGATTACTACCATGCAGGTCGTAGTCCACTTCCCACTGAGTATAGTGTGTAAGGGCTGGAGAGCAGAGCGACAGGTCAATGGCAGAGAACGACCCTGTTGCAGAGCAGTAGTGTGTGCTCTGACCCGTATTTAGGAAGTTGGCACTTGAAGACAAGAGAAGCCTCTCAACTGCTCTACACCTGGGCAGGGCTGGCGCAAGGCACGTGCAACCGCACGGGCGGCACTTTCCGGGTGGCGGCAAATCTGCCACCCTTCCCCCCCCCCTTTTTTTTTCTATAGTACAAACTCAACATTCATTTCCAAGAGGGAATTCGAAACCAAACCTCGGAGGGAGCGGCTTCGGGAAATGTGGCATGGCGTCTCGACTATATACTAGCCGCCCCTGTTAAACAAGGGAAGGGAGGAGAGCTAATTTCTTCCTTGCCACTGTGGCAGCACCGTCGTGTTTACGCCGGAAAGTAAGCTGTCTGGCGTACACGCCAGTATTCTGATAAGGGGAGCGCTGCCAGCGTATTAAGCATCGTGCGTTTACTCACGACTAATTTTGCAGGAGACGAAATCTAATTTGGAAATTCGAATGCAATGTTCGATACTGCGGTTACATGTTAAGCCTGAAGCAATTTTGCTAAGCCCTTCAATAGCAGTTGAGTGTTTTATTCTTCCCGCCCTATGGAAAAAAATTTGTTGAACATTACTACAGTCAAACATGTTCAACACCTGCAATGGCTAGAAGTATTCCAGATGGGTAAATACACTGTGAATAATTACAAGGGATAAAGACATTGATAGTAAGCCTGGAATAAGTTGGGTTTCGACGTATTTTTGAAAATGTTTGCTATCCGTTTCTCACTTATTGTGAGCTTCTTGCTTCATCTACTTGGGTGCTAGTTTAACCGTAGCCTTGTTGTACCTCGTCACGTGACCTAGTTCCTGGCACTGCCACGACACCAAAAAAATGTTTGTAGAGCTTATGGGACATAACTACGGGGTCATCAGTCCCTAAACTTACAAACTACTTATGAACTAGCTAATGCTAAGCTGGCAGAAATATCCATGCCCGAGGGGGCATTCGAACCCCCAACCGTAGTGGCCGTGCAGACTGTGACTGGCGCGCCGCAGAACGCTTGGCCACCGCGGCCAGCGCCAGGACACCATTTCAGCTTTCCAGACAATAGGTATTGTTGCGTTCCCTACAACAAAAACTACAGAAATCGTTTCAATAGTTGGCCGAGAGAGTCAAGATTGGTCAGAAGCACGTGGGTGCATCCGAATTTCTTGCAACTTGGGATGTAATAGGTAAGTGCTTTTCATATAACCTACAATTAGTATTGCGCATGCACATTACTCATAAATTAGAATTTTTCTCCTTCAAGATTGCAGAAAAGGAAAATTTAGTTTTCTTATGATCTGTTACTTAAGAAAACTGGCAACTCGGCAAATGACCACGCATCACCCCAATAGCTAGAATGAAAATAAAGCACAGAAAAGTGACGTTAAACGGCGATGACCAATTTGTTACCCCTTATTCCATAATCAGACACGACAGAACTGACACATGCAAATTACAACAGATGACGAGTGTCAGTTCTTTGAGATGATAACCGCAGCGCAGTGAGTTAATATATTTCGACTAGCATCAGTACCCGTCGATTCCCAAGTGTGTATTTATTGCATTATTATGTTACTCCATCTCCTTATTCTTCCTCTCTCCATTGTCTTCCTCCCCATTCTATGGGCGTTTCAACTGCTTTTATTTTCCAGATCTTCATAGATTTCAGGCACAGTGTGGCTATTCTCACTGCTTTGAGGAATGTTTACATCTATACCGTCGAGCTGAATGTAACAGTTAACGTGACGGTTTAGATGTAAGCACATATTAAAAGCTTTGAAACTTTTCCTACAGATTTGTTGAAATAAAGTTTTATAAACGTTTTGTAAAAAAAAAAAAAAAAAATAACGGGGGGGGGGGGGGGAGGGGGGAGAAGGCGGCAATTTAGCAGTAGCAGGTCGCACAGGGCGGCACTTGGGCTTGCGCCGGCTCTGCCCTGGGGCAGGTGGCGACAGAGCCCCAAAGCACATTATGTTCATTACAATCCCCGCAGAGGATGAATGGGTGGGGGAGCTGCTTAAGAAGGTCTTCCAGAGCCTCTTCACTAATTGCGTCATGTTGTGGCAAATGTAGGGAGCATATAGTCAATTGATGGTGCAAATACACTGACACTGCAACTGCTTCTAGGTTAGTGTTGAGAGAGATGGGTTCAGAGTGATAGGCTGTGTTTATGAAAACAGCCACTCCCCCCTCTAGCTCTCTCTCCACTAATGTCGTCATTTCTGTGGAGAACATATTCGCGTATCTCAGGGGTATCCAAAGGCTTGAAATTCGTCTCCTGAAGACAGATACACATTGGTCGTCCCTGAGGTAATAAACTTAGTTCCTCCACGTGTCCGAAATCCCTGCAAGTTCCATTGTAATATGCGAGCCATCTATCAAGGTGGTTTAACTTTCACCCTCTCTGATGGAACTGGGAGCCCGTAGCGGGTGGAGGACCACTCTTTGGGCGAGATGGTTGCCCCTGTGGGAAGTCAGTCTTGGGACGAGTGGACTGCCCCAGAGGAACATCAAACTCCATGGGTTCTGGAGCAGATTTGGTTGGCATGTCAAGCATAATGACGTTGACCTGGTCTGTTTCTTTGCTTTCAAACCTTGTCTCAGCCTTTTCCTTCTCCTTCTTGATCTTTACTTGCTTCTTGGGCACTTCCACCCACTGTAGTGGTAGAGACAGTTATCTGTGGAGCTAGTTCTGGCTTTGAGGATGACAGGGGCTCGCTGATGTCATTAGCTGTACCTTGGTCCACCATTTGGGGGGGGGGGGGGGGGGGCTATAGATACTGAAACATCTGACACATTGCACGTGCACTGGCAGGAGCAGGTGTTGGTACCAACCCTAGCGAGTGCAGTTTGCGTAGAAGCATCAGTTTTCGGAGCTGGTGTTTGAAGAATTGCCGCAAAAGAGGTGGTGAATGACTGTGGTTGCATGGCCTTGTACATCTTTTTTGCTTCACCATACGAGATGTGTTTTGATGTCTTTATCTCCTGTATCTTACATTCTTCAAGGTACACAGCACAGGATCTATTCCATACGGGGTGGTCCCTAGAACAGTTGACGCATTTAAATGGTGGCGAGCAATCGTCCCTTTCATAAGCGACCTCACCACACTTTCCACAGGTCTGCTGTCCATTACACCTCAAGGTGGTGTGCCCAAAGTGCTGGCATTTGAAGCAGCTCATTGGGTTGGGGTAATAAGGCTGTACAGTTAATCAAACAAAACCTGCTTTAACTTGGTCTGGCAGCTTAGGAGTGTTGAAGGTCACAATGAAGCACTCCGACTTGACCAATACGCCCTCCACCCATCTCATAATATTCTGAACATCCACAATACCTTCAGAGGCCCATTCAGCTTTCAGTTCCTCAATAGGAATTTCAACAAGATCACGGCATGTAACCACGCCCTTACTGTAATTTAATGTATTGTGGAGTTCAGTTTCGATGGCATATTCCCAAAGTTGCTTGGCATTTTGAAGATTAACGGCCTGTTGGGAGGTAGCTGTCTCAACCAACAAAGTTCCGTTACGCAACCTTTTCACAGATTTCAGTTCGCCTGCTATGCCCTCAAGAACCTTTTGTATCTAGAACGGTGAAACTTTTTCAAATGAACCATCTTTCCATTTAATAATCATAAATACATTTTGGTTAGCACCATGTGCTCTGTTACTCATTGCACGACACTTTTCAGGAAGTGCTTTATCTGGAGGACTGCCTAAGCGAGCCCTCTTTTTGGAGCGGGTGTTAGTACCCTCCAGTGATACACCCATCCCACTGGAAGGTTCAAGGGACAAATTGGAAGTATTAATCTCAGTCCCATGAGTAGATAGGGAAAGATGTGTCCGCCTAGACAGAGCCCCGTGTGCCTAGGTCAGCCTTATACAACTGAGGTGCGGCAGTATCCCCAGAGGTTGCTCGCTAGTGACTTTTCCACTTCAACAGCCATGCATCCCACCAGCACGTAGCACACCTTGGGATCAAAGGTTGTTTTCTTTTTTTAATAGAGGTTTATACCATCCTCGCGACCCGGGCGGTCAAGCCAAGATACCCATTCCCTGGTACACACAATGTTCCACCGCCTCGTCACACGGTGGTCATTGAAGTGAGCCCAGATGTTACAGTGTCTAGAGGACTGGCAGCACTGACCAGTCCCCACCTCAGGACCCCGGGTTCGCCAAGCCCATACTCAGCAAATTAATGCTGCTAATATTGTTAGTTTGTGTATTTACCAAATATGATTCATCAGTGGTGGTTCTGATTAGTGTGAGTTAATTTGAGACCATATGCATGTCTTCATTTTCCTTTTAAGAGTGGAGCAGAAGAGCTCTGCCATTTTGAGTAATAAATAAGACATTTCTTTTTAACTACTTAAGCAATTGAGATAATCATTTCTAATGAAATTTCTTACATTATCTGGGCTCAGTTTAAATGACAAAACCTTGATAGATTCTTTACTACAAATACTATCATCATCATCACCACAATTTTGTGTCATATTAAGTTAATCTTTCATTATTTTACCTGTTCACTCTTATAACTGCCATACATTAGTAGTAGTAGTAGTAGTAGTTGTTGTTGTTGTTGTTGTTGCTGTCTTCAGTCTGTACACTGGTTTGCTGCAGCTCCCCATGCTACCCTGTCCTGTGCAAGGCTCTTCATCTGAAAATATGAATAGTAACCTACATCCTTTTGAATCTGCATACTGAATTTGTCCCTCCCTCTCTCTCTCTCTCTCTCTCTCTCTCTCTCTAATGATTTTTACCCCACCCTCCAATGTTGCACCACATTTCAAAAGCTATCATTTTGTGTGTGTGTGTGTGTGTGTGTGTGTGTGTGTGTGTGTGTGTAAACTCCTTATCATCCATGTTTCACTCCCATATAATGCTATACTCCAGACAAACGCTTCCAGAAAGGCATTTAAACTAATATAGAATTTCAACAAAATTAATAAATTTTTGTATTCATTGTACGCCATTCTTAGGCTGTTATATTACTTCAGTGCCATCTGTGTCTATTTTGTTTGTACTTGTTCTTCACATTTTGTATGATACAGTGTGTGATAGGATTTCTAGATTTGACTGCTGATTATTTGTTCTATATATTTAGCCTGAAGACGGCAGTAATGAGGTGCTGAAACTGGTTGCCAGTTAATAAAATCATTATTGTTACAGCTGTTGGTTTTTATATATTTATAATGTACTTTGATCATAATTTCAACCAGCCCTTGTCTCACTCTCCATGTTAACCTACATCATTTCATTTTTCAGACAACTGTACTCCCTTTTGCCTGCTTCACTTGCTGCATTTTTATACTTTCTCCTTTTATCAGTTAAGTTCAGTATCTCCTGTGTTATCCGGGGATTTCTATTAGGTCTTGTCCTTATGCCAATATGATCATCTGTGGCCTTCACTAATCTTATCTCTCAGAGCAACCCATTCTTCTTCTACTATATTATTTTTGCAAGGGACTAATGCTCCCTCTGAAAGTCTCAACCACCTCTGGTTCCTTTGATTTGTCCAGGTTTCATTGGCTTAACTTTCTACCCCTTTTACTGAAAAGTAAAGATTTTTTTCTCAGAAGATATTAATTACCTTCATCTGATTGCAAAAGATCATTATAAGTGATTTTTTTTTCACAATCACGCCATTAGTTTTGCAATACTGACCTTCTTTCTGAAATGACATCAAAATGAATGTTTTATAATTTTTATATGATGAATAATTATTATTAAAACAACATTTAAGATGAAATATATACACACAAATGTCTCAAAAGTTGAAGAAAGTTCAAGAAATATAAACCCAACTATGAGGAAGTCTACAGTAACTTCTGTATGAACCTCAACTTTGCAGCTGTACCCAACCCCCTTTGCAATCAACAATACAAGCTAAAATTGAACTGCAATGGGAGCAGGTGATTCAAAGAAATAAGATATGACACTGTACACGAATTCTTACAGATAAGTTAAAAAAGTAAGCTACCATTCACGTCCTTCTGGAAGGCCGTCAGTGCTATCTGGGTTGTTTAATCTACAGTTCATAACCAATATGTTATGGTCAGTCTATATCTGCCACAGGATATGTCTTACAGTTTAAAACCTGTTTTCTAAACCTTTGCCTTACCATTATAAAGTCAATCTGGTATCTTCCAGTCTCTCCTGGTGTCTTCTATGTATACAACCTTCTTTCACGATGATTAAACCAAGTGTTTGTGACGATTAAATTGTGCTCTGCACAAAATTGTACTGGGCAACTCCTCCTCCATTCCTTTTCCCCAGTCCATATTCACCTATTACTGAGTTTCAGTCCCCCTTCACAATAAAGTTTGCCTCTCCCTTAACTATCTTCTCATATATTTCTTCAATATCCTTGTCATCGGCAAAGCTAGTTGGCATATAAATTTGTTCTGCTGTGGTCGGTGTTGGCTTTGCTATGATATTGCGTTCACTATACTGTTCATAGTAACTTACCTGCATTCCTATTTTCTTAATTATTATCAGACCTACTGCTGCATTAGCACCAACTGATATTGTTGCATTACCACCAACTGATATTGTATTTACAACCCTGTACTCACCTGACCAGAAATCTTATTCATCCTGCCACCGAAGTTCATTAATCACCACTATATATAACTTCAACCTATTCATTTCCTGTTTCAAATTTTCTAACTTACCTGCCCAATTAAGAGATAGAACATTCCAAGATCCAATCCGTAGAATGCCCATTTTGTTTTTCTTGAAGACGACATCGTCCTGAGTAGTCCCTGCTCAGAGATCCTAATGGGGGACATTTTACCTCTGGAATATTTTACCTAAGAAGAGCATCATAATATATTCATTCAGTAGAGCTTCATGTTCTTGGGAAAATTAATGACTGTAGGTTCCCTTTGCTTTCAGCCGTTCCCAGTAACTGCGTGTCGAAGTCACATTATCTGATGTTACAATGCCAGCTCAGTTAATCATCCAGACTCCCCTCTTTACGACCCACACATTTGTGTGGCCTTTCTACAGAAACCTTTCCACTGTGGTTGCACCTACAGTACAGCTATCTGTATCATTGATGCATGCAAGCCACCCCACTTCGGCAATGTTGGTGGTTCATGAGGCTGGACATTGAAGTTAGTGGCAAATTAATAATTTCATTGTGTGTCATTATAAAAAGGCCTTTGCTTTGAAACACAATTCCATGGATCTCATATTTTGTCAACCTGTTACTATGTATGTGCTTCTTGGAGTTGTTCTGCTCTTTATCTATGCATGTCAGGTGGGTGTCTGGAATTTTTTTGAAGTCAGATTACAATTGGTGTACACAAAAACAATGAATTTTGATTTGAATTTTTAATAATGTTAACAAGCTTCATACAAATAAGTCTTAGAGTAAATTTTATTTATTATAAATGTTAGTGATGGTATACTTACTTGGCATATGTCATAAGATAGGCACTTACTATTGTGTGGGGCCTGAGGACTGCAATGAGATGCTTCGGAAGTGCCAAAAAGTCCGTGGTACTCCTCTGGACACAGCTGCCACCAAATTCTTTACTGAATGGCAGCCAATCGTGGTATATTCCTGCTTGTAGGATCTGTGGCATGGAGTCTGTATTCTGAGACTTAACAGATATGTTCTAGAGGTGTCAAAAATCAGGGCTTCAGGGTGGCTATCTCAGTCTTTGGACATTCTCTGTAGCATCTTGGATCCATTTCTGGGTTGTGTAGGAACAATGTGATGGTGCATTATCTTGAAACACTGAAGACCTTTCAAAGTTGCTTTCAGAACAGTTAAATGGCCCATTACACCATAGGAAAATGTACTCCAGGCCATATCAGGCACACCATCCTATTAGACCAAATCCTCTGGGCAAGATCTATTGATTCATGTGGTCATGCCACAAACAGTGCCTCCCATCATCATGGTACTGTTGAAATAGTGATTTGTCTGATCGCATCACATTCCTTCATTGTTCTAGTGTCTATCCCTTATGATTGGTAATGAGAGCCTGTTTATGATACCTGTGTTCAGTGTACTGGGTCCCATACTCCATGGAATGCAAGTTCCCACGATTGAACTTGTTAAGTTGAATTCCTGCAGCACTGCCAAAACAAAAATTTTCATTTGTTGATCATCAAGTGCCAAATCCCATTCAGTCGGTGTTAGCTCATGAGGATGTTGCATGTTGAACGATCATTTACACAACTACGGACTCCTATACACATACATGCATAACCTGTGCCTTTGTATCCCATGAAATTTAATAAGTCAGTGTACAGGCTCAGTTCTAGTGTTCTACCGTGTAATCTGCAGCACAAAAGTCATTGGTAGAAAGGAAAATGCTGGAAAAATAAGTACGAGAAAACAGCAATAAAATAGTCACTTGTTGAAACTGCCACCAAATATTTCTTTTATTGGACTCTCAAATCACCCCCCCCCCCTTTTCTTTCGTCTCTGTCCCTCTCCCTCTCTCTCTCTCTCTCTCTATTTTTTTCTTTCTTTCTTTCTTTTTTTTTTTTTTTTTGTTAATAGTGTAATGTAATTTTAATGAAACTTTTTTAAAAACACCCTGCAATTTGTTGGTTGTACCAGAATCATGAACATGTTATTTCTGGAAAAGCTGTATGCTATAGCCTGTCATTTTTTAATAATAAACTGTGTGGCATAAATAGCTCTTTGTTTTCTTAATTTATGCACATGTTTACTGATGACATTAAGTAATATAAATTTACTCACATTTTCACCTGCTGCGGTAAGAATAAAAAATACTGTTACATCACTGGACTACATTAGTTTTAAATATTTCAAACAATATGTTTGTGAAACAGAATATAAGAACATTTCTGTAGTTGATCTGGCCTGGGAGGGCCTTTAATGGACCATGACTGTTGGAAAAATGTTGCCGAGAAAAAAATTAAAATGCTACGAAGAAAATATAATGATGCTTACAAATGCAGAAATGTCTAAAATATAAGATAAACTACAAAATGGGTAATCTTTTTACCATATTAATCAATCTTTTTGGAAAAAAAATTAATGAGATAAAACAAATGTTTTACATGGGAAAGAGGGGGGGGGGGGGGGGTCTGGAATGCAATCTGGTGACTACTGAAAGCTAGAGGTTCTACTTCATTGTAAATTTTAGGGTGTCATAACACTACTTAATTGTTCTCATTTTGACAGCTAATTAATTGGTTATCTTATCAAGCCAATTTGGTGTGTAATAGCAGTTGCATTGGAAACTGCTTTTACTCCAAAATGTTTGCTTCCTTTCTGAATACCCTGAAATAAATTATTTACTTAGGATTTAACGTCTCATTGACAGCCTGTTCATTAGATACGGAGCTTATACTCGGATTTTTGAGTAAGGATGGGGGAAGGAAATCTGCCGTACCCTTTGAAAGGAACCATTTCGGCATTTGCCTGGAGTGATTTAGGAAAGTCACGGAAAACCTAAATCTGGATGGCTGGAGGGATTTGAACCACCATCCTTCCGAATACGAGTCCAGTGTCTTACCACTGCGCCATCTCGCTCGGTGAAATAAATTAGTTTAGCCAGGCAGTACAATTTTAGAATGTTTTTCATTTGCGGTATTCTGGATTATTATTGGGCGTATTCTACATCTACATACATACTCCACAATTCACCGTAAGGTGCGTGGCAGAGGGTACACTGTACCCTGTACTGAGTATTATATAAAGCAGTGGTACATAACATTATTAGAAGACAGATGAGATATGAAAATATTTGTACTTATTGTACATTATCTTAAAATTAAAATGTGTACTAATACATGCAGTGGTTGATAAGGAATATGTTTTATAACTTAGTTTTTTATTTTTTTTATTTATTTATTTATTTATTTTTTTTTAACTTGACACTTGCCATGTTAAATGTAAAGTGCTTGTCATCAGCTAATATCCTCTGTGGTCACACAGGAGTATTGTTTTCTTTCATGGAGGGGGGTTGTAAGCTGTTGATAGATGAATAAAGTATCATACTAGTTTGAGGGGTTTGGCTACAATACTGATGGAATTGCTTGTGAACTATAGTAGTGGAAACAGAAAGTGGTACAATCTCGCCTGCCTTCCTTCACGACCTTAACTCCATCTCCAACCTAAAATTCACCTAGTCTTTCTTTATAACTCAAGCCACCTTCCTTGATGTTGACCTTCACCTTGCTGAGTCCCACATCCACACCTCAGTCCATATTAAACCCACTAACAAACAACAGCACCTCCACTTTGACAGCTGCCATCCCTTCCATATTAAATAATGCCTTCCCTACAACCTAGGCATCTGTGGAAAACGTATCTGCTCCAGTAACAAATCTCTCACCACCTACAACAACAATCTATCCAATGCTTTCCTCTCCCACAACTACCCTACAGACTTCATCCACAAGCAGATCTCCTGAGCTGTCCATTCCTCCCCTTCCAACAACAATGTTCCCAACACTGGACCACCCAGAAGCATCCCCTTTCGTCATCCAGTACCATCTAGGCTGGAATGCCTTAACAAACTGCTCTGACAGGGCTATGACTTTCTCAAGTCATGCCCTGAGATGAGATCATCACTCCTAACCGTTCTTCCCACACCACCCAGAGTAGCCTTCCGCTGACCTCCCAACCTCTGCAACATCCTCGTAACATCCCAAAACCACCCTCCCTACCTAATGGTTCCTATCCCTTCAACCGATCCCACTGCAAAACCTGTCCAATGCATCCTCCCAGTACCACATACTCCAGCCCCACCAAAGGAGAAACCTACCCTATTCAAGGCAGGGTCACATGCGAGACAACACACGTCATATCAATTGACATTTGTCCGCTATGAAGCCTTTTATGTTTGGTATGACTACCAACAAATTGGCTGAGCGGATGAATGGTCACAGATGGACTGTTCGTCTGGGGGACACCCAATATCCTATGGCAAAGCATGCTCTCCAGCATGACTCCAGGGACCTTGGCACATGTTACACCACACGTGCCATTTGGATACTGCAAACTAACACTAATCCCTCAGAGCTAAGGAGGTGGGAACTTGCCCTCCAACATATCCTCTCCTCCTGCCACCCCCCCCCCGCCGGCCTAAATCTACGCTAACCTCTCCCCCTCATCCATCCTCAACTCACCTATCCATTATCCCTTCTTTACCCCCCCCCTCTCTGTCTGTCTGTCTGTCTGTCTGTCTCTATCTCTCTCTGTGTGTGTGTGTGTGTGTGTGTGTGTTTCCATATTTCCCTGTTAATCAAGAACGTTTTAGAACCCCCCTCCCTCTTACACCCCTCAACATCATTTAGTTAACACATCTTTTCTTCTCTTTACTGCTTGATCTTTCCCCTCTGGTTATATATCTACCCTCTCCAACAAACCTGAACCTCTTGTTATTGCACACAAACCCAGTCTCTTCCATCTACTAAATCTCCCACTCCCAACTCCCCCCCCCCCCCAAACCTCAAAATTCCAATTCACACAATTCGGAACAACAACCTCTCTTCTAAACCTCTCTCCAAACCTGAAACCTCTGTCCTATCCAAAGGCCTCACGTTTAGCCCCAATCCCAAATTCAATCAAACAGCCGTTGTTAAAGATTTCCTGTCCTATACTCTTAGTCTTTGCTGGAGATATCACTTTGCCACTAAGAAAAATAATCCTTCTCCTAATGATCCAGCTCCCCAAGACACCATTAAAATTGAACCCTGCCTGGATCAATTCCATCCTCCGTCACAGCAAGACCCTCCTCCTCTTCCTCAAAATCACCCTCTTCAAATCTTCCAGGAATTTCCCCACTTCCAGCCTTGCCTCTCAATCTTTCCTGAAAAACTTGATTCCTACTCCCAACATCACCACAGCTGAAGCCCAGGCTATCCGTGATGTAAGGGCTGACCGGTCCACAGTCATTCGCTCAGCAGACAGGGATCCACAACCGTGGTACTTTATCAGCGAGAGTGTGGGGCTGAGGGCATCAGCTTTCAGATAGTACCACATATAAAGTTTGTCAAGGCAATCCCATTCCTGACGTCCAGGCAAAGCCTCAAGGAATCCTCAAAGCCTTAGGACCCCTACAAAACCTTTTACCTGACTCCATTAACCTCATGACCCCACCGACACCCCGCAGCCCCACCTTCTATCTACTTCCCAAGATTCACAAACCCAATCATCCCAACTGCCCCATTGTGGCCAGTTACCAAAGCCCCTACAGAACAAATCTCTGCCTACATAGACCAACACCTTCAACCCATCATGTGCAGTCTCCCATCCTCAATCACCTGAAATCCCAGACTTTTTTTCCCCTAAGGTAAGTCCTTCCACTCCTGGGATTGGAATGACTCCTTTTCCACTTCCTTAAAACCCGTATCCTTCCTTTTCTCCTCTCCTTCCTTTCTCTTTTCCTGAAGAAGTGACCAGCGGTTGCGAAAGCTTGTATGTGTGTGATTTTATTTGATCTGTCGAAGAGCCTGTCCTTTGGTTAAGTCATCCGTTTTCTATTTTCATATATATGAAGTTTAATTACCAGGCGAAGGAGCACCGGTAGTGACAGCAAACATAAATAAAGAAAACACACTCACACACACACACACACACACACACACACACACACACACACACACACACACACACACACAAAACCAAGCCTTCGCAACCTAGCTGCTTGTTCAGGCAGAGTAGGCAAGGAGAGGGAAAAGGAAAGGATGAAGGTCCCAAGGGAGTGGATAAGGAGCCATTCCAATCCTGGGAGAGGAAAGACCACCCTGGGGGAAAAAAAGGAAGGCAAACAAATACACACACACAGACATATTGTTTTTGGCTTTCTACAATATGTCTCCCTAGGTGTGATTGCGCGCGCATGCGTATGTGTGTGTGTGTGTGTGTGTGTGTGTGTGTGTCCCCTCCGGTGGGTCTTTTTTCTCCTGGCATTGGAATGGCTCCTTACCCACTCCCTTGGGACCCTCATCCTTTCCTTTTCCCTCTCCATCCCTACTCTGCCTGAAGAAGCAGCTAGGTTGCGAACGCTTGCTTTTGTGTGTGTTTTTTCTTTATTTATATTTGCAGTCACTACCGGTGTTCTGCCTGGTAAGTAAACTTCATCTATTTGTTATATATTTTTCCTTCTATGGACTTTTCCTCTATAATCTATATGGCATGGCTCAGTACTACTACACAGTATCTCTGACTTCGACAATAACACCATCCTCATTACGTAGGTCATGAATTACCTTTCCCTTCCTTTCCCATTCCTTTTTTCTTCTTTTTCTCCCTTCTGTCCACCTGAAGAAGGAACACAGTTCTGAAAGATTATTATTTTCCCCTTTTTTGTGTGTGTGTAGAATAAATTTTTCTGTTAAAACATACGGCTGTTGGTATCCTACTTCCTACATACTCTTGATCAGCCGGCTGGGGTTGGGTTGTTTGTTTGGGATAGGGGGACTAAACTACTGAGGTTATCAGTCCCCCGGTGGGAAGGGGAAGGAGTGAGGATAGGAAAGGTGGGGAGGGGGAAAGGAAATGCAGTCCGGAAAGTAAAGAAGAAAGGAAGACTGCATTAGCTCGGGGTCCCGTGCTCACCATGCATGTAGTCACAAAAGATCCGTGAGCCCCCTGGGGGCGCCACAGTACCGGTTTCACCAGTAATGATGGATTCAACAAGGCTTAAAGTGTGCTAGGTATAGATCTACTATGTAATAGTCACATGTGTAAATTTGCACCAGAATGGTACTGAAACCTGCATTTACCACTTGTTAAGACAAGTTTGACCATCTGTAGTAACATTCCCTATAATGATTCAAACCTCCATATGTAACACTTTCTATGTTCATCATCATACTCTGTATACACTACTGGAAATAGAAATAAGAACACCCTCTTAGAATTTCCCAATCAGTCAAGATTTATTATTGAAATAGTATATAAGAAGTACATTAAATTTACATTTATGGTTCAATAGCTCACACAAGGTGTTGCAATCCATGCTGAAACACTAATATTAGTATTTGGTGTTGCCTCCACAGGTGGGCAGTGTAGATGCTGAGTTTAGCATTCATTCAGCCACGCAGATAGTGAATTTTTTGTTGGGATACTTCATTCCACACCTGCTAGATATGATCACACATCACTGCAATAGTTGTGGAGACATATCAGTTGTCATTCCATTATATCTCGCATGTGTGTGAGTGGAAAGAAATCTGAAGTTGGTTCTAGCCCAGGAAGTTGCTGCACTTTTGCAGAGCATATTGAGATTTATGTACAGTGTGTGGGTGAGCAATACCCTGTTAGGACAACACACCACCTTCGTGTTGCAAGACTGGCAGAAGAATGAGTATCACAACATTCTGCACTTACTGACCTCTTGTCAGCATTCACTCCACTTACACCAAAGTTGAATGAGAGTAGAAGCATTACAGAGTATCTCGCCTGGAGTGGGGGTCAGTGTGTCTTTGATGAATGCACTCCATGAGACAGCATTCACCAGGCAAAATCTAATTTCATTGCTAAAGACTACGGCCTGCCATTCTGCCTTCCAAGTGATCCTCTGAAGACACCAATCAAGCCATGCACATTGATGTTATGGTGTAAGTGAATATTGGTTAGATGTGCGTGTGCGCCCATATCCGGTTGGGAACAGTTCGTGTTCACACATATGGGCTCACAAATCCTCTTATCCGTGCAGTGGTAGCTGTACAATCTGACTCTGCTGTCCTTACAGTGTGGTGGTCATCTGTTCTGTGTGGATGTTCAGGTGACCATTGAAACCAGCATCATTGCACAGCGAATGCAACACAACCACCTTCTGTGGCAATTCACTGAAAGGACCATCTTGCAATGTGGAGAGCCACAATTTGATCCTTTTCAGACTTGCTCATTTGAGCATCTATGTGGTATGGTTCCTGTTTGCTTTACATGTTGTTATTACTCTGAGCTTTATGATTGTAAACATTACATACTAAAGGAAACACAGATGGCGCCATGGCAGCTATGTCACTAAGCTATCTGTGGGTGGATGCTGTTAAACTCATCATTAATACACCCTATAATCAATATTTTTGTTGACTTTCCATGTGTAGTATTCGCCCACTTATTACGTAGTAACACTAAAACGGGGCCTTTGCGATTGTCTTGACAACTCGAAATTTAAGTGAAAATAATGCCTTAACCGTTCATCTGACACAGAAACTGAATACATATATCTGTAGCTGAGAAATTCCTCTACAACTTTGGTGTCTTATGTTTTTTCCGTATCTCACATCGTTTCAGAGATATTTGCAAAAATAATGGCGATTTGATGATGTCTGTCTGTAATGTGTTCCCATTTTTTAGGTCGAACCATTCAATGGATCGGCACCAAATTTTACAGATATAATGGCTGCCAGAGACCAGAACCTGGATTTTTCAAATATTTTGGACAAAAATTATGTTAGTACCACAAAAAAGAGCCATTTGTAATATAATTTTAATTGCAAATAAAATGCTCATCTGACACAAAAACTGAGTAACCGTATTTGTAGTTGAGTAAATTCTCTACAACTTTGCTCTCTTATGTTTTTATCATATTTTGGATCGTTTGAGAGATTTTGGCAAAAATAATGGCAATTTGACACCGTTCATTGATTTTACGAAAACCAGCCGTTCACAGATGTCACGTGACATTCCACGCTTAGAACTCTCTCTGACATATGCCATCTTGCATTGTGTATTTAATGATTTTCTTATTATAACTTACACATTGTTATTTCAAAGCAATGGCACACTGAAGAATTAACAAAAACATGTCATTCTTTGTATGATAAATGATAATCTAGTGTCTAAATATGATTTATTAGCATCAATTAACAAATGCCATGAATAGTACGAAAATAAAGGATGAATTTTGTAATTGTTCACAGTAGTTTAGTAGGCAGCGCATTGGATTGTAATGCACATGGTCTGTGGTTTGGAACCCGCCAATACCAAATTTTTTTTCTCTCCTTTTTTTCCTAAAAGGGTTACGTGTTGGGTGCATAGATATTATCACAATAGTGGAGGCGTAATCATATCACTATAATTTTTTATTATTTACATTATTATTTCTGTCCGAAATGTTTGCAAAAAATTATAAAACTCAAATCTAAAGTGGGCTGTAAAACACGTCAGAGCGATTTTTTTTTTAATTCTAGATGGCATTGAACCCTCTTTCTTTTTCTCTTTTGTGTATGTTGGTATGTTTTGTTCTATTTTGATCATTTTGTCGTTCACCCAGTTTCTTCGTTACGGAGGGCATTGAGCTACCATGCTGGCAACCCTCTGACTGAGCGTGCTGAGCCACCGCGCCTTAGCAAGTTTTGAACTACCGTCTAACATGTTTGTACATCACAAACTAATTCGTTGCCCATTACGCTACGGCGAAGAGCTGCGAGAGTAATCCGGAATTGTTGAACCATCGATGGCAGCTGGTAACTGCTAACATGGCATTTTTAGACATTAGATTATAATTCATTCATCTAAGAATGACGTTTTTTGATAATTTTCAGTGCGCCATTGCTTTTAAATGACAACGCATGAACTATAATAAGAAAATCGTCAAATATAGCAAATGTATGCAAAAGAGAGTTTCGTGTGAGGAATATCATGTGACTGATTTCCGAACACCAAATGTATGCCATGTTCCATCCATGCTTATAGTCACTCGTCCGAATGGCAAATGTACGCTACATTCCTCCCAGGGTATATTCATTCGTAACCAGTACAGGCAAAGAAAATAAACTTTTAGCAAACTGCCAAGGTAAGACAGGTGATAATATTTCAACAGAAAAATGTAATGAAAATGTGGAAGAGATATTAAAATAATAGTTTAAATAGGAAAAAGTTAAGAATAAAAGAGTAAGTTTGTAAAAGCTAAAGTCAAATATCAAATAATTTTGGCCGTTTGTTAAAATACGGCCAAAAATAATATTACGTGTTGGGTGCATAGATAATATCACAATAGTCGACCGTGATCGCACCAGCCATAATTTTTCAGTATTTACATTTTTATTATTTTTGTCCGAAATGTTTGCAAAAAAATCATAAAACTACAAGCAAATCTAAAGTGGGCCGTAAAACACGTCAGTGTGAATTTTTTTCCCTAGCTTGTAATTTCTTATCTAATGTTCACAAAATTGCTTGAATTGCCACTATAAGGAGAATGAAAATACAAGAAGTAGTGATGCAATATTGTTATTGTCATATGCCTGTCTAGGCTTGTACAACCCTGATTTCCTGAAGTTAAAGGCAGGGACGACATTTCAGATAACATTTTTATGGAAATTTAGAAGGGCCAAATTAATTCAAAACACTCTTTGTTTGTATGTTTCATGTGTGTCCTTACTCCTTATTCAAGCTAAAATAATATATTCAGAATTACAGTGCATTAATATGTTGTATGCTCCATTGGGAATTCTTTTTACCTTGTGTATTTTTCAGAATTTTCTAAATCATGTGCTTGAAGACTACCACAAAATTTTCTCCGTCACCTTTGAACAGTACCGGCACTTTATGACTCACAAGATTGCATAAGCACATTGTTAATTAAGATGCATATGTGACGTGACAGTGCTCATGCCTTCTCTTCAGGCAGTGTTGGTTGCAACTTGACCTCGTTATTGACATGGTGAATAATATGAATGTATGCTAAATGTCACGCCATTATGGCACAATATTTCAAATGGTAATTCACAGTCCTCTTTAGGTTCTACCCAAGAATGGTTTTTGGGTGGATCACACCCAGTATTTATATGTGGATGTTGCCTTGCTCTGAGATCTTAGTCATCATCTGAGGTGTGAAATTTGATTTCCTCTGTCTTATGGCCGTTTTTATGGGTTTCCACTTATTGTTCTTGCAAAATCTCAAAGGATAGACCAAGAAAACAGCCATGAGAAAGAGCAGATTGGATTTCACACACCTCAGATGATGAGCACGACCCCAGAGGATGGCTGAGCTAGGCACCAGTAACCAGAGAGAACCTGGAACTACAAATGGTGGGCATAGGTGCAGCATTTACAAGTTAAAGCACCTAAAGAATAATGTGTGTTACACAGTTGTGATAATGACATGAATAGCTGGTAGAAGTCCCAATTATTTGCCATGTCAATAGATCGCCGTAAGCCTGAAGAATTACATCAGTATCCCCATTATTGTTGACATTCTAACGTCGACTTTCTATTGACATAGGGCTGCATCCTAAAGATAAAATATTTCCAACATTCTTTTGATTATTCGGTCTGCTCTTTTCATTGTCAGATCTACAACAACCTCCTATATGTGTCAAGTGGGAAACTATCTCCATTTATTTTGTTGTTTCCATCATGGACTTTGCATAGTTTGAATGAACTACAGATTGAAGAATCTAATCAGATATGACAAAGTAGAATCTTTGTTATTGGTGCTTAAGTAAATAACTTATACAGTCTTCTGAAATTGTAAAGTCATTTTAAAAACATATTTAATACAGTGCTACAGTTTGAAAAGATGCTCTTTTTTCACACATTTTATTATTCAGTTGTACAACATGCTATGAAAAATCATAAAACAGTTTAGCACGATTAATATTAAACTCACCAATTAGTATGTCAAAATTACATCATGCCAGGAATTAATTAATGGGAGGGAGAGAATAATTTTATTATTTTAATGCTTACCAGGAAAGTCTCAGAAGCCAGTAACCACCACTTCAACAGTGTGACTAAAGTCGATATTGCAGGCTGCACAAGATTGGTGTACCACCAATTTGTACTTTCTAGCCACATAGGCTCAGTTTTACATATTGTAAAATATATCTCTCTACAATGCATTGAATAAATATATAAAAACAAATATAAAAATAAAAACTCTGAACTTGTTTCACAAGAAGCGGTCTGTAGCTTAGTTAAAAATAATGGTTTTGTACAATATATTTCACAATATGTCATCCGTTAAAACACATAGGCTATAAATTCAAAGATTGTTTAAGAATCTCAAGCTTTTTATTTTCATAAGTCAGTCTGAGAAACAAGCTTGGAAGCTGCTTCCTGCTCATCAGCTATGTGACAATCAGCCACAACATACCACATATTCTAAAAGACTTTCATAGCATAACTAAAAATTCAGCACTTTAATTTTCCACGTCCACAGCAGCCAGATCAAGAACATTGTATTGCACATAGCTGTTTTGTACTTACATTTTCCATAAGAAGGAAAGTTATTTTTGTGCAGAAATATCACACACATTAAAAGTATAATACAAAACGGGAATGTTAAAACACAGCATTAAATACCTTTATCTTTTGTTAATATGCAACAAAACAAACTATAGAAATAAACAAAAATAAACTCAACAGTATATAGGGAAACCACAGTGCATGCAGCTTTCAAAACATTATAACAGCACAGCTGTTCAAACAATAGTAACTCCAACCTGGCAAGGTAAGAGAGCTGATCACTCACAGCGTCTTTCAGTCTTCATGGCCAGATCTTGTTAAATAATTCCATGAACGAGTCATAAATCATGAATGTAATTGCTACATCCAAACACACTCTGCCCAGTCGAGGAACCGTTCCTTTATAAAACCTTTTTGAGAAAATGGCAAAAAAAGGGGATAAGTAACTGTTAATTTGTTCAATTTAACTTCGTACCACAGAAGATCAGTGTGAATACTTACGCAAATGCACCTTCATTCTTCCATATCTTATAGAAACAGTCAAATGTATTTTTGTATTTTGATGCTTCAAGTCCCTATGGAAAAGAAGCCTCATTATGTTTGGTATATAATGATATAGATATGAGAATATTTAACACTATTCTTTCAGAAAAATATATAGCCATTTAGTTTTACTCTGTTAGATCTGTTAATTGTCATATCTACCCAAAGAGTGCATGTTCAAGTTATCACTGACTATATTTCTACAGAGAGTGGCTAACTGCCAGTAGAGTGCAATACTTTCATTCAGCAAGGCATCTACATCTACATGGGATACTCTGCAAATCACATTTAAGTACCCGGCAGAGAGTTCATCGAACCGCCTTTATACTATTTATCTGTCATTCCATTCTCGAATAGTGTGCGGGAAGAAAGAACATCTGAATCTCTTTGTTCAAGCTCTGATTTTTCGTATTTTATTCTGATTATTGTTTCTACCTATATAGGTAGCAGGCAACAATATATTCTCACATTCGGAGGAGAATGTTGGTGATTGGAGTTTTGTACGTAGACAATGCTGCAGCGATAAACGCTGTTGTTGTAATGATTCCCGTCACAGATCCTGTATCATTTCTGTGATGCTGTCTACCCTGTATCGTGACAATACAAAATGGGGTGTCCTTCTTTGGACTCTTTCGATGTACTCCATCAAACCCACCTGATACGGATCCCACACTGGGCAGCAATAATCCAAAAATGGATGGACAAGCATAGTGTATAAAATATCTTTAGTACTTCTGTTGCATCTTTTAAGGGTTCTGCCAATAAAACGCAGTCTCTGGTTCGCCTTTTCCACAACATTATGTACATGTTCTTCCCAGTCCAAGTCTCAGCGCAATCAAATAGAAATCTAATGGGTGTTCAGTGTGGACCAGAAGACTTTTTTTGTTCAGTGATTTCAGTTCCTTCACTAATTTGATGATATCTACTTCTACATTACTCATTCTGACCTCCGTTCGTAATTTGGAATCGCCACACAAGGCACTACTCCAGTTGCTCATTGGCAACAAGTACTAGTTTTGACAGCAAACTAAGTGGACCTGGAGACTCCAATGAGGAAAGGTCCCTCCTACCCCTGGCCACTCACCCATGGCTCCAAGCTTTCTCCCCTGTCTGAGGCCTTCCATCTGAAGGTTAATAAACAGAATATTTGGTAGTGTAAGGGAAGGTAACTCATTTAAAAGTCTTGATGTTTAGACAATTTAATTTCTGATAATGTTTTTAATTTGGTTAACCACATCATACTTCATCCTTTGGTGGTTGTTCTTCAGTTTGAAGAGTGTTCGAAAATGTCTCTTCATGCCAGCCCATCCAATGAAAGTTCCTTCATCTCTACATAAATACTACAATCTTCTTCTATTTAAGCCTCTGTACGTCCTGAATACTTAAAGATTCTTTTATGTCTCAAGGCCTGGTCTGTGAGCTGATCTTCCCACCTTTCCCCTGTGAGGTTCAGCTGAGTCATTTTTATCAGTAGTCATTCATTCTACCCATAAGTAGGCAGAGTGAGTGACAGCCAACCGTGGTTGCAAAAGTTCAAATGTACTTACAGAAGGGCATTAACTACATACCAACAGAATCATAACCAAAATTAGTATCCTTTTTCCTTAAAATATGAAGTGAAGCAGGTGATATTCCAATGTAATTTATTTTAATCCACAATTAACAAAGTATTATGTAAATAAATCAGTGAACCAATTTCTTTAGAAAGTGTTTTCATTTTTAAAGTGCTTTTTTTTATTATTATTTAGAGTATGTCCAGAATTCATACAATGTATGTATCAATCATCAGATGGAATTTTGCTGAAAGTTAACATTTTCCAAAATCTGCTTTTATAACTGACGTAGAGGAGTGTTCGATAGAAATGCACAATCAGCTTTGACAAGTGACAACCAATTGTGACTAAGTCTTTTCTGCTGATCTCAAAGTAAATAGTTAATACTGTTGATCCTGTGTGGTTGACATATTCTTGAATGTACCCTTGGCTACTCAGTAAATTCATTATCCTCGTAAAGTGAACATTTCATAACAAAACATTTGTGTTAATTTCACACTGCCTTTACATCACTGGTAAAATCTGATGGCTCATGATTAACACTCCTTCAGACCATTTAAATCTACCTGTCTGTCACATACATATTTCTGTGGTGAGTAGCAATCTGTTCTAATCCCAGATTTCTTTGAGAGTATCTGTCAGAGATATGACTCAAAAATTTTTCATTAATATTTTCATCCATCTGAGACTGTTTACAGACATATTTATGAAATGATTATAATTAAAAAATGTTCAGTCTCTGTTGCAATATATATTACAACAGAGACTGAACATTTTTTAATTATTCAACACTGTTGCTGCTGCTGCCGCCGCCACCACCACCACCACCACCACCACCACCACCATCATGGAATGGAATGAAGAGATTATAAATGAAGAGAATAGAGTTGTATGCATATTGACATAAAAGAAACAAACAAATGTTGCAAAAACACTATGAACTTATGTATGTGGAAGAAGGGGATGGTGGCTTTGAAGTTAAGAATACCTTGCCAGATACTTACTAAAAGAAAGATGGTACCTTTGACATTATTGAATGTATAGGCTCACTTCACCAGTGAATGTAAAGAATTTGTAATCATCACATCAGAGTTTCAGTCCCATCCAGCAATCTCGATTATAGTACATGTGATATCACTAATTCACTTATGGTGGATGTTTGGATGGATCCTTTGGAAAGAACATACCCCATTTTCTTGCCCCCCCTCCCCCCCCCCCAACTGCAATTTTGTTCTACATGACCTCCTAATTTGTTCCCGATGATCTTGTCTTTACCAACCATTGACTCTTTACATCCCCTCTTGTCCTTCAGATTCTTACAAGGCCCTAGGATCAAAGTAGATAGTATGTAGCAAGTTATTCTTCTGCCCCCTGTTTTCTTGTGCAGTGACACTTATCCAGAATGTTTAATGGAGAGGATAGTTATTAATGTATTAAAGCTCATTAGTCGAAAGTGGAATAGGGATAAAAGTTCAGGGTGAAGATATAAAACATTGCATTTTGCTGATGACATTGTAATTCTGTCAGAGACTGCAAAGGACCTGGAAGAGCAGTTGAATGGAATGGACAGTGTGTTGAAGAAAGTGTATAAAATGAACATTTATAAGAGCAAAACAAAAGTAATGGAATGCAGTCTTGGAAAATCAGGCGATGCCGAAGGAATTAGATTAGATAACGAAACAATGAAGGTGGTAGATGAGTTTTGTTACTTGGGTACTAAAATAACAAATGGTGGTCACAGTACAAAGAATATAAAATGCAGAATGGCAATGGGAAGAAAAGCATTTTTGAAAAAGAGAAATTTGATAACATTGAGTATTAATTTAAGTGTAAGGAAGTGTTTTCTGAAGGCATTTGTGTGGAGTGTGGCCTTGTACAGGAGAGAAACATGGACGATAAACAGTGCGGACAGGAAGAGGATTGAGGCTTTTGAAATATGGTGCTACAGAAGAATGCTGAAGATTAGGTGGGTAGATCGCATAACTAATGAAGAGGTACTGAACAGAATTGATGGAAAAAAAGGAATTTTTGGCATACCTTGACTACAAGAAAGGTTCGCTTGGTAGGACACATTCTTCGAATTCGAGAAATCATAAATTTAACATTGGAGGGAAGTGTGTGGGTAAAAATCACAGAGGGAGACCAAGAGACACATAGAGTAAGCAGATTCAAATGGATGTAGGTTCCCGTTCTTATGAGGAGATAAAAAGGATTGTTCAGGATAGAGTAGGGTGGTTAGCTGCATCAAACCAGTCTCCGGACTGAAGACTGTGACAACATAGTCAAAACATAAAGTAGATAAAAAAAAAGTAATGCACACATGGACGAGTTACAGTTGGTTCACAGTTTCAGGATACATTACTTGATTATTAAAACAGGACAGATTATTCAGTCAGTCACATTTGTTTCCTCTCAAATCTCCCCATTACCATCCAGCTTTGCAAGAATGGCTGCAAAATTCTGAAAGCTTAGATTTAAGGTTTGTTTTAACTCTGTTAGATATCATAATGGTTCTGTACTTTTTAGGTAATTATCCTTGGTCTGACTAGAACAAGAAGAGTAGGGAAGTTACCAGTGGTGTGTGTTTTAGTCAGTGACTTAGTTAAATACATTTGTTCCTGTTGCATATTATAGTAACTGACAAGATGAAAACTTACTGACATTGTTGCAAATAGTGTGAGAGATACAGTATTACTTACTTGCATCCTTGTTTTGACAACATCAATAGGTGTGTTCCCAAAGACAGAGGCAGCACCAGCAACTGCCCCAAATAGACCTACAATTAGTTTTGGAACAGGCTGTTTGGGATCACCCTTTCGATACCAGTCTTTTAAAGTCTCCATAACAAAGAATCGAATAGCTTGATTACTGCCTTGTTTCATGATTGTTGCTGTTACACCCTGATAAACTCCTCGAAAACCTGAAATAGTAAGGAGGAGCTTAGAGTGGTGTATTGTAATAGTTATTACAGTTGAAAAGAGAAATGGCTGCAGTTCAAATTTGGATTGACATCTTCGTACAGTGAAATGAAAGTGTACCTATCCATTGTACAATATGTAATGTAAAAACCTAAAAGAAATGTATTATTTATCTACTACAGCAATACTGAAGTCATGACAACTGGGATATTTATTGATTTTAGAATCCCATTATCCTGATACATAGCTTGTAATTAGTATTTATTGTTTGGACATTTCCTCATTAATGGTGTGCTTTCGGGTGTTCTGCCGGGTTGTCTCATTTCAATGGAAAATTCAGAAGTTCACTTTTAATCAGTTGTGTTGAGAAAACATGAGAGATCACATTTTTTTTATTGTCTATCAAGGAAATGTCTATTGCAACTGATGTGTGTTTGAATGGCGAAACACAGAATGTATGTGTCAAATATTGCAGTAAAAGTAAAGAAGGAAATTGTGCCCATTTAGATGTAGTGGTTCATCTGGAACTGGGCTATAGATGGAATTTAATCCTCTTACCCACCTACTGATTTTTAGTTTCCACATTTTTGGTCCACACACACACACACACACACACACACACACACACACACACACAACTGGCTTAAAATGTTCAAATGTTTGTAGAGCTTATGGGACTTAACTACAGGGTCATCAGTCCCTAAACTTACAAACTACTTATGAACTAACTAATACTAAGGATGACACAAATATCCATGCCCGATGGGGGATTCGAACCCCCAACCATAGTGGCCGTGCACCGTGACTGGAGCGCCTCAGTCCCCTCAGCCACCGCAGCCGGCCTGGCTTAAAAGTTTTTGCTTCAGGCAGAACTTCTAAGGAACATACCTGACATATTATAGCCTAATTGACAGACAAGGGTTAAAAATTAAGTGGAAGAAGTAAGCTTTTTACAGATAAATGAAATAGTTGTGCCTGATTTTGACAAACATAATTTTCGTTGTAACTGAATACATTACTTGCTGAAATTATTGGACAAAACAGATTTAAAGGGAAATGTATAGAAAATAACTTGTGCATGCTTGCTGAGTTATACTGTAGCCAGCCACAAATAGTTCTGAGAAGCATTATTTTACGTTATTGCCATGACTAGTTTTGGTATGTTATATCCATCTCCAGATCTCTATACTTCATTTTTATATTCAATTACATGATTGTCACCAGCATATAACCTGCAGTAAAATCTTCTTGCTATACAGGCTGCATCACATACGGCATACTTAAAACCTGTTCTTGTACTGACTGGTTAGAAACCTTATGCAATATAAAAACAAATACAGTCATATTAAGATAGGCACCGTGATTCAAAACCAGTCATGACTATAAAATAATTGTTCTGAAACATATAATTGTTATTGGTTGTTAATGGAATAACATCCATGATGACTAACAAAACCAGCACGGATAAAATAACATTCTTATAAGTATCTTGTACAAAACCAGCAGTAAATATATTTCCACACACAGTTGCAGTTATGATATGAGACTGCAATAAGATTAACTTCAACAAAATATTTTACTATATAAAAGGAAGCCCAGAGCAAAAAAGTAATTACAATCTATTTACTGATATAAAGCAATGTATGTAATGCCGTGTCAAGGTTGTACCTTGTTCTCTCACTATTATTCTCACTCCATGAACAAAGCCTCGGAATTTTGGGTTGGCGGAGCGTTGATCATTGATAAATTTGACCTTAACAGTTTCCATAGGTGTTACGGCAAAAATTGCCTCACTTACACCAGCTCCAAGCCCACAGAGAAGTCTCCGACTTGGCGCAAGGTTTCCATCTGCATCAACCATGCGCTTCTTGATACTTTCAAATGTTCCAAACCTATATTCAATGGAAAAATCCTGGTAATTAGTTGCTGTACAAAATCCACAACTACAGTCAATGGTTAAATTTTGCTTACAGCAGTGCGGTGTAGTTTGCTAATGTTGGCAACAAAATGTTTGCTTCATGAGGATACAGTAATTTATTTACTCACCAGACAATGGTACATACAAGGGCCTGTAAACCATAGAGCAGTAACAGCTTCAGTAATTCATGGTTAACAAAAAAAGGTTAGGCCTGTCCCCATCATTCTATGTGATTGGATTTTCAAAGAGCCAACATCAATACAATACACCGCCGATACAGTAAGTAAATGTTGGTTGCATTAAATAATATGCAATGCAAAACTGCAGCCAACTGAAGTTATTACTATTAATTTCTATATTTATCTGTGAATGAAATACTAAGATAATAGGAAGAAAGCTTTATAGAATGCCTACTTCTTATAAAAATGCATCACTGTAGGACCTATTATTTACTGGAGTCTAGATGAATTACGAATTTTAATATAATACATAATTTTCAGAGTAGTTTTTGGTACTACAGGTTTTGATCTGTCAGCTGTAAAATGTTAAATACTAATAAAATGCATGGGAAAAAACATCCCAAATTAACTGCGATAGGGTGAAGTCAGGGTAAGCGTAACTACGTTTTGGCATAGTTCAACTTTGACACCAAATTGCCAATTTGTTATAGAAGATATGATTTTGAAATTTCTCATGTTTAAAGTTTGACTTATTGAGTTTTAAATAATATACATTTTTTTTTTTTTTTTTTAAATATATCTGGTCAAATAACTGTTTCAAAATTTTGTGCTGTGGGGTTACATTTGCCCCATAGTTCGGGGCAAGTGTAACCCCGCATTGTTGTACCCATACAGGTCAGGTAAGTGTCCTGATTACCCAATTTTTACTGAATTCGAGGATTTGTAAATTACTAAAATATCTTAAATTTTACTCTAGATATGAACTTTTTTGCACATACCTCTTGTGTATTGTGAAATACACAGAAAATGTTAGCAAAACTAAAAAATAAGTGTTAGCCTAAACCGTAAAACAGAATGCTTCATAGATGATTTATTGTAATTATTTAAATTCTACAAAAGTAATATTTTTTCATTACTAGGCAATTTAACAAAAATAAATAAATAAATACCTAATATCAAGAGAAAAGAAAAATTCACTTTATAAGTTCAGTCACTTTCTATTATTTTACATGATAATTGCTCTAAAGTTGTTGGCAATTTGTATTTAATGCTAAACTAATTCAACTTATTATATTCACACTTAGGTCCTAACTATTATTTAGTCACTGAGCAGTCTTGCGGCTTGGACAGCACTGAAATGACATCAAAGGATGGAACTTCCATCTCATTTCTTCTATCAGGCTAGTAGAATGTGGTGCCATGTTTTGTCTTATTTTTGGACCTGAGGAAAATCACTTCTGGATCTCCTAAATCATTTTACATCCCCCCCCCCCTGCTTACACTTGCCCAGCCCAATTGGTTACACTTGCCGCACATGGGGAAAAAGTTGGGGTAAGTGTAACCATGCCTGGCACATCAAGAGCTTTAACAGCAGAGTAAAACTAATCTCATATATGAAATTAGCATGCAAAAGTTGGTTTGTAACTAAAAAATGGTGTAATTATCTCTAATACTGCAAAAATGACAGACCACCAAATTCTGAGCATGTCACTCACAGAGTGGAAATGTAGATGTCAATTCAAGTCGAAAAATTAATTACCAATTTATGTCAGATTTGACAATTCTTGCTTAACTATAGTGAAGAAAGGAGTAAATTAACATATGTGACAGGTCAGAGGTAAAAATACAGCTTCTTTAAGGCACCATAAGCCATGGTTACATTAACCCCAAGGTTACACTTGTCCCACTTCATGCTAAAGGAGTCTTTATCATGAAACTGCTTCTAAAAATTTGATAATAGTTAAACTGGGTAAATTCAACATCGGGATACCACTTGTCTTCTATTACGAATGTGACATTACTTTTTACAGTACAAACTGTGCAATTTACATTGACCTGTCCACCTGTTCAAGCCCCATGATTCAATCAAAAAACACTAATCACCTTAAATGTTTATCAATTGTAATAGCAACTTCTTGGCAGAATATGTGCATACTGGTAATGGAAAGTTTTACTTCTTGAATATTAAGTTTTTAGAATGTTGCTTTTCCATTTTTTAAAATTTTTTTTTATTTATTATGTCGCCGCCATTGATGTCATGGGTCAAAGCCGACTGGTAGTATCCCTGTCTTCAGTTATGTCATTAGTGTGGTCATTTCTTTTAGTGCAACAGATAGTCAGTATTTTATTATTATTATTATTTTATTATTATTATTATTGTTAAGGTACTGGTAATGACCAATGATTTGCCCAGGACATAAGGATGAAATCAACAATGTCAAGATTTTGATCCTATGAATGTTGCTGTGTGTTATCACTGTTTTGTGTGTGTTGAATAATACTTGAAACAACATCTTTAATATTTTAAGCTGCATTGGCAACATTACCCTTTTATTATTAAATTACTAAGGGTGAAAAATTATAAAATTACAACACAGCACTGTGTGAAATAGATTACTGTTATGAATTTCTCCACTTATAATTTATCCAGGAAATAAGTTGCGAGTAACATACTAGAGTTAAAATGTGTTCAGATGTAACAGGATTTAGAGTTTCACTTAGTGGGAGACATGTTATGGAAACACACTGACCAAGGAATAACAAATGTTAAATGACATCTCAAGGTATACAAATGAAAGAAGTCCAAAAAAACGAAAGGAAAAAACTAACTAAAGGTAGGCCTAGAAAATTCTGGATGAAAGGGCACCTGAAAATAACAAAAATGTCCGGTACACTTTGCTAGGAGCGGAATTACAGGCGAAAACTTCACCCCCAGGATAAAAGTTCCAAATATCTTATAGTTAATAATCTATAAGCACTTACTGTTACACAGTGATAAAAAAAAGAGTCAATAGTAGTAATAACAGTACGATTACAAAAGTGTCACTGTGTCGACAAACATTGGAGTGTCAATTTATAGCAAAATCGTTATCTTTAGAAGAAATGAAAACCATTACACTACTACTGACCAGCAATTCTACTGATAATTGCATGACAATCTTGATCTCTCTAATACTTCACAATATATATTGCTCACCGTACAGCAGATTTTGGTATGGAACCATAAAGAAGCACACTGAGGCCTCGGTAAAGTCCAAAAAAACCATGATTTCTCACAGTCTTTTTAACACAGTCAAATATTCCGGAATACTGTTTTGTAGCACCTTTCTCATCTAGCTGTAACTGAGTTTTTACGTATTCAGTCGGGAAAGTAATACAGATTTCAATGCCACCAGTAATTCCACCTGTGGAAACAAATTAAGAAAAACATCAAGAAAAAATATCAACTAGCTAGAGGAATAATGCGAAATGTGCAGTATACGCGTAAATTTAGAAAGAGGTCCCCGCCCCCTATTTGTTGTCTGAAGTGTTTGTAAAATACACTGAAAGATATTCATTCACAACACTGACACGGAAGTGGGCGTTCCAAATATCGTGCAGTAAATAGCTGCTAACCTGCAATGATTCCTTTCAAGCCCATACTCCCCGCAGCAGCTGCGGCAGCCGCACCATTATTTTCCATCCATGGTCGGAGAAAAGGGTTCCGTGATTTCATTCTTGATTTATCCATGAGTAAGGTCGATGATGAGATCAGATAGTCGAAGAACACGTATGTATTCACTCACGATTGTTTCATTTCGTATATTTGATAAAAATCAGCTTCACAACGGTGTAAACACACGCATGTCGAGACTACTACTCTCGATCTCACGGACACCTGCTTCTGACAGCGCACCTTCGACGAACTGTGTACTCACATTCACTTTTAACCCTACAATGTGCGGCTACAGCGCTACCAACATCGCGAACACTCAAATCCACGATAAAGATTTGGATTCTTACTAGAAGCAACTGGTGCTTTAAAACTCATTAAACATTTTAATGGAGTTTCAGCGTTAGTCAACGTAAGGTCTTAATAATGTTTGGCAAGTGCCGCACCTATGCAAATATCCATCAGTGTGTGCGTTTAAGTTGGCAATCGTGCGTCGCGCGAGGATCGTACGATGTCTAACGGCGGGCAATTCAACGCCGTTGTTCATTGATCCCAAGATATTTTTAAAGCCGAATACAATTAAAGTAAATCAGCTGCACATCGAATCACCAGGCAATACGTTTAAGAAATGCAGTTTGTTCCGTAAGTTATGGTGGCTGAAGTACTGTTTGCAATCTGGCCATTCATATATCGGATTATGCAAGTAGAGACGCACAGCTGTCACTTTCCTTAATTATTTGCGGAAGGAGGGAGGAATAATCATGTCATATTGCTGGTATTTGATATAATGACAGTCACAAATTGTTGGCGGGAAATCTTCAGAACCGTGGTTGCGTAAATTTCTCAAATAAGAGTACGAAGGAATACCGAACTCATGAGTATCGTGAAAAATAACGTTAGGGGCGGTCTTTTATAAATGACTGTTACATAATCGCAGAACAACTTGATCATTAATACATTTTATTGGATGAAATATGTACGTGAACCAGTACAATTAAAAATAAAGTACACGTATTATGAAACAGGCCACTTTTACGTCATTAATTTATAAAAGTCCAATTATTGCATTTCCTACAGTACTTTTATTGAAAACTTCGCTGCTTCCAAACTTTTGTACATTGTTAATTGGGTAAAAAAAGCCCCATATTTAAACGCTAGTGCTGCGTACCTCAATTTGAACATTTTTGTTTGACAATACTACTCGCGCACTATCAGTTTTCCAAAATTTATTTGATATATACAGTTTAACGTTGAATACATTATCTGTCCACAATAATTGAAACATGTTTATCTACTTTCATGCCGCGCGAGATTAGCCGAGCGGTGTAAGGCGCTGCGGTCATGGACTATGCGGCTTGTCCCGCGGAGGTTCGAGTCCTCCCTCGGACATGGGTGTCTGTGTTTGTCGTTAGAATAATTTAGGTTGAATAGTGTCTAAGCTTTGAAGTCCTGTAAGATTTAATACACACTTGAACATTTTCGTAAATTCACAAGGCTTATTAAAATTAGCTAGATTTCTTCAGTCGGGTTTGACGTCATGTTTCAGGTAGCGCCCAGCAACTGTTTTGTACAAATCTGTAGAGAATGTCACTAATCAGTCGCAATTTTTGTTTTTATTTTCCAGGTATACATAGATTTCGGGCACAGTGTGGCTATTCTCACTGCTTTGAGTTATGTTTACATCTATATCGTCGTGCTGAACGTAACTGCCAACATGACGCTTTAGATGTAAACAGATATTAAAAGTTTTGAGACTAGCCACTCAGTGGCCGAAATATAGGTATATTTGAATAGTAAAATCAAATATTACGATTGATTACTGACATTTCCTACAGATTTGTATAAATAAAATTCAACAAACATTTTGAAAAAAAAAACAAAAAAAAAAACAAAAAACAAAAAAAAACAAAAAAACAAACAAACAAAAAAACTGGGGGGGGGGGCGGCAATTTAGCAGCTCGCACGGGGCGGCACTTGGGCTTGCGCCGGCCCTGAGCTGGTGGGAATAAAATATTAAATGAATGAAACCCACGACACACTACTGGAGCTGGTAGTTCTTTCACTATATTACTGTGATTAACAATGCTGGTGTTCTCAACATTAGGGAATACAAAATGGTCCTTTTCTTCCTTAAGAATTTCACAGTTAAATCTTGTTCTGAGTTTTTTAAAACTTCTCTTGCATAGTAAACATGAGATCTGCCACTGATGTCAAATTTTACCAAGATCCAACAACCTTGAGAATAAGAAAGTGGTACTTTTTCTAGATGGAAAGAAGGATGAGAAATCCTCTTCTTCAGATGACAAATCAAATATGCTACCTCCAGAGCTACTGCCAAGCTCGGGAATTTCTTCAGCAAAAGAAGTGGAAGATGAAAACTCCTTTGTCCATTTAGTGGCTTCTTTCTTTGGGAGAAACGCCTTTTTCTTGTTTCTTTTTTTTCTCCTTCAATTATTTGTTTTTCTGGTGTATCAGTGACAATAATACACCTTCCAGCTGCCCCAAGGTGCAACCAGAGAAGTGTCCCAAGGTAAAACCAAATACACAATAACAGAAAACAATATCCTAACCTATGTAGATCAACACATTTATATCTTTATAACTTATGGTACCAATAGCTTACTTAAACAACGCCCTACAAAACTGTATTTATGAAATATCAATAATGATGCTTAACTTTATACCGCCAGAAGGGGTGAAGTCGATCACAAAATTTAGTTTTTCTGTTGTTTTCGAGAGAACCTATGGAAGTATTCGTTTCAAAAATATCCTTAGGATTTCGACGTTATATCTAATGTTGAATATAGAAATAGCCTATTGTGGTTTTGAAATTCTTTTAATTTAAACGTTGATTGATTTCACCCCACCCAGTGGGATGAAGCCGATCACTCATTTTTTGAAGA
The DNA here is from genome assembly GCA_026315105.1 of Locusta migratoria. Lineage (NCBI taxonomy): Eukaryota > Metazoa > Arthropoda > Insecta > Orthoptera > Acrididae > Locusta > Locusta migratoria. The sequence continues at coordinate 165,522,238 of CM048751.1, read as the reverse complement.
CCTATGACGGCTTCAACCAGACAATGGGGTGAAACCGATCGTCTTTTACATTGAAATATCTCCCAAGGTATGGTAGGCTATGTGTATATGAAGTTTTAAAATAGTAGGTCTTTCTCAGGGACCAAATATCTATTAAAATTAACAAATAGACTATTTGATGGTTAGAACATTGTATTTTTCTTTTCCTTAAAAAAATAACCGATACACATAAAATTATCTTGCATCATAAAGAATTTTCACTCAATGTTTGAAATGTCAAAATCTGGGAAATTGTAGCGTCCATGACCAATGCCCTTAGGCTTCATTTTTGTTACAATTTGTGTGAAGGGAGTCTTTTGTACACCAGGAACATCTGGAAATACACTTGATCAATCCACGAACTAAACATTCTTTGTCCATTGAACTAAGAACAGGCTGCCCACCATATTTATATCTACGTTTGCCCTTCACCCACTCATTTCACGTTGTATAGAGCACACTGTAACACTCCGATGCTTTACGAATACTCATCTTCCCTTTCTTCACATCCTGAACGGCATTTTCCAGATTTACTGGATTGTAGTTCCTTTTTCCCTCTCTTCCCACCTTCTTCACGTGTGTTAGCGGCATGATCGACTTCACCCCCCAAAATACAATTCAATTTATAGATATATGGACTACTCGTCCATACAACAAACATCTGTTTTTGCAAATACATAAATAAAATGACAATGAGTTCACTTACCGACTAACAGTCAGAAAACAGCAGAATTATATTACTATAAGGTCGTATTGTGACAGGTTTAATCTTGCTTCATTCACAGGCCATCAAAATGCATTTGTGACAGGTTTAATCTTGCTTCATTCACAGGCCATCAAAATGCATTTGTGACAGGTTTAATCTTGCTTCATTCACAGGCCATCAAAATGCATTTGTTTATATCCCACAATCCCGCTGAACGGATATTCAGAGAGAAAATTGTACAGGTAAACACTACTCTGCAACTTATTTATTGGCTTCCAACAAGTATGTGTAGCGTGAAGTTCCCGGATGTACCGCCAAGTGAAAGTAGTGTAAATTATAATGCTGTATTGCCGGTCGACTTCCCCCCATTTGATCGACTTCACCCCTTCTGACGGTATCTTCTAAGGATAGTGGCTAAATTTTACCTTCAAACACGAAAACTTGTAAAACTCACCCTCAGATCTGAAATACCATCCAAATACAACATGGCCTCCTATTCCCTCTGAAAATAGGCGTGACAACTTTACTTCGTAGTTCTTAAAGTTTCCACTGCCTTGATTAAAAAGTGTCCCAAGGTACAACCCTTTCCCCTACTTTCTACATTAGGGAACGTACGTAATGCGATAAAAATAAGCAACAACTTAAAAATAGCTCCCAATTGTCTGTCTTAGGTTTACTAAGATTCGTGACAAGGTACAAAACGGTACATTTCAGGACAGTTTGTTTACAATTATCTTGTAACCTACAGATCTTTTACTGAATAATTTCATTTCCTTTTAAAAATAAAAAATTAATAGGGAACACCGTAAGATCTACCCTTTGGCAGAAAGACGTCACTTTTCTACACAGGTACGTTAAGGATTCTTCACTACAATTCCAGTAAAATCGGTGAGGATGACCGTAGGAAACGTATATGGAATGCAATAAATACCAAGTCATCTACCACAGCTGTAGCTGAAGGAAAAACGTCGCACACGTGGCAATAAAACGGCGAAAGCAATGAAACTGTTTCCCAACGAAGAAGAAATCAATACTACAATGGTTGCCATGAGCTAAAACACAAACATAAGAAAGACGAATGAGGTGTAAAAATGTGCTAATCATTGGAATCCACACCGTATTGATACGTCAAACAACTACATCTCATAGTAAGAACATAACAAATAATCCCGCACATGCAGGGTCGGCTCTGTCTTAATTCAGATTTGGCATCTTTATATTTATGGGGTGGCCGGAAGGCCTTCCTATCCCCACCCCACAATTTGTAATTTTTGTACCCAAAATCATGGTTTTCTAGGTTTTCTCAGAAACCGTTAATGACTACACTAGACCACGCGTAATGTATAGAAACAATTTGCACAATTTGACAGGGCAGCAGGAAGCGTATAATGTTTAAATTTTGATCACGTACTGTAGGATGATCACCAGTCCGACGGCTATCCGATTCATTTCAACCTTTTTATCTGTGATCAATGGAACCTGATATATTGGCGTTTTCTACCATATTAATACGTTGTATGGCACTCGTCAGGCAGAATTTGAAGTGGAGAGAGATTGATAATATTGGGATTTAAATAGTCTCCCGTTCGGATTTCCTGCCGGGGACTACTCAGGAGGACGTCATCAGGAAAGACAACACTGGCGTACTACGGATCGGAGCGTGGTATGTTAGCTCCCTTAATGGGGTAGGGAGGTTAGAAAATTTGAAAAGAGAAATAGATACGTTGGATGTAGTAGGGATTAGTGAAGTTCATGGAAAGATGAATAGGATTTTTGGTCAGGCGGGTACAATATTATGAATACAAAATCAGTTCGGGATATTACAGGACTAGGTCTAATAAGATAATAGGAATGCGGGTGAAGTACTACGAGCAGTGCAGTGATTCCATTATCGTAATCAACACAGATACGAAGCCAAAACCGACCACAGTAGTACAAATTTCTATACCCACTAGCTCTGCCGATGACGAGAAGATCGAAGAAATATATGAGGAAATAAAAGAAATTATTCAGACAGTTAAGGGAAAGGAAAACGTAACTATGATGGGGGACTGGAATTCGGTAGGGGGAAGAGAAATAGAAGGGAAAAAATCGCACTGAGATGTTTTACGGCCTACTTTAGATTTGTAGTTTCATAAGTTTTTGCAAACATTTTGGACCAAAATAATAATATAAAAAACAAAAATTAATTAATAAGAGTGTCTGAAACCCTTTTAGGAAAAAAAATTAGGGAGCAGCGGGTTTCGAACCATTGACATTGAGCCTCAGAGTCCAACGCATTGCCCACTACGCTACAGCTGACAATTACGAGTTGAGTTCTCTAATCTTATACTATTGATAGTCGTTGTTAACTGATGCTAATACGGCATTTGTAGACACTAGATTATCATTTATCGTACGAAGGACGACATGTTTTTGTTAATTCTTCAGTGCCCTATTGCCCTATTGCTTTGAAATGAGAACGTGTAAGTTACAATAAGAAAATCATCAAATACGTAACGCAAGGTGGCGTATGCCACAAAGAGTTCTGGGCGAGGAATGTCACGTGACATCTGCGAACGGCTGGTTTTCGTTAATTCAATGAAAGGTGTCAAAACTCCGTTATATTTGCATATATCTCTCAAACAATACGAGATATGAAAAAAAAAAAAAACCATATGGGAACAAAGTTGTAGAGAATTTTCTCCTCTACAAATTCGTTTATTTAATTTTCGCGTCAGATGAACGGTTCATTTGCAATTAAATTTACATTACAAACGGATTTTTTGGTATTACTAACGTATTTCTTGTCCGAAATATTTCAAAATGCGAAGTTCTGGTCTCTGGTAGCCAACAATTAGATGTAAAATTTGGTGTCGATCGGTTGAACGGTTCGACCTAAAAAGTGGGAACACGTTACATACAGCCAGACAGACATCGTCAAATCGCCGTTATTTTTGCAAATATCTCTGCAACGATGCAAGATATGAAAAAAAAAAACATAATAGAGCGAAGTTGTAGGGAATTTTCCCCTCTATCAATTAGGTTATTCAATTTTCGTGTCAAATGCATGGTTAAGCCGTTATTTTCATTTAATTTTCGAGCTGTCAAAAGACGATCGCAAAGGCCCACTTTTAGTTTTACTACCGTAACCTAAAGAGGGCCAATAGTAGGTGAATATGGACTGGAGAAAAAGGATGAAAGAGGAAGCCGCCTGGTGCAACTCTGTACGGAACATAATGTAATCATAACAAACATTTGAACAAGAATAATGAAAAAAAGGTTGTATACGTGGAAGAGACCAGGAGACGACAGAAGGTACCACATAGATTCTATAATGGCGAGACAGAGATTTAGGAACCACGTTTTAAACTGTAAGACATATCCAGGAGCAGATATAGACTCTGACCATATCTTAATGGTTATGAATTGTAGACTAAAATTGAAGAAACTGCAGAAATATAGGACTGCAAGGACAAGGGATCTGAACAAATTGAAGGAACCTGAAGTTCTTGAGAATTTCAGAGGGACATTTAGGCAACAATTGATAGACGTGGGGAATGGGGGATAAAACAGTAGAAAGGGAATGGGTAGCTTTAAGAGAAGAAATAGTGAAGGCAGCAGAGGACCAAATAGGTAGAAAAGCAAGACTTTCAAAAAAATCCTTGGAGATTACAGGAAACACTAAATGTAATTGATGAAAGGAGGAGATATAAAAATGCAGTTAATGAAGCAGGTAAAATTTGAAGAAGCATTTAGAGTTCAGGCTGAAGAAATGAAAAAATTGCGTTTTGCTGCTGACATTGTAACTCTGTCAGAGACAGCAAAGGAGCAGCAATGGACGGTGCACTGAAAGGAGCGTATAAGATGAACATTAATTAGAGCAAAACGATGGTAATGTAATCAGGCGATGCTGAAGAAATTAGGTAGCGAAACAATAAAGGTGGTAAATGAGTTTTCCGCGCAGGAGTAGCCGAGCGGTCTGGAGCGCCACGTTGCGGATCGCGCGGCCTCCCACGTCGGAGTTTCGAATCCTCCCTCAGGCATGGATGTTTGTGTTGTCTTTAGTATAAGTTAAATCATAAGAAGTTTGTAAGTTTAGGGGCTGATGACCCCTCAATTAAGTCCCAAAAGCTTTCCAAACATTTGGTAGAAGAGTTTTGTTACTTGGGTAGTAAAATAACATATGATGGTCGCAGTACAGAGGATATGAAATTCAGAATGGCAATGGGAAGAAAAACGTTTGTGAAGAAGAGAAATTTACTAACATCGTATATTAATTTAAGTGTTAGGAAGTCTTTTCTGAAGACATTTGTATGGGGTGTTGCCTTGCACGATAATGAAACTTTGACGATTAATAGTTTCGACAGAAAGAGACTAGAGGCTTTTGAAACGGGGTGCTACAGAAGAATTCTGAAGATTTGGTGGGTAGATTGCGTAACTAATGAAGAGGTAATGAACAGAATTGGGGAGAAAAGGAATTTTTGGCATACCTTGACTAAAAGAAGGGATCAATTGTTAGGGCACATTCTTAGACATAAATGAATCATAAATTAAGCATTGTAGGGAAGTGTGTGTGTGTGGAAAAATCTCAGAGGGAGATCAAGCGACTCATATAGTAAGCAGATTCAGATGCATGTGGATTGCCATTCTTCTGAGGAAGATGTTTGTTCAGGATAGAGTAAGGTGGAGAGCTCCATCTAACCAGCCTCCGGGCTGAATACCACAACGACAACATATTATAAAGATTTTTGCTTCTATATGGGCAATCAAACTAACATAGGCTTATTTCAGATATTGTGTAGGCGTCTAGTAGAAAGTCAGCGAAGTTATTTTGAAAGCCGAACCAAAGGCGTCACTCTCCAGCCAGTGTGAGTAGGTACCCCCAATTGAGCGAATATGATATAGCTAGAAAATTATCAAAAGAGGGTCTACAAATAGTCGGCAAAATAACGTAAATCTATATCTACAAATGTGAATGTCTGTTCGGTGTACGTTTATCTCGTCTGAACCACAAGACATAAAGAGCTAAAAATTTGTACAGTTACTAATGTCTATCCGTGGAAGGCTTTAGGCACGGTTTTATGGAGTTCGGATAGCTATATATATATATATATATATATATATATATATATATATATATATATATATATATATATGTGTGTGTGTGTGTGTGTGTGTGTGTGTGTGTGTGTGTGTGTGTGTGAATGTCTGTTCGGTGTACGCTTATCACGTCCGAACGACAAGAGGCAGAGACTTAAATATTTGTACAGTTACTAATTTATACCCGAGGAAGGTTTTAGGCACCGTTTTATAACCATCTGATAGATATTTAGTAATTTGAAGAATATAACGCGAAATGCGAAACAATAATTACTCTTTGAAAATGGTTATATTAGTTTCATTGTTGCTAATCATTGTTGATAATCATAAAAGGGTGGAGTATCGGTGGAGTTATCGGTGTATATTAAATTTTACGTGCGTGCGTGCGTGCGTGCGTGTGTGTGTGTGTGTGTGTGTGTGTGTGTGTGTGTGTTTGTGTGTTAATATTTCGCTCTGCAGCGAAAACTAGAGAACGCAAACGAATGGTCTGTGTGTAATTGTTGTCCGAAGTCTCCCGTTGTACACCATAGCAGTTCCATGCCGATAGCTATAAAGGGGTGGAAGATATGGTGGTTGAAAGTCGTGAAATTATAAAAAAAAATTCGAACTGGTGGCCAGCGATGACGTTTGCGACTCTATAGCTAGGAGGTTACATACAGCGAAACGTGATACCACAGACCATATTTTTGGTTTATGCGTGCTACAATGTCTTCAGCTCTTTCTCTGTAAGGATAATATAAGAATAAATAAATAAAGCAGTAAAAAAGAAATCGATTTGACGTTTCGCGCATTATCTATCATAATCAACCAACACGCGAGCGGAGCCGCGGGTTTAAGCTAGTATTATATAAAACATATGACAGTGTTCTTAAAATTTCTACATTACATGTAAGATTAAAATGTTTGGTCCCTGCTGTCATCAAAACTGCAGGCCCTTCTGACCCAGCTCGCTGTTCTGACCCCATCACTTTACATTTCATCTGTTCAACAATTTCCAAATAATTAGATTTTATGAATTATTTGTATTTCCAAGTTTTCCTCAATCTTCTTCATTTCTGCAAGAACTGGCTTGTTATTTCATTATTTTGGAACCATATTGAAACTTAAAATTTAGCTGTATCTGTATCTGTCGTCCTGGGCGGTGCAATGGTCCTACCCCCCACTCTCATGCCGGCTTTGCCGACCCTATAGCCAGTAAAGCTAGAAACCTACACAAGATGTCGGCTATACACCCAAAAGCATACACGGTACCGTCTAAAAACTTGTTGTAGCCTTCAGTGCGAAGACTCACTGAATGAATTCCCGACTACAGTCTTATCTCATGCAAGTCTCTTAACTTCTGCAAGCTACATTCACTGAAACCTGCTTTTTGTGTTCCCACCGTTGGTTACTTGCACAATTTACTCTCCCACAACCTTGTCCATTATGAAATTAAGTATTATTCCTTTATGCCTCGGAATGTGTCTCCCTCGACTTTACCCATTATGAAATTAAGTATTCTACATCTACATGGGCTACTCCGCAAATCACATTTAAGTGCCTGGCAGAGGGTTCATCAAAGCACCATTATACTATTCATCTCCCATTTAAACGTCTGTAAATCTATCGGATCAAACTGCGTGGTCATCAGTCCGTAGCTTACAAACTACGTAAACCTAGGTAAACTAACCTACGGACAAACACACACATCCATGCCCCAGGGAGGACTCTAACCTCCACGGCGAGCAACCGCGCGCTCCGCAGCGAGGTGCTTTAGATCGCTCGGCTACTCCACCGCGGCTATATCCCATTTCATTGTCGAATAGCGCGCGGGAAGAAAGCACACCTGTATCTCTCTGTTCGAGCTCTGATTTCTCGTATTTTATTGTGATGGTCATTTCTACCTATGTAAGTGGGAATCTGATGCCTCAGAAAGTGCCATATTATTTTATCATTAAATGCGAGCATCCGCAGCAAAATTTCAACATTTTAATGTAGAAGTCCACTCTGGCTGTAATATACTTCTTTTTTGCATAAAGTAGAATGTCCCCGTGTTCGTACTGCATGTAAATCAACAGTTTTATTCCGATCTTGATGAAATTTTGCACACTTGACCTTCGACAAAAAGAGGAATGTCACTGACTACATAAAATTTCGCGTGGTTCATGGCGGAGGGTATTTTGCTTTCAAACTACGACACCAATTTACACTTTTATTCCGACCTTGGAGAAATTTTATACTTTTGACCTTCGAAACTATATATATATATATATATATATATATATATATATATATATATATATATATATATATATATATATAATCACTGTCTAGATAGCATGTTGTACAGTCCAGGGTGGAGAGAATTTTACCTAATGACGTCCATAGCATTCTACCGTTTTGTTCCGATTTTGAAGAAATTTTGCACCCTTACCCATCGAAACAAGAGGAAGATCATTGTCTACACAATGTTTCATACGGTATGCATGGTAGAGTGTACCTTGCAACAGATTTAGACGCCATTTTACTAATTACCGTGAAAGGTGGCTCATATATCTATAAAAAGGATTTTATAAGTCTCCGCAAGCCACCGCGTTACGCAAGACAGAGAAAGCCTTGTAATAAATATCGCTTCACCGATACCCATGAGAGTTGGCAGATTTATGTAACTTGAAAGACAGAGGGAGGCAGGCAAGGGACTAAGAAGAGGAGGAAAATGTTCAAAATGTTTGTAAATCTATCGAACTCAACTACTTGGTCATTAGTCTGTAGCTTACAAACTACTTAAACTAAGGTAAACTAATCTAAGGACAACACAAACGTCCATGACCGAGAGGAGATTCGAACCCCCGACTGCGAACTGCCGCGCGCCCCGCAGCACTGCTAATCCGCCGCGGCGCGGAGGAGGAGATTTACAGAGAAGTAGTACATGAGCGAAAGGAGGGAGGGGGTGGGGGAAGGTCTAATTTAATACCCAGACAACGCCGATTTTTTCAACTAGTTTAATTATTTAAAAAATCATTACCGATTTCGCGTCGTTAATACACTGTCCAAAGCAACTGGGGGATCAGGGGAGATATCAAACACAAATGGCATTTACTTAGAGAAAGGCACCACGGCGCTACCATAATAGTCAAAAACTCGGGCGTCGGCCGCGGTGGCCGAGGGGACTGAGGCGCTCCAGTCACGGTCTGATCGGCCACTACGGTCGGGGGTTCGAATCCCCCCTCGGGCATGGATATTTATGCCGTCCTTAGTATAAGGTAGTTGATAAGTAGTTTGTAAGTTTAGGGACTGATGACCCCGTAGTTAAGTCCCATAAGCTCTACAAACATAAATAAATAAATAAATAAATAAATAAACTCGGGCAGTTTAGTGGCACACCTGCGTGACATGGACAGTATGAGGTTATCAATCAGCCCATCAAGGATATTTGGGCAGCCTTCCATGAGTGCAATACCCAGCTCTGCAACCGTTGTGGGAGGGGCTGGTCTGGCTGCAAGGCGTCTGCCAAGTGCAGCCCCTACAAGTTCCATCGGGCTTAAGTCCGTTGAACAAGCTGACCACTCCGTTAATTCAATTCCCTCAGCCTCAAGCTTGTTGTCCACCAGTGCAGCTCTGTGGAGACGACCGTTATCGTCCACCAGAAGGAGCCCATCTCCAATGCCATCAGCTTAGGGCTCAACAAAAGGTTAAAGGATCTCGTCTTTATACCTCTGTGCAGTCAAAGCGCTATTCTGATCGTCATAGAGGCTCGTACGTCCGCCAGTACTGTCTCCTGACCACGACATTCCTCCACTACCATGATATCGTGATGTTTCCTGCATATAATTAGGATTGCTCCGAGTTCCACTTTCTTTCCAGATGAGGGAACAACGATTGTCCAACTGAAAACAAAACCTTAACTCATCTGTGAACAGAAAACGGCGGCCTCCGTTACGACTCCAATTCTGATGTTCCTCTGCCCAATTTCTGCGGGCTAAACTGTATCGTGGCTTTAATGGGACACAACCCATAGACCTCCGTGCGTAGAGGTCACATTCCCGAACGCGATTTAAGACTGTGTTGATATTGCGCGTCCTGTTGCTGGCCTGGATGGTGCGTTGCAGGTAAGTTGCATTCAGCCTCCTGTGCCAAGGGGCTGTTAACAAGAGATAACGGTCACTTCTTGCTGATTTTACCCGTAGATGACCCTTCTTTCAATTTTGCGTGTTTCCAGGTCCTGGAAATTACACTTTGGGACACTCCAATAGCTGCAGCCTCCTTCCTCTGTGTCTGTCCCGCTTGCATTCTTCCTATGTCACTCTGTGTCTTAGCTTCGGGTAAGTCACGTTTTTGTTGCATTTTTTAAATTCAATGATTAATGGAAAACTTTATGTGCCGTGCGTAGTGTTCATTCTGTTACCAAATTAAATTTTCATTTTGCACTTACAAATTGTTGTCTATTTCAGAAAGACTGAAGCTATTCATAACAATCTATCTTGACCTGTATGTTATGTTGCTAAAACTAAACACAGGCCTGAATCACACACAAATGCGAAAAAAAATTTCACATTACGTGCAGTAATAAAAAATCGTGTCTCTTTTCTGGGACGCCTCGTTATATCGAACTCTCGATATACCGAATTAATTTTGTCTTCCCTAGAGATTCGCTATATAGAAGTTTGACTGTATTGACCGCGGCGGAGCGGCCGACCGCATTGAGGCGCTATGCTACGATGCGCGAGGCCGTTCACCGTCGGAGGTTCGAATCCCCCCTCGGGCGTGGCTGTTTGTGTCGTCTTTAGTATAAGGTAGTTCATAAGTAGTTTGTAAGTTTAAGCTTGACAAACATTTGAACATTGACTGTATTGTCTAATTATATAATAAATGATCTATCTCTCTATGTAAACGCAGCCCCCTGTGGGACGCTGTATTTCCTTACACTTTTCCGATGTTGCGACTTCTTCGTATACTACGGCGCAAGTCGCGAAAAGCCTCACTGTTATTGCGATGTTATCGACGAGGTGATTTATATAAATTGTGAAAAGCAATGGTCCTATTACACTCCCTAGGAGCACGCATGGCCCCACAAGGGTGGGGCTGGGTGGAACCATGGGTCCAGAGCCCGGGGCTGAAGGGGGCTCGAGATCAGCCCTACATGATTCAATTTTTTGGTTACTGAAATTCAAAACAAACTAGAAAAATCATGTTAAATATTTTTCATCCAATGAAACTTTAGAAGATTCTACAGGTAATTGTAGTAGATATTTATGATAAACCGCCTATCTTAAATGATTACTTTCATTGACGCTCGTAGTTATAGCCATTGGTTGGATGTGTGTATTAACTAAGGTGACCAACCGTACCGAATTTTTCGAGACTCAAGATTTTTGTGTCTGTCCCGAATTTTTTCAAAGGTAATTCGGTACACCTACTTAGAAATTTATCTCACCTGTATAGGTCTATTTTATCATTAGTTTTAATTGTGATGGAAATACGGTTTGACAAAAGGTTCGTTAGACGTAAGGTACTTATCACAAACTGTCGAAACCGTTTCAAACTGTTTCCACTGAGCATATACGCACAAACTATACCAGTGAGAAAATCAGTGAATTGGACTGCTAACACTACTTTTCCAGATCAAAGATGGATTGGTATTATTTCTAATTTCAGACTGAATCATGTGCTATTCCTAAATGATCTTAAGATAGTGCAATTTCTCTTCTGCCTTTCCGGAAATAATGCTGTTACTGAAAGGTATTTTCCCCACATGAATAATATACGGACAAGTGACAAAACACAGCTTGCCATAGAAACTGTGAAATCAATATTAGTAACTGGAGTAAATTATTATCAAACTTGTGTAGAATTTTTTCACATGTTGAAAGAAATAGACTTGCTGAAGAAAATTCACTGCACTGTTAAATACAGCTCTGATTGCATTCCTTCATCATGTAAAATACTAATAAAGTGTAAATTAACGTAATTTTTGTAACAACTTAAACTGATATTTTGTAAGTATTACTTTTACTAAAATCTTCTAATATAATGAAAAAATATATATACAAATTACAAAATTTGTGATATGTCCCGAATTTGGATCTAGAAAACAAAGGAATTTCAACTCCCTCAACATAGCGGTGCCGGTGATCAACTTAAAGACATGATGACATTACTTTGAATGAAGAAAAAGTAGTTGCTGAGGCAGTTGGCATTTCATAAGAGGTTATCAATAGGAAACCTGATGCAATTCTTTTTTTGTCTTTCCTGTTTTTAATTTTGAATTTCAATATTTGACAACAATATTTGCGACCTATCAACAATTTTTTTATCTATTTTCATCCGTTGTTGGCTTTCGTTGACCTAGAAAGTAATGACCTGAAAGTTAAAATCAGCAATCCCATCTCAAAGTATCCTTCAGATGTATCATATACTGACAGCTTCTTTGAAATTCTACCCATGTAGGCCGTCTTCAGTAGGCCTGCAGTCTGCCAACCATAAAAGGATCCAATGAAGGTTCTCAACATGTTTATGAGAAAAGGTTCAAGCAATGTTTTTATTTATTTATTTATTTATTTTACTGAGTAGAACAATTAGACATTTTTGTGCGATTCGGGGCCGGATTAAGGCAATCAAAAGCACCGTGGCCGCCGGGAGCCAACGAACTAGAGGGGGGGGGGGGGCGCCATTATCGCCTTCGAAATTTGTCACTATTTAACGAAGAGTCTTGTTTCCTAGTAAAAGGAAAATTCAAAAATAAACATGACAGTTTAATAATACAGTGGTTAATTTAGTTATTACTTTTTTTATTTATTACTTTTATGGTCAACATAAATATTATGAATTAGGTTCTTCTGTTATTTTATTTATTTTTATTTATTTTCGAATTTAGAGTATTAATATCATGCATTCACACTAATCCCGCCATCGAGAGCACCTTTACTGCTGCACCTTCGAGGTTTCTGTTGAATAAAATTTAATATTGTCTCTATTGAAATGCATCTGCGCCTTTAGTTCAACTTATGTTGTAAAGACTCACAAGTTAGAATATACGTCATAATTGGCTAATCCCCCTACCCTCAATTTCAAGTAAAATCACTTTATAAATGAAACTTACCGCATAAACTTTATACTTCTTATACCAAGTTAAAGTGCGTTCTAAAAAAGAACATGATTAAGATATAAACATGCAGTTACAAACTACTGCACACAACAGTAAAAAATGACAGGAGGGGGTAGGGGGGAGGGCCCGAGGACCCATCTCTGAGTCTGGGTCCAGGGCCCGTAATCGAATGTGGGGGCTATGGGGGCACGCCAAAAATTACTTTACGATTGACGACTTCTTTCTGTTGAGAATGACATACCGATTTCTTTTAGCTAGAAACGCCTCTCAATCCAGTCACACAGCTGGTATGATATTCCGTATATGCTTGCATTTTGTTCATCAGGCGATGGCGCGGAACCGTGTAGAACGCCTTGTGTAACTAAACAAACACGGTTTACCGTTTAACATGCTGTTTTTCTTCCGTAAATTCCACTATTCTACTACCGTAGCCCTAATACCAGATACCACCGAAGTGTAACTGGAGACGTTGACAACCAAAAAGTGGGTGTCTGTGACGGTTCTGTGGAGTTTTCTGAGATAAGTAAAGAGACTTCTGTGATAACAAAGCTTGTCGGCAATAGTACCTATTGTTAGTCTGTCGGTTAGTATTAAATAACACAATAGCGTCAGACTAAATACATTGTTATTTCTATACGTCTGTCAGGTTGTAATTTCCGGCGTCGACTCTCGCGCGACACAGAGGGCAACGTATGCAGCGGAGGCCGTATTTATACGGCAGAGCCCACTGTTTACGCGAGAGCTGAACGTATGACGCGCGTCACCTGTTCGTACTCAGAACGATGACGCAACGCGCCAGCCAGCACATTAAGTAATGCTCCTGCGTCTGCCTTTGCGTACCTACTTATCTCTGCACCGCGCTCCGGCAGGCGTGTGGTGTGCCACATGCCGAGTCGACGTATATCACAACCTTATCCTCGCCTTGTGGCAAATAAAGTTATCGCAATAGTATTACGACAGATGATTTTGCAATTACTGTCAACGGTTTAGTTCCGGACTCGGTTTTCTTATTTGTCGTCAAGCAGGTCACTGAAGCGAGATTAAAGTAATTGACGTATTGTTAATTAGAAAGTACAAAAATATAGAGGAGGGAAGGAAGCTACTTTCATTCTAGCTTCTTCCATACTTTTAATCTCAATGTTTCGAAATAGCAATGGTTAATCATTCATTCAGACTATTTTGAATGCCACGTTCACTTTCCCAACCGCACGGATGGCCACGTGGTTTAAGGCGTCACGCCTGCCGGTTCAAGTCTTCTGACAGAAAGGAAGAAGACTTGTTTTCCGGGGCGCTTTCCGAGTCGCGAACCCACTCCGCCACCGCCACCGCCACCGCAGCAGATCGATTTCCACTATCGCGTTTTCCAGTCCAGAGGACACTCCCTCTCTCGTTCGGCTTTCTCTGAAACCGTCGCCGCTATTGTGGTTTCCTCTGTTTTTTACTTCGAAAAGGTTACTGTTTATGCGCACTGTTCAAGAGACTGATTAGATGCACACTCTAAGACAGTGACTTCCAAACTGTTTTATGTCAGGCACCACTTTGATGTCATTGTTGTGAGCAGAGACCTCAAGGTTCGAGAAAAAAGAACTGCGTGAACTGATATTTATAAAAGTGGATTTGTGTGTGCATGTCTTTATGTACGTCTGTACGTTTCCTATGGACTCCAAGACGGTTTGATGAAATTTGGATGAAAGTTTCATGAAATGTTCAGGTTAGCCGAAAGGGTGGTCTTGTGAAGTTTGGTAGCGATCGGATCAAGATATTTATTAACGTATACGTAAAATATTGCGCCTGACTCTTGCAATGACAGTAGCCACCTGTTTGCTTCATGCCATTCTTCTCTTACTGCAATGTATGGTACGGTTCGCTAATAGTTGGGCTGTGGCTGACTTTTCCTCTCCTAGGAAAGCTATTGTCGTTCCAAGGGCAAAACGTAGACTCTTACATATACGTTAAGCTGTTATATTACGAGGCGCGCTTTTTAAAGAACGTTCCGTTTGAACAGAAGTACACAACGAAAGGTTATTTCAAAAAAGTAAATTTGTTTTCAGAAATTATTTTGTCAAGTAGGCTCAACCACAGATATCGTATAAAAACACTAAAATATGACGCGTTTCAAGGGTCAAGCCCTCATCTTCAGATAATTTGTACGAGAATTTTAAAACATGAAACAATAAAATATAAAACGTAATAAAAGAAAACGTGGTTACTTCTCTTGTAACCGTGCCTACGAAGAAAGGTCCTCAGCATACTGTGCTTCGTCAGAATTCAAACCAGGCTCCAGCACTGGCGGCGTATAACACTACCGAAATGCACGGAGTCAACAACACGACTGGGGCGCACGTATGCACATGAAAACAAAGGACTCTAAATTCCAAAAAACATCCACAAGGTAGTGGTTACATTCAGGTGTCACCAAATCATTTGCCCAGTAAGACAGAGGTTGAAATTTAAAATAAACAACTTTTGTTATAATAGGTCCACAAAGTTTTTAAAAAAGCTGTGTGTATTATCTTGATCATGTCCATTTAATGAAACGTCAGTTTTAGCGTTATGTATTATAATCTCCAGCTGTTCTAGTATATCTAACTTTCTTACCTTATCCTGTCTATGCAAAATCTTAAGGTAATCTTCAATCCGCTTTAATGGGTGGCCAATTTCGCGGATATGCGTAGCTACAGCGGACTTGTCAAAATTATTAAGTCGGAAGGCGTCCTTATGTTCCTTGTACCTAACTCTAAACGATGTACCTATCTGACCAATGTAGTTCGCATTGCAACTACTACACTGTATCTTATAAACCCCTGCTTTGTCATATTTATCAGTCTCTTGGTTTAAGTTATTCCGTAATTTATGATGTAACGTATTATTAGTTTTAAAAGAAGCTTCTGCTTTAAGAGGTTTTAGTATGTTGGCCACTTTCTGAGATAGATTACCAAAATACGGAACCATTACTCTGTTGATATTTTCCGTGCCATTTTTATTTGATTTCACATTCTGTTTCTTTCGTATTAAGTTATTCACTACGTTTTCCTGGTAACCATTCACCGTAGCAAGCTGTCTTATAATGTTAAATTCAGTGGTTCTGTCGTTTTCGTTCATTGGCACTTTGAAGGCTCTATCGACTAAACAGCGTGGGCAGAAAGTTTTTGGCCACTAGGGTGACAAGAGCTGTTATGTATTAGAATGTCGGTTGTTGTAGGTTTCCTATATACTTTAAATAAGTGTCTACCATCCTGATTCGTAATGTTACGGCCAAGGAACTGAAGTGTGCCATCCTTCTCTTGTTCAACGATAAATTCGATTTTCTCATGTAGGCTGTTAAATTTATCAACTATTTCAGTAATTTCATTTTGTCCTCCATCTATGTCCATTATGGATATAATTAAGTCTATTTTCAGAGAGTACATACTTTATTTTTCGACATAGTTACCAAGTTTGTTCAAACATGCCCTTCAACCAGTTTTAAAACACCATCTTCATAAAATCTTGCCGTCTGTTCCAATAACCAAGAGTTCACTGCCGCTTTGTAAAGCACTGATCTCGATACGTCAGCAAAGAGAGACCTGTTATTGTGAAGCTCCTGTTCTCACGAGTCCTCGCTTCAGCTGAAACCTCCAAATCGTCTGTAATCGAAGATGGGCGACCGGAGCGTCCTCATCATGGACGTTGTCACAGTCATCTTTGAATTCTCGTACCCACTTAGACACTTTGCTTTTACTCATAACAGTATCACTGTACACTGCGCAAATCTGTCGATGAATTTCTACAGCAATCAGGTTCCTTGATGACAAAAACCGTATCACTGAGCGAACCTCACACGCGGCGGGCGAGTTGATAAACATTGTGAAAGCACAGAACAGAACCCTGCAGGTTAGCTACAGAGCTGAAACTGAACACAGTTGTTCCCGAGGAATGTCGGTACACAACGCACGCGCTCGTTGCGGCATGTGCGCGAAATGATAGTGTCTACAACAAAAATGAACTTACTTAAAAAAAACGCGCCTCGTAGAATATAAATATGTATTAAAATTATGAGGAATGTATAAGCGCGGCGTTCTTTGTGTTTAATCATATTACGTAGAACATTACAACCAATAAAAGAAATACAACGATTTTCATTATGTATACGGCTATTGTGATCATTCACGTGAAGGGATAGATGGTACTGACATGGCCTGAAAATGATATGCTGTAATATCGAAACCGGTTGCGTAAATAAAACAATACAGATTTACTGCTGTTGGTGGCTGTATTAATACTTTGAATCAAAAGTATAGCAGTTAATTTCCTTTCAGAGTTTACTGATGAAATAGTTATCATACAGAATATTTCCCTCAGCGAAAGATCAGTACCCAAAGAATGCAAAGTTGGAGAAGTCACTTCAGTATTCAAGAAAGGTATAGAAGTGACTCGTAAAATTACAGGCCCATATCATTGACAGGATTTTTAAACATAATACTTTTTTCGAACACTATGAACTACCTCTAAGGGAACGACCTAATGACTCATAGCCAACATGGATTCAGAAAGTATCGTTCTTGGGAAACACAGCTAGCTCTTTACTCACGTGAAGTGATGAGTGCAATTTACAAGGAATCTCAAATCAATTCCATATTTGTCGACTTTCGGAAGGCTTTTGACAGTGTACCCCACATGCCGCTCCTAATAAAATTGTGTGTTTATGGAATATCGTCTCTGTTGTGTGATTGGTTTCGTGATTTCCTGCTGGGAAGGACACATTACTTAGTAATTGACGGAAAGTGATAGAGTAAAACGCAAGTGATATCTGGCGCTTCTGAGGGAAATGTTATAGAGCCGCTACTGTTCCTTATCTTTTATAAGACAACGTGAGCAGCTCTCTTAAACTCTCCGCGGATGATGCTGTAGTTTATCGGTTAATAAAGTCACCCGCAGATCAAAAGCAGCTTCAAAACGATTTATACAACATATCTGCATGGTGCAAAAATTGGCAATGGACCCTAAATAGTGAAAGTGTGATGTCATCCATATGAGCTCTAAAAGAAATCCGTTAAACTGCATTTGCACGATACATCAATCAAATGTGAGGCCATAAATGCAACTAAATACCTAGGAATTACGATAACGAACATCTTTATTTAGAAATAACTCATAGGAAATATCGCGGAGAAGGCGAACCAAATGTTTCATTGGCAGAACACTTTGAGAATGCAATAATTCTACTAAAAAAACTGCTTGCGCTATACTTGTCTGTCCTATTTTGGAGTATCTTCACCAGTTGGGACTGACGGATGATATAGAGAAAGTTCAGGGAAAGGCAGCTCGTTCCTCATTAGCGATAAAAGTTTAGACGTTCTTTTTTTCCCTCGCGCTATTAGATAATGGAACGGTAGAAAAATATTATGAAAGCGGTTCGAAAAACCCTCTGGCAGGCACTTAAATGTGATTTGCAGAGTATATGTGTAGATATAGAACTATGAATTAAGTACAATATATATTTTGCTTGGACAGTCACATTCTGTCACTGGCGTACTTATTGCATTCAGATAAACTTGATAGTGGGTTAGGTGCCAGTCGTGGATGAATTTCTGTGCAAGCACCACGTAATACGAGGTTGTTGGTTTTCAGTCGAGTGTCTAAAGTTGTAATTAGCTAAAGGAACCGCTTCGCGATCATTATTGGAGACAGCTAGTCTCACTTGCGGGTTAGAAACGGAGCTGTCGATTTGCAGCATCCTTCCAGAAGCGATCTTGGTAGTGTGGTTTGGAGCCGAGTGGAAGGCTTAAACCAGAGGCTCACACTGTTGTGGCGATCTTGAATGGGATTTTCGCGATCAGGTGGAGAACTGGGGGATCGCCTTTAATAGGTCACGCGTGCACTACACGCAGGAAACGGCTATTAGGGTAGCAGGGTACGTGTGAAATTGCATATGTGGGTTTATCAGAGTAGAGAAATACTTCCACAAGCTCGATAAAATGCCTGCTGATTCCAGACAAGGCGACACTCGGCACAACAGACCGGATTAAGAAAAGGTCAATATAGTAATTGTTAACTGCAGGAGCGTCTATGAAAATACCCCAAAACTGGTCTCAAATGATCACAATACATACATAGTCGGAAAGCTGGCTCAAACCATTAGTCAATAGTAACTAATGATACCTTCAACTCCGTCTGGGACGTATACCGCAGACTGGACTTTAAATGGGAAGGCATGTTTATAGTGACAGAATGCGATTGTATCGAGTGAAATTATTACGGATCCGGAATGAGAAACAATTTGGGCGAAGATCAGCGTGAAATGGACTCAGATGGTCACTTTATGTCTTTATGTACCACCTGGCTAGCAGCGGTAGTGGCGGAAGATCTGAGGGAAAACTTGGAACATGTTACTCGTAGATTTGCTAAGTATGTTATAGTCTTAGGTGGAGATTTTTACTTACCGCATATACAGTGAGAGACAAACGTGTTTGATACGGCTGACAAGGACTGAGAATCGAGATATCTTCTTCTAAGTGCTTTATCCGGAAGTTACCTCGAGCACTTAAATAGAGAGCCGACCCGTGGAGGTAAAGTTTTAGACCTGTCGATGACAAATAAAATCGAACTTTTCGGCTCGGCGTAGAAAAGGAAACCGGCGATCATACTGCCATTACAGCATCAATGAATACCGCTGTCAATAGAAATATCAGGAAAGGTACGAAGATCTACCTGTCTAGCTACAGCGAAAAGGGACAGATTCAGTGTACTTGATTGCTCAACATGGAAGTTTTTGATCATTTTGTGATGTTGCGTTTCTTCTTATTTCCGTGATAGCTAGAATAAACTGGAAAGGAATTCCGCATTATGCAGGACTACTTTTGTGTTTTTATCACTCAAACATGTTTCGGCACTTATTGTGCCATCTTATGTGGGTTTTTCCCTTTAATTTCGGAAATTGTTTTACTTACGACAGTTTTTTGATTGTATAGACATTTGGATAAATTGTGCACTTTTCAAAATTAGGTTGAATATAAGAGCCATAAATTTTTATTTACATACATACATGAAGTTATTGGCAGGGTTTCTGTGTTGCTTTAATCAAGCAATAACGGTTTTTACAGTTTGTCACCTCCAACAACAAATGTTTTTATTTCCAAAATGAATAAATTTATTGTTCTTTTACCTATAAATTATAGTGAAATATAGGCCTATGTAGCTATTTAGCGCCTTACTTATTTTTGAGCAGTATTGTTGTTCTCTCTTGTTTTTCTGTTGTTATTTTCTGAGTTTTTGCACTTTTTGATAGAAACTCGCACCGTTTATGTCGCCATTCTACGTGTTTGGTGGCTGTTGCGTACTTATGTACTTCAACAAAATCCATAGTTATTCTCTGATCTTGATGAATTTTTGCACAATTGACCTTTAAACCAAGAAGAACCTCACTGTGTTCATAAAATTTCGTTCCGTGCATGGCGAAGTGTTCATACTTAACGGAAATCTACGTTTTTATTCTGATCTTCACGAAATTGCCATGATATTGATGAAATTACCATGATGTTATCATGAAGATTCGCTCCTGTACGAATGTTCTCATTGAGGTGCTTCAAAATTTCCATGTGCATCTTTGTACATAATTTTTATAACAAAAGCATTTTTGGATAAATATAAAATTAATAAGTAAAACATTAGAAAAATAGTACAAATTTTCTTGACAATTTCTTTGCGCATCTTTGTACGTAATAAAATAAAGCTCCTCGGTTCTGTTGCGCCAGTGGCCAAGTCACGTTGACGCCACCAGAGCCACTACATTCATTGGTCTCCAGTAATAATTCAGATTCAATACAGTTTTACTCATGTCCATAAATACCAAAATTGCTTTAAAATGATGTCATCTAGCCCAACAAAAGTTATTCGAGATAATTTTATGCTTACTTTCGTCGTAAGTAGAATGAGAAACAATAAACCTTTACCACAATGTGGAGGAGGATATGGGCAGAGAGATGGGGAAGGAACAAGAAGATGGGAAAAGACAGGGAAGAAAAAATGTAAGAGGTATCTGTAATTCCCATACATATTTAGCTACTGGGAAGCACTGTCAGGTTCGCTACTGTTTTATAGATAAGCTTACGAGATCGCTCACATTTCTGCATTCCTGTAATAAACGACGATTGGATGAAAAAGCGATTTTTCAATTTGGATTAGGAAATATGCGATAATCCAGTTTGCATCTTCAATGCTTCAAAATCAGCTTACATGATGATTACACACCTTGTAAAATTTTCTATGTAAATGATCATTTGTAATACTGGTTCGCAATGCAGATTTACATGTAAAATACACAATAGATTATTGAGAATATCATAAAGAACAGTGCAGGCCAGCAGACCGAATAGAATGCCTTCATGGGCGCATGTTGCCGGCCTCTAGTCTGAATATGTAACTCTTACTGACTTACGTAACACTTAAAGATAACATCTCTCCCGTAGAAACGCACAGTCCTTGAAATAGTTCTCGATTCAATAATATACAACTGCAAACATTAATCAAGTATCCAGAAATCAAACTCATTGAGTAACGAAACAGTTGGCGCTACTGATCTCCCACAGGGTCCTCAAGGACACTGCGACTGAGTGCTATGTAGTGATCTGCGGATCCTCCGCAAAATTGCTGCTGTTCCTCCGCAGCGGCCGAACAGTAGCCTATAAATGCAGCCTTAACGACAGTTAGGGGCTCATGCGCTGCTGCATGTCTTTCTTCTTGGCCACGATGAGTCCAGGAATGGCGATGCGTGTGATGACGTGGTGTTAGCAAAGTGGTTCTGCCGCCTCCTGCCACAGTCCAATAGCATCAAATTTTTCCGCACTGTCGTACCAGATGCGTCCGTCATTCGTCCTACACTGACTTCAGTGGTTATCCGACGCAGTGTTGCTTGTCTGTTAGCGCTGATAATGCTACGCAAACACCGCTGCTCACAAGATTTAACTGCAGACCGTCGGCCACTTCGTTGCCCACAGTAAGACGTAATAGCATGACATACGATATTCTCGGGACACTATGCAAGAACCCCCTCCTGTTGATTACACATATTTGGAAAGTGTACTTGTAGTTTGTAGAAGATGGTGTAGGCGGCGTTCGGATATACCGATCCCCACTATCCATCCGGGATCTGCAAGTTAAACTGACCCATCTTTGTTTCAGACTTGTGAGCCGACGTGTAGGCGTCCTCCTACCTGTTTTGAGGGAAATGCTCTAGATGACTCAGTTCCTTCTCAGCTAGATAGCACACTGGAGTATTGATGGAAATGCTATTAAAACAGCTGAAATATTAACTCATTACGGGTAGGTATTTTTTCTAAATATAATCTGGGATGCCAATTATAATACAAAATCGTTTAGTGTCTTTGAAATTAACAATTATAATTTTAATGGCTAATACAGATAGCATGGTTCCTATGAGACAGGTACGGATTATTTTTTAACCCCGCGATGCGCAGCTGAGACCTCCTATAAACTTTGTACATCTTCGGAAGTATTTGTAAATATTCGTTAAAGCTCTTGTAATTCATTTATTTATCTGTTTGAACATTGTTAAAGAATATGAAATGATCAGTACCTACTTCTGTTGACCCTTAGTCTGATACTGAGATCTGTATGCCACCGAAGCATTGTTAAATAAAAAACAATGACGAATCAAAGATGTTATATTCGCGCCATATTCTTCGAACTTCCCCAGTTTAGAGGCGCGGTGATCGCGTTCCTAACTAAATATATCTCCCGCCAACTCGCGCACAAAGTCTGCCAATAACTAATAAAATAAATAAAAAGAAATAAATAAAATTACTAAATATAAGAACCTTCACAACTGTTGACGTCGTGGTTTTCAGGATACTGAATTCCCTTACGGTTTTCGAAATGGAGCGTCCCATGCATTAAGCTTCAAGTACCATTCCGTATTCTGAGTACCAGTTCCGGATCTACGACATTTCCCAATTGAGGCACAAACTTAATACTGGCGCCTCCACCCCCTCGCCGCTTGAAAACCGACTTTTGGCGTCCCCCTTAGGCGTCACTCTCTTTGGCGCCTCCTTCCACTTGGTCTTTTTGTCGTCCTCCCCTCCCGCACTCGTCAACTGATTTTGTGACACTTTGAAGAGGTTATGTGTTGACACTTGCCGGGAGCCCAGGGTGTTCCAGAGGTAGGACACTGGTCTGTCTGCTACAGCTACCTTTGGGCACATCTCCATTTTTTCAGTGTTGCTTAGTCTCTTACACAGCCCATATTTCAAACATATCTTAGACATATTTGTAATTAGAATAGGAGGATCGTTTTGGGATCTGAGAGTAACCACTCGAAATATGTGAAATATTTTAAAAATGTTCAAATGTTTGTAAATCTATGGGACTTAACTACCGTCGTTATCAGTCGTTAGGCTTACAAATTACTTACACTAACCGAAGGACAACACACGTATATAGAGGGAGGACTTGAATCTCCGATGGGGAACAACTGTGCGCTGTGATGTTATGAAACAGTCTTCATTTTTTTAATTAAATGCTTTAGGATGGAGTTTCCCGTTAAAATGGAGAGTAGCTGATTTTAAAGAAACGAAAGTAACATAAATGGTCGGGTTAGTAACTACAAGGCTGTCAGACACATGGACATATCAGTGCCACATGCCTAATACGTTTATTCTATGAGAAGGTGTCATGGTATGTTTAGTGTTCTAAATAATATGCTTTTAAGACGTATGGCTGAAGAAACTCCTCATCATATGGTAACAGAGAAAAGAATGTCTCAATAACTTTCCAAAACTTTTTACTATGAAAATAAATTTTTCTTTTCAGGAGGAACACTCAAATAATTCATCTCTAGATTGCAACAATTACGCTGTTTCACTGATTTTAGTGTTCACACTTTGAAAACTTTTCTACAGTTAGAACTTATACATTTACAGTGTGAAGTTTGCCTGATTAGTTTCATAACAAGAGTAGTCTCGGAGGCTTGTGTTTCCTCAATGTAAATTTGTAGCTATGAGCGTGTCGATGTTCAGATTAGCAAGTACAGGCTCCTTTCTTACGCAATGAAGAGAACGAAATCCACTCATATAAGCTCAATGGTGGATTTCAACAGGTTGTACCTATGTTTTCATATTTAATGCTCAAATGAAATAGTAATCAAATATAAAGTTGTCAATTTAAATTTAGTCCTAAACCGGCAATTTTCATAAGGCTGAAACAGTCGTAAGAAATACCATGTGCCGCGGTGGAGTAGCCGAGAGGTCTAAAGCGTCTCGCTGCGGAGCGCGCGGTTGCTCGCCGTGGAGGTTCGAGTCCTCCCTGGGGCATGGGTGTCTGTGTTGTCCTTAGGTTAGTTTACCTAGGTTTAAGTAGTTTGTAAGCTACGGACTGATGACCACGCAGTTTGGTCCGATAGAGTTACAATCATTTGAACATTTTTGAAATACTATGTTTCGTACTTGATTGACCCCCGATCTTTTCATTACCAAAATATTAGAAGAGATTGTGAATTTCATTGTCAGTCCTTATTACTACAACAGACTGAAAATTGCCACAAAACGCGTTATGCACCGCCTTGAAGCGATGCATGGTTGCTTACTGCTGTGGTGTGAGTCCCAGCCAGCTCGCGGGAGCGGCCATGCTGACTGCTGGACTGATTAATGCGACTGCTGGTTAGCCCGGCCAGAGCACCACCACCTAGAGAAAAGGCCGCGGCGCTCTCGTGTGACGTCAGGCAGAGTAGGTTGCGTGCGCATAGATGACTGGCTCGCTGCTTTCGCATAGTGGGCCGTGCCCCAGTGGCTACCCAGTCAGCTATGCGCGCGCAACCTACTCTGCCTGACGTCACACGAGAGCGCCGCGGCCTGCTCTCTCTCTCTCTCTTTCTCTCTCTCTCTCTCTCTCTCTCTCTCTCTCTTTCTCTCTCTAGGTGGTGGTGGCCAAAGCCAACACCGTCTGGATACAAGGCCTGACAATAAGCCAGTGTCACAGAATGAAACTTTCACTCTGCAGCGGAGTGTGCGCTGATATGAAACTTCCTGGCAGATTAAAATTGTGTGCCGGAACCGGGACTCGAACCTGGGACCTTTGCCTTTCGCAGGCAAGCGCACTACCGACTGTGCTATCCCGACACGACTCATGATGCCGCCTCACAACTTTACTTCCGCCAGTACCTCGCCTCCTACTTTCCAAACTTCACAGAAGCTCTCCTGCGGTAGTGCGCTTGCCCGCGAAAGGCAAAGGTCCTAGGTTCGAGTCCCGGTTTTGGCACACAATTTTAATCTGCCAGGAAGTTTCATATCAGTGCACACTCCGCTGCAGAGTGAAAGTTTCATTCTGAAAACATCCCTTAGGCTGTGGCTAAGCCATGTCTCCACCATATCCTTTCTTCCAGTGTGCTAGTCTTGCTTGGTTCGCAGGAGAGCTTCTGTGAAGTTTGGAAAGTAGGAGGCGAGGTACTGGCGAAGTAAAGTTGTGAGGCGGCATCGTGAGTCGTGTCGGGATAGCATAGACGGTAGTGCACTTGCCCGCGAAAGGCAAAGGTCCCAGGTTCGAGTCCCGGTTCCGGCACACAATTTTAATCTGCCAGGAAGTTTCAAGCCAGTGTCACGTCACACCGATAGGCTGATCTCGCAAGCTCACTGGCTGAAGCTACGAGGCAGTGGGCTGTGCCCCAGCGGCCGGCCAGTAAGCTTGCGAAGGCAGCCTATCGGTGTGATGTGACACTAGCTTGTTGTGGGGTCTTGTATCTAGACGGTGTTGCCAGAGCCCTGGGCTCCATGCAAGTGTCACTCCCAGCAAACGCCACACCATGCAAGCGTTCCAACCCTCGTCACCTTGTCATGGAGACCACCTGGCGCTCCTCTACGAGTGCTGTCCGTGTAGACATCCCAGTTTGCTACTCCCTTAGATTCTATGCTGCAAAGTAGACTATATTAGCGTGCAGTAAAACTTAGACACCAAACATAACGTTTTAATTCATTACACAGTGTGCTTAAGAAGGAATAGCAAATATTTTAGGAGGTGGTAATATAGACAAATTGCAATAAAATACCATGTAATATGTGTCCAACTTTTATTCAGTACAGAGATACAGCTGTTGCATGTAACACAAACTTAGAAGCAACGGTAAATGAGGACATTTTCATTCCATTCACTTCTTGGTAGAATATCATCATACTGAATGAAAAACACAATTTTGTGTATGTTCCACAAGTTTACTTTTATGTAGTTAACTGGCTTTCGGCTTACAATGGCATTTTGATAGTTTTCTACCTTCTACCAAGAATAGACGTGAAAGTCTAACGCACCGCTTTCCGAGGCGGGGAGGCGTACTGTCCCCGTTTCGAATCCGCCCGGAGGATTAACGAAGGGGGTCGGAGTGCCGGACAGCCTGGATGTTGTTTTTAGGCGTTTTTCCACATCCCCCTAGGTGAATACTGGGCTGGTCCCCAAGTCCCACCTCAGTTACACGATTAGCAAACATTTCGTAACACTTTACACGTTCACACATGTCACGCTATACGCATACATTTGGGGTACACATTTCCTCCCGGGGGGCATGGTGTGGCGTAACTATTAACACGCCAAATCCTGATTTAACAAAGCCGACTCTGCATGCGCGAGAACATGGTCAAAGAGAAAGAAAGATACGTATATTCAGAAACTTGCAAATGATTTATCAAGCGGCTGTGCTGCAGTGAATACAATAGTTGCTATCAGTAAACCGAAGTTAAGTGATGTCGTGCATGTATAGCACTGCAATGAATCACGGTGAGCTCCAAGGACCACGCTGTCGATGAGACGTTAAACCCTAAACTTCCTTTGTTCGTTGAATGCATCATCATCTGGGTTTGCCGAGCACTGTCGTCGGCAAACGGGGCGCACTCAGTCATTATGAGGCCAATTGAGGAGCTACTTGAGAAGTAGCGGTTTCGGCCGTGGAAACTGACAATGGCCGAGAGACTGGCTACTTGAATCTCCATACGGAAATTGCCGAGGCCTTGAGGCTGGCGATTATTTCATATCTAGGGAAATGAGCCAGGAAGTACGCTCTATGCTCCCGTTAGAGCACATTTTATTGGTGATCCTAATGAATGACTGTATCCATTGATTACCACATTTTACCACCAGATACACATCTGTTTGGTGAATGATATTATAAAACACTGTTAAACATGGAATTTTTTAAAAAGGGGAAAAATTAATTCCTTTTAACTGATGTCATCACGAACATTGCCCAGTTATATAGATGATTACATGTATAAGATACTAGCTACTAAGTTTAAATGGATGAAACATTTTATATTTGTAAGATAATAACTTAATTATAGGAGTAGGAGGTTTTTTAGATGATTTTTTAAAGATGATTTTACAATTAAATGTAACTGTTGATTTGGAAAGAGCATACAACTAGAACATTAGGGTAGCGAAAAAAATGTTGTGGACTTAATAAATGATCAGTAATACGACACATTTGGATTTTCATTTGTTTTACAAAAAAGAGGTCTCTTTAAGACAATTTTTGTATAATTACAGAAAATTTCTTAGGTAAAATCTATATCTATAAAAATAGAACTGTGTATATATGTATGTAGGCCTATGTTCCGTATGGACTCAAAGTAGGCTGAAGCATTTTTGACTAAATTTTCAGGAAGTCTTAAGATCACCAGTTTGGTAGCGATTGGATCAAGATATCTATTGCTTTGAAGAATATAATGAGAAATATGGAACAATAATTACTCTTCGGAAAAGCTATTTACTCTTTGACTTTTAAACTTTATCTAAAGGTACGTTGACACTAGCCACAAAAACAGCGCCATAGCATGTGGCATTACGAAGTGGTGCTGTCACAGCCGTTTCCACTCGCTCCTGTCAGAATCCTGGATGCATGGCTGCCAACATAGCGTCATCTGAGATTTTTCGAACAGACATTGGTCATTTAGGTTATCGTTTTAGAATTGATATAACACTACAATAAGAGGGAAATAAATAGTAAATGTTGTTGTTTGGAAATGTATTTTGCGTATAAACAACACTCATATATGAAAGTCAGGTATAAACCACGAAGCACATGTAAACAAATCTCTATTACTGAACCAATTACGAATATAAAAAAAAAAAGGAAATTTCGATTGGGATCTGCTTATCAAACTCTGTAAGAAAGTCTGATATCAACATTACAAACACACTACTTGATCAAGTGATACAATAAGTGTCACTGTGATATTTGACACCTGACCATTACCTGTCATCTCTTCAAACTTGATATGTCATCAAAACAAGTTCAGTGTGCTGATGTAATGTTCTGGATGCTATTTACAATGTAATGGACGCTTATTTGAAACCTAATATAACTACATACACTTGCACACAGTTAAATACGACGACTTTTTAATTTATATCGATTTTTGAGGTTATGCTTTGTACAACTGCACAGTTCATTACCTTAACAGATACACTCAATCAGAAATTACAATATGAACCTTGTCACTTTCTTTCTAAAATCTATGTGGCAAGTGTTTATGAGAAATGAAAATGCCAATTCCAGAATATGAATACACTGCCAGCACCACACTTATTTTCCGCATTTGTAGAATTAAATAGTCTGTTGTTTACCTACAAATCTCCATTCATTAATCACTCAATAACACCTGTTTAGTTACACACAAATATTAAGCATACACTGTATAAGAACATAAAATACGCAAATTAACTACAGTATGCTCATGAAAACTTTATCCTGCATTCCGATGTCTAACTATCACTGTTACCCAACAAACCATACTTAAAAACACATATTTTGTAAAGATCTTTAATTTGATAAACAATTAAAGTGCACATTGTTTGTAAAACGCAAGCATAAATACACGAAAACACCAAATACGGCAATAGCCTTCAAATAAACATGGCGGCGGTTTGTTTTTCTTTTGATTCTGAGAAATGGCGCCACAAAATTCCAATGACCTGAACTTTGTCGAGTGGCGACAGCTGAGTGGCGCCACCCAAATATTTACAATTGACACTAGCATTTTGCGTGGTGAAAGTCAAATGGCGCCTTCTTGTGGCCAGTGTCAACGTACCTTAAGCGCAGTCTAACAAATCCAGTCGCGACACTCACTGCTGTGACGGTTGTTACCAATTGACAGTTGCAACGACAGTAGCGCTTCTGGCGGTGGTTGATCCTCCGAACGAATGATGTTTGTTTATAATTACTTTTGAACGTAATAAACAAAACTGTTAGTATATGTTTGGCGTTACAAGCATTAGTAAAATATCATAGAAAAATTAACATAAACATAGGCGAATTGAACTGATTCAGTGCTATAAAGAACAACTTCGTCATGAACGAATACGTTCGAATATGTATATATTTGCAGCTTATTCCGCAGAAATTAAGTAGAATATAAACACAAGAGAAACAGAAATTTCTGTTGTGGCCTGGTCTTACTATTAGCACTCCTCCAATATCGTATTCAGAAATGTAGCTTGCCAGCCGCTTGGAGCGCTGCTGTCGCAGTGTATAACGAAAATCTGCGGGAGTGTCGTGACTGTATATGTCAGCCTGTGACCATGGTTGCTATGTTCTACGTAATATGATTCAACACAATGCATACAATGATTACACAATCCTCAGGATGTTTAATCCATATTTACATACTAATATTACAGTCTAATGTATACGTAAAAGTTCACGTCTGAAACTTGGAATGAGATTAGCCAACCGTAGCGGCATTATCAATGCAGAAGCAACGCTAGCGTTCCAAGCGGGAGCGCTGCAGTAACAGTAGAATGACATCGGTGGCTGATTCAAAGGTGAATAAATTCTGATTCCAGGCATACCGGTGAATTCCAACAATTTACAAATCGAATTCAAGAGGTTCCGGTAGCCTTTGCGTCTTGCCTTTTCTGTTACCATCAACAAAGCACGAAGCCAATCGATGAGTATTACTGTCTTAAATTAGAACATTCGTGCTTTTCACACGGTATGTGGATTGTTCCTGAGTTGGCACACCAAAAAATCATTGTTTACCCGCTGACCTTAAGGTGAATTAAGAAAAGTCATTTAATTTCCCGTTTGACTTAAATACGTGTGGTTTATTATCCGTCCAGCAAAAGTCATGTGACTACAGTAAGTAGTGTTACCCGTGCAAGTCTGTGATGGGTAGCTAGTATTTTATGTAAGTCTAGGCGAGTTAATGGAACAGTAGCTTACGACAGGATGGAGTTGTGTGCTGGTGGCGGCAGTGGGGCGAGCCACTCAAGAGAAAGCGGAAGCGCCTTGAGTTTTGGCAAACACTGGTGTTACGACACTCTACGTGTCGTTTGCTGGGCAGCCACCAGTCGCCGAGCACGTACCCACCGAGGCAAAACAGCGGAAATACCATCACGAGGCCACCGGGCAAATGTCCGCGAGACATTTTCAAGTGAGCATGCATATTTACCCTCGTTTTACTAGGATTTTAATTTGGTCTTTTTATTTACTACTGCGATATGTGATTTGCCAGCTAATAACGCTGACTATCTACATCTACATGGGATACTCTGCAAATCACATTTAAGTTCCTGGCAGAGGGTTCATCGAACCACCGTTATACTATTTATCTCCCATTCCAATCTCGAACAGAGCGCGGGAAGAAAGAACTCCTGAATCTCTCCGTTCGAGCTCAGATTTCCCGTATTTTATTCTGACGGTCATTTCTACCTATGTAAGTGGGAGTCAACAATATATTTTCGCATTCGGAGGAGAATGTTGGCGATTGGAGTTTCGTAAGTAGCCCACGCCGCAGCGATATGCGCCGTTGTTGTAATTATTCCCATCCCAGATCCTGTATCATTTCCGTAACGCTGTCTCCCCTGTATTGTGACAATACGAAACGAGCTGCCCTTCTCTGGACTCTTTCCATGTCCTCCGTCAAACCCACCTGATAAGGATCCCACACTGGGCAGCAATACTCCAAAAAAGGACGGACAAGTGTAGTGTATGCAGTTTCTTCTGTAGTTCTGTTGCATCTTTTAAGGGTTCTGCCAATAAAACGCAGTCTCTGGTTCGCCTTTCTCACGACATTATCTACGTGTTCTTTTCAGTTTAAGTCTGAAGTAATAATAATTCGTAGGTATTTTGTGGCGATTAAGGCCTTCACTTTTGATTGATTTATCTTGTAAACAAAGTTTAACGGATTTCTTTTCGTACTCATGTGGACAACTTCACACTTCTCATTATTTAGAGTGAATTGCCAATTTTTACACCATAGTGATATCTTATTCAGATCGTTCTGCAGTTGGTTTTGATCTTCAGATGATTCCACTAGACGGTAAATGACGGCGTCATATGCAAACAACCTAAGGGAGCTACTTAGATTTTCCCCTAAATCGTTTATGTAAATAAGGAACAGAAGAGGACCAATAACACTACCCTGTGGAACGCCCGATATCACCTCTGTTTTAGTCGATGCCTTACGATCGATTAGTACGAACTGTGTCCTCTCTGACAGGGGATCCCTTATTCAATCGCAAATTTGGGGCGATATACCATAACCACGCAATTTGGTTAAAAGCCGTTTGTGAGGTACGGTGTCAAAAGCCTTCTGGAAATTAAGAAATACGGAATCGATTTGCGAACCGTTGTCGATAGCACCCGTCACTTCGCGTGAATAAAGAGCTAGATGTGTTTCGCATGAACGATATTTTCTACATCCGTGTTGACCTTGGGTCAATAGATGATTCTGTTCGAGATAATTCATAATATTTGAATACAGGATATGCCCAAAACCCTGCTTCAAATTGACGTCAATGAAATATGCCTGTAGTTTAGTGGATTACTCCTAGTATTATGGGCATTGGTAATAAAAGTAACAGCTGACTGCTGGGTTTCCTTATTTACATATAATTTAATAAAAGGCCTCAAACAGAAAAATTTGTTATAAACTAGATTGCGCAACGGATAACACGACCCCAGGTATTTACTCAATTGTCACAACCTTCGATACAGAGTTGGTGTAACCTATGACAACTGCCCAGAATTTAGCTTTTACCTGCATCCTAATCACTCATCTGATATTAGTTACTTTATTTAATTTCTGTTATTAAGATTCCAGTTTTCTCTGTTAAATTTAAACGGGTGGTGGAAAATCTCTTCATAATAAAGTCCGACTAATTCATGACAAGATTATTTATTTTTTTTATTTTCTGATAGTTTGCAAATAAAACCATACCCTTAGACAAATTAAATTTACAAACAAACAAAAATTGATTGTAAACTCTCGTTGCAGAGCAGACAAACATTTTGAGCCACAGGCTCTAAGATTAATTAACTAATAGACTTGCTGGTCTCCTAAACATATACATTATCAACACTGCTGTGGAGACACTATGCAGTGGAATCTACTATTGTCGCTGATGGCACACATACCTACCTTACCTCCGAGCAAATGGACTCGCCTGTTCCACGTCACCAGCCTGTGCAGAATCGAGGGAAACACAGACACTTGTGAGCGAGCGGTCTAGCGTAACATGTTTTCGAAACAGGAATATCGGATTTGGAGTAAGATTAAATGTGCCACGACAGTGTCATCGAGGTGTTCAAGAGGCGTGCGGGAAATGGACATTGCCCCAGTATGGTGATTCTCGTGTACGACTGTCATGGTGTTATCCTAACGCATTACGTTCCTCCACGGCAGACCGTCAATGCACAGTATTACTGTTCGGTTTTGGAGCATCAGCTACCATCAGCTTTTGTGAAAGCAGCGGCAACAGTTTCTTTTAAACCCACTCATCTCTTTGCACGACAATGCGCGGGCGCATACAGCGCAAGCTGTGGCTGCTCTGTTCGGTCGATGCATCTGGGAAGTACTGTACCATCCACCATATTCATCGGACTTAAGTCCTTGTGACTTTGATTTGATTCCGAAGATGAAGGAACCATTTTGTGGTATTCACTTCAGAACAGTTCCAGAGACTCGACAGGTAGTAGACCGCTCCATTGGCACTTGGCAGCATCAACAGAGCAGGATCTGGTAACGGTATACTTCCTCATCGCATTTAAGTGCCTTGCAGAGGGTTCATCGAACAACTTTTATGATATTTATCTATAGTTACACTCTCTAATAGTTCGCGGGAAAAAGCAACATCTAAATCTTTCTATTTTCGATCTGATTTCTCTTACTGAATTTTTTTCCTGTACCCATAAAACACATTATCGTACCCTCTGCTGCTATCTCTTAAACTCTCAAAGGATAGCTCTGCGACAGACTGTTTCCCGTTCGATTACATCCCTATCACATTCCATCCGTTCTCAGCATCCCGTTACACCAATACGATTCTACATGCATTCTTTGCTGAACGTCCTATATTGGTTGTAACTTAAAAGGAGTTCGCCTTCGATCTTTATAGTGCAAACCTTTGTGATGACAGTTGCACGTCATTTTTTTCATTCTGTTCGTTTGTTTGGATGCCATCTCACAACTGTATGAACTATCGCACTAAAGTTTCCGCTCCATTTATCAAAATGTAAAAATGTCCGAACGACATCTTTCGGGTCTACATTAGTCCATTCTCAAGTTCTAAAAGGAGAAAGCCAAGGAAAACGTAAATTAAAGCGAAAACACTAAAACCTTAAATACGATCCATGTCAATATAACCAAGTGTGTTCATCCGAGACAGGCTTACCTTGAATTCTAAAACTAATCTGCCCTAAGGCAACGTCAATCGTAAAATGTTTGCGGCATATGCGCAATGTCAACAGATAAACATTCCTCACCGTAAAACATGTTTCCAGTTGGAGGCACAGTTGTGGACTGCTAACTATCTGCTCTGCTATGTCAGAGATAGTCCTAACGCTACCCACTACCAAAGATAAACCTACCGTATTGCTACTATAGAAAGTAAACCCATCTAAAAACACAAATTTAAAATGTATCAAAAAAAAAAAAACTTCAAACAATTATTCAGTCAACCCCAACCCCAAGGAACCAAATGCGAGGGGAAGTTTCACTGTTTATCGGGAAGGACATTAACAAAATAAGACCAGAAATGTCCTTTAGACAATTCCGTCTGTTCATTTAATATGCTATTCGGTTTTCTTAACGCACAAAAAATTTCAACCTCCTCTAGGTTAGACAGCAACCATCCCTTACCCTCATAATGTATTGGCTCATACTGTTATTAATATTTCCCAACGAATGCAGTACATTTTTTAGATGCTTCGCCACCGCCGAAGAGCCATTCTCAACGTTGTTATACTCTTTAAATCGAATTTTAGAATTCCTACCAGTCTGTCCCACGTATTTCATTTCACAATCTAAACATTTAACTTCATAAACTCCCGCTTTCCCCGCCCAATCGTCTCCTGAATCAATCTTGTGTTTCAACCACTGTTCTAATCTGTTATCTGCCCTAAAAGCTATTTTCACCCCTTCTTTGTTAAATAATTTAGCCACTTTATGTGAGATATTACCCCAAAATGGCATGACTATATTTCTGGGAGGTTTTCTCAATCTGTTTATTTTTGCGTCTGATCATCCTATCCACTTAACCGTTTTCGACCGCTATTTGCAGAAGTGTTCGCATTTCTTCTATCTTATTTTTAGGGGTTAGCGGAATGGAGTTTACTTTCGATAGTAGCAATACGGTAGGTTTATCTTTGGTAGTGGGTGGCGTTAGGACTGACATAGCAGAGCAGATAGTTAGCAATCCACAACTGTGCCTCCAACTAGAAACATGTTTTACGGTGAGGAATGTTTATCTGTTGACATTGCGCATATGTCGCAAACATTTTACGATTGTCATTGCCTTAGGGCAGATATGTTTTAGAATTCAAGGTAAGCCTGTCTAGGATGAACACACTTGGTTATATTGACATGGATCGTATATAAGGTTTTAGTGTTTTCGCTTTAATTTACGTTTTCCTTGACTTTCTCCTTTTAGAACTTGAGAATGGGCTAATGTAGGCCCGAAACATGTCGTTCGGATATTTTTACATTCTGACAACTGGAGCGGAAACTTTAGTGCGATTTTAATTCTGTGTTCCTTCGTGCAAGTTAATGATTTGTTCTGAATATTTCTTGGATGTCGACGATCCTTTCGTCACATCCCACAGAAGGTTGTTCTCGGTACCTCTGAGACACTCATTTTCTTTCGCTCCCCCGACGTCCCTAGTGAGTTATTGGCATCTAATACTTTTTGTGTCACAATTATTACAACAAATCACTTTCAAACAAGCCTTACTGGAGATTAATCTTGCGACCTCACTTTCAAGGGATTTCTTGTTAGCCTGCATAACACATACCAGCTATAAACGCTCAATTCGCAAGTATACTTACTTTACTAAACTTTTGTCTTTAGGAGCAGACAGCGGTCTCAAATTTATTATACATTCGCTGACCGCAATAAATAGTTTTCAGTCTCTTTCAGACCATCTTCAGCCTTTAGTTGGTGTAGTCGGCGTCCTAGCACGAAGTAAGTACTTACAACTTCGTGTTATCAAGCCGACTGCTCCACCGTACACCAAAGACAACTAAAAGCCTGACGATGGTCTGAAAAAGACTTAAACCGGCCCCGGAAGAAAAAAAAAATGCGGTCAGTGTCTGTTTACTATTCAAGATTAAAGTACTTTTCTATTTGTAAAATACTTCCGTCATTTTAGTTTCTTTTTTGTGCAAGAGAAAAGGCAGCAACTGTTTCTACATCTACGTCTAAATGGATACTCTGCAAATCACGTTGAAGTGCGTAGCACAGTGTTTGCCGAACAACTTTTATGATATTTCTCTATAGTTCCACTCTCTAATAGATCGCGGGAAAAAGGAACGCCGCGGTGGAGTAGCCGAGCGGTCTGCCGGGCGCCGTGGCTCAGCGCGCCTGGTCAGAGAGAGGGCTCAACGCCCTCTGCAATAAAAAAGCTGAGCCAACAACACACAGGACTAAAGCGTCTCGCTGCGGAGCGCGCGGTTGCTCGCCGTGGAGGTTCGAGTCCTCCCTGGGGCATGGGTGTTTGTGTTTGTGCTTAGGTTAGTTTACCTAGGTTTAAGTAGTTTTTAAGCTACGGACTGCTGACCACGCAGTTTGGTCCGATAGATTTACAAACATTTGAACATTTTTTGAAAAAGTAACACCTAAATCTTTGTGTTTTCGATCTTATTTCTCTTATTGAATTTTCATGATCATGTCTCCCTATGTAAGTGGGTGCTAACAATATATGTTCGCCTTCTGAAGAGAAAGTTGGTGAAAGAAATTCCGCAAATTGATCTCGTCGCGACAAATAACGCCTTTCTTTTAATGATTTCCACCCCAATTCGTGCATCATTTCCGTGACACTCTTTCCCCTACATTGCAATAATAAAAAACGAGCTGCCCTTCTCTGAATTTTCTCTCAGTCCCACTTGGTGTGGATCCCACAATGCACAGCATTACTCCAAAGTAGGACGCACGAGTGTTGTGTAGGCAACTTCTATAGTAGAAATGTTGCATCTTCTAAGTGTTCTCCCAATGAAACGTAGTCTGGTTCGTCTTCCCTACAATATTTTCTATGTGTTCTTTCCAATTTAAATTGTTCTTAATTGTTACTCCCAGGTATTTAGTTGAATTTACGGCCTCTAGGTTTGATTTATCGTGCAACTGAAGTTTAACGGATTTCTTTTAGTAGTCATGTGGATGACTACACTTAACATTATTAAGCGTCAATTGCCAATTTTTGCACCATTGATATATCTTATCTAAATCATTTTGAAGTTGCTTTTGATCTTCTGGCGACTTTACTAACAGTTTTATTACAGCATCATCCGCGAACATTCTAAGTTCAAAATGTTCAAATGTTTGTATAGCTTATGGGACTTAACTACGGGGTCATCAGTCCCTAAACTTACAAACTACTTACGAACTAGCTAATACTAAGCTAGTATATTCATGCCCGAAGGGGGATTCGAAACCCCGACCGTAGTGACCGTGACTGGAGCGCCTCAGTCCCCTCGGCCACCGCGGCCGGCAACATTCTAAGAGAGCTACTCAGAGTGTCTACTAAATCGTTTATAAAAGTAAGGAACAGTAGGGACCCTATAACACTTCAACACCTCCCTGGGGAACTCCAGATATCCCTTCTGTTCTACTCGATGTCTTTCTCAATTACAACTTGATCGCACAACTGTGTAGATTTTCCAGAAGCACGCAAATTGATTAGAAGACGCTTGTGATGGACAGTGTCACAAGCCTTTCGGAAATCTAGGAATACGGAATCTATTTGACATCCTTTATCGATAGCACTCATCACATCTAGAACGATACTTCACGAATCTGTGTTGACTACGGGACAATAGATCGTCCTCTTCGAGGTAGTTCATAATATTTGAGGAAAGTATTTGTTCTAACATCCTGCTGCAAACTGACGTCAATGATAAAGGCCTGTGCTTATGCGGGTCACTCCTGTTGCCTTTCTTGAATATTGGAGTGACCTGTGCAACTTTCCAGTCTTTGGGTACGCAACTTTCACCTAACGAACGGTTGTATATGATAGTTAGGTATGGGGCTATTGCATCAGAATACTCTGAAAGGAACCTAATTGGTATACAGTCGGAACCGGGAGACTTACTTTCGTTAAGTGATTGACTATCTAAAACCTGAAATACAGTTACTTTGTTTCATGTGATGGCAGCTGGAAATGACTGGCAATAAACAGCATGTGTGACCTCACATATATTTCACTTCCCTCATCGTGTGGTAACATATAATACTGTTGCACCCGGAAGCATATTTTACACTTACGAGAATCATTTAGCTATGTGCTGCTTTCTGCCGTTCTTTTTGAGTTCTTTCTAGTATAGTAACAGAAGAATTTACATTCACACACATACAAACACACTCACACATACACACATGTCTACCGTAGTTCACATCTGAAAGCGTGATCAATTCCATTGTTAAATGCCAAGGTAACAACATATCTGTATCAACAGTACATGGTAATTTCTGCCAAATCAAGTAAAGCTGAAACAGAACGGAAAATGGTCATATGGAGAAACATGGACTGAAGCTTACCAGTGTAACGAAGCTACGTGGTTCATACATTTTAATGAGTGCAAACAATTACGCTAAGTGCTCACACGGGTCGGAAATTCTCCCGCCAACAAAGAGACGACGAGTTCAACGTATTCCTTCTGCTTGTACTGCTCTAAGTTACCGTTCTGGAACTCGCAAGTACAGTAACAGAAAAAGCTTGACTTACCAAAAAGAAATAGTTGTGACTAGAACATCACACACATTCTGGCTAAATAATAGCACGTGAAACCAGTGTCACAAATGAAATCAAACAGACAGATTTCTTTTTTTAAATTTAGTAATTCATAAAATGAGCATACATCCAAGCTGATTTTCACCTGTCGACATTTGACTTGCTACAGCTATTTTTGCTATGCTTCGTCTTTCCTGAATTTTTTTTCGGTCACTCAACGCCACATTATTCCATTTTCATGATTCCGGGTTCAGCTATAAACGAAGAGAGTATGTCACTTGAGCATCTAGAACAAATCACCTCCATTGATTTTTTTTTTTTTTTCGTGTGGCATTCCTGCTGTAACGGCGGCGACGGTCAACCGAACGTAGCGGAAAAATCCGCCGTGTGTGTAACGGGTCTAGGGTCAGCACACCGGTTTTCGTAAGCGAACTGCTACTACTTAGTCAAGCTGTAGTATTACATTAAAATTTTTCATTCGAATAATAATTTGTTTACGATGATTATCGCTGATCACAGCTTTCTCTAACAGCTAATTACGCTCTTCATATATTTTTGATGTTCATCTATTTTTTACGAGCTGCCCAGAACGCGGTTTTGAATTTCGTCTTTCATGTTTCCTACCTCACTGAGAACAGTCGCACTATTAATTGTAAGTGTGTGTGAGATCGTTTTTCTTACGAAGTATGGTGAAAATATATTTAGTTACGTATAAATCTTTTACTTATTTCAAATGACCCACCTTTAATGATTCATGAAGTGATTCTATTTTTCCAGCAGTAATCTTAACACTTTGACTGCCGGCCCTGTAAACTTTGCCATTTCTAAGAATGCCAGGTGTTTTTAGCAATATTTAGTATTTAGTATTAGAAAAACTAGACAACATTTAAATGTGGTAATAATCTTTTCTGAAAGCCTTGGACTTCTTCTACCTGATTACCTACTTTCAGTTTCTTTGAATGTTTACTTCCTTTTCCACATATTTTCAAACAATGTCATTTTTTGGGAAAAAGAAAAAAGTTTACGGAAATCAATAAATTTTTACATCATACTTGTCGTAGTAGAAAAGCTTTTATTCCACTTTCAATAATAAAACACTGATAAAAACAACTTATTACATATATACACTCATTATTTTTCACACAGTATAATTTTTTTAAAATTTTGTATGATACAATGTAAAACATGGTTATTTGAACATTGCGATTTTGCACTCACTGAACTGGTATGATGTGTCTTTTCTTACTGCCTTTCCAGTTTGCTTTTTTCCTCTGGTTGAGCATACTTTGCACATCCTTTGAATTCTACTTTTACCTGTGGGAGGTGGAATTTTTTCTAGAAAATGCTTTCCTGTAGATAACCTGCTCAGGTGGCCTCTATCGGAAGTTGGTTGGGGAGTATCGTCTTCACACATTGGCAATTCTGCACGCAACACCTTTATGAACTTGGATAGAGGCATCTCCTCAGCTTTTATTTTGTTATGGAGAATACATGCATATACCAGGCACTATAAAGAGACAGTGAAATGCAAGTTTCTTCCACCATTTCACTGTTCTATGTTCGAAAGCCCTATATGACATCCTTTGATCTGACAGATCAACCCCGACCTTCTTTTTGTTGTACTCCACAACACAAGCAGGTTTTTGTTTTTTGTTTACCTCTTTTGTCTTCATAATTATATCATTTCTGCCCTGTGTCTTGTACTTAGCATATATACATATCTTTTGTCTTTCCAGCACACAGCCAAAAGATTTCCACTCCTCCGGAATATCTGTTCCCTTCTTTGTATGTTGGGTGATTTCAAAGCCTAAGGCATTCCCTTCGTGTTTTTCATTACAGTTCGAACAAGACCTGTCTTCTCCTTTTCTAACATTCTACTTACCCCTTGCGGCACAATGAAGAGATGCTGAGACCGTCAATGGACGGGATTTCGTATTTACAAACATGAAAAATCGAATTCCGTCAATTGACGGGATCGGCAGTCTAAGGAAATTTTTGTATCCCGTCAGCTGACGGGACTGGCAGTTAAAGTGTTAATTATGTAATATGATGCTTGGAGCCATTGTTGGACTTGTATCTATAATTTACTAGAAACTTCTAGATGCCATTATATGTAAGTTTTATTAAAGCGACTTTATAGTAATGCCTGCAAGGAAATCTTCGGAATTAATCGAAATCCGATCGATTTAAACATTCTTTCGTCACAAAAGATAATTTGATATTTTTCTTCACGGTCATTGAATTAGTACAATCTGCTCCAAGCCAACCAAGCATCATTTTACACAATGCAGCAAGAGTTTTTACACCTTATCTGCTACATTCAGTCAACTTAACATAATCATCATGGTAAGAAAGGTCATGGCGGAATCTGCTAGTTTCT
Source organism: Locusta migratoria (assembly GCA_026315105.1). Lineage (NCBI taxonomy): Eukaryota > Metazoa > Arthropoda > Insecta > Orthoptera > Acrididae > Locusta > Locusta migratoria. The sequence goes on along the minus strand of CM048751.1, from coordinate 165,481,773 downwards.
TTGTGTAATATTGTGCTCAGGTGTTGCTTTCATTCCAAATTATTACTGCCGCTAAAGTCAGGTTCCGTCTCCTTTTTTGAGTCTTCTATTTATAAAGTTACCTAAATGTATCAGAGCCACCAAATTATTTTCCTGTAATATTGTGATATTAGTGAACTTTAATAGTGGCTACGAACAATATCTACTATTCCAACACCTGATCGGAAGAAAGAAAACGCAATATTACAAAGCAGTTCATCAACTGAATTCACAACGGCTGAGCGTACCCCGCTTGCCAACAACGGACGGCAGACCCGAACGGCGACCCCTCCAAGTGTGTTAGCCAAGTCCTACAGTGCATGATTCCAGTGATATGATGGCAGTCAGTGTACTTGTTACAGTCAAAACCCATTTTTAGTTAGAACGCATTCTTACTAGTGAGAACTAGTTGATTTTGTCAAAATGTGTTTTGTCTAGATGAAAGCAGTTTTCACTGCCATTCATTTTTGACCAGCAGTAAATTCTAATTGTAAGAAAGGCAATTAGTATCAACTAGTTTTAACTAGCAGGAACGTGTTATAACTAAAAATGGGTTTTCACATTGGAGAAAACTAGTTTTAACTAAAGAAACCTAGTTGGGTGTAAAAAAAGCCGCGCGGGAGTTCAAATGTTCAAATGTTTGTAATTGTATCGGACCAAACTGCGTGGTCATCAGTCCGTAGCTTAAAAACTACTTAAACCTAGGTAAACTAACCTACGGACAAACACACACACCCATGCCCCAGGGAGGACGCGAACCTCCACGGCGAGCAACCGCGCGCTCCGTACCGAGATGCTTTAGACCGCTGGGCTCCGCGAGGGAGTAGCCGAACACTCTGGATCGCTACGGTATTACATCTACATCTACATACATACTCCGCAACCCACCGTAAAGTGCGTGGCGGAGGGTACACTGTACCACTACTAGGCATTTCCTTTCCTATTACACTCCCAAACAGAACGAAGAAAAAAAGAATGCCTATATGCCTCCGTACGAGCCCTAATTTCTCTTATCTTGTCTTTGTGATCACTACGCGAAATGTAAGTAGGCGGCAGCAAGATCGTACTACACTCAGCTTCAAATTCCGGCCCTCTAAATTTCCTCAACAGAATTTCACGAAAAGAACGTCGTCTTTCCTCCAACGATCCCCAATTGAATTGCCGGAGCATTTCAGTGACACTCGCGCACTGATCGAACCTACCAGTAACAAACCTAGCTGCTCGCCTCTGAACTGCCTCTATGTCTTCCTTTAAACTGATGCTGCGGGTCCCAAACACTTGAGAAATACTCAAGACGTGGTCGTACAAGCGTTTTATAGGCGGTCTCCTTTACAGATGAGGTACATGTTCCCAAAATTCTCCAAATAAACCGAAGTCGGCTGTCCGCCTTACTCACAACTGTCCTTACATGTTCATTCCATTACATATCGCTCTGCAATGTTACGCCTAGATATTTGAACGACGCCACAATATCAAGAAGCACACTACTAATGCTGTATTCGAACATTATGGGATTGTTCTTCCTACTCTTGCGCATCACCTTACATTTTTCTACATTGAAAGCTAGCTGCCATTCTTCGCACCAACTAGAAATTTTTTCTAAGTCATCTTGTATGCTCGTCGGCCGCGGTGCTCGAGGGGACTGAGGCGCTCCAGTCACGGTCTGCACGGTCACTACGGTCGGGGGTTCGAATCCCCCCTCGGGCATGGTTATTTGTGCCGTCCTTAGTATTAGCTGTTCATAAGTAGTTTGTAAGTTTAGGGACTGATGACCCCGTAGTTAAGTCCCATAAGCTTAACAAACATTTTTTTTCTTGTATGCTATTACAGTCAGTTAAAGATGATACCCTCCCATACACCACAGCATCATCAGCAAACAGCCGCAAATTACAACTTACTCTGTCCATCAGATCATTTATATAAATAGAAAATAATAGCGGTCCTATCACACTCCCCTGGGGCACGCCTGACGATACACTCGTCTCTGATGAACACTCGCCGTCGAGAACAACGGACTGCGTTCTATTACTTAGGAAGTCTTCCAGCCAGTCACAAATCTGTGAACCGATTCCATAAGCTCGTATCTTCGTTAGGAGTTTGCCGTGTGGCACCGCGTCGAACTCCTTTTTGAAGTCGAGAGAAACACAATCCGCCTGTTGCCCTTCATCCCTGGCTCGCAAGATGTCATGTGAGAAAAGGGCAAGCTGAGTTTCACATGAGCGATGTTTCCTAAACCCGTGCTGATTCACAGAAAGCTTTCCCGTTACAAGGAAATTTACTACATTCGAACTGAGAATATGCTCCAAAATTCTACATGGAACTGATGTCAACGATATTGGCCTGTAATTGTGTGGGTCAGTTCTCTTGCCTTTCTTATACACGGGGGTCATCTGCGCTTTTTTCCAATCACTAGGAACTTTGCGCTGAATTAAAGATTCGCGATAAATGCAGATAAATGCCGCAGAATACTCTTTGTAAAACCGAACTGGTATTCCATCTGGACCAGCAGACATTTTCGAATTTAGCTCTCTCAGCTGCTTCTCTACACCGGAAATACCTATTACTATGTCCTCTATTTCGGAATTAGTACGTCGATCAAATGTTGTTGAATTTGTGCGGTCCTCCTGCGGTCCTCCCACGTCGGAGGTTCGAGTACTTCCTGGGGCACAGATATGTGCGTTGTCCTTAGGTTAGTTTACCGTAGTTTAAGTTGTTTGTAAGTGTAGAGACTTTTGACCAAAGTAGTTTGATCCCATTTGAACATTTGCGTTGTTCTGCGGTTGGTATAAGTTAGTTTAAGTAGTTTTTAAGCCTAGGGACTGATGACCACAATAGTTTGGTCCCATAGATTACAAACATTCGAACATCTGAAAAAATAAAATCAAAAGCAGTTACATGCTGATTGGAGTAAAATCTAATGTAACAAGATAGTGTAAATCGCAGTTCCTTTATTTATTTCCCTGGTAACCGGTTTCGGTCACTTACATGACCATCTTTAGACCACAACTGTAATGATATATAATATAATGAGGGATAAATTATTTATAAAGTAAGTAAATAAAATATAGCCATAATGTTGGCCACCAGTTGATTTCGGCTGAAGCTGGAGCTGCCTAAAAGGTTTAATGTTAACTGCTGTAGTAGTATATCCTTCAGCTGAAATCAACCGGTGGTCAACATTATGGGTGTATTTTATTTACATACTTTATAAATAATATATCCCTCTAATATGATATTATATATAATTATAGTTGTGGTCTGAAGATGATCATGTAAGTGTCCGAAACCTGTTACCAAGGAAATTCGTGTTACATGAATTGATAATTAAAATAGCTGTTAATTCATAATGTTATCAAAAATAGGAATTAAAAACATTAGTATTGTTTAATACAATATTTATTGAGAATATTGATCATACATCTTTGCCATTAATAATAAAGTAGCACAGAAATAATAATACACTGAGCAAACATGTTCACCATACGTGGGCGTATGGTGAACAGTTCGCCAAAGTTTAATTGCAATCGAATGAATGGTTTATGAACACATAGAGGACATACAGACAAACATTCATTTTTTATCTAGAGATTTTTATTTTGATTGCTATCTTTCTTTGTTTCGATACTGCACTTATAATTTTGTATATTATGCAAGAAAGCCTTATTTCTTGCATATCCTTCGATAAATACAACATGTTTTTAGAAATAAGGAGATGGACAGAGTGAGAAGGGATAGGATAACTACTTACGCAAGGCATGCATACATAAATAAATACGTGGAAAACGGCGCGTTTTTGCTAGTTCTTAATAACAGCGACGCATTTCATTGGATAACTTTTAGCCCTACTTCTGTTTTTGCAGAATTCTACCGTTTTCTCATGTCACCATGTCTGTCTGTATATTCTTGGACTTCCTTATTACTTCTCAGCTAATAAGTTCTCCGTAATTTTGAGGTCTCAATAATTCGTAATTATCTTTCTTTATTGCTTTTCAATTTCTTCGATTCCTCTCTATTTATAAGTAAAGTTTTATATAGTATTTTTCACTGAACTTTTTTCACGTCGTTGTTGCTTTTGAGAAAGTATCATTATAACCTTCTTCTGCTTCAGGATTTAGGCTTGACGTCTCTTAGATCTACTTGGAAAATCCTGGAATGATCTAAAACTGGCTATAACAGCATCTATAATCTCATACGCAACTGCTACTTGAAAAAGGTTAGGTCTGGCTCTAGAACTGGCAAGATAAGAGCAGCTTCGAGACGCCTTATTATGCGGTAATCGCAGCTGCCTGAATGCGGAGATCAGCGAACTGGATTACGCCATCTCTTATCAGCGCTGCACTGCGCGAAGGCCGCTGCAGGGTCAAGGTACTCTACGTCCACAGTGTCGGCACGCATCTGACACGGACTGATCTATCGCATGGTCCGTGTTCCTATGTAGTCCTATCATCACGTGACTGAACGTGCCCAGAAAACTGAAGGCTTTGCGTCATTCTCCAACATAAGGCATTGTAAACTGGTACTACGAAGAAGAAATGCACTCATGGAAAATGAAAAAAAAAAAGGACACCAAGAATTCGTCAACCCAGCAGAGCAAAATTTTATTGTCACATTCTTGAGCATGTATACAACACACGATCACGCAGTCACAACCATACGCACGTGAGTACAGTCACCAGAGCGTGCTCAATGTCGACGCTAGTATCGTGTATACCCTCCTTTTGCAGCAATGCAGGGTGCACATTTCTCATGAAGTCTATTGTAGAGGTGACGAATGAAGTCTTACGGTGTGGCCTGCCATTCAGTTTTCATCTGATGCCTCAGCTGGACCAGATCTCGTGCCGATCATGTAGATCGTGCCAAGATGACGTTTCATCCGGCCCCAGACATGCTCAATGGGGGACCGATATGGAATGATGATGGACAGGATGGTTGACGTACATCTAGAAGGGCACGATGGGTTGTACGGCATATGTGTGGACGTGCGTTGTCCTGTTGGAAAAGCAAGCGCCTTATTGGTGCATGGACGGTGGCAAGACGGGTTGAATCACGGTTTCATTGTTCCGTTGCTGTTCTATTTTCCCACAACGGAGAACGGCCGTGGATGATATGGCTCCCCCACACAATGGTGCTAGGTGTCGGCCCCATCTGCCGCTGTCGCGTACACTCCAGATTTTAGCACTCCCCTGCACGACACCACACATGCGTACGATCATCTTTGGCACCGTGGCAGCGACGACTATCATCACTGAAGACGACACGTCTCCATTCGTCCCTTCATAAGCGCCTACAATGACACCATGGGAGGCGGGCTGAACGATGTTGGGGCGTGAGCGGAGGACACTCTAACGACACACATGATCGTGCATTATTGTTAGGAGGGCGATATTATAAACTCGCCATTCTCCTCTAGTGATCGCCTAAAGAACACTGGACAGTACACGGTACACTGAAACCATCATTTAACGCGTCTTGCTACCACCCATGCACCAACAAGGTGATATGCTTTTCCCACAGGATAATGCAGATCTAAATGTGTGCGTCGACTACCTTGCCCAGCACGATCTCCAGATCTCTCCCCCATTGAGAATGTTTGGAACCGGATGAAAAGCCATGTTGGGCGGTCTGCGTGAGTAGCACGAAATCTGGACCAAGTGAGGCACCAAATGGAAATTGCATGGCACGACATTCCACATAACCACATTCGGAACCTCTACGATCGTTTCCATGAAAGAATTACATCTTTCATTGCTGCAAAAGGAGGGTATACAAGGTACTAACGCCATCATTGCGGACGCTCTGGTGACTGCACTCACGTGCGTACGGCTCTGCCTATGTCATCGTGTGTTGTATACAATCTCAAGAATGTGTTAATAAAATTTCCCTATGCTGGGTCGACGAATTCATGGTGTTCTTTTCCATTCTCCAGGAGTGTACAAAACCACAGAATGGAGCATTGGTAAGAAAATTACGAAAACCCAAAGAGAAAAATCCCAGGCGTTGTTGTCTTGACCTTCCCGACCTTACACCTATAATCCGACTAAAATTACTCGATAGTTGACGTTTGTCACTTGCCACATACGCAGCCTCCCGTCGGAGGGACACTTCACAAAATACTGTTAACGTATAAAGCGAAGCAGTGATGGACAGGGACCACTAAGAGTGACGTAATGGCAGCAACGCGAGAAGCTTTGTCGATAGACAATTTAAGTGATGAATCACCGAACAGCAGTAACAGATGTGTTTTTTAGTCCTGAATTTGTGTCCATGTTCTAACCTAACAACAGATGATATACAATTTATCCGACAAAATTCCAGTCAACAGTCTACATCAGAACTAAGATCATGATCGCTTCGTTCACGACTATTGAAGCTTACGACTACCAGCAAAATTTCAGATACAGATATAAAAGCAAACTCATCCTTGGCCATCATAAAATATCCTCTCACGGGCTAGTCGTTGCGTGAGCTGCCGTGAAGACCAAATAGAGTCAATACTAGTATTAAAATGAACTTAGCAAAGCGCTAGAACTTAGAAATTCAATTAAACTAATTAATTGAATAAAATTACATTCAAGGTCATTTTAATTACATTTATAAATTACAAAGAGTAATCGCATTCGCCAAGATTGAACCTAGACACATATCAATTATGCATTGTAGCCTTCGCAAAGTTCGATTATGTAAATAGTACATAGCTCTATAAGCCGATCTTTCCGTTTCTGATAATTGTACATGTGTCGTTAAATTGCTTGTGGAAGGATCCAGTAGCGAGTTGCTACTGCTGTGTTTGGGAACATATTTCGTTAGCACCTACATCCGAAATGCGAAATAATAAGAAGAGCCCTAAGCATAGGGATCACAACAAATCGAGAACGAGAGACGGACAGGCAATTGAAAGTCATTTGACTTGTTGTTGTGGCGGTTTAGCAAAGGTGAACTGTTCGAGTGTCACGTTGAGCGCTTTTACCGGAGGAAAGACGTTTGAACGCATGAATTGTCAACTAGCAGGTAATTTTAATCGGGCTGTAGTTTCAATTATTAAACAGAGCTAAAAAGGATTCTGTTAAATATATATAGGCCACAGGCGGTAATGACATAATTTCGAAACGCATAAACAAACTTACAGCCACATCACCACCTGTGGCCGGTTTTATTAACAGAGGCCTTTATAGCGCTGTTTAATAATTGAAATTCAAGAAAATGGGCGGATACCTCTTGAGATTTATAGTCTCCACAGGGTCGATACACACTCCCGGAAAACGAAAAAAGAACACAACGAATTTGTCGACCCAACAGAGTGAAATTTTATTCACACATTATTGAGGACGTATACAACACACAATCACGCACGTGAGTGCAGTCACCAGAGCGTGCACAATATCGACGTAAGTACCGTGTACTCCCTCCTTTTACAGAAATGCAAGCTGGAATTCTCCCATAGAGATGATGGCAGAGGTAACGAATGTAGTCTTGAGTAACGGCCTGCCATGCAGTTTCCACCTGGTGCCTCAGTTGGGTCAGATTTTATGCCGGTCGCGCAGACCGCGCAAGATTGCGTTCATGCGGTCCCAAACATTCTCATTGGGGGACAAATCTGAGGATGGTGCTGGCCAAGGTAATTGTCGTACACCTTGAAGAGCACGTTGGGCGGTTCGGGATTCATGTGGACGTGCATTGTCCAGCTGGAAACCATATAGCCTTGTTAGTGTATTAATGGCAGAAAGAAGGATTGAATGATGGTTTCATTGTACCATGTACTGTTCAATGTTCCCTCGACGACCACCAGAGGAGAACGTCCAGTGAAGGGTATGGATGCCCACACCATGAAGCCGGATGTCGGCCCCTGTGCCTCTGTCATATTCACTCCTGCTCGACGTCGCACACGCGTACGACTATCATTGGCACCGAGGCAGAAGCATCTCTCATCACTGAAGATGACACGTCTCCATTGGTCCTTACTTAAGCGCATATCGCGACACTACTGGATGCGGGCTGAACGATGTTGGGGCGTGAGCGGAAGACGAACTAACTCTGGTGATGGCTGAGGGGTCAATGAACAGTGCACGGTACACTGAAACTATCAATCAGACCGTCTTGCTGCCGTTCATCCACCAACAAGGCGACATGCCTTTCCAACAGGACATTGCACGTCCACGTATATTCTGTGCCACTCAGTGTGCTCTTCAAAGAGTACTTCAACTACTCTGGCCAGCACGATCTCCACATCTGTCCCCCATTGAGCATATGCGGGATCGGATGAAACGTCATCTCAGCGCGGTCTGCACGACTGGCACGAAATCTGGTCCACCAGATGCACCAGGTGTAAATTGCATGGAAGGCCATTCTGCAAGACTTCATTCGGCACCTCTACGATCGTCTCCATGGGAGAACTGCAGTTTGCATTGTTGCAAAAAGGAGGGTATACACGATACTAGCGTCGATATTGTGCGCGCTCTGGCGACTGTACTCACCTACGTATGTGTGACCGTGTGTTGTATACGTCCTCAAGAATGTGTCAATAAAACATCCCCCTGGTGGGTGGACGAATTCATGTTTTAAATTTTCCAGGAGTGTAATGACTGCGGTCGAAATTCGAACAATTATATTTACAAGGTAACGAAACTATATTTTTTTTCTTCAATGCAGTTGGAATTTGTTGGTGTTGAGACCCTTCGTTCCTACCTGAAGCCCGCATTTCCAAACAATAAATAGGAAGTCGTTACTATTCAAAATGAAGCAATTAAACATTAGGAACTTCTTGAATTCTCTGGTAGCAGCAGCAGCAGCAGATTATCACAAAGGATAAACGCGATACAGCGGCGCCAATAAATGACGTTACTCAATTACAGCAAAATTATAATTTCCACTGCTGACAGCACACCTGACCTAATAGATCCACCCAGTTCACCACTAGATGGCTGACATGCTAGACCTCTACCTTGCGCGGCGTATCGTCCTCAAATATCTTATTTTGTGTACGAAAACATTCACTTCCTTAACTAATCTTAACGTCTCCGTACATCCATAATTTTTGTTTTGAACACATTATGTAAGTTTGATTGGCCTCGTCGTATAATTAATACTAAAAATCGCTACTTCAGTTACATGTTTGCGTATTATGTAATGAACTAGCGTTATTCTTAGTGTGTTTACGTGCGTCTCCCAGTGTTCGAAGCCTCTTGTGAGTGTGTGGAATAGCACAGGGTAACACGGAGCGTATTTGGTCGGTAGTCGCTAGCGTCTGTTGTCGCTCGACGTATAGGCGAATAACGAATGAATACGCTGACGCAATGACACGCAGCGATTTGAGACGCTACCGTCTTCGTAAAAACAACTGAAACACGACGTAGCATATGACATGTTGTTTTGGAGGTTAGGTGATACCAAACAGTTCTGTTTTCCGCATAACAAAATATGAAGTGGAATTGTAACAACATTTACAAATTTCTGGAAATTTATCAAAGTTTTCCAGTATTATGGGATATTAAAAATAAGGATTATTTAAATACTAAACTTAAAGACACTCAATTTAACCAACTATTTGACGAATTGAAGTCCAGAACTTGTGGAATAAATTTGGAGATAGAAGATTGGGGTCTTTGAAACAGGTATTCAAGTGTTTTGAAGCTATCACCTATTCCCAAATAACGCAGTGTAACTTCCAGTTTTGTTCTTGGCGAGATCGCCATCCTCATGACGGTATTCTGTTTCCTCTACAATTTCCAGTAATGTATGGAATTTTTTTATGTCATCCTCATATTTCTGTAGGCAGAAGGATCTTCACACGATAATTCTCTCGAAGTAACATCATATTTAGCCTTCCTCGCGGTTCAACTTCTTATTCATTTTCTTTTATTTCTTCCTACTTTTCCGTTTTGCTTTTGGTAGATCAATGGTTGCGAGAAACACAACGCCCCAGCATTTGTTACTTCCTTCGACATCTGGACTCGACTGGTGGCTACTTTATACGCTCCTGTATATGACACGGGGCGACCAACACTTGGAAGCGATCAAAAACGCCAGCGACCAGCGTCTAAAGTAGCCCACCCTACAACTTTAGACGCTCACGTTCGCTGTCCTTGTTTACAGGGAGCGAATTTAGCAATTTAGCCAAATACGCCAGCGACTAGCGGCCAAATACGCTCCGTGTAATATAGCGTTAACTAACAAAATATGCTCACGTTTTACGAGTACTAATGTAGAAGAAGCAGATGGAAATTCAGATCTCAAGTTTCTTACACCAGGGAACTGCTTATGAATAGGTCAGTATAATACCTGTCAAAAAGAATATGACAGTGATCCACAAATTTTGCACAATAGCTACATTCTGCTAGAAAAACGTCGTAATTCGGTGCAGTACTGTATCGACGATCAATAAAGTGCTTTTCATTCATTTCGACCAGTGTTAGAGGAGCAATACAATTGTACTGTTAAGTGCTTTATCTCGCTCAGGCAATATGAGAAAAGATACGAGTGTGTACTGAGGCACGCAGATATGGATACTGAATCTGTCCAGCTGTGATGTACTGCCATTCAGTCGCCGGTTCATAATCAGGAAGTGTTGTGTTGTAATGGTCTATTGGGTTGTAACTAAGTGAATTGGACGGTATTAAATGATACTTGAAATAATTTCCCTAGGAAGACTAATATTTTTTGTCGGATGAGGTTATTTATTTCTTGGTTCACTTTCATATTTCTTTCATTTCTGTCCAAAATTAGGCTGCAGCTTTCTTATTGTACGCATGGCTACTTTGTAGTATATTAATTTTATGAATTCAAACGCCATTTTCTTCCTGTAGTCCAATATTTATTTACGTTCCAGACATGTCTCACCTTTTTTTAAATTAAAGGTACCTTTAGTCTACTTAATAGTAATACAGTTTCATTTTTACCCCTGACTCACAATCCAAAATAGTTCAGTTATACTGATTCCATGAATACAGTGTTATCCACAGTGAAGTGATTGTTCTCTTTTCGAATTTACAGAGTGTTTATGAAAAACCGCTATCATTTCAGGAAACCATTACTTGGAAAGTAGTAGGGCATCAAGCTTTGCTGTAAAAAGTTTAGCAGCTGTGTGTCTCACCCACGGCTCGTAAATATTAAGGTAATACTCAAGCTACGTAAGGTCAGCATTACAGTATCATAACTTTTGATTACTTAACTAATCAATAACAGAAAGTCATATTTTATTAAGCATTCAGTGATGTAGTTTTTAGAATAAAATGCAAGGACAGTGTTTTGCTGATGGATGATTTCAATGCAGGATGGGAAATCAAACAAAAGGGTATAAAAGCTTAGGGGTATGTATGGTGAGGATGTGGAGGCCAACAGGAACTGATAAAAATTCTTGTAATTTTTTTCCAGTATGGGCTTACTGGTCACAAACACCTTTTTTAAGCATAAGAAAATTCACCGGTATACTTGTGAAGTCAGGAGAACCAGATCTGTCATAGACATTTAACAACAGACCAGGAATTCAGAAAGGCAGTCAGGAACACTCTATATCAGAGGGTACTTTGATGATAATGATCATTATTTAAGCTGCATCTAAATTGGTTTTGTGAGGCTAAAACTTCCATGTTTTGGAGAATAAGAATGAAGAAGTCTCAGGCCAAGGAAATCAGGCACAAATACATAACAATCATTTCAGAAAGGTACCAGTTACTTGAATGTAGCCATTTACATTGAAAAGAGAATGGAAAAGATATAGGGACACTGTACTAGAAGTGGCTGGAGAAAGTCTTGGAACGGTACTGTGTAACGTCAGGAAGAAGCAGACTGCTTGTTGGAATTACACAATCAAGACAACCTGAAGAAAGAGAAAAGGCGTTTCAATGGCTCCGTACTAAAGCACGAATCTTTCTGGAGTGTAATTAGCAATCTTCGAAAGCGAGGGAAGAAGTAATTGACAAGTCTTTTAGACAGGTCAGGAAAGCTGCTAGTGAATCATATTGATTCCTTGGGAAGATGGAGGGAATATTTTGAAGATTTGCTCAGTGTTGGTAAATACACGTTCAGTAATGTTTCAGATTTCGATGTAGAATGGGATAGGAACGATGATGGAAATAGAATCACATTTGATGAATTCGAGAGAACGGTCACTACAGTGCAATAAATCTTTTGGGGTAGATGGAATTAAGTCGGAACTCATCAAATAGAGATGGTTACAAAGGATTATTGAAATGGCGTGAGAATCGGGACAGGTTCCGTCTGACTGGACGAAAGCAGTGATCTCACCTATTTTCAAACAGTAAAGATTGCTTCAGCTCTTTAATTAGCGTTGGGGCAAATCTTGTCGGGTATTGTTGAAAGGAGAGAGCCTGTATTAACTGCAGACAAGTTGGATGAAAATCAGATTGGGTTTTGGCCCCATAGTGGCTGATAGGACCAGATCTTTAACTTACAATATATAATGGAGAAGTGAAATCTATGTTTTAGAGTTCTAGATAAGGCTTATGACCGTGTTTCTAGGAGGAAGCTATTGTCAATTTTATAAGATGATGAAACAGGAGGCAAACTTCAGCAGGCAATTAAAGGTCTTTACGTAGATTGTCAGCCAGCAGATAGAATTGAAGGTAAAACGAGTTCATGGCTTGGGTACTTTCAGGAGTAAGACAAGTCTATAACCTGTCAGCACCATTGTTGTTTATGTTGTTTATATACCTTATGTTGACAATTATAGACTAGCAGGGTGAGATTAAAATAAGTTGCAGTATAATATTTCAGAGCTAGATCAGAAATGTTATGGTTATGGTATGAAGATTACCAACTCCAAAATCAAATTAATGTGTGTGGAAAAGAGATTTAAACATATGCCACAAAGGAGGAACAAAGTTAGAACAGATGGACAAAATACTTGAGATGTATTTGCTTACAGGATGGCAAAATGGTGAAAGAACTGGAATCGAGTTGTAGCAAAGCTACTGCCGTGAGCGCTCACCTAAGATCTACTCTCTTCTGCAAGAAGGAAGTCAGAACCAAGATAGCAATGTACCATTCAGTCTTACGGCAAACTTGGTTTATTGGACAGAAATCTGAGTGGATACAAGTTACCTTATTAATAACGTTGATGTTACAGATATGAAAGTAAGGATAATTGCAGGTACTAATAGATGAGATCAATGACAGGAGGGTATCAGTAATGAGAAAATCAAAGAAAACCTAAGAATGAATACCATAGATGAAGCAGGTAGTACGAATAGACCGAGATGGTACAGTCATGCTACACGTATGGGGAAGCAAGGTTACGGAAGAGATTCATGGGTAGTGTAGTAGAGTGTAAGAGGAGTCGAGGAGCATTCTGAGAACTATAAAGAGCTGAAGAGGTCACAAGCTCGTTCCATTCACAAGCGGCAGACTTTTACGACGGAGGAGCACAAACGTTGACAAGTATCTCAATTCTTTTGGTTTCCAATGTCGAAAAATAGTACAAAAATTGCTGTACCTGTTGGCAATAAACTTTTGTCTTTAAAGTTTTAAACACGGATGTGGTTTCCAGGACTTTACGATTTTAATCGGTAGTAAGATAGCCCTCGGTAGCAAAGATACTGTATTTTACCTAGGTTTCGGCGACTACTATGAGTGCCTTCATCAGAAATTTTCTAAAATTGCATGTCATACGATAAAATAAAATGTAAGTGATAAAGGGTAAGTCACAATTTGTAATAATATAGCAGGCTTTGTTTACAAGAGAAAAGGTAGATAACTTACTTTCTTACATCGTACATATAGTTTCCTTCCTATGGTACATAAATCTTGTTACTTATTTTCTCTCTATTGAAACGTCACTATGGTAGAATACAAAGTTTTGCACACAAATCCCACATACCATAGATTTTTTTTAAATATTTTTTTAATGATGGAGTGTTAATGGAAGCATGGTTTCACGTCATTCCTGACGCTCGAGGTCAAAGGTGACTCTTGTAAGGAATAAAATACATTTATGAAACATATTTACTGTACATATTTGTTGACTAAACTGCTCACACCAACACACTGGTTACTTTACAGCACTCGCTGTACATTTCTTGTAACAAGTGCTCTTAACTGTTGCAGTAACATGCTTTGTCCTCCCAGTAGCAAGGGCACGAGATGGAAAATTCCGTGTTGTGTTGCGTGGCCGCAGGCACCTGTGCCGCAGGGCCGTGTTCCGGTGGTGGGGCTTTCTTCCACCTCGCGACCTCTTGACCTGCCTGTTTTTTGTGGCTCCCTGCTCCCCTAATGCCTGGGTTAGGCGCCAGGGAGTCGGCCCTCGCTCCCTCTTTATAATAGACCACTGGCGAGCTTCGGGGGCATGCAAAGCTCTACACTACATCTTGGTGTAAACTGGTACAATGCGAAAATGTTAAGACTTAGCCGCGACCGCAATGACGTACGGAATCCTGGGCGCTACTTGGACCTAAGTTTGGTTCTGCGACGTCACCGTCGAAGGTTCGAGTTTAAGTAGTTTGTAAGACTATGGACTGAATCTCAACAGTTTGGTCCCTTACCTTTACAAACATTTGAACATTTTTCTTCTGCGACGGCACACACCCCGTTTACCTTGAACTCCTAACATCGGATTTAGTAAAGCGATTTCCCAATTCCGCTTTTGCTTGTCATGTAAACACTACAAATAGGCCAAGAAAATTAGTGGAAATCTGAGAACTGTTTAATCAAAGTATTCCTCTGGTATGAATAAATTAAGTTTGTCTCGATTTCTGAGTGGTACTAGAGCAGCCATGAATAAAAAACCACCGAGAATCTGTTTTCAAATGTCTCCGAAACTAAGCGTTTAATCGAAAAAGCCAAGGCTATAAAAATGTACAGCATTAAATTCTGCATTGACGGAGTACCCAAAATTTCCTAATCGATTAGATTTCCCCCAAAAAATGCCACGTCAAAGAAGGGTAATTTCACTTTTTTCACAAAATACTCCATTCGTCACTACAAAACGTTGAACATATGAGAATTGGCGTATTTGACGAAAAATTTTATAGGTGAAAAGTTATAGAGCATAAAATTGTGCTTTTAAGAAGTCAATGAAAAAACTTGCTGTTAAGGAAATATCGGGATTATTCAATTTATGACTGGTTATGAACTGTAGACTGAAACTGAAGAAACTGCAGAAACGTAGGAAAATAAAGAGATGGGGCCTGATTAAATTGAAGGAACTTGAAATTGTTGTGAACTTCAGAAGGAGCTTTAGGTAACAATTGATAGAAACAGGGGAAAATAAAACAGTAACTTTGGGAGATGAATAGCGAAGGCAACAGAGGATCAAATAGGTAGGAAGGCAAGACTTACAAAAAATCCTTGGGTAATATAGGAAATACTAAACTTAATTGATGTAAGGAGAAAATATAAAAATGCAACAAATGAACCATGTAAAATGGAGTACAGACGACTAAAAATGAGGTTGACAGTAAATTCAAATGGGCTAAGCAAGAGTGGCTAGAGGACGAAGGCAACTCTGTAG
This sequence comes from Locusta migratoria, assembly GCA_026315105.1. NCBI lineage: Eukaryota > Metazoa > Arthropoda > Insecta > Orthoptera > Acrididae > Locusta > Locusta migratoria. The sequence goes on along the minus strand of CM048751.1, from coordinate 165,466,295 downwards.
AAGAATGTATAGCTGGGCGAAAGATAGATACCATATACATGAAAATAAAAGAGACATCTTCAGACAAGAAAAATAGCCGTATGAATATCAAGAACTTGGATGGAAAACCAGTTCTGAGCAAAGAAGGAAGAGCGAAAAGTGGAAATAATGGATAAAGGAGCTCCACAAAGGAAGTTCAGGACAGTATTGAGAAAGGGAAGCGGAAGTAGATGAAGATGAAATAGGAGATACAATACTGAGAGAAGAATTTGGCCACTGAAACACGTAAGTCAAAACAATGCCCCTGGAAAAGATCTAATTCCACTAGAGCTACTGAAGTCTCTGGGAGAGCAAGATATGACAAAACTTATACTTACAAAAAAAGTAATAATCCTCATTTCAAAGAAACAGATGCAGAGAGGTGTGAAAATTACAGAACCATCAGTATAATAAGTCATGGTTACCAAATAATCAACACGATTTATTTTCAGAAGACTGGAAAAGCTGGTACAAGCTGACCTCATGGAAGATCAGTTTAGATTCAGGAGAAATTTAGGGACACGGAAGGCAATATGTATCTCACGACATATCTTAGAAGATCGATTAAGGAAAGGCAAACCTACATTTCCAGCTTTTTCGGATTCAGGGAAAGCTTTTGACAATGTAGTACAAAAGCCAGACAGCAGATTTAAGAGTCGAAGGACATGAAAGGGAGGCAGTAATTGGGAAGGGAGTAAGACAGGGTTTTAGCATTTCTCCAACATTATTGAATTTTTACTTTCAGGAAGCTGTGGAGGAAAGAAAGGAGAAACTTGGAGAATGTATTAAAATTCATGGTAAAGAAATAAAAATACTGAGTTTTGCTAATGACACAATAATTCTGTTAAGAGACAGTAAAGGATCTAGAAGTGGAAGATCAATTGACAGTGTGTTGAAAGGAACGTACAAGATGATCATTAACAAGAGTAAAACAAGGTTAATGGAACACAGTCTGAGAAAATCAGGCAGGGCTGAAGGAATTGGATTAGGTAATGGAACAATAAAGATGGCAGATGAGTTTTGTTACTTGGGCAGTAAAAATAACATATGATGGTCGCAGTAAAGAGGATATTAAATGCAGAAAGGCAATGGAAAGAAAAGCGTTTTTGAAAAACGGAAATTTGTTAACTTTGAATATTAATTTAAGACTGATGTAGTCTTTTCTGAAGGCATTTTGCTGGATTGTTGTCTTGTACGGGAATGAATCATGGACGATAAATAGTTCAGAAAAAAGCAATTTCTGGCATACCTTGACAAAAAGAAGTGATCGATTGGTAGGACACATTCTTAGATATCAAGGAATCGTATATTTAACATTGGAGGGAATTGTGTGGGATAACAATCGCAGAGGGAGACCAAGAGACGATTACAATAAACAGATTCAAAGTAATGTCGCTTACCGTTCTTATGAGGAGATGAAGAGGCTTGCTCAGGATAGAGTAGGATGGAGAGCTGCGTCAAACCAGTGTCCGGACGGTAGACCACAGCAGCAACAACATATATTGTTAATGTCAAACATAGCTTTCTACTTTCCATTCCATGAATTTTTCTGATATTCACTTTTTTATTTTATTTTATTTTCAAGGGAATACAATACGTATTCTACATATTATCAAGATATTAGTTGTTAAAACTATGAAATTATCAGAATGATATATAAAGCACGAAAAATTAGTTTACAGTGGTTGTTGTTGTTGTTATGGTCTTCAGTCCGGAGACTGGTTTGATGCAGCTCTCCACCCTACTCTATCCTGAGCAAGCCTTTTCATTTCCTCATAAGAACGGCAACCCACATCCACTTGAATCTGCTTACTATACGCGTCTCTTGGTCTCCCTCTGCGATTTTTACACCACACACTTCCCTCCAATGCTAAATTTACGATTCCCCGATGTCTAAGAATGTGTCCTACCAAGCGATCCCTTCTTTTAGTCAGGGTATGCCAAAAATTCCTTTTCTCACCAATTCTGTTCAGTACCTCTTCATTAGTTATGCGATCTACCCACCTAATCTTCAGCATTCTTCTGTAGCACCACATTTCAAAAGCCTCTATTCTCTTCCTGTCCGCACTGCTTATCGTCCATGTTTCACTCCCGTACAAGGCAACACTCCACACAAATGCCTTCAGAAAAGACTTCCTTACCCTTAAATTAATATTCGATGTTAGCAAATTTCTCTTTTTCAAAAATGCTTTTCTTCCCATTGCCATTCTGCATTTTATATCCTCTGTACTGCGACCATCGCATGTTATTTTACTACCCAAGTAACAAAACTCATCTACCACCTTCATTGTTTCGTTACCTAATCTAATTCCTTCAGCATCGCCTGATTTTCTAAGACCGCATTCCATTATTTTTGTTTTGCTCTTGTTAATGTTCATTTTATACGCTCTCTTCAACACGCTGTCCATTCCGTTCAACTGCTCTTCCAGGTCCTTTGCTGTCTCTGACAGAATTACAATGTCATCAGCAAAACGCAATGTTTTTATTTCTTCCCCCTGAACTTTAATCCCTATTCCAAATTTTTCCTTGCTTTCCTTCACCGCCTGCTCGATGTACAAATTGAATAACATTGGAGAAAGGCTACAACCCTGTCTTACTCCCTTCCCAACTGATGCTTCCCTTTCATGTCCTTCGAGTCTAATAACTGCGGTCTGGCTTTTGTACAAGTTGTAAATAACTCTCCTTTCCCTGTATTTTATCCCTGCTGACTTCAGAATTTGAAAGAGTGTATTCCAGTCAACATTGTCAAATGCTTTCTCCAAATCTACAAAAGCTAAAAATGTAGGTTTGCCTTTTCTTAATCTATCTTCTAAGATAAGACGTAAAGTGAGTATTGCCTCCCGAGTTCCTACATTTCTCCTGAACCCAAACTGATCTTCCCCGAGGTCGGCTTCTACCAGTTTTTCCATCCTTCTGTATATAATTCGTGTTAATATTTTGCAACCATGACTTATTAAACTGATGGTTCTGTAGTTTTCACACCTGTCTGCGCCTGATTTCTTTGGAATGGGGATTATTACATTTTTCTTAAAGTCTGAGGGCATTTCGCCGGTCTCATACATCCTACACACCAGTTCAAATAGTCTTGTCATGGCTGGCTCTCCCAGATACTTTAGTAGTTCTGAGGGTATGTCATCTACTCCTGGGGCCTTGCTCCGACCTAGGTCTTTCAAGGCTCTGTCAAATTCATCTCTCAGTATAGTATCTCCTATTTCATCTTGATCGACTTCCTCTTCCGTTCCTACAACATCGTCTCTAAGTTCATTTCCTTTGTAGAGCTGCTCTATGTACTCTTTCCACCTTTCAGCTTTCCCTTCTTTGCTGAGAACTGGTTTCCCATCTGAGTTCTTGATATTCATAGAGCTGTTTTTCTTATCTCCAAATGTTTCTTTTATTTTCCTGTAGGCGGTATCTACTTTTCCCCTTGCTATACATTCTTCTACAGATTTACATTTGGCTTCTAGCCACTCCTGCTTAGCCGTTTTGCACTTCCTGTCAATCTCATTTTTTAGTCGTCTGTACTCCATTTTGCCTGTTTCATTTATTGCATTTTTATATTTTCTCCTTTCATCAATTAACTGTAGTATTTCCTGTGATATCCATGGATTTTTTGTAGGTCTTGCCTTTCTACCTATTTTGTCCTCCGCTGCCTTCATTATTTCATCTCTCAATGCTACCCATTCCTCTTCTACTGTTTTATTTCCCCCTGTTTCTGTCAATTGTTGCCTAAATCTCCCTCTGAAATTCTCCAGGACTTCACTTTCCTTCAATCTATCTAAGTCCCATCTCCTTATTTTCCTACCTTTCTGCAGTTTTTTCAGCTTCAGCCTACAGCTCATGACTAACAAGTTATGGTCAGAGTCTATATCTGCCCCTGGGTATGTCCTGCAGTTTATAACCTGGTTCCGGTACCTATGTCGTACCATTATAAAATCTATCTGATACCTTCCGGTGTCTCCTGGTCTCTTCCACGTATACAACCTTCTTTTGTGATTCTTAAACCACGTGTTTGTTACGATTAAATCATGTTCCGTGCAAAATTCTACCAGGCGACTTCCTCTTTCATTCCTCCTGCCCAGTCCATATTCACCTACTATTTTTCCTTCTCTTCCTTTTCCTACTACCGAATTCCAGTCTCCCATCACAATTAAGTTTTCCTCTCCCTTAACTGTCTGAATAATTTCCTTTAGCGCCTCATATATTTCTTCGATCTCCTCATCATCGGCAGAGCTAGTTGGCATATAAACCTGTACAACTGTTGTCGGTGTTGGCTTCGTATCTATCTTGACAATGATAATGCGATCACTGTGCTGCTCATAGTAGTTTACCCGCATTCCTATTTTCTTATTCATTATCAGTCCTACTCCTGTGATACCCCCAACTGATTTTGTATTTATAATCCTGTACTCACCTGACCAGAAATCCTGTTCATCCTGCCACCGAACTTCACTAATCCCCACTATATCTAACTTCAACCTATCCATTTCCCTTTTTAAATTTTCTAATTTTCCTACTCGATTAAGGGATCTAACATTCCACGCTGCGACCCGTAGAATGCCAGTATTGTCTTTCCTGATGATCACATCCTCCTGGGTAGTCCCCGCCCGGAGATCCGAATGGGGGACTATTTTACCTCCGGAATATTTTACCCGAGAGGATGCCATCATCATATGTTCATACAGCAGAGCTGCATGTCCTCGGGAAAAGTAACGGCTGTAGTTTCCCCTTGCTTTCAGCCGTTCGCAGTAGCTGTGTGGCAAAGCCACATTAGCTGATGTTACAAGGCCAGCTCAGTCAATCATCCAGACTGTTGCCCCTGTAACTACTGAAAAGGCTGCTGCCCCTCTTCAGGAACCACACGTTTGTCTGGCCTCTCCACAGATACCCCTCCGCTGTGGTTGCACCTACGGTACGGCTATCTGCATCGTTGAGGCACGCAAGCCACCCCACCTCGGCAATGTCTGTGGTTCATGGGGGTGGTATTAGTGGTATTAGTCAAAATAAATACATAATGTTTATTGTGGTTTTATTAGGTATAAAGAAGCTTCATTCAATTATCAATAAATTGAGATACATGTGATTATTAACAGGGTAAAGTATTTCACTTCCAGTAAAAGATTAATATTAAACTGTGTATAATCTATTTTTATTAATTTTAGAATATTATATCTTTACTTGAGGGTCAGAACGTAATTAACTGTAACTCTTCCATTCTTCCGTATTCTCGATGTGTTGTTATCGCGATGACTATACAACATCAAAAGTTAATTGTCAAATAAGAAATTTGGGGGTGATATACGAATGAAGGACAACAAGGAAAACTTGTCACAAATCGAGAAGACCAAGTGCAGTGGTGGAAAAAAACGACGTTTTGATAACGTTCTGAACTGCGAAATTCGGATGACAGTGTAACTCAACTGAATGTGGCTGTGGAATTACTTCCACAAGATATGTCAATTACCGGAGAGCCACGATCCAAAGAAGAAATCGCCAAAACAGTGCAACAAATAAAAAATGGAATAGCTCCTGGTTTGGACAACATCACTCCAAAATTATTCAAGCAGTTCCCTCTATAACAGCACGAATTTATACCCACTGTTGACAGTCATATGGATGAATGAAAAAGTACCAAATGACTGGAACAGGGGCTTCCTCATCAAGCTCCCCAAGAAAGGAGTTTGTGATAAATCCCACTGTCAATCCCAAGCTAGATATTCTCGTGAATTACCCTACATAGGATAAAAGCCCATGTAGACAAGGAAATAAAAAGAGAACAAGCAGTATTCAGGGAAGGTCGCTTCTGCTTAGACCACATAAACACCTTGAGAATAATAGCTGAAAATTCATATGAATACCGATCAACGCTCTACGTGCTGTTTGTAGACTTTGAAAAGGCCTTCGACAGTATAATCAGGACAAAAATACGGAGCTCACTTTAAGCTTTTGGAACCTCGCAGAAAATAATTGCTTGCAAGTATGAAAACTACACGTGCCAGGTTCAACACCAATGTCTGCTTTCAGATCCAATAGCAGTAAAAAAAAAAAAAAAAAAAAAAAAAATTACTAGTTTAGCAAGACTGCATGTTCTCACCGATACTGTTTAATATATGACAATGTAATGGTGCAAGCAGTGAATAAAATGAGAGGAATAAAATGGAGCAATGGAATATATCTACAAGACGTAGAGTAAAATAAAATGTTTGTATAGTCTATGGGACTTAACTACGGGGTCATCAGTCCCTAAACTTACAAACTACTTATGAACTACTTACGAACTAGGACGGCACAAATATCCATGCCCGAGGGGGGATTCGAACCCCCGACCGTAGTGGCCGTGCAGACCGTGACTGGAGCGCCTTAGTCCCCTCGGCCACCGCGGCCGGCAAGACGTATAGTTCTCAGATAAACTTTGTCTTCTATCCCACAGCCTCAATGACATGGTAGAGGTCTTAGAACATCTGAAATCTGCGCAAAGGAAGTCAGCTTGAAAGTTAATGCCCAAAAAACAAAAGACATGAGGGTAAAGGATAACAACACTCCAAAGATTGAAAAGGTGGATACTTTTTGCTACCTTGAAAGCATATGGGTGAATCAGAAAGTACCAAATGGTTGGGACAGAGGTTTGCTCATCACGCACCGCCACATGGTGGTGCAACAAAGGACATTAACAGCCTCATCAACAAAGCCGAAGCCGCTTTTTCAACTCTCCGCTCTATCTGGAGATCTAAGGTGATAACGTTGAGGACCTTGCGGATACTTGAAAGTAATGTAAAAATCTGTGCTTCTATATGGATGTGAAACATGGCGAGTAACAAAGTAGCTAATAATACATAAGCTGCAGACGTTCAACAACAAATGTCTGAGGAACAACCTATGGATACTGTGGCCAAATACCATCAACGAAGCACTCTGGGAAAGAACCAGCCGGAAGCCATCTGAGCTGCAAATAAGAAGCACGGAGATAGTTAAGACATACACTTAGAAGACCAAATGAACGTATTGCAAAGGAAGCACTTTATTGGATCCCACAGGGACGACAAAGACGAGGCAGGCGCAAAAGGACGTGTAGATGATCAGTTGAAGTAGAAGGTCAATAACAAGGAACAAGATGGGAAGAAGTGGAAATACCAGAAGACGACGGAGGAAGATGGCGATCCTCTGTTGCAGCCCTATGCTCCAGATAGTAGTAAATGAATATAATATCCTCGAAGGAATCTCTTCTTTCTTCTTCCGAAATGTCATTATCTGTGTCAGTGTCAGCAATGTCAGTAACAGGGATGGCACTTGGATCATTGGTGCAGTATTGGCTCTTACATAGTTTGCAGATGGTGGTACACTTAATACCTCTGTCCTGCAGGAACAACCTGCTTCCTTTGTAGCGAAAACTGGCACGGGAGCAACTGTTGAAGCCTTCCAGCCCCAATGCAGTGGATTCAGTGGGTTGTTTTTCCAAGCTTCCACCTCAAAACATGCCCAGCTGCTTCTGTAGGAGGCAAAGGGGACAGGTTGAATGATGTTCTCGATAAAGATTTTTTAAACATTTGATAGCGTCGCAGTACATGGCCTTAATTATCTTCTGTCCAGCTTCAGCAATCTCAACAACAGTAGCACTAGATTTGCTGAATAGCTCTGCTGCGTTCTGGAGCATGTTTCTCATCAACATTGCCTTCAGAAGTTTTAGTTTTGCTTTGTCGATAACGACGAAGTCGTATCGCAACCACTGAAGGCATGTAGGAACAAGCGAATGTCGGACAGTGCTTTCCTGCTCTGCCTCTTATTAAAGCTGCGTCCAGTGCCATCTCTTAACACCACCAATCATGCTTATGGGGGGGGGGGGTGAGGCAAAAGTAAGAAATAAGTAGTAGGAATTAAAATATTTATTTAATTTATTAACTAATTATATTTCAACATTATACGAATAATTGTGTGTATGTTCCGTTTTTTGACCTATAATTTCCTTGTATTCAATTTAGTTAGGCAGATGATTCAAATTCAATTCAAATTATTTTGAAATGTTTCCTTACATCACTATTCAGTCCCAACAGGAACATTAAGAATAAAAAAAATGGACCAAAACTTGAAAACAACTGCAATCGATTACAGTTAATTTCTCAATGCACTTTAAGCTTTGACAACTAACAAATCGCATGTTAAGCGGAGAGGCATATAGATGTCTAAAATCGATATATCTAAAGTCAAATTATAGTTCATTTATCGAAAAACGATACATTGAAAGTCGATAGAGCAAGTATCGGAATTTGGTTTATGATACATAAAAGTCCACTATACAAATCGATCAAACGATATTTTTTACGTGAGAAGCTATAAACGAATGTATTATCGGTAATCCACGATTATTGGGATCTCAAGCGACACTTCACAGAGGCGACTGTATAAAATGTGCACAGTTCATCAGAGTTTAGTCTGTGTTACATTGCAGTCAATTTTATTCTTATGTGTACCAATTTGTCATTTTTAGAGTGTTGTTGCTTCAAGAGAGTGCGGAGACGAGTTCGATCGTCAACATTTTATTCTTTAAAGCAGTGAACAGATCGCAAACGAAAGGATGTACACCACTGTTTGCCACAGTTTTGCCGCTGAGGAGTGGCCGAGCGCATTGAAGCGTTATGCTGCGATGCGCGAGGCCGTTTTCCGTCGGGGGTTCGAATCCCCCCTCGGACATGGATGTTTGTGCCGTCTTTAGTATAAGGTAGTTTATAAATAGTTTGTAATTTTAGGGACTGATGACCCCGTATTTAAGTCCCATAAGCCTTAGAAACATTTTGACACTTTTTGAAGCCACAGTTTGGGCAAATAAATACATTTTTTCGTATTTTACGCAAATTACTAGCTTGAAGTTAGGATGGAGGGTAGGGCAAATGCCCCGTTCTGTCCCACCGCGAGTACGCAGATGCCAACAATAATTATGTCCTATGTCCGTAATCACATTTGATTCGGCTGTGAGATGTGCAAACTGTTTGCCTCTCTGAATAAATAGCGATTCCCGGGTGAACCGTTTGCGAAGCTGTCTACACTTCACAAACGAAACGAAACGAAACGAAACGAAATGACTGCTTTTCCATCTTTCTAGCGTTTGTATCCAGCGTGGCCCAGGTATGTACTTTTCCACTTTTATATAACTCCTCCTTTCTCCGATCTATTGCCTTCTGCCCCGCTCTTTTCGACCATGTCAGTTCCGTTTCCACGTAGCTGAAACATTATAACGTCATACCTTCTCTATAACGTGTCTTACAATGAAATTATTTTCCAGATACATAGTGGAATATTAGGAAATCTTGCTCGAAATGTGTTGTGAGTAGAGCTAGTTGTAAAGACGTAATTAAATTACAACCCCATGCGTGATGGGATAGTTTTACATATAACTCATTGTTTATTAGTGTATATCCTGAAATATGTGTCGTACTATGATATAATTTCGAGGATATATTCAGTGGTACAGTAGATGTGCATACCGCCTGTAATTGTCTCGCGAATACATTTAACCGTGTGGAAGTAATAAAAAAATTGTATGTTATGTCCAATGCGGAAAAATAATAAGAGTGAACAATAAACTTCGTTCGTCAGTTTGTTGGGGTTCTCAGCAAGAAAAGTTTCGTAAAGGTTAGAAATTATTTACAAAGTTTGTTATAAGTCGCTAAATGATCTCATTTGTAAATCATAGTTGAATAACGCATGATGCTTATCAAACAGATTTTACAAATTGTGTATACGGAGAGATGCCTGAAAACTAAGGCCGATTTCGTACAGTAAGACGGACTAGAAACCAAACTACTAGACTTATGAATACGGCAAGACAATTCAACAACTACGCGTATCTGCTTCACTGATTACTAACACATTTCTGATGTGTGTAATTTCATAATGCTTTGTGAATGGGAATTGTATATACTTAACAATCCCTGCCCTCCTTTGCTCTGTCTTCCTCTTACTCCCCCTCGGTCCCTTTTCTCTCCTCGCCCCTCTCCCTGTCTTTTTACCCCCCCCCCTCGCCATCTCCTCCCAACTCTCTTTGTCCATCTGATCCTCCCCCCCCTTTTTTGTGTATCTCCACCTGCTATCTGCTATCTCTGCATCTCATCATCACTGGCGTTCCAGTGGATATTAAAAACACGTGACAAATCTAATGCAGCAATGTGTCAAAATTTCAATGGAATCTGTTAAGAACTTTCCGAGATTTGAGTTTTAGAACAAATTTTCACATTTGTACCTAAATAGAAAATGTAAGTGTTCCTAATTTTCTTCGAAAGGTCTTGACTGAAAGCTTTGAAAATGGAATGCGAGCACGTTTTTAAATATCTACTTTTTATCTATGTCATAATCGAATTTACATAAATTTTATTATGGGTAAAGTTGTTACAAAAAACAGGGTTTTACATTGATATGCCAGCCGCAATGGCGGCGCGCCAGTCTGTGTCTGTGTCTGATCCTGTTTGTTCGTTGTTGTTCTATGCGTTCTTCATTAGTACTGCAACTGTGCTGTCTGGTTGATGTTGTCTATGAGGTGTAGATGGTAAAGCCTTTACTGTGCCGACTACAGTAAACTGCATGGAGGGCACAAACACGTGAGAGTACCAGGCCACCTCATTCAGCACATTCTCTGACCTATAAAAAACCCTGAGAATCATAACTGGAACAATAAATGGTAAGAGTTACTGAAAGTATTACATATATCTGTAAGCAGAGCACATTATAAGGAATGCCAGGTTAGGTGAATTAGAAACCAAAATTAGATAGCGAGTTTAAGTATAAATAACCTTAGACAATCTAATCCATTATTTTAGTAATATGTTGATCTCAAATGGGAAAGGTCATTACATGAGGCAGCCACCAAAATTCATTTTGATAACAGACAAACGTAGTCAAAACCACAAGTTTAATTTGCTTTCTGTTAAAACCATTGTATCTCTTTATTTTTATATTTTACTTTATTATTCTATAATTTTATAAGATTTATTCTACCTTATTTAAATAAATTAAAATTTATTTTCTTTTATTTTAATTTCTCACTCAATATAATCTTGGAACAAACACAGCTATCATGCCACACCACAAAATAATATACCTACACCAGACACAGAGTTAAGGAACTACTATTGTAAACCTCTTCTTATTGTATTTGTCTTACTTACTTTCTCCAACTACCACAAACAACAGAAATAAAATTGTAAGCCATATGGCATGCATCAAATCTACCAAAAAGCTTAAACTGCTTACAGCACCTATAACAGAGTCACTAGACGTCCCGTTTTTTACGGGATCATCCCATATTGGACCTAAGTGTCTTGCCGTTCGGATAAACTAAATCAGGGCGTATATTGTTTTTATTTAATTTATTTTTTATACTATTGGTCCCATATATTTTGATACAACTTGTTTTTATGTAATGTACAGCGTAACCAAATAGACAACAAATGGTGTCAAATCAAAAATAAAAATAAAATAAAATAGGCTTTAAGTCAAAGTGAAGAAGATTCGATGTTTGAATTTATTTGGTTGGTATTACCAAAGATTTCACATAGCGTGTGCAGCTTTTCCATCTATTAAAAATTCAGTCATAAGTAAGCTCATTGCTAGAAGATGGCATGCTGAAAATTTTTGATTTCTTGGACATTTCAATTGCATTTCACGAGACTTAACTGAATATATCGCGAAATGCACTTATCCATTCCATATGCTGAAGCCATATAACTGGGTTTAGCGCAAATGTCCTCTTGTTTGGAATTCTGTTCAGTACAGTAGTAAAACTTTTGAAGAAACAAATGTGAAGATCATATTTTTTTTAGGAAGTGAACCATAAAAAAAAAGAAAAAAATATCATGCGAAGAGAAAAATTATTAATTGAGAAGCGAGTTGTTAAAAACTGGTCTCTTATTTTCAACTTACTTCCATATAAAGATATGTGGTGCAAACGTTTGTAGGTCATTACTGGGTTTGTACAACCAGAGTGTTCTCTACGACAATTACTTTATGAACCGCGAAAACAACATATTTAGTGTGCAAAGGAAATAATTATAACAAGAAATGATTTTCAGAATACTTCATTTTTTGATTATTACGAAAATCTATGTGGCATACATTCTTCTGCAAAATATAATTAAGGTAGAAATAAATAAACTTCGTAAGTAATAGCAATTATCTTTCCCACTTGTTTGCATGAGACAACTATAAAAAATGCAGTATTTCTTTCATTAGTGAAGCAATTTATTTGACTTTTTTGTGCGAATGTGTTTGGTTGATTTTTGTTTTACCATTTGACTTGGTATGTCCTAGTTAATGAGATTGCCGTATGGTTTCACCTTCTTTCATCAGTTAATCACTTTTCGTGTTGTCGTAATTATTTTATACTTGAAAGTCCCACTGTTTGCACACAACACAGTACTAACAATAAGTGATTTAGAAAGAAGCAAATGTAAATACGAGAAGCACTAAAGCTGACACGTTAGATTTTATATGTTGGAGGGGGGAGGGAGAGAGAGAAACGATGGCTTTGTTTCTTACTATACTGTGTGTGTGCATTAATTCGTGTGTTTATGCCTGCGTTAATGAGTAACACGAAGATCGCCATATAGTCTAAGCTTTAAGGCATAACATTCATGCTGATGATGCCGAAGGTAAAGGCTAAATTTGGTTTCGCAATCTTCGGTGTCCATATGTGTCCCGTATTTTGATTTTGCAAATTAGGGTACCCTACTGTAACATAAGATTTAGATATAAGACATATGTTAAATATAGAAATAAATTGTAAACCGTATGGCACCCATAGAGCAAAATAACTCTCCCGTCGCCCTTCAGGGGTAGAAATGAAAGGAATGTATAAAAAAAGTAATAAAAAATAATGATACGGACATTTTACAATATTAAAGACAGTCATGCCAGTGCCCTTGCACTTAAACGAGAATAATAAACAAAAAGTATGCTGTTAGGCTAGGTCACGTGGAAAGAATTTTAGTAATTGGTTTATTGTTTTAATATATTCGATTGTGATGTTTTGCTCTTTCTTGTCCGAGGTATTCCTTTGAGGCTTCATGCGGCGGCTTGTACTGAGGTGAGACATGACGTCACACAGATGAAGCCGTATTACAGACAGAGATATAGGCCGTAGCCAACGGATGAAGCAAAGACGCCGTGGCGCCATACGGCGTTCCGAGGAATGCCAAGGGCAAGGAAGAAAATGCAAATAACGACGCGTACAAGAGCTTTGCAAATAACTTTGTGGTCACTTTATAGCCAGACTCCGGTCTGAACGCGTCTAAGTTTCAGTGTTCCAAGTTTCAAGAATTATAAATATCGCATCGTAAAAGTTTATCACTCATGTAAACTGTTGTTGAAGCATTTTATTGGGGCCTTGAAGCATTGTGAAGCCGCGAGTCTGCAACACGAATAGGGTCGAGATGGAAGGTAATCTCCTTCATCCACCTACAAGATTAATTGTGCCTCGCCATATTCAGCTGAAACCACCTTTGTGAGTTTGGGTCTCAGCAAGATAATTCAACAGGAACTGGTATATATTCTTTCACTGATCAAATATTAAATGCTCTAAATAACCGACCATCACATGATACGGGCGTAGGTATTGTTTCTGATATGTCAAAAGCTTTTGATTGTGTAAATCATGAAATTATTCTAGATAAGCTTAACCATTGTGGTATTAGTAGGGCAGTGTACAAATGGTTTAATTTATACTTAACTGGAAGAGCAGAAAGTTGAAATATGTTGTTCATGTAAACTGCAGAAATCAGTTGATTGATCTAACTGGGGAACTACCAAGAATGGAGTACCACAGGGTTCTTTCTTATGTTCTTTGTCTTCTTGAAACATATTAATGGTATGCCATTCTATATTCACGATGATGAAAAACTAGCTGTTTCTGCTGGTATTACAAGTACAGTAATCACACGAAGCAAACAAGAATAACTCTAAAAAAACAGTCTGTGAACAGAAGTCTGTAGATAAGGTAAAACATTCAAAGTTTTTAGGTGTGTGCACTGATGAGAATTTGAATTGGCAACAACACATTCTACTGAAACGTTTGAGATCATCAACTTACGCTTTTAGGGTTATTGCAAATTTTGATGAGAAATATGTTAGTAAATTTGCTTACTAAGCCTATTTTCACATGGCGTCATATTTATGAGTAATTCATCATTGAGGAAAAATGTTTTCATTGCACACAAGTGTATAATTACAATAATGTCTGGGGCCCATTCAAGTTCATATGGGAGACAGTTTTTTGAGGCTCTAGGGATCTTTACAGTAGTACCACAAAAGTCTTTGGTAACTTACCAAACAACATCAAATGTCTGACAAGTAGCCAACCAGCATTGAAAAACAATTGAAAGAATTTCTGAATGACAACTCCAACTCAATACATGAATTTTTACATGGAAATCAGTAATTGTACAATAAATATATAAATAAATAAAAACAAAAAATATATGTCATGTAATGTTACCTTTTACTCAACTGACGCGTTCCACATCATTACGAAATCTCGCATTCATGATCTATGGAGCAAGTAACAATCTAATCTAATTAAATCTAACCCGACCGTGATTTTAGAAAGTGATTACCGAAGAAGTCCACGGCCATTAATCCTCAATACTTCAGCAAGAAAACAGGAAGATATCTGAAGAGAACTCCACGCCCACGTTCCAGAACGCGCTTTTGATTCTCTGACACATGTACTGCATTGAGTAACCCCCATTGATCATAGAAAATAAATATAAATAACATTTTTAAAAAATCATGACGATATACCAACTCTGTCCCTGAGGACAGACAGTCTCTACACTCCACGAGCGTAGCAAGACGATAAAATATGGGCGATAATTTAATTTTTTTTCCTCACTTGATATTTGTGGCTGTTGTGCGAGATAAAAGAGGTGAATTGGAATTTGACATGATCCAACAGATTAGTGTGACCGTCACAACCACGACGAGATCAAAACTATGGTGGCCACACACACACACACACACACACACACACACACACACACACACAAAACAGAGGAAAAGACAAAAAGAGGAATAGAGAAAGAAAGAACCTAAAAACAGAAAAGGAAATGAAAACTACATTACAATCCAAACATCTAAATGAAAACACACACACACACACACACACACACTAACAGACACACACACGCTCGCGCGCGGCGAGAGGAGATCACTGATATCTCAAACACAAACTCAACAGTTGGTAACAAATTAGGTAGTTTGCAACAAAATATGCATAACAACAAAATAAACAATACAGTCAGTCATGTCCTATTGCTGGAACAACAAAATTTCGACTGGGAGAAACGAATAACACGAAATGCAATACCAGTAGCACACATGCAGACCACCTACAAAAATTGTAATATTTATAGTAAAATAGAAACTATGTAAGGAAAATCGTTAGTGAAAAAAGTAATGTATATTCCAGGTCAGTGATGATGCCTTGAACTAACTAACGCCGAAACGTGTATGGGAAACAAAATTATTGGTTTATTTCAGTTGCTATAGACGGACTAACATATAAATCATCAATAATTTTGTACTGATGCACGCTTAATGCGTCCTTAGTTGGCAATCGTGACGTACGCTTCGGCGAAGCTAAAAAATGTTCAATTGTCTGTAGAGCTTAGGGCACTTAACTACGGAATCATCAGTCCCTAAACTTATAAAAACATCCATGCCCGAGGGGGATTTGAACCCCCGACGGGGAACAGCTTCCACGTCGTAGCATAGCGCCTCAATGCGCTCTACCGCGGCTTCGGCGAAGTAGATAGACGCGCCAGTAACAAAAATCTACAGAATAGAAAGTCGACTGCAAAATAAGGACATGCATCTCCTTCTGTCTGTACTAACAATGGGAAGATGTGGTTGTGGTGCGTGAGCGGTAAGACGGAACAACAAAATTGTTGCCGGGAATGTAACCCAACTCGCAAACTATCCGGCTAGAAATCTGACCTGTTATTTTGAGTTCCGGTCAAAACTCTCAGGGACGCATAGCGCTTCGCTATAGGAAATATAGGGACCGAACAATCGTATGCGGTCACTGTCCCCTTCAACAATCTGGATGCCTGCCTGCGTCTCATACTGACACCTCCATTTTTGTACTAAAAATAAACATTAAAATTATAAAAGGGCCTGAAATGCGAATGTAAAGTTATGTAGGAGCATAAACCAAATCTGAAGCACAGGAATAAAGTTAAAAACTAACATGTATTTCACCATGCTTAGAATCACTTACATCAGCATCTGATTACTATGGAGCAAGACAGCAGACTGATAGCGAGAAGAAGAGTAACAGTGGAAGGTTTTTCCCAGTCAAATGTTTTATAGAGAGTTCAGTTTCAATAAAAATCTATGGATACATCTTAAAGCCCAGAAATATTTTAACCCAACGATTTTACCGTAATGCAGAAAACATTTGAATGTTAACATTAATTTAACGCCAACTAAAATTTAGTTACAGAGAAAAATGCCGTAGTTTTAGTCCGTGAACAGCGGAACCATTTTTCTTTAATCATTTTACTGTGGTTTTCAGTGAAAAAAAATATAATAAACGTTTGAAATTATCTTTAAAGTTTGTTGCAAGTCGCTAAGTACTCTCATTCTCATACAGCGTTTGAATGAAGTCTCGCCGCATTATGCGTAGTTTATAGCGATTCCTATTGTTTATGACGTCATGTCTCCTGAAGCATGTGTCATATGTGATTCTTAGCCCTGTAGCAACTGTTACCTCACGGTAAGGAATATGTGTCTGAAATTTGGTTGAAATCGGACAGCTGGTTTAGGAGGAAACGTGCAACATTGTCGCGTGATTCAGCAGTTTTTCTCGCATCTCATTGTTTACGTCATATTTCGTGAACTACGTGTTGTCCGTTATTCTTACACTTACGGCGACCGTCCTCATGGATTGAAGCTTAGGTGTGCAAAATTTCACGAAGATTGGAACAAAATTGTAGATGTATTTTCATTCGTACACAAAAACACACGGACACTGGTTTATGTATAAATAAGACGATATGAAGTAAAATCGTCATAATTGTTTGCGTTAGGGACGTTCAAATTGCACGTTAGGCCGCAGGACATTCCAGGAATTGGTATGCGCATATTCACGCACCTTGTGTTGACAACCATTAGCACGTGAAAATGTCACGGTACTGCATGCCTGAGCGTATAACACTTGTCAAGGCTTACTATGTAAGCAATAACAGCACACCTGTAGCTCGAACGATTCGCGACCGAGTTCAAGCTGATGACAACCCGTACAACTTTGCTAACGAATAAAAATTTGAATCGCTAGATTGACTAGTTTGAGAATGTGTAGTGTTCTTTATAACATTGTTGGCAATGTCGGTTATGCAAAAAGGGTGAAAACGGTTGAAAACATCGAGAACGAGCTTCTGGAAATCGATCAGACTAGCTGCGCAACATGCGGGAACCAATCGGGAGACACTGTGACAGATTGTTGTTGAAGACCTGCAACTTTTCCCACACAATATTCCAACTCGTCAGCCATTAAGTGCCAGGATCAATGAACGGAGGTTGTGTTTCGCCTACACTGTTGTCCGTAGAACTGATGGAGTTTGATGGTTTGGTTTAGCGTCAAAGACGCCTTCATTTGGATGGGAGCATCATTTTGGGGGACAGATATTACGCATTTCGCGATCGGGTAGTCTCCTAATCCTTAATGGGTGACTGTGTAGTTCGCAGTGTTCAGTCACCGGTTAATCGGTGTGATATTCCTTGATGGCACTAAAATATGATTTGCAGAGTATCCCATGTACCGAACGGTAAGTGAAGCAGTTGGAAGATAATTTCATCCCAAGTGACCTTGATTTTGACGAGATGTGGTTCCTGCAAGACGGAACTCGACCCCATCGAAGCAGGAGAGTGTTTAATGTCCTAGAAAAGCGCTTTGGGGACCGCTTTCTGGCTCTAGTGGGCCTCGGTTGGCAGCCATATTGTCCGCATATGAAGATATGCGACTCCTTTTTGTGGGACTGTATTAAAGACGATGTGTACAGTAATAACCACAAAACCACTGAAAACAGCCGTTCAGAAGGTCATCGGCAGCATCCATGTTCCGACACTTCAGTTGGGCACGCATAATTTCCCTATTCGCCTGTAGGGAGGTAGGCGTATCGAACATGTCTCAGCCTAAATCCGAATATCTGTAGTTAAACTTACAGGTTGAATAAAGTGTGTGCACTCCGTAATTTGTAACTAATTTACGTTTTCTTCCATATTCACTGGTAAAAACAATTAGGGGATCAGTTGAGATATCTATGTTCTGAAGTATTGTTTCGGTAGGAACAACTAAAATAGTACGACGTCTTTCTGTCGATTATACTGAGTGGAGAAAACAACATTATGGCAACCGCGATAGTGGTAATAACAGAAGTCACTGCAGAGGAGTTTGGTGTTGACTTTACTGTACCAAACGAATTACCCAAGCAGTTGCATTCAGATAGTGTAGTGAGCAGGTAGTGCAATGCAACAACGTAAGTTACCCGACGCTATGGCACGGAGAGCCATAGGAAGGTTGGAAGCATAACAGAGACAAAGGGAGACGGTTGCAGATATTTCAGTGTTCCAAAGCGTATTTTTCAGGACCTAGGCGCAAGTTCAGAGAGTAGAAACCATTAAAAGAAGGCAAGGTCGTCCACGAACAACATCACAAGCGATTACCGTTATCTCCGGTTAACAGCCCGTCGAGACAGGAAGCTAAATGCAACACAGCTGCAACACACCCTCCAGGCAGCAACAGGACGCGGAATATCAACACAGGCAGTTCGAAATTGCCTTCAAGAATAATGACTGTACGCACAGAAGTCTATGGTGTGTGTCCCATGTAAACCACGACAGCGTCTAGCCCGCAGAAACTGGAAGGAGAAACATCAGGATTAGGGTCGTAACAAATGGCGCCGGGTTCTTTTTGCAGATGTTCAGACGGAAAATCATCGTTCCCTCATCTATACAGACCATGGAACTCGGAACAATCCTGAATATGTGCAGGAAACATCATGGTGGTGGACGAATGGTGTGGGCAGGAGTCAGTATTGGCGGAAGTATGGATCTCTAAGTCAATCTGAATGGCGCTTGGACTGCTCAGATGTATAGAAACGAGATCCGTGCACCTTTTGTTGTGCTTTATTCTGGTTCCACAGTAGATCGGTTCCTTCTGGTGGATGAAAACGCTCGTCTCCACAGAGCTGCACTGATGGACAACATGCTTGAAGCTGAGGAAATACAACGAATGGTGTTGCCCCACATGTTCACCGGACGTAAACCCGATTGAGCATGTGTGGAATACACTTGCAAATTCACTGTAGCCTGGCCAATTCAACGGTAGCAGAGCTGGGTATACAGTTATTTAATATGTCTATGTTTCATCAAGGACCGACGGAAGAGTCTATAAATATTATTAAATGTACTGACATAGCAAAATTGTCCGTCATGTACAGCAGGTTAGTGAAACAGAAGTCCAAAACCACACAGCATATCTGGTTTAATCGTGAGTGCATAAAACTGAAAATTTGTAAAATCTTTGTACTCGAAACACAGCAGCTGGTGTGATGTGGATAATCTGCAGTATTAAGTTGTCTGAAGATGGCCTAAGAAGCCGAAAGCGCCGGCCGCGGTGGCCGGGGGGACTGAGGCGCTCAAATCACAGTCTGCACGGCCACTAAGGTCGGGGTTTCGAATCCCCCCTCGGGCATGGATATTTGTGCCGTCCTTAGTCTTAGCTAGTTCATAAGTAGTTTGTAAGCTTAGGGACTGATGACCCCGTAGTTAAGTCCCATAAGTTCTAAACATTTGAATTTGAAGCCGAAAGCTAGTTCACAACAAAAATAAATATTATTATGGAACAAATACACAGTGTATTAGAGGTCTGCACCTCGCTCGGTTGCTCGCTCGAATCGCGTGATACATGTCGTTCTCTGACAGTCCGGCAGGTGTCGGTACTGCAGCTTGCGGCAAGGCGTGTGGCTGCGCTCGACTTCCTGCACGCTCGTTCGAGCGGGACACGCTCGACTGGGCCGACCGTCCACACTGCCCGCTCGCCATTCGGTCGCCCACCGCAGCGCCACTCGAGTCCGAGGCGATTGTCGGGAGCGAACTAGACGCTATAGAAAAAATCCTGACTGCGAAATTTGGAATTGTTTCCTTTCCCGGATGCTTCGAAAGCTGTTCTCAAGATTCAGTTGAACTAGCTATTCAGTTTCGCATTTTGTACTTTACCATACAAGTTATTATACGTGATTAACATAAAGTTTCTATGCTAAGATCATTTACTGAATGAACTTTCCATGATCTTTCTTACTTTCTT
This sequence comes from Locusta migratoria, assembly GCA_026315105.1. Classification (NCBI taxonomy): domain Eukaryota; kingdom Metazoa; phylum Arthropoda; class Insecta; order Orthoptera; family Acrididae; genus Locusta; species Locusta migratoria. The sequence goes on along the minus strand of CM048751.1, from coordinate 165,445,933 downwards.
GTTCCCATTTTGTGATCTGTTAGTTCCTGTTTAGTGGTAGGTGTTACTTGCCGTCTTAAAGAGCGAATGATTGTATTTTATATCCATTCCTCTTATCACTCTCAAGTCCCCGAATACTTTGTCCGTCTTTTATATTGATAATAAATACTCAGATATTGATGTACATTCGTTAGATTAGTTTTGTGCGTCTCTCTCTGTTGCACCTCGTTAATACATATTCCCGTAGCATTTTGGCACTGTGCGTGGTTGCTGCGCCTCTACCTTTTCCGAGTGAGTCCTTAACGGGAATTTTTCCAATTGCAACATTCATATATTCCCCACTGCCACTGTCGTCTTTCTTGTCTACATAATAAAGAACGCATGCAAGCTTTTGTGTAATATATAGGATCCGCGCTTTCTTCCGTCGTCAGGGTCATATGTCGGTCTAATCCTCATATATCCTGTACCTGTTTTAAATCCTCTTATTCCAACTCATAACTTTACACAGCTGTATGAATTTATGGTGCTCCTGCTGTTTCAGTGGTATCTGTGTTATATTTATTTAGGGCCGTCTGAAGAATGTCACCCGGGTGCACCAGGCAAAAGAATGAAGTGCATGTTTTTGGAATGGCTGGACTGTGAAATGCGCGAGGAGCAATCCACCAATGACGTGGACCTTTATTTAGCACGAATTGATGGTGATGACGACGATCTGCTTGAATGGTAAAAACGCAACAGTACTCTCTTTCCTAAGCTAGCTGTATTGGCAAACATTATTTTGTGTGCCCGCCTCAAATGCACCTAGTGAACGCACTATCAGTGCGGCAGGGAACCTGTTCTCTGATAGAAGAACTCGACTCGATCTACAAAGTGTCAATGATATTTTACAAAACATTGCAATTTCAACGCCACTAACGAATAATTTGGGGATAATGTTACTTTTCGATGTATACTTTGTTGTACGGTAACTTTCACTTTTGTATATTGCAATAAAAACGTTGTTCGTTCCGTAGTTTCTCTTTAGATCCTTTACATTACTATCAAATGTTGTATTTAGTGAAAACAAGCTTTTTCACTCGTTTGCGGTATAATGATATTGCGGTTACATGCTACTGTGTAGGAATACACGTCTAGCCGGCCGCGGACTGCACGGCCACTACGGTCGGGGGTTCGAATCCCCCCTCGGGCATGGATATTTGTGCCGTCCCTAGTATACGGTAGTTCGCAAGTAGTTTGTAAGTTTAAGGACTGATGACCCCGTAGTTGAGTCCCATAAGCTTAACAAACATTTGAACATTTGAATTTTGAATACACGTCTACAGCATAACTGATTTTAGTTCCTTTAATTAGTGGGGGTGCGTCAGACGCAACAGCAGCCCACACCTCAGAGCCACAGAGCCACTGCCGTAGCGACTGACAAGGAAACCTATCCAAGTGTCACTCTCCGATTTTTATGAAATTTGGATTTGTTATAATACATGAAAAACTGTGCGGCTCGTATTTTTATTTTTATTTATCTATCTATTTTTAAGCGCTGGAAAAACATATTTAAGGGGTGATACGGTCCCTCCAAAATTGGGGCTAATTTAGAAAAATCGTGATAACTTAGAGATTGATAAAGCGATTTCAATAATTTTTTCGTATGAACGTATATTTTGATAAGAATCGGCCTAGGTACATTAAAGGGGAAGTGACAATTAGGGGGACAACTACTCCTAAAGCGGCCAATTATTGTGCTCAAAAATTGTTTTGATTTAAACGAAGTTGAATCTATGAAATTTGTCTTTTATCAAAAGATACTTTCATACCAACAATCATTAAAATCGCTTCACTAATCTCTAAGTTATCGCCATTTTTCTATTTTAGCCCCAGTTTTTGAGGTGCCGTTTCACCCCTTAAATATGTTTTTCCACCGCTAAAAAAATTACATGTTCCATAGTCTTTCATGTATTATAAAATATGCAAATTTCATAAAAATCGGAGAGTGACACTTAAGGTAGGTCTCTTTGTGAGTACAGCGGCAGCACTACGCTGTGCGGCCTGTGCCCGCCCCGCCCCACGCAGCCTCGTTCGAGTGTCAACACGCTCGCTGCGAGCGTACACACTCGGCGCGCCACCGCCGAGCGTTGCGCACTCGACCGAGTACGAGCGAGCGAAACCGGCGATTTGCAGACCTCTACAGTGTATACAGTTATTTAAATGATAGATAAGCTCATACTGTCTATGCCAAGCAGATGTGCAACTATACTCGCCGTCCGATGTGATCACGCGTCATATTGGTGGACAACGAGAATGACTTTTTCTATTATGGCAGCCCCTTGGTGCCATGTAAACCTGAAGAGATGAGACAGCCAATTGTCGTGCTGTACCACACAAATTACAGTTATAACCCATTCCTGAATAAAATACGTTATCAAATGTACACTCCTAGCCATTAAAATTGCTTCACCACGAAGATGAAGTGGTACAGGCGCGAAATTTAACCGACAGGAAGAAGATGCTGTGATATGCAAATGATTAGCTGTTCAGAGCATTCACACAAGGTTGGCGCCGGTGGCGACACCTGCAACGTGCTGACATGAGCAAACTTTCCAACGGATTTCTCATACACAAACAGCAGTTGACCGGCGTTGCCTGGTGAAACGTTGTGGTGATGCGTCGTGTAAGAAGGAGAAATGTGTAACATCATTTCCGACTTTGATAAAGGTCAGATTGTAGCCTATCGCGATTGCGGTTTATCGTACCGCGACATTGCAGCTCGCGTTGGTCGCGATCCAATGACTGTTAGCAGAATATGGAATCGGTGGGTTTGGGAGGGCATGCTGAATCCCAACGGCCTCGTATCACTAGCAGTCGAGATGACAGGCATCTTATCCGCATGGCTCGGAGACCATGGCTTCGGTTACTCTTGACGCTGCATCAGACAGGAGCGTCTGCGATGATGTACGCAACGACGAACGTGGGTCCACGAATGCCAAAACGTGGGGATGGATCCAGTTTCTGTTTACAACACCATGATGGTCGCATCCGGTAACATCGCTGTAAACGCACATTGAAAGTGTGTATTCGTCATCGCCAAACTTGCGTATCACCCAGCGTGATGGTAGGGGGAGCCCTTGGTTACACGTCTCGGTCACCTCTTGTTCGTATCGACGGCACTTTGAACAGTGGCCTTTACATTTCAAATTTGTTACGACCCGTCGCTGTACCCTTCGTTCGATCCCTGCGAAACTCTACATTCCAGCAGGATAATGCACGAGCGCGTGTGGCAAGTCCTGTTACGGGCCTTTCTGGATATGGAAAATGTTCGACTGCTGCCCTGGCCAGCACATTCTCCAGATCTCTCACCAACTGAAAACGTCTGGTCAATGGTGGCCGAGCAACTTGTTCGTCACAATACGCCAGTCACTACTCTTGATGAACTGTGGTATCGTGTTAAAGCTGCATGTGCATCTGTACTCGTACACGCCATCCGATCTCTGTTTGACTCAGTGCCGTTATTACGGCCAGAGGTGGTGGTTCTGGATACTGATTTCTCAGGATATATGCACCAAATTGCCTGAAAATGTAATCACATGTCAGTTCTAGTAAAATATATTTGTTCAATGAATACCCGTTAGTCATCTGCATTTCTTCTTAGTGTAGCAATTTTAATGGCCAGTAATGTATGTTGTGAATGATAATGTGATCCTCTATTTTGAGCAGTGTACTTCAATAATTGTCACCCTGTTATGTGAAAGATCTAATCAATGGAGACAGAAGCAAACGTTTTATTCTTTGAAGAAATAATTTCTTTGTTGCAAGTGTGCGACAAGACCAATTTATTGGCCCACTTTAGGTTACGGTAGTAATACTAAAAGTGGGCCTTTGCGATCGTCTTTTGACAGCTCGAAATTTAAATGAAAATAACGGCTTAAGCATTCATCTGACATGAAAATTGAATAACTGAATTTGTAGAGGAGAAAATTCTCTACAACTTTGCTCTGTTATGTTTTTTTTTCGTAACTCGTACCGTTACACAGATATTTGAAAAATAACAGCGATTTTGGGTTGTATGTCGGTCTGTCCGTAACGTGTTCCCTGTTTTATGACGAACCGTTCAACCGATCAGCACCAAATTTTACATACATAATTGTAGGTCACCAGAGACCAGAAACACCATTTTTCAAATTTTTCGGAAAAAAATACGGTAGTAAAAAAAATTGTAATATAATTGTAATTGCAAACGAACCGTTCGTTTGACACGAAAATTGAATAACCTAATTGGTAGAGGGGAAAATTGTCTACAACTTCGCTATGTTTTTTTTTCATACCTTGCATCGTTGCAGAGATATTTGCAAAAATATCGGCGATTTGACGATGTCTGTCTGGCTGTAACGTGTTCTTACTTTTTAGGTTGAACTGTTCAACCGATCGACACCCAATTTTACAGATATAATTGTTGGCTACCAGAGACCAGAACCTCGCTTTTTGAAATATTTCGGACAGGAAATACGTTAGTAATACAAAAAACAGCCGTTTGTAATGTAATTTTAATTGCAAATAAACCGTTCATCTGATGCGAAAATTGAATAAACGAATTTGTAGAGTAGAAAATTCTCTAAAACTTTGTTCCCTTTGTTTTTTTCATATCTCGTATCGTTTGAGAGATATTTGCAAAAATAACGGAGTTTTGACACCCTCCATTGAATTAACGAAAACCAGCCGTTCGCAGATATCACGTAACATACCTCACCCAGAACTTTCTCATGCATATGCCATCTTGTGTTGCGTATTTGACGATTTTCTTATTGAAACTTACACGTTGTCATTTCAGAGCAATGGTGCCCTGAAGAATTAACAAAAACACTTCGTTCTTCGTACGATAAATGATAATCTAGTGTCTACAGATGCCATATTAACATCAGTTAACAACGGCCATTAATAGTATGAAATTAAAGAACACAATTTCTAACTGTTATCCGTAGCGTAGTAGGCAATGCGTTAGACTGTGACGTTGAAGTACAGTGGTTCGAAACCCACCACTACCTAATATTTTTTCCTAAAAGGGTTTCAGACACTCACATTAATTAATTTTTTATTATTTTTGTCCAAAATGTTTGCAAACACAAATGTTCAAATGTTTGTAAAGCTTAAGGGACTTAACTACGGGGTCATCAGTCCTTAAACTTACAAACTACTTATGAACTACCTACAACTAAGGACGGCACAAATATCCATGCCCGAGGGGGGATTCGAACCCCCGACCGTAGTGGCCTTGCAGACCGTGACTGAAGCGCCTCAGTGCCCTCGGCCACCGCGGCCGGCGTAGCAATTTCAATGGCCAGTAGTGTATATTGTGTATGATAATGTGATCCTCTGTTTTGAGCAGTGTAGTTCAATAATTGCGACCGTGTTATGTGAAAGATCTAATCAATGGAGACAGAAGAAAACGTTTTATTCTTCCAAGAAATAACAACGTATTTGGTGCAAGTGTGCGACAAGACCATTTTTTTTTTAATCGAATAAAATAATGTTTGAGAAAACAGGGACTCAGTTAATAAGGTGTCTCAATTTCTAGACAGCTTTTGTGTTTTACTGTGAAGTACGTGCGAGTTAACTGGTTAGTGCAGAGATGCCTTCAGTTGGCAACGCTGCCGGTGTTTGGAGGTGTCACTGTATTGCGGCGCCTGGCCCGCACAGAAGGCGCGCTCACAGAAGGCAGCAGACGCAGGAAGCGGCCACAAAGAGGCGGAAGCGGAGAGGTCTGGGGCGCTGCTCACGTCAGCTGCAGATAGGGCACACAGGAGCCCGCTGTCGTCTGCTGAGCTGAGCCGCGTGCCAGCCAGGCCACGCCCCCACAGCCGCGGGACCGAGGCTGCGCCGGCTGCTGGCTGCTGGAATGCGCGCCCAGCGACACCGCCACAACAACGCCGATTCGCCCTATGCGTACGTGACCACTACCGGATTTTAACTTCACCTGTCATTGCCGGTTTAGGAGGCGATCTGATAGTTTTATATTCTAACTAGCTGAAAACCCGGCGTTGCCCGGGTATTTATTTTGCCATTTTTAAGGGTATATTGTTGTGGTCTTCAGTCCGGAGACTGGTTTGATGCAGCTCTCCACAATACCCTATCCTGAGCAAGCCTCTTCTTCTCCACATAAGAACGGCAACCTACACCTGTCTGAATCTGCTTACTGTATCCATCTCTTGGTCTTCCCCTGCGATTCTTTTCCCCACACACTTCCCTCCAACGCTAAATTCACAATTCCTTTATGTCTAAGAATGTGTCCTACCAATCTATCCCTTCTTTTAGTCAAGGTATGCCAGAAATTCCTTTTCTCCCCAATTCTGTTCAGTACCTCCTCATTAGTTACGCGATCCACCCACCTAAGCTTCAGCATTCTTCTGTAGCACCAAATTTCAAAAGCCTCTATCCTCTTCCTGTCCACACTCTTTATCGTCCATGTCTCACTCCCATACAAGGCAACACTCCATACAAATGCCTTCAGAAAGGACTTCCTTAGGCTTAAATCAATATTCGATGTTAACAAATTTCTCTTTTTCAAAAACGCTTTTCTACCCATTGCCATTCTGCATTTTATATCCTCTGTACTGCGACCATCATTTGTTATTTTACTGCCCAAGTAACAAAACTCATCTACCTCCTTTATTGCTTCGTTACCTAATCTAATTCCTTCAGCATCACCTGATTTTCTTACACTGCACTCCATTACCCTAGTTTTGCTCTTGTTAATGTTCATCTTATATGCTCCTTTCAGCACACTGTCCATTCTGTTTAATTGCTCTTCCAGGTATTTTGCTGTATCTGACATAATTAGTATGTCGTCGGCAAAACGCAATGTTTTTAATTCTTCACCCTGAACTTTAATTCCGTCTCCAAATTTCTCCTTGCTTTCCTTTATAGCTTGCTCAATGTACAAATTGAATAACAATGGAGAAAGACTACAACCCTGTCTTACTCCCTTTCTAACCACTGCATCCCTTTCATGTCCTTCAACTCTGACAACCGCTGTCTGGTTTTTGTACAAGTTGTAAATAACCTTACGCTCCCTATATTTTACTCCTGCTTGCTTCAGTACTTGAAAGAGTTTATTCCAATCAACACTGTCAAAAGCCTTCTCCAAATCTACAAAAGCTAGAAATATAGGTTTGCCTTTTCTTAATCTATCCTCTAGGATAAGCCGTAAAGTGAGTATTGCCTCCCGAGTTCCTACATTTCTCCTGAACCCAAACTGATCCTCCCCGAGGTCGGCTTCTACCAGTTTTTCCATCCTTCTGTATATAATTCGTGTTAATATTTTGCAACCATGACTTATTAAACTGATGGTTCTGTAGTTTTCACACCTGTCTCCACCTGCTTTCTTTGGAATGGGGATTATAACCTTTTTCTTAAAGTCTGAGGGTACTTCGCCTGTCTCATACATCTTACACATCAGGTGAAACAGGTCTGTCATGGCTGGTTCTCCCAGAGACTTCAGTAGCTCTGAGGGAATATCATCTACTCCAGGGGCCATGTTTCGACTTAGGTCTTTCAGGGATCTGTCAAATTCTTCTCTCAGTACAGTATCTCCTATTTCATCTTCATCTACATCCTCTTTCCTTTCCTACAATATTGTCTCGAAGTTCATTTCCCTTGTAGAGCCCCTCTATATACTCTTTCCACCTTTCCACTTTCCCTTCTTTGCTGAGAACTGGTTTTCCATCAGTGTCCTTGATATTTATAGAGCTGTTTTTCTTATCTCCAAATGTTTCTTTTATTTTCCTGTAGGCTCTATCTATTTTTCCCCTATTTATACATTCTTCTACATCCTTGCATTTGAATTCTAGCCACTCCTGCTTAGCCATTTTGCACTTCCTGTCAATCTCATTTCTTAGTCGTCTGTACTCCATTTTGCCTGTTTCATTTACTGCATTTTTACATTTTCTCCTTTCATCGATTAAATTTAGTATCTCCTGTGATATCCAAGGATTTTTTGTAGGTCTTGCCTTCCTACCTATTTTGTCCTCTGCTACCTTCACTATTTCATCTCTCAATTTTACCCATTCCTCCTCTATTGTTTTATTTTCCCCTGTTTCTGTCAATTGTTGCCTAAAACTCCCTCTGAAATTCTTAAGAACCTCAGGTTCCTTCAATTTATCCAGGTCCCATCTCCTTATTTTCCTACCTTTTTGTAGTTTCTTCAGTTTCAGCCTACAGTTCATAACCAACAAGTTATGGTCAGAGTCTATATCTGCCCCTGGGTATGTCTTACACTGTAAAACCTGGTTCCGAAATCTATGTCTTACCATTATAAAATCTATCTGGTATCTCCCGGTGTCTCCTGGTCTCTTCCACGTATAAAACCTTCTTTTGTGATTCTTGAATTATGTTCCGTGCAAAATTCTACCAGGCGGCTTCCCCTTTCATTCCTTTTGCCCAGCTCATATTCACCTACTATCTTCCCTTCCCTTCCTTGTCCTACTACCGAATTCCAGTCTCCCATAACAATTAAGTTTTCCTCTCCCTTAATTGTCTGAATAATTTCCTTTAGCTCCTCATATATTTCTTCGATTTCATCATTATCGGCAGAGCTAGTTGGCATATAAACCTGTACTACTGTTGTCGGTGTTGGCTTCGTATCTATCTTGACAATGATAATGCGATCACTGTGCTGGTCATAGTAGTTTACCCGCATTTCTATTTTCTTATTCATTATCAATCCTACTCCTGTGATACCCCCAATTGATTTTGTATTTATAATCCTGTATTCACCTAACCAGAAATCCTGTTCATCCTGCCACCGAACTTCAGTAATCCCCACTATATCTAACTTCAACCTATGCATTTCCCTTTTTAAATTTTCTAATTTTCCTACTCGATTAAGGGATCTAACATTCCACGCTCCGACCCGTAGAATGCCAGTATTGTCTTTCCTGATGATCATCTCCTCCTGAGTAGTCCCCGCCCGGAGATCCGAATGGGGGACTATTTTACCTCCGGAATATATATTTACAGCGTTCAAATGAATGAAATAAATCGCAATTTGCGATGTTATGGCTTCGCTGTATTAGGTGTAGATGAAATACCAAACTGTGGCGAATGAAAATTTGTGCCCGGCCGGGATTCGAACCCGGGATCTCCAGCTTACTAGGCAGACGCGTTGACCACTCCGCCACCGAGGACACAGTGACCAGCCCGACTTCAGAGGACTCTTCCCTGCACGTCTCCCGCCACACACAAATCTCCATTCGCCACGCTGTCTCTTTCCTCGGTGGCGGAGTGGTCAACGCGTCTGCCTAGTAAGCAGGAGATCCCGGGTTCGAATCCAGGCCGGGCACAAATTACCATTCGCCACAGTTTGGTATTCCATCTAAACCTAATACAGCGAAGCCATAACATCGCAAATTGCGATTTATTTGATATATATTTATTTGTGTGAGGGCTGCATGTTTCTAAAATCTCTTGGGAATACAATTAGTAATAAAGAAGTAATAGATTAAAACTTGGTACGTGATGTGGCGGTTTTCCATGAACGTTACCGTTTATATGCTCATATATAATGAACTACATGTCGTACTGTGGTGCAATTTACACGCTACACTCAACTATATGCGTGTATACTGTTTGTAAAATTTCCTGCGGCTACAATTTGTAGTGTAGAAACTATGAATTGTAACGTCATACCGAATACCGTACTTTTAATCCATGAACAGTGGAACGTTACTGTTTATGTGCTCATATCTCATGAAATGCGTGTCGTACTGTGATACAATTTAGAAGCTACATTCAACTAAATATGTGTATACTGTCTGTAAACTTTCCTATCGCTACAATTTGTAGTGTTAAAATTATAAATTGTAACGTCATACCGAGAGACGTAGTTTTACTCCATAAACAGCGGAAAAGTAGTAAACGAGAAACTTTTTTCCTTTCTTCATTTTACTGTGGTTGCCAGGGAGAAAAAGTTTAATGAAGGTTTGAAATTATGTTTAAAGTTTGTTGCAAGTCGCTAAGTACTGTCATTCTCATACAGTGTATTTCGAAAGTCTCGCCGCATTATATGGCATTTTTTGCGATTTCTATTGGTTATGACGTAATATCTTTTGAAGCATGTGCCGTATGTAATTCTTAACCATGCAGAAATTGTTACCTCACGGTAAGGAATGTGTGTACCAAATTTGGTTGAAATCGATCCAATGGTTTAGGAGAAAATGAGCAGTATTATCGCAAAATGCAGCAGTTTTCGCGCATTTCATTGTTTATGATGTCATATCTCATGAACTATATATCTTATGTGATTCTTACACTTACGGCAACCGTCCTCATGGATTGAAGCTTACGTGTACAAAATTTCATGAAGATTGGAACAAAACTAGATTTGTGCGCAACACGGACTCTCTGCTTTATATATTAGAAAAATGAAATGCCAAAATCGCGAATTAATAATTTATTGAATGACGACCGGTTTCGGTGAACTATGTCACCATCATCTAGTCAAATATATTGTACTAGTCGACCCGTTAATGCTTCGAAATTGGTAATATGTCTCTACTCTTGCTTTGAACGTCAAATGTGCAAAATTTTATCGAAATCGTACGAATGATATGTATATCCCAAAGAAAAGAACTCTTTCAGTTTTCCACAAATTTTACTATTTTCTGGCCAACTATTCCAAACTTTTACTACACTCAAGCCTTCCTCTTGCTTTGAAGGTCGCATGTGCAAAGTTTTATCGCAATAAGATGAATGGTATTGATATTTCATAGAAAACTCTCTATTTTACTGAATTTTCCAATTTCCTGGAAACTTTTCCAAATTTTTATTTCATAAGAACGTTAATCTTGCTATGAACGTCAAATATGCAAAATTTTATCGCAATCAGACGAATGATAGTGATATCCAATTGGAAAAACCTCTTTCAGTTTTTCGCGAATTTTCAAATTTTCCGGGAAACTTTCCCAAAGTTTTAGTTCATAAGAACATTCATCTTTCGTTAAACGTCAAATGATCAAAATTTTATCGCCATCGGATGAAAAAGGAACTTGGTTCGAATTTTGCAAGTTTCCTTTTTAACTGCCCCTTTCTCTTTTTTTATTTTTTACTCTAAACTTTTCGAAGACCATACTGGCCAAAACAAAAAAAAGAATTACCCCTCTCCGTCATGCGAATAGTCTGTTACAGTGCTGAATTCAATCAAAAACAAAAACGCACTTTTTTTTAATTTTTACAATTTTCCGGTAGATTTTACAACAAAAAAAATGTTTCATACAAACCTTGTCCTGTCAAGCCGTACTCAAGTGACGCTGTTACAACCATGGGGCAATTGATTTTTATTCATAGAAAAAAATCGCTTTCTGTTTTTCCTACTTTCCGGGCGACTTTTCCAAATTTTAATTTGATGCGAACCTTCCTCTTGCTTTCAACATGAAATGTACAGAATTTTATCGCAATTGAACGAACGGTATTGATATCTCACTGGAAAAAGCTCTTTCAGTTTTACCAGATTTTCCTCTTTTCCGCACAACTTTTCCATATTTTATAACCGTTTAAACCTTCCATGAACTTACAAGAATATTTCAAGACTAAAATTAGCCAAATCGTTTCAGCCGTTCTCGACTTTTATCGAGACTAACGAACAGCAATTCATTTTTATTTATATAGATAAGCTGGTCGTCTTATTTAAAAAAAATGGATATAAAATAATAAGTGCAACTTAGCACTTAGTCACCATATAAAAATACACAAGTTAAAACATGACAGCGTACAAGTTACTGACAGCTTCGAGGAGTCTTGTATATATACTTTAGACTGTAATTTCGATTGTGCGATTTTGGTAGTTTTTGCTTCCCACTTTGAAACTATGCAGCAAGATTTGTTAGTTGTTTCCTGTCCTTTGTTTTCCTCGGTTGCTTCTTATATTAATTTGCAGATATTTATTTTTATGAACCGTCTAGGCAACTGAAATAAATTCTTTTGCCGTGCGCGTTCCGCCTATATTTGCAAAGTATCTTCAGTGGCTTGGAATATATACACGATTATGTTTTACGTTATTATAATTTTTTACGTTTTTAGTAGGTATGGTTATAAACACTTGTGGCGCGTTTTCTACATATGACTAAGACTAATGATATTTTAAGTTTATTAAAACTTAAAGGTTTCACATATACTGTTCTACATGTGTTGTTTGTCGCCTCAGGTTGCTGTTTTTCTTTGTTTCTTTATCACATTGGGATCTTTCATTTCAGCAATGTCATTTTGTTTGTGTGCTGTGTTTGTATTGGATGTTGTTGCCAACTGCTGAATGGCTTTTTATTACCAACTGTTGGAATGTGTTTTTGTGCTATCTTTGCTCGTGTGTATGTGTGTGTGTAATGGTGGAAAATGCTGGGCCAGCAATATTTTCTTTTATTATTAGAATTAATTATTTATTTTACCCCTGCTTGTTTGTTTGTGTGCTGTCTTTCCAATAAAAGTTGATCCAATATCTTCCTTCTTGTATTCTGCTTTAGGATGAATGGAACAATTTTGTTTCGTGCATTTCAAGCGTCAACCTAGCTTCGCAATATCCCGGGATGTAGGCTAATTGGCATACTGCGATGCAATCAACGCCATTGCTTAAGTGACATGTCATGCTATAGATTGCTGATGAAATAATATAGGGTGTCCATTTAAAAACACACAATTATGTGTTAAAGAACACATATGACATCAACTGCGATTGGGCAAAGCTGAAAATGTGTACACAACCGAGATTTGAACCCGGGTCTCCTGGTTTTTAGGCAGTTGCGCTGACCCCTACACCTCTGAAGACACAGTGATCACTCCACCTGCAAGGACTACCTAAGCACGTCTCCCGTCAGATACAAATTCCCAGCTCCGACCTGCCCAAAGTACTCAAACTCGTAGTTATGAAACTAATTCCCGTAAGAGTAAGGGCTTCAAACTTGCCAACCCCTCCCCACTAACGATAGAATCATTGCCCGTTACCGGAATATTATATATATATACATGTGGCGTCTGTTCCGAAAGGGCAGACGTCACTTCTGATCCTGCAGTTGTTATTATTTAATATTCACCGAATATATGACATCAGCTGCGATTGGGCAAAGCTGAAAATGTGTACCCAGGTGGTGCAGGGGTCAGCGCAACTGCCTAGAAAGCAGGAGACCCGTGTTCGAATCCCCGCTGGGTACACATTTCAGCTTTGCCCAATCCCAGTTGATGTCATATATTCTGTGAATATTAAATAATAACAACTGCAGGATCAGAAGTGACGTCTATCGTTTCGGAACAGACGCCACATGTATATACATATGCTTTAGTTTTAAATTGTTTCAAAATATTTACATCCATGAGTCTTGCCTTACATTGATACCGGCGAAAGTCGTTTTACAATAGCTTTTGTTTTTCCAGAGATATTAGACTTTAGTTGCGGTTGTGCGATTTTGGTCGTTTTAGCTTCTTATATTAATTTGCACATATTTGTATTTATGCAAAATGTTCAAATATTTGTATAGCTTATGCGACTTAACTACGTGGTCATTTTGTGTTATAGGAGTTTTAAATCGTTAACAGTCAAATGTTACCATTAGCTATTACAGAAAAATATTTTAAAAAAAAAGTTCAAATGTTTGTAGAGCTTATGGGACTTAGCTACGGAGTAATCAGTCCCTAAACTTACAAACTACTTATGATCTAGCTAAGACTAAGGACGACACAAATATCCATGCCAAAGGGGGGATTCGAACCCCCGACCGTAGTGACCGTGCAGACCGTGACTGGCGCGCCTCAATCCTCTCGGACACCGCGGCCGGCTGTATTTATGCAACGGAAATAATACAAATTCTCTTCTGTATTGGGTCCGCAGCAAAATAAATATCATAAAACGACATTATAAAAAAGTTTTGTCTTTTTTATACTGCAAATTATTTTATTATTATAGCAACAGCTGTTTCGGCCTTAGGCCCTTTTCAAGCAATCTGTCACAAGCTTACTGATGTTTCAGCTGCGCTAATTGTACATTTGTACTTATTGCGTGTAGCTCTGACGAACTTTTATTAAATCTTTATGATGATCGTTGGTACTGTTATATGACAGGTTTCTTCAAATGCTGCATGTGTACAAAGTTGTGGCATTTTTCTCTTCTTTTTAAACATGCAGCATTTAAAGAAAACTGTCATATAACAGTACATACGATCATCATAAAGATTTAATAAAAGTTCGTCATAGATCCAAGCAATAAGTACAAACTTACAATTAGCGAAGCTGAAACATCAGTAAGCTTATGACAGATTGCTTGAAAATGGCCTAAGGCCGAAACAGCTGTTCCTATAATAATAAACTAATTTGCAGCAGCAAAAGGACAAAACATTTATATAATACAAATTATATTGTCATACGCGTTTCGCCTTTATTTGCAAGGCATCTTCAATGGCCTGGAATTTGTATGTATTAAGTTATTTGTTTTTTAAGTCTTTAGTAGTTTTGGTCATAAACACTTCCGGCGTGTTTGTACGTATGGCTGATGACATTTGGATTTTATTGAAACTTACAGTTTTAGTAGATACTGTCAGACATATGTTGTTTGTTGCTTCAGGTTGTTGTTTCTCTTTCTTTATCACTTTGGGATCTTTCATTTCAGCAAATCAGCACTAGGCACATGCCATTTTGTTTGTGTGGTGTTTTTGTTTTGGATGGTGTTGCCAACTGTTGTCTTTTCTAATTACTGTCTCATTTCTTTAATTAAGTTTAGCAGTGAGTTTTCATTGACGTTTGTCTGCTCATGGGAATGGCAAAAAAAAAAAAAAAAAAAAAAAATTCAGTTACATAGACGTTCATGAAAATAAGTATCTGCATATTTATAAAGCATGATATAAGGTGTGACTAAAAATTCTGCGAACGGCCCCATATTTTACGAACTGCCCTGGCGAGGATGAGGTGTCCGCGCATACACATTGAGGGACATGTCAACAAACGCCCCCTATCACGCAAAGCACTGCAGTGGAGCGGTGGTAGTTGCTGCGACCCAGCTAACAGGGTCACTGTGAGAACTCGTGTCATCGCAACATGGAGCGCAAAATGGAGCAACGTGTTACCATCAAGTTTCGTTTAAAATTAGGCAAAACGGTTATCCATGCGATGATAGTGCAACCGTACGGTGTTGAAGCAGTGAATAAAAACTGTGTTAGATAACTGAGCACTTTAGAGACGGAAAGGTAGATGAGCCACGTTGGCTCGACCGTCCACAGTCACAGTCCAGCAACATCGAACGAGTGCGACGGATGCTTGCGGATGGTCGACATTCTTCTTTCTGTTTCGTCACCTTAAATTAGCCCTGAAATCCTTTCGCTTCGCAGCGATTGCTAAGATTCAACAAGGCGTTACCTCAGTGCTACGAGCGATTCCACGAGGAGAGTTTGGAAGGCCAGTAAAGGTATTTTCTTTGCAACTCTTGTTTCCTATATTCCTATGTGAAAAATGTTGTAAACGTTTTATTAAAACATATAACTTTTGTTCTGTTGTTCCATATAGTTTATTATTCCATTTCATTCCCTGAAAGAATCTGCAGGTTTGTGATTTTCCTGAAATTTTCTATTCTTGTTATTGTGCACTTCAGAGTCTATGTGTAAAAGCACGAGACTAAAAATACAAAGACCCCGGGTTCGATCCCTAGTCCATCTTAGATTTTTATCTGTCACTTATTACTACGGCTGTGATAGATGCAGTTAAAAATCCCCAGATGCAGAGCAGGTCGTAATCCAAGTTAAGCTGTAGGTCCCCCTATTACTGGTTGTGTAAATCTATATCTACATAGATTCCCTGTAAATCACATTTAAGTGCCTGTCAGAGGGTTCATCGTACCTATTTCATAATATGTATCTGCCATTTCAATCTCTAATAACTTTCGATCTGGTTTCTCTTATTTTGTTATGGTGATTATATCTCCCTACGTAGGTGGGTGCCAACAAAATATGTTCGGATTCGGAGGAGATAGTTGATGAAAGAAATTTCGCAAATAGATCTGCGGACAATAAAAGAGAGCTGCTTGTATTGTCTCGTTTATAAAAACAAAGAATAACAGAGGCCCTACAGTACTGTCCTGGGGGACTTCCTGTCAATACCTGCTTACTGAGGTCTTTCTGATAGGAAATCAACAATCCAATTGCACAACTGAGACGATTTTCCATAAGTACAAAATGTGAATAAATGCCACTTACGAGACAGTGTCAAAAGCCTTCCGGAAAACTATAGATACGGAATCGATTTGAGATCACTTGTGGATAGCACTCATCACTTCATCTGAGTGAAGAGCCAGCTATATTTCACGAGATCGATACTTTCTGAATCCGTGTTTATCTTGAGTCAATAGGTCGTTCTATTCGTGGTAGTTAACAATCTTCGACGAAAGTATATGTTCCAAGATGCTGCTGCAAACCGTTGTCAACGATATGGGTCCGTAATTTTGGGGATCACTCCTACTGCCTTTTTTGGGTATTTGAGTGAGCTGTGTAACTTCCCAGTCTTTTCGTACGGTTCTTTCGCTGAATGAGCAGTTTTACATGATAGCTAGGTACGGAGCTATTGCATCAGTATACCCTAAAAGGAACCTAATTTGTATAAAATGTGGACTAGAAGAGTTACTTTCGTTATTTAAGTTGCTTTGCTCCTTCAAGGACATCTATTTCTAAATAATAAACTCGTTTATAGGTAGGAGGAAGGCAACTGCATACCACTTAAAACAGAACCATGACTTGTAAAACACTGAGCCGTTCAAACCAATCTCCGCATTGTTGACTGCTTCAACTTTATTGATCTTACTACTCCACAAAACAACTTCACTGCTATATTTACTGAAACAAAGAGTCTCTGTCACCCATATGATTTCAGTTGACATGTAACATGAAGACATTGACTGTGGCAGACAGTAATGGTAGCTCATGACGCAACTGCAGCTTGCAATGGCACCAGTACAGTTGCACGTGGGATCCCAATATTCACAGGCAGGTTGTGAGCCGAGAAGGTGCTGCGCCACGCGCCTGGGATTCCAAGCTAACCACAGGGTAAGTTTCCACTGCGTTGTTTTTCAACCAGACGCTCCAACAGGCTGTATCCGTAGGCGACAGCGTGAGCGCTGGCCAAGAAGACAAGTGATTCCACATCCCAGGAGATCCACTGCCAACTCGCGTCACCTCTAACACACTCTGCAACTAGATCTACCATGTAGGTTACTGTGCATTTCGCACTGAAGTACGTGGCAGAGGGTTCCTCCAAGCACTTTCATACTATTTATATATCATTCACTTCTCGAATATCCCGCGGGAAGAAAGAACACTTCGCTGTTCAAGCTCGGATCTCTTATCTTCTTTCGTTATCATTTTCTCCTGTGTGAGAGTCAATAATATAAATATATATTATAAGAAGGGGTAAAGCCTGCGATTAAAATTTCGAAAGTAGATCTCGCCGCAAAGAAAAACGCCTTTGTTGTAATGGTTCGAATCCCAATTCCTGTATTGTATCCGTGACACGTCCATTCGTGTACCGTGATTGAGAAACGAGTTGTCCTTCTTTGTACACTCTGGCGTCCTCCGTCAACCCTACTTGATAAGGATCCCATAAGATGCAATAATACTCCAAAGAGGACGGGCATCGTGACGTAGGCAGTCTCTTTAGTAGTTTTGTTGCATCTTCTGTCTATCCTGACAGTAAGACGCAGTCTTTTGTTCGCCTTCACAACATTTTCTAATTGTTGTTTCCAATTTATAATTTCTTGTGTTGTTGTTGTGGTCACTAGTCTGGGGACTAGTTTGATGCAACTGTCCACCCTACTCTCTCCTGAGCAAGCATCAACATATCCTCATCCATTTGAATATGCTTACTGTATTCATCACTTGGTCTTCCTCTGCGAGTTTTAGCCCACACACTTCCCTCCAACGCTAAATTCACGATTACTTGATGTCAAAGTACGTGTCCTACCAATCGATCCCTTATTTTTAGTCAAGGTGTGCCAGAAATGACTTTTCTCACCAATTGTATTCAGTATCTCCTCATTAGTTACTCGATCCACCCATCTAATCTTCATCATTTTTCTGTAGCACCACATTTCAAAAGCCTCTATCCTCTTCCTGACCGCACTGTTTATCGTCCATGTTTCACTCCAAGGCAACACTTCAGACAAAGCTTTCAGAAAGGAATTCCTTATGATTAAATTAATATTCGATGTTAACAAATTTCTCTTTTTCAAAAACGCTTTTCTTTTCATTGCCATTCTGCATTTTATACCTGTACTGTGACCGTCATATGTTATGCTCAAGTAACAAAACTCATCTACCATCTTTATTGTTACTTTACCTAGTCTAATTCCTTCAGCATCGCCAAATTTTCTTAGAATGCACTCCATTACCCTTGTTTTGCTCTTGTTAATGTTCATCTTGTACTCACCTTTCAAGACGTCATCCATTCCGTTCAACTGCTCTTCCAAGGCCTTTGCTCTCGCTGACAGAACTACTATGTCATCAGCGAAACGCAATGTTTTTATTTCTTCAGCCTGAACTTTAATTCCTTCTCCTAATTTGTCCTTGCTTTCCTTTATAGCTTGCTCAATGTACAAATTGAACAACACTGGAGAAAGGTTACAACTCTTACTTCCTTCCTAACCAATGCATCCCTTTCAAGCCCTTTCATTGAAACCATGATTTATTAAACTGTCTGCATGTGCTTTCTTTGGAATGGGGATTATTACGTTTTTCTTGAAGTCTGAGGGTATTTATCCTATCTCATACATCTTACGCACCAGGCGAAATGATTTTGTCATTCAGTAGTTCTGAGGGAATGTCGTCTACTCCAGGGGGCCTTGTTTCGACTTAGGTCTTACAGTGCTCTGTCAAATTCATCTCTCAGTATAGTATCTCCTATTTCATCTTCATCTACTGCCTCTTCCCTTCCTTTATAGAGCCCCTCCATATACTTTTTCCACCTTTCAGTTTTCCCTTCTTTGCTGAGAATGGTTTTCCATCTGAGTTCTTTATATTCATAAAGCTTCTTTTCTTGTCTCCAAATTTACTTTTCTGTAGGCAGTATCTCTTTTCCCCTATTTATCCATTCTTCTAAGGACTTGTATTTGCATTCTAACTGCTCTTGCTTAGCTATTTTGCACTTCCTGTCACTCTCATTTCTTAGTCGTATATACTCCATTTTGCGTGTTTCATTTACTGCATTGTTATATTATCTCCTTTCGTCAATTAAATTTAGTATTTCATGTGATATCCAAGGATTTTTTTTTGTAGGTCTCGCCTTCCAACCTATTTTGTCCTCTGCTGCCCTCATTATTTCATCCTTTCTACTGTGTTATTCACCCCCCCCCCTCTCCCAAATTATGTCAATTGTTGCCTAAAGTTCCCTCTGAAATTCTCAAGTACTTTAGGTTCCTTCAATTTATCCAGGTCCTATCGCATTGTTTCCCTAACTTTCTGCAGTTTTTTCAGCCTGCAATTCATGAACATATGATATGGTCAGAGTCTATATCTGCCCATTGGTATTCAGCTGAATTTGCGGACTGCAGATTCTATTAATTTATTGCAGAGATAATTTTGGGTTCTGGTGGAATTTAGAAAAGCCCGAGACAGTAATTACCAATCGATTTATCTTAGAAGAGAGGTTTGAAAATAGCAAAGCTTTTGGTAATATTCACGGGAATACATTGTTTAAAATTCTAAAGGTATTGGAGATAAAATACTGGGGGAATTAAATGTCATATCCAACTTTAAAAAAAAAAAAAAAACTAGACTGCACTTATTAAGAGTCGAAGCCAAAAGGAGCCGGTCTACGAAGTTATTCAGTATGTACAATGAGGATGATGTGAATGAAACCATGGAGATACCTGAAAAGGAAGAACGTACTTCCTTTGTGTTCCTTACACCACAATGGATTGTTTAATTATTAATATTTTATATTATTCATTCCGAACAACCCTGCTCGTAATGTTAACTCTGACGTTATGTTTGTCTTCTAAACTTTTTGTACCTTCTTATGAAGTTACCCTTAGTGGTAAGAAACCTGGTCAAGAGACAAAAATTTACGCTACCGATTGGGTGTATTACATATTTACAAACATTGAGGTTTAACATGATTCTGAAATTCTGTCAGAATTGCAAATGACTTGTGAGACTGAAGAGTACAGTAACAACGGGACAATTAAGGGTGAAATTAATTTATTTTCTCCTTTCAGATAAGTTTTTATGCAATTTTCACTTTTATTTCTTTTCATTTAGGTGTTGCTCATTGGAGTTTCTTCCCACACTGTATTATTAACTCTTCTCCATACTCCACAAATGTTGCTTCTAACTATTAATTAAAATATTTTAAAATACTACAAATAAATTTATTTTAATTTTAATGCTTGTTTCCATTTAATGGTAATTCTAAATCATTTATTTTTATTTTTGAAGACTGTGTAATCTATTGAATCAAACGCACAATTTTGTGCACATTTCACAAATTTATTTGTTAACCGGTTTTCAGCTTACAAGGTCATCTTATCTGTTTTTGTCAGAAAAATAAAATAAGCGTCGCCTTTACAATTACTTCACTTCAATCTACCTTCTTTACACATCGTAAAACGAACTCCGCCGGCCGCGTCCGTCGTTTGGTCTGTCTGTCCTCGATAAACGTAAAACTACCGAACAGATTTTCATACCGTTTCGAACAACAGACGGTGGGATTTATGAGGAACGTTCAGGTGTATAATTTATGAAGGTGCGTGGCAGTGGTTGAGTGAGGCCAGCCAACCATAAATCCGCTAAAGAGAGCAATAAATACTCTCAGGAGCTGTACGTTCTGTGACTTACGAACTTCCTCAACCGTACATCTGAAAATGCGCGATTTCCTCATTCCGACTGGAATGACTATCAAGTCATGACGTCAAGTGATATTGACGTCAAAAATATCCGTTTTTAATCTCTCAGCCTGTTTTCCTCTATCACGCCGTACTGATGATAACAGGGCCACAAAAACAAGAGCCTCACACAGACTCAAAACACTACAACGAAGAGGAAAGAGAATTTGGTACTGTAGTAATCCTAACTCGCCTCGACCAAGATGAAACTGCAGTATATCGACGCAACAAGCTGATTCGTCACTACGACATGAAAAAGTAGGCATATGTGCTCTGCTACTCGTGCGAAGCCGTGGCGGCTCGCCAGAAAACTTAAAAAGGCAACTTCATTTTCGTCTGGACGTCCAACGACTCTCAGCACGTACTAACTCCAGCTTCATTTTCAGCCAAGTGTAACATCTTCTCTGGCCGACAGACTTCCCAGAGATGAACATTATTGAATATCTGGGATGTCGTACAACGTGCTGTTCAGAAGAGATCTCCACCCACTTGTACTCTTGCGGATTTTATTTATATATACAGGGTGTTACAAAAAGAGTACGGCCAAACAGGAAACATTCCTCACACAAAAAGAAAGAAAATATGTTATGTGGTCACGTGTCCGGAAACGCTTAATTTCCACGTTAGAGTTCATTTTATTACTTCTCTTCAAATCACATTAATCATGGAATGGAAACACACAGCAACAGAACGTACCACTTTGTTACTGGAAATGTTCAAAATGTCCTCCGTTAGCGATGATACATGCATCCACCCTTCGTTGCATGGAATCCCTGACGCGCTGATGCAGCCCTGGAGAATGGCGTATTGTGTCACAGCCGTCCACAATACGAGCACGAAGAGTCTTTAAATTTCAAATGCCCCCATAAATGAAAGTCAAGAGGGTTGAGTTCAGGAGAGCGTGGGCGCCATGGAATTGGTCTGCCTCTACCAATCCATCGGTCACCGAATTTGTTGTTGAAAAGCGAACGAACACGTCGACTGAAATGTGCAGGAGCTCCATCGTGCATGAACCACATGTTGTGTCGTACTTGTAAAGGCACATGTTGTAGCAGCACAGGTATATTCCGTATGAAATCATGATAACGTGCTCCAGTGAGCTTAGGTGGAAGAACATGAGGCCCAATCAAAACATCACCAACAATTCCTGCCCAAACGTTCACAGAAAATCTGTGTTGATGACGTGAATCGAGGAGGTTCAGTACATACTAACGAAACAATTGGGTATTTCGACAATTGTCTGCACGAATTATTACAATTTACATTTAAAGAGAAATACTGAATGTTTCCTGAAAGTTTGGCCGTACCTTTATATATATATATATATATATATATATATATATATATATATATATATATATATATATACTGTTAATGAAAGGCAAAAAATTTGCGCGAGCATTAGGAGCCTGTAGGAGTCTGTATCTGACAACAAAACCAAGAATGTCTCCAGGGAGTTATTGTCTTTGGCCACTGCCTCGATAATCACAGATACCCACTTTTCCACTGTTCTGCTGTCAATGGAAATTGCTGTAATTAGTAGATGTTTCAGAGAACAGAATTCATCATATAGCTTAACTTCGGTTATGTCTAGCTGAACATGGTCTGAAATTCATTAAACGAGATTTGAAAAATGTCCGTCAAATTCAATTATTATTGGTGTTTTTTTCTCAAATACGGGAGATTCACTCTCCCGCATAAAATAAAAATGGGGGATGGTCAATAAATTTCTAAGGTGATGATTTGTTACATTTTAATATATTTAAATAACGAACGCATACTTCACATATTAACTGGAAAACATCGAAAGTAATTAATTACAGATTTCAGTATGACCTTCTTTGCATAAACACAAGTATTTACATGTGGCGTCTGTTCCGAAAGAACAGACGTCACTTCTGATCCTGCAGTTGTTATTATTTAATATTCACAGAATATATGACATCAACTGCGATTGGGCAAAGCTGAAAATGTGTACCCAGCCGGGATTCGAACCCGGGTCTCCAGCTTTTTTTCAGGGTCAGAAATGTCTGTTCTTTCGGAACAGACGCCATATATATATATATATATATATATATATATATATATATATATATATATATATATATGCCGGTGACGGGCAATGATCCTATCGTTAGTGGGGAGGGGTAGGCAAGTTTGAAGCCCTTACTCTTACGGGAATTAGTTTCATAACCACGAGTTTGAGTACTGTGGGCAGGGCGAAGCTGGGAATTTGTATCTGACGGGAGGCGTGCTTAGGTAGTCCTTGCAGGTGCGGTGATCCGACTATGTCCCCAGTGGTCGCCGGGCGCCGTGGCTCAGCGCGCCCGGTCAGAGGGCTCAACGCCCTCTGTAATAAAAAAGCTGAGCCAAGAACTCATCGAACAAAAACGAACATACACGATCAGCGTCCGCAATGAAAAGAACCAACCAGAGAAAGAAAAAAAAAAAAAAAAAAAAAAAAAGTGGTGTAGGGGTCAGCGCAACTGCCTAGGAAGCAGGAGACCCGGGTTCGAACCCCGGCTGGGTACACATTTTCAGCTTTGCCCAATCGCAGTTGATGTCATATATTCATTAAATAAACACAAGTACTATTAAATATTTAGATTATAGCTTCTGTATTCTGGCGAAATTCCTTCGAAACTCCTTCGATAGTGAAACTGTGTACGGTACATTATTTTTATTCTGTTTTAGGTCCAACAGAAAGTTTTTCCTCACTGTAAACGTAATGCACACATTTCTGAACGTTTAGACTTTTCATTATTCACAAGTGCTGCAACAATTTTTTTTTTTTTTTTTTTTTTTTTTTTGCATTTCTGTAAAAAAAATCAAAAAAAAAAAAAAATCAAATGTGTGCAGCAGATGTGAGCGTCAGACAGAATACCCGGAAGTAGTTCTTTAGCTATATTCCACTGTATAGCGGAATGTTATTGTTTTTATGGTAGTTATAAAATGATAACTTTTTATTACAGAATTGTGCATCTCACAATGATTTTTAATCCATCAAAAGAAGCGATACGATACATACAGATGATTTAGAAATGTATATTGGTTCTAACAAAATTAAAAATTCACCCAAGAACATAAATTTTCCTTGCTACAGCAGAACTTTCAGGTTTGAAAGGGTTAATGACATGGTGTTGTGGAATAGTTAATCGTCAGGCCTGACTACACACGCAGGCTTCAGCGAGATGGTTGCAAGAGCCCACTGTCAGCACACAAGGTGAAGCATCTTATTGCCAGAAATCTCTACGCTTCCCTACATGTGGTTCATGTATTTAACTGTGCTGGATGGCAAACACACACGTTTATAACCTCAGCATATTTTCTCATAGTGGCAACGCTATTAAATCGATCTTATTCTGTATTATCGTCTTGTCCAGGAATGATCCTTACTTCATTCTTATACCTGCCCTATAAAAATGACTCATTACCCCATGAAGTGTTCGTAGCAATAGACTGCTGGATTGGTTGCTCCATTCACAAAATCAAAAACTGCTCCCCAGGTTTCAGGACGGAAGGAAATAGTATTCTTTCCGTATCTAAAAACATCAGGCCTTATTCGAGGTTTATATTTTGCAATAATAATGTCCTACTTTTCTGTGCTACATGAAGAAGACGTCGATGCTGAGAACTGGCCATAAGTTTTATGTCGCTCTTTTGTTTTTAATGAAACACATTAGTAAAACAACATCGAAAGAGAACAAACACTGCTCACTGCCAAGGAACAATACTGGTTAAGTGGTAAAAAGGGTACATTCTAATAACTTGCCCTGAATTTCCATTTTACGGGAACCAGACACTGCTTGCTCAAGAATGACGGCTCTGTTCTGCTCAGTGCTCCATAACAAGCTTCTCGAGCGTAAACGAGATAAACAAGACAATTACAGCCGCTATCAAGCTTCTTGTCGTTCTACAGATGAGAACAGCAAAACACCACACCAAGCTTAAAACACGAAGTGACTAAGCCTGTTCATAGGCATCTGCATATTCTACATTTTGCATGTCATTCTACTTTACTACAGACGTACTCAAAAATGCATGCAGGTAGTAATATTTAAGCGAAAATGTTCAAACGTGACAAGGCTCTGAAGCCACGAACTCTTCCACGCGGAAGGAGGATGGGGTCGGGGTCAACGATACTAAAATAATATTTTAGGAGAAAACGATAGTTCATACGTCATTTCTGTAGTTTAGAAAGGCAGTCGACATTCATTGTTAAGTAGTTGTGTATTTGATTAGCATTGCGGTTGTGCTGCGAACGGAGATTGCCTTGTATGTCCTCATATTGTTAGATACTCTTTCTGTCTCCATCTAAAGCTTCCGTATCGGGCAACTAAGGGAATCACTGTCTACAAAATCACATTGTCCTTTGAATATATTGCTGCCTTATGCGAACAAAAAACTGTAATAACGGTTACAAAGTAGCTTTCTTCTTTGACGAAGCAACAAGTAGTTAATGAGATGTGGAGTATTAAGGATTCAGCTGCGTGAAAACGAAACCGAAATGGATAGCGGTAGGGTAC
Source organism: Locusta migratoria (assembly GCA_026315105.1). NCBI lineage: Eukaryota > Metazoa > Arthropoda > Insecta > Orthoptera > Acrididae > Locusta > Locusta migratoria. The sequence goes on along the minus strand of CM048751.1, from coordinate 165,420,553 downwards.
AAAGCCAAGCACAGAGAAAGAGAAGAAGGAGTTGGAGTAAGACTAGTTAATGAATATTTCCCGATTATTGGCTGAACTATGATGGTGCTGGCTGAGTAAGTCTGACCTGAGAACTTTCCTGGCGTGCGCTCCCGCGATACCAGACTAGATCTAACGGGCCCACCCGCCTTCCTATAATTAATTAGTGCGAAGTACCTCCTGTTGTATGTGACTCAATAGCAAACATAATATGATTTTTTAAAATAGTCCAGAGACTGGTTTGATGCAGCTCTCCACAATACCCTATCCTGAGCCAGCCTCTTCAACTCCACATAAGAACGCAACCTACATATGTCTGAATCTGCTTACTGTATCTACCTCTTGGTCTTCCTATGCGGTTTTTACCCCAAACACTTGCCTCCAATGCTAAATTCACGATTCGTTGATGTCTAAGAATGTGTCCTACCAATTGATCCCTTCCTTTAGTCAAGGTATGCCAGAAATTATTTTTCTCCCCAATTCTGTTCAGTGCCTCCTCATTAATTACGAGATCCACCCACCAATCTTTAGCATTCTTCTGTAGCACCACATTTCAAAAGCCTCTAGCCTTTTCTTGTCCGCACTGTTTATCGTCCATATCTCACTCCCCTACAAGGCACCACTCCACACAAATGCCTTCAGAAAGGACTTCCTTAGGCTTAAATCAATATTCGATGTTAACAAATTTCTCTTTTTCAAGAACGCTTTTCTACCCACTGTCATTCTGCATTTTATATCCTCTGTACTGCGGCCATCATTTATTATTTTACTGTCAAAGTAACAAAACCCATCTACCACCTTTATTGTTTCGTTACCTAATCTAATTCCTTCAGCATCGCCTGATTTTCGTATACCGCATTGCTCTTGTTAATGTTCATCTTATATGCACCTTTTAGCACACTGTCCATTCCGTTTAACTGCTCTTCCAGATCCTTTGCTGTCTCTGACAGAATTACTATGTAGTCTGCAAAACGCGATGTTTTTAATTCTTCACCATCAACTTTAATTCCTTCCCCAAATTCCTCCTTGCTTTCCTTTGTAGCTTGCTCAGTGTACAAATTGAATAACATCGGATAAAAGCTACATCCCTGTCTTACTCCCTTCCCAACCACTGCATCCCTTTCATGCCCTTCAACTCTGACAACCGCTGTCTGGTTTTTGTACGATATATATTTTACTCCTGCTTGCTTCAGAACTTGAAAGAGTTTATTCCAATCAACATTTTCAAAAGCCTTCTCCTAATCTACAAAAGCCTTTCCTTATCTATCTTTTAGGATAAGCAGTAAAGTGAGGATTGCCTCCCGTGTTCCTACACTTCTGAACCCAAACATCTTCCCCTAGGTCGGCTTCTACAAGCTTTTCCATCCTTCTCTAAATAATTCGTGTTTTTATGTGGTTATTTGCGGTCAGAATACAAAAACGGCTAATAATCGGGTTTTGTTATTTTATACAAAAGTACGATCAGTTTGAAACTCTGGATCTCGGTAACGGATAAAGATATCAGAGGTTTAAAAAGTGTCGTGACACTATCATGTTAAGAAATCATGGTAAAAAATTCGACGATTTGTAATGAATAGTAAATATCGAAGTGTCCATCCCCACAATTCCTGATTTTAGTATCCGAATATCATGTTTCTTTCTGATTTTCTCAAGAACCGTACATGAATAAATTGTGCTTTTGTAAGGTGTATGAAGTCCACCATGGACGAAGCGGTAAAGTGTCCAAAAACCAACTGATTTGATTTTGAAGGGCTCCAGGAAGTGTGTGATGGTTAAAGATTTGCCAAAGTACTGCAGAATAGTTGCACTAGGCCAAGAGCTATTCGGAAGACTTTTCCCATTAACTCTGTGATCAATAGAACCCGAGATATGGCACCCTGAAGAATCGCATTTCGCACGCGCCATTACAAATGTATTACTAACTAGCTAGAAACCCGGCTTTGCCCGGGTATTTATTTATTTATTCCTGCCTTGAATTAGTACTTCTATCCCTTCTGTCTCTCGGTTTATCTACTTTTTTTCTAACATCATGTTATATTTATCGGAGAATACATAAGAAGTAACGTTGTCTTACATAATGTACAAAATTATAAGTGCGGTATCCAACCACAGAAAGATTGTAGTCAAAATACAATTGACATGTAAAATTCGTACGATCTCATATTTATTGAATTATATGTTGTACAACTGTATTATTTTGCAGGTATATATTCATTTGTGTTCGTCCTGTAAGTCTGTAAAATATCTTTGGGAATACAATTAGTAGTAAAGAAGTAATAGAATAAAACTTGGTACGTGATGCGGTTTTCCATGAACGTTACTGTTTATGTGCTCATACCCCATGAACTACGTGTCGCACTGTGATACAATTTCGAAGGTACATTCGAAGGTACACAGCTATATCTGTGTATACCGTCTGCAAAATTTCCTGCGGCTACAATTTGTAGTGTAGAAATTATAAATTGTAACGTCACACCGAATGCCGTAATTTTAGTCCGTGAACAATGGAAAAATAGTAAGCGAGAAACTTTCTTCCTTTCATTATTTTAATGTGGTTGTCAGCGAGAAAAAGTTTAATAAAGGTTTGAAATTGTGTTTAAAGTTCGTTGCAAGTCGCTAAGTACTGTCATTTATGAAGTCTCGTTGCATTATGTGACAGTTTGTAGCAACTCCTATTGTGTATGACGGCAAATCTCCTGAACCATATGTCATATGTGGTTCGTACTCCTACAGCAATTGTTATCTCACGTAAGGAATATGTGTAGCAAATTTGGTGGAAGTCGGTGCAGTGGTTTAGTAGAAAATGTGCAGCATTGTCGCTAAATGCAGCAGTTTTCCGTGCATCGCATTGTTTATGACGTCATATCTCGTGAACTATTTGTTGTAATTCTTACACTTACGACGACCGTCCTCATGGATTGAAGATTACGTGTACAAAATTTGAAAAAGATTAGAACAAACTGTGTATTTGTATGCAATACGTACACATAAACATACGAACACTCTGCTTTATATATAAAGACGAAGACGATTAACGGTCAAAGGATTGACCTTAGGCATTTTGCCGATGTCAAGTTTTCTTCCAGCTACATAAAACTAGTTCTGATGGAATTCGAGCAGGAATTCGCCAGGACAGGCTCCAGCTGTAGCGAAGGCGGTGTTTGCGAAATGTTAGCAAGGCCTACCGGCTGAGTCAGGGCCAGAGTCTTCGCGTCCGCATTGCAGAGGTGGCACAAAGCTAAACGACCCGAAAACACGGCTGTGGCTAATTTGCCAGCTTATCTATTCTAGATTTTATCAGCTTTCATGTCATCTCTCGGATAACAATACATAAAATGGTTCTATGATTGTTTTTGTGTGTCGCTGTTGTAGACTTCAGCCCGGACGCTAGTTTGATACAGCTCTTCATGTGTATACTGTACAAGCCTGTTCATTTCCACATAACGGCAACCACCCACCCACCCACACCCTCAAACACATACACATTTCCCAACCAATGCTAAATTGACGCTTCCGTGTTGTTTCAGAACGTGTCCAATCAGTAGGTCACTTCTTTTAGTCAAGGTACGCAAGAAATTTCTTTTTTCCCCAATTTTATTCAGTACCTCCTCATTGGTTACATGATCGACCTATCTAATATTCAGTATTCCTCTGTATTAACACATTTCAAAAACTTCGATCCTTCTCTTGTCTGGACTATTTATCGTCTATGTTTCATTCCCATACAAAGCACTTCACCAAAAAATTCCTAATAAACTGGTAGTTCTGTAACTTTAACACCTGTCTAACTTCCTTTCTTTGGAATTGGAATTATAACATTCTTCTTGAAGTCTCAAAGTATTTAATCTGTCTCATATATATTACACACAGGGTGAAACAGTTTTGTAATGGTTGGCCCTCCCAAGGACATCAGCCGTTCAGAGGAAATATCATTCATTCCAGGGGCCTTGTTTCGACTCATATCTTTTAGTGCTCGGTCATATTCTTGTCGCAGTATGGTATCTCCTGTTTCATCTTCATTTACTTCCTCCTCCATTTTCACAATACTACCTCCAAGTTCATTTGCCTTATATCGGTCCTCTATGTATTGCTTCCACTTTTCTGCTTTCCCTTCTTTTCTTAATACTGATTTTCCATATATGAAAACAGCATCTTTTCTTGTCTCCAACGGTCTCTTTTATTTTCTGTAGTCGGTACCTTTATCCTAATTATACATTCCTACTCAGCTAATTTGAAGTTCTTGTAAACCAAATTTTTTAGCCGTCTGTACTCCCTTTTACCCGCTTCATTTACTGCATTTTTATATTTTTTCTTCAATCAATTCACTGTCTCCTCTGTTATGCAAGGATATATACTAGACCTTGTCGTTCTCCACAGCCTTAACTATTTGATCCCTCAAAGCTACCCATTCTTCTTCTATAGTGTTACTTTTCACTCTTTCCCTTTATTATATAAGTATATAAAATAATAATTTAAAAAGTCACCAATTCAATGTGGATTTGATCCGAGAAGATCAGCACGAATACATTTTTCCATGTGAATAATTGATGCTATTTCGGTGCGGATGCTATTTCGGTGCGGATGCACACGAGGACCGTACTGTTGACGAGAGTCGTGAGTTAAGTGGTCGGGGGACATATGCAGGTTAGGGTCGGACGGGGTACGTGATTTGTGCAGGTGCGTTTAGCCCATGTATCTGGAATCGAGCAGGGGCTTAGCACAACTGCCTTATAAGCAAAAGGTCACGGGTTCCATTCCCGCTTCCGGGACAAATTTCAATATGTTTGTGTTGTATGATAACAAAATTGAGACTTAAAAATGCCAGTTAAAATATATATTCACTTTGCAGCAGCAGTATAGTGTCTCTGACAGCGTTTTCGTTTTTTATTCTGAACTTCCAACAGTTCAATATTACTGTAAGCGTAACTGCATATTCACATATTCCTTTCGCAACACAGTAGTCTAGTGGATATTTGTTCCGATTTTTAAACACGTGTTGGACAATATGAGTTGTGATCATGCTAGTTAAAGATAACTCCCTAGTTGTCGATGTTTAACCCATTCCTACATAGACATCTACATAGATACTCTGCAAATCACATTCAAGTGCCTGGCTGAAGATTCTTCTCATTGCTCACTTTTCTTATGCTGTCGAGGAATTGGAAAATTAAAAAGAAGAAAAAGTCATCTCTATGTTAGGTTGTTGAATCTTTACTTACGCTTAGGCCAGTCTTGTGCATAGAATACGTTTCAATTTATCTGTAACTTAAAAAATGTTTCTATAGCTTATGGGACTTAACTACGGGATCATCTGTCCCTAAACTAACAAACTACTTATGAACTAGCTACAACTAAGGACGGCACAAATATCCATGCCCGATGGGGGATTCGAGCCCCCGACCGCATTGGCCGTGCAGACCGTGACTGAAGCGCCTCAGTTCCCTCGGCTACCGCGGCCGGCATCTGTAACTTCTTTTCTGTTATAATTTCATGTACTGACTCATTCCATGACCACAGACACTTGCTCCTAATTGAGATAGGGAACATATAAATACTGTAAATATAAGGGTATATCTAACATCTAACAATAATCATGAACTTGGGCTCATAAGTGAGCCGTCCTTCGGTTAGCGTAACGGAATATCCACCTATTCAACACAGCAGTCCACTGGATATTTGCTCCGATTCTTCAACAGGTGTTGGACAATGTGAGACTACAGTCCTCATCACGTATGAAGGTGCCCCAGTTTTCAGCCGTTCTGCGCATCTCCCTCCATTACCGCAATGGCAGCCTATAATATTCATTTTCTAGGTGCGTGACTGGCCACGAGTTACGCAATTTTTCTTCCGCAAGCTCAACTGTTGGCGCTAAACTGTGGGCTCGTCCGAACTGGGCAACTTGTAACTGTTAGTGATAAACGGAAGACTCGAACTGGGCAACTGTCCCCAAAGTGTCCCCCTGAGTGGCACGCACGAACTTATCAACTTTTACCTGCTCCGGCTAGACTGACAGGCACGCACGCCTCGGCAATTCCCGCCTGCTCCTGGCAGACCGACTGCACAATCTCGCAAAATGCTTCCATAGCTAAACTTACCAACTGCGCAACCTGACCCTTTTTGTAGAGTTCTTAAGGAATAATGTCAATACTGTGCCAAGGAACAAGACATAAAAAACAGACAAATTATATACGAAACAAAGATTTTATTATAAATTTCACATACAGAAATATTTGCCTTAAACAAATACATTTAGTTTGGCTTGGTATGAAACGCACTTTACAAAGTCTAATTTGGAAATTTCACCATTCCTAAGTAATTCTAATTTCTGTTGCAGAAAGCGTGCCCTTTCCTGGTTTTTGAGTCCGTTTGGATGGTGATATTATTTTTTGATGAGTTGATTCTTATATAAGTATCAGTTTGTTGATACTTCAGGCTTTTCACAAACTGAAAGATGTTTGGGTGAGGAGATTCACATGAAGCATTGAATCGGGAATGAAAGCTTTTGCAAGCGTTAGTCGTCCTCCACAAGGAAGCGCAAAATGCTGCCCAAACGTTTGGAGGAAAGACTGCACCTTCTTCATCAATGTAGTTTTCAGTTATGTAGTCAGCAAATTTTGTAATGTTGTATGTTGTCGCTTGTGATTGTATGCTGACCAGACCACAAAAAAAAAAAAAAAAAAAAAAAAAATGATAAATCAGAAACGTTTTGAGAATTTAAATATATAAGCCCAAAATTGTAATGCAGCCGATGGCCTCTTTCATTATCCTAATCTTTGTAGATCGAAGCCAAACCAAGTGACTGTGTTTTTCGTGCGTGGTCGTGAGTGCCTTCCAAACGCGAAAATATGTGTTCGCTGCCTACTGTAAATAACTTAACCGTCACAGATCAAATGTGTATTTCCACGATTACTAATAAAAAAGGTTGCAAATCGTGACTTTCTGCCGTATTATTCGCTTCCATGACTAAACTGAAGTACAAAACGAAACACTATGTGATTCTACACAGATGTCAGTGAGCTGGTGTCATTCACAGGACCGGCGAGTTCAGTGAGGGCCAGAAACGCCTTGGGTCGGACCGTGCTAGCTGCGAGCGGAAGTTGCCCAGTTCGAGCGTGGGATTAACTATCGTTTCCAGAGTACCCTACTAATGGGCACTAAAAGTTCCCCAGTTCGGGTCTGCCCTAAACTTTAGCTCCTCCCCTTCACGCTTCTCCAATCGATCCGCCTCTATGCACGGAGGCGCTTTCCTACATGACGGCAACTATAGTTGATGATAACTCCCTTATTGTGGATGTTCCGGCCATTTCTCTTAAGACTCTCCTCCTCATGCTCACTCTTCCTTTGCTGTCGAGGAACTCCTGAAAAAAAAAAGAGCACCTCAAACGGGTGCTAGGAAACACGATAAATATAAATAATTAAAATAAAATATAAATGTATTTCTAACATTTAATAATCATCAAGTGAGCTGTCCTCTCTCTCTCGTGAGCTGTCCTCTCTCTCTCTCTCTCTTTTTGCATCCTGGTTATACAGGGTCATTTTTTTCCACTGTGTACAAATTCTAGGGATTGATCGAAGAGAGGACAAGGAACTGACAACGTATAATGAACTAATGTCCAGAAATGCACAGTTTCCATACGTATTCAATCGTACTTCATTACAGAGACTTTGGTACAGTATCCGCTGTACCATGTAGCCACAGTCACAATGTGTATGGTTGACACTGGATGATACTGTTTCTGATTTTGTTCCACCGATAATATAATAATCGAAGCAGTCAAGATTGAATATAATATTTTTTTTTTATGTCTACAGGGTTCAATCTACATGGATCATCATATCAAGTGCTTGGTGACGAGATGGTCCATCTCTTGTGGAGCAACACTGTTGCTTGCTCCGCAAGATGTAGGCCATTTCGTTACCAAGCACTTGATATGATGATCCATGTAGATTGAAACCTGTCGTCATAATAAAATAAAATACTATATGCGATCTCTAAAAAAATGTTTGTAAAGCTTATGGGACTTAACTGCGATCTTGAATGCTTCAATTATTATATAAGTCAAAATTTTTGGATGCCTGCTGTTTTCCTTAGGAACCGTGTACCATTAAATACGATGTGTCACTGATGATTAGAAGGGTTATGTGGCTGCTACGTGATGGTACTTCAGCCCAATACGCCGTTAATGCTCAGACGCTTCTCAATCATGTCTTCCCTGGTCGACGGATCGGACGAGGACGTCCAGTTGCTTGGACTGCTCGTTCATCAGATCTCAATCCGTGCGATTTCTGGTTAGGGGACAATCTTAAAAGTACCGCGTATAGAGAGTCCATTCTAGATGTGGAGACGTGGCAGCAGTTTATTCATGCACCGTTATCACCACTGCGATTTTAGAGCTCGTGTTCAAAGGCAACATGAACACGCGTGCGTTTTGAGGTTTACTGACAACATTTTCAACATACACTGTAACTGTGGTAGCATATTACAACGCTTATTAGAGTGCACTCTCTGTAATAATAATTTCGTCAGTCACAGTCTGCACGAGCGCTGCGGTCGGGGGTTCGAATCCCCCCTCGGGCATGGATGTTCGTGTCGTTGTAAGTTTAGGGACTGATGACCCCGCAGTTGCCCCTTAAGCTTAACAAACATTTGAACAATAATTTCGTGAGGCCCATTGGCCTAGTGCAAGTCTTTCAAGTGGACGCCACTTCGGCGTTTTGCGTGTCTCTAGCCTACCCCAGTTATCCAACCGGGGAAAGGGAGCCTACAGCTTAACATGGAATCCGAACCACGTGTTGTGTCTCGCGACTCCTCACATCGTTGAGAGGTAAAGGCTGGGTTAAAACGCAAACTGAAAAAATCAGAGATCCGACAGGGTTTCGAACACCCGGTCCTCCGATGTCCATTCCAGCTCTTTACCCAAGACCACCGCGCCCGTACCCAGGTATGATTGAAAAAATAGTCTCTAGCATGGAAACCATCCATTTCCAGACGTAAGTTCATGAGACTTTTTTTTCCGTTTGCTCTCATCCATCAATCTCTAGGTGAAGAAAAGAGAAGAAAAAAAAATCACCCTGTATAGAGGGTGAGTCACCTAACATTACCGCTGGATATATTTCGTAAACCACATCAAATACTGACGAACCGATTCCACAGACCGAACGTGAGGAGAGGGGCTAGTGTAACTGGTTAATATAAACCATAAAAAAATGCACGGAAGTATGTTTTTAACACAAACCTACGTTTTTTTAAATGGAACCCCGTTAGTTTTGTTAGCACATCTCAACATATAAACAAATACGTAATCAGTGCCGTTTTTTGCATTGTAAAATGTTAAATACATCCGGAGATATTGTAAGCTAAAGTTGACGCTTGAGTACCACTCCTCCGCTGTTCGATCGTGTGTATCGGAAAGCACCGAATTAAGTAGGGATCCATAGGGAACGGTGATGTACCTTACAATTAAATGTCCCACTGGAAACGCGTCTACGTATGTGGTATCAGCATGACGGTGCACCTGCACATTCCGCAATTAACGCTAGGCTGACCCTTGATAGGATGTTCGAAGGGCGTTTCATAGGACGTGGAGGACGTATAAATTGGTCAGCTCGTTCTGCTGATATTACATCTCTGGACTTCTTTCTGTGGGGTACGTTAAAGGAGAATGTGTATCGGGATGTGCCTACAATCCCAGATGATATGAAACTATTGTGGCAGCCTGCGGCGACATTACACCAGCTGTTCTGCGGGTTGTACGACATTCATTACGCCACAGAGTGCAATTGTATGCAGCAAATGATGGCCACCACTTTGAACATCTATTGGCCTGACATATCGGGACACACTCTATTCCACTCCGTAATTGAAAACGGAAACCATGTGTGTACGTGTACCTCACCCCTCATGGTAATGTACATGTGCGTCAGTGAAAAAGACCAATAAAGATGTTAGCATGTGGAAGTAATGTGCTGTTCTAGTCTCTTCTGTACCGATGGTACATCACCGTTCCCTTTGGATCCCTACTTAATTCGGTGCTCTCCGATACACACGATCGAACAGCGGAGGAGTGGTACTCAAGCGTCAAATTTAGGTTACAATATCCCCGGATGTAATTAACGTTTTACAATGCAACAAACGGCACTGATTACATATTTGTTTATATGTTCAGATATGCTAACAAAACTAACTGGGTTCCATTAAAGAAACGTAGGTTTGTGTTAAAAAACATACTTCCGTGCATTTTTTATGGTTTGTATTAACCAATTACACTAGCCCCTCTCCTCACGTTCGGTCTGTGGAATCGGGTCGTCAGTATTTGATGTGGTTTACGAAATATATCCAGCGGTAATGTTAGGTGACTCACCCTGTATACTACAGTGCGGTGATACATCACTTCTGCATCCTGATCGTTATGACAAAAACTTCTTATCTGCAATTCTGTATATACACATCACGTCATGCTATCTACACAAGAGACGTCTCAACCTGGAGCAATGGCTCACCGTCCTCCACATTTACTATGCGCTGCTTCCTCAATGTGATGCTCTCTAGGCTACTTTAACATTTTAGTAAATGGCCGGGCATGCATGACACTCTCTGTCGCCGATAAACATTTGCTTGCCATCTTGCTCTTTCAGACTGTGGATACTGCGGCAGTGGACCGAGAGATGTGGTCGCTCCATCGACCGCCAGCGGCGGCACTTACGTCACGGACTGCTAATGAGGAGCCCAGCTGCAGGCCAAGAATGACGTTACTGCATGTTTACCCTAGTGGCTGGTACTGGGTGGTTCAACAGGTTTTCTTGGTTTCCCCGTTGCTGGCGTTTTATTTACACCGAAGGCTTCATGTGGCTATGTGATGGACTGTTCATCTGCTTATTTATGTCGTTATATCTACCATTGTTGTACTGAACATAACGTCTTACAATTTACAATGGAGACGTAAATATCTTTCGCCGGCCGCAGTGACCGAGCGGTCTGCGGCGTGCCACTCACGGTCTGCACGGCCGCTAGGTCGGGGGTTCGAATCCCCCCCTCTGGCATGGATGTTTGTGCCGTCTTTAGTATAAGCTAATTCATAAGTAGTTTGTAAGTTTAAGGACTGATTACTCCGTAGTTAATTCCCATAAGCTCTACAATAATTTGAACATTAAAAAATATTTTTCCGTAATAGTTAATGGTAACATTTGACTGTTATCGATTTGAAACTTCTGTAACACAATATTCTAATTTACGCGGAGACGGAGAAAAACGTGAGGTGAAACAGAGCAGGAAGACGATAATTTTTGGTTAATGCTTTGGGTAACAAAATGTTCAAATGTCTGTAAATCTATCGGACCAAACTGTGTGGCCATCAGTCCGTAGCTTACAAACTACTTAAACCTAGGTAAACTAACCTACGGACAAACACACACACCCATGCCCCAGGGAGGACTCGAACCTCCACGGCGAGCAACCGCGCGCTCCGCAGCGAGGTGTTTTATACCGCTCGGCCACTCCACCGCGGCCTTTGGGTAACAACCTGGAGAAATGGCAAAGATTGTAGTTAAGTAATTAAGTGAGAAGTGAAAGCAGGAAAATTAACTGCTATTAGAGATTAATTATTAGCTTATTTTGGAAAGACAGAAAATATAAAATATCGATGTTTCGGAGTCGATGATTACATGATAAAATGATTAATGTACGGTATAAGGGGAAGGAGGACATTGCGAGAAATAATAATTAGTACACCCTGTTATAAGGAGACTACATGGGTATCGAATTTTTGAATTTTTCTATTTTATGGTAAGTGAAGTTCGGAACTCATATACCAATCAGCTAAAGCAATTCGACGCAACACTCAAAAATTCTCGAGAAAATCGACTTTCAAATTTTGTAAGAAATTGCAAGTACGCATCTGTCGGTGTTGCTCAGCTGATAGCGTTCTAGCCTTGCAACGCTAAGGTCGGCGGTTCGAATCCTGTGGTTGCGGATTTTTTATTTTTTCCGTTGTGTTCGAATATTTACACAATTTTAATATCTAGCGGTAATTTTTAGGAAAAGTACACGTGTTTTTGTTTATTCGTAATTTTCTATATTTTATAGAACGTTGTTAATTATGATAGCTTCAATGAAGGAAACATAATTTCCTCTTTTTACAGTTTTGGTTTCACTAATAGTTGATGGCGGTTGTCTTTGATTGTTCAGTTTGTGAAGATATATGACGCTGTTTTTGGAAAGTCATCTTCATAGCTACTAGTAGCTTTGCAAGAAGCTAAACAACTCAACCATTGTTTTACGTGACGGCAAGGCTTTCAAGCTCGTCTGCATACACTGAAACAAAAACTGACGCAACACATGTAATTACGTTTCGGTAATATATATCTGTTTCAGTTATTGGCACTCACGTGTACTCTGCAAAACTTCAAAGTCGATTTTCTCGAGAATTTTTGAGTGTTGCGTCGAATTTGCTTTGGCTGTTTGTTATTTAAGTTCTGAACTTCACGTACCATAAATATAAAGAAATTCTAAAATCCGATACCCATGTCGTCTCCTTGTTAAAGTTTGCAATCTGCGAAGATTTGTTTTTGAAACAGTGCATATGAAGTACATGAAATGATTACATATCAATAGTTCAAGCGGTACTTAATTAGTATGCGGTGTAGAATCTACGGGCGAGAATGAAGGCGCCGATCCTGACTGGCGTCCTTTCGCTCGGCGTAAGGAAAAGGTTAAATTAGGTTATAATGTATTCTGTGTGTGAAGTGTATTAGATTTCAATTTCTTGGCGTGCAATGGATACCACTGACACTTTTATGCTTGGAAATGAGTGCTACAATTCCTCTTTTGCCACTGCATGCATTAGATATACTGTGCATACATTTTGAATTCGGTAACGCCACACACAATTGCCGTTGGTGTCACCGCCTTAGCGACGAAGTCCGTTTTCGCAGCTTCCCATTTCCCAGCCTGAACAACAAAGTACAATAGGAACCATTCTTAGCCAAATATAACATAAATAAATAAATATTGATAACGATGAGAGATATCACTTCACGTATCGCTTTTACACATCATTTTTTTCCTCTTTTTCCCTTTTCTGATATCCCTCAGTGCTTCATTATCACTGTGGGAGCTCCCCTGTATATAGGCAATACAAAATGTTCTAGCAAGGGTACGGGGCAGGTGAAGATTGAAATGTCAAGAGTGCCATGGGCAAAGGGATGGATTGGCTCCGATGGCTGCCAACTTTTAGTCATAGTACATAGCCTGTTGATCAGTAGCAATGACATAAATTAGGACACGGAGTAAAAACATTTCGTGAAAACACATTATATAGACTATTGTATTAAAAATGCCTTACGTTATTTAATTCTCTTTGACACACATGAGATGTCGGCCTGCTAGTACGTCGCTGAGGTTGTTGGCAGTCGTAAACAAAAGGAGATATGTACTGTTTACAATTTTGGAACTAAGCTCAATTTATGTTGGCTATGCAGACAAGTGTGAAAATTACAGAACTATCACTTTAACAAGTCAGAGTTGAAAAATAATAACTCGAATTATCTACGACGAATGGAAAAAACTGATATAATCAGACCTCGGGGTAGATTAATTTGGATTTAGGAGAAATGTAGGAACACGCGAGGCAATATTCACATTCCGACTTATCTAGAAGATAGATTAAAGAAAGCCAAACATACCATTTAGATTTCGTACATTTGGAGAAAGATTTTAATAATGTTGACTGCAATACACTCTTTCATATTCTGAAGGTATGAGGGGTAAAATACAGGGAACGAAAAGTTATATACAATTGTACGACAACCAGTCCAAGGGCATGAACAGGACGCAGTGGTTGGGAAGGGAGTAAGACAGGGTTTTAGCTTTTCTCCAATGTTATTCAATCTGTACATTGAGCAAGAAGTGAAGGACTGCAAGGAGGTATTTGGAGAAGGAATTAAAGTTCAGGGAGAAGAAATAAACACGTTGCGTTTTGCTGATGACATTGTAATTCTGTCATGCACAACGAAGGACCAGGAAGAGAAATTTAACGGAATGGACAGTATCTTGAAAGAAGGTTACAAGATGAACATTAACGAGAGGGAAACAAAGTTAATGGAATATAGTCTATGAAAATCAGGCGAAGCTGAAGGAATTAGATTACGTCACGAAACAATAAAAATAGTACGTGAGTTTTGTTACTTGGGCAATAAAATAACATACGATGCTCGCAGTACGGAAGATGTAAAAAGCAGAATGGCAATGGGAAGAAATGCGTTTCTGATGAAAGAGAATTTTTTTAACATCTAATATTAATTTAAGTGTTAGAAAGTCTTTTCTGAAGGCATTTGTGTGGAGATTTGCTTTGTGCGCTTGTTTGATGCTGCTCTCCACAATACCCTGTCCTGAGCAAGCCTCTTCATATAAGAACGGCAACCTACATGTCTGAATCTGCTTACTGTATCCACCTCTTGGTCTTCCTCTGCGGTTTTTCCCCTACACACTTCCTCCGACGCTAAATTCACAATTCCTTGATGTCTAAGAATGTGTCCTACCAATTGATCCCTTCTTTTAGTCAAGGTATGCCAGAAATTCCTTTTCTCCCCAATTCTGTCCAGTATCTCCTCATTAGTTACGCGATCTACCCACCTAATCTTCAGCATTCTTCTGTAGCACCACATTTCAAAAGCAGAGATCCTCTTCCTGTCTGAAGAGAAAAGAACTTTTGGGTAGATACGTCTCACAGTGAGACATCATGGAATCGTTAATGTAGCACTGGAAGGAAATGTGTGGGGTAAAAACCGCAGAGGGAGCCTGAGAGAAGAATACAGCAAGCAGATTCAAATGGATGTGGGTTGCCGTTCTTATTGAGAGGTGAAGAGGCTTGCACAGCATAGCGCTGGGTGGAGAGCTGCGGGCACATAGTCGCGCACTCGCGCGCGCGCGCGCGCGCGCGCGCGCGTACACACACACACACTCACATACACATACACACACACACACACACACACACAAACAAACACACACACACACACACAGTGCCTCGACCCACCCACGCCCCTGCCCATCTCATCAACTAGTTCCTTCCGAAGTACTGCCCTATAACGCTAGAACGCCCGCTGAGGGTCAAATGGCCATTTTTAAGTTTAAGATGGGAATATCTTCGGCGTTTAAAATACCATGTTTAAGTTCCCTTAATAATTTTGATTTGTAATAGCAATATGCAATTTATTCGGTTTATTTGGCGCTTTTGTTAACAATGATCAGTTTCATACATTGTTGCTATTACGCTTTTATTTAGTGGTACCAGTCAGAAGTCTCGCCTTCAGCAACTCGAGACTCCATCTATTTTGACTGCTGACGGAGAAGGAACATCTAAACGAAAGAAACTAAAAACTTATCAACTTGGATTATGGAAAAAATAAAAAAATAAAAATAATAATAGTCTAGAGACATTTGCTTCACATGTAAAAAATCTGCGTCTGGTTTGTGTCTAAGTAAGCGGATATGCAAAGTGTGCAAGTGATTAGACTAGAAAAGCAGTATTTATTTGTTACAAAAAGTATAATTTATGAATAATTAAGCAATCGTGTGAAAAAAACTTTTGTCTTCTTTTGTTATATCATGTAAAACAGAAAGATTGAAAATGTAAGCAATTTTATGTACTAATAATATGGTGTCACTTATTTTTGTTACGGTATAGATTAAAACTAAATTTTACCACGAAGTTGTCAAAAGTTTTTGCTCTTCGGGGCCTGCAGCATAATAAAGGTCATACAATGACATTTTACTAAGGAAAGTCTAATTTGCGAGTAAGTTTAGATATTTTTAGTAAGTCACGACAGACTGTTTCGGCACATTAATGCCATTTTCAAGTGACCTGCAGACATGGTAATAATTTTTACATAGTTTTCGTAGTTTTAATTATAGATCTTATTCTTAAAGTAATAACAAAGGTTTTTTACTTACGTCTAGATGGAATGACGTGCATATATTATCGAATCAGACTGTCTTCTGGAGTTACATGTTAAAAAATTTATAACATCAAAAGACGATGATATACGCACGTCACTCCATCTAGACGTAAGTAAAAAACCTTTGTTATTACTTTAAGAGTAAGATTTATAATTAAAACTACGAAAACTATGTAAAAAGTATTACCTATATCTGCAGGTCACTTGAAAATGGCATTAATGCGGCGAAACAGTCTGTTGTGTCTTAATAAAAATATCTAAACTTAGCAGCAAATTGGAATTTCTTTAGTATATTTTATCAGCTTAAAATTGAATGTGACTACACTATTAACTATGTAAAAAATAGTACAATCAGTATTAATGTCAGTAAATACGAAATATCTTTACTTTTTCTAAAATAAAGCATTTTAAAATATGATAAAAAAACGTAATGGTCAGTTGACCTCCATTGGGCGTTCTGGTAATGTTTGTAGAACTTATGGGACTTAACTACGGAGTCATCAGTCCCGGAACTTACAAATTAGCTAATATAAGGACGGCATAAATATCAATTCCCGAGGGGGGATTCAAACCCCCGACCGTAGTGCCGTGCAGACCGTGACTAGCACGCCGCAGACCGCTCGGCCACCGCGGCCGGCGTTCTGGCGAGAATGCAGTTAAAATGCCCTGTGTTTCGTAGGTATCTTTACAGTGAGCACGAGCAGCAATTTTGAATATGAGTACAATATTGTGCACATTAAAGGAATGGAAGGAGAAATTTGGAGAGGGCACTAAAGTGCAGGGAGAAGAAATAAAAACATTGCAGTTTGCCGATGACATAGTAATTCTGTCAGAAACTGCAAAAGATCTGGAAGAGCAATTGAATGGAATGGACAGTGTCTTGAAAGGAAGATATAAAATGAACATTAACAAGAGTAAAACGAAGGTAATGGAATGCAATGTCAGAAAATCAGGCGATGCTGACGGAATTAGAGTAGGTAATGAGACAATAAAAGTAGTAGATGTATTTTTTTATTTACGTTGCAAGATAACTTCTGATAGCCGAAGTAAAGAAGATATAAAATGCAGAATGGCTATGGGCAGAAAAGCGTTTCAAAAGAAGCGAAACTTGTTAACATCCAATATTAATTTAAATGTTAGGAAGTGCTTTCTGAAAGCATTGTAAGGGAGTGAAACGTGGATGATAAGGCGTTCAGATGAAAAGATGATAGAAGCTTTCGAAACGTGGTGCAACAGACGAATGATGAAAATTAGATGGGTAGATCATGTAACGAATGAGGAGGTGCTTAACCGAATTGGGGAGAAAATGGTTTTCTGACATGTCCTGACTAAGAGAAGGGATAGATTGTCAACTTAGCATTAGAAGGAAGCGTGTGGGGTAAAAATCGTAGAGGGAGACCGAGGGACGAATATAGTAAGCAGATTCAAAAGGATGTAGGTTGCCGAACGTATTCTCAGATGAAGAGACTTGCACAGGACAGGGTAGCGTGGAGAGCTGCATCAAACCAGTCTGCGAACTGAAGACCACAACAACAACAACATTGTGGGAGGAGGTGAGGTGCTTCCAGACGTCAGCGCTGCCTCTGAAAGAGCACGACGGTAAGCGAGAATGTTCCCGGTAGCGGCAAGCCGTGCCCAGCGGCCGCCGGCAAGGCGACGCTGCCGCCCAGCTGGCCTGCTTTCGTCGCCGGCCGCGGCGTGACGTCACTCAGTAGCCGGCCGTTACGCAATGGCACGCCGCGGTCGCCGAGCGCGCACGCCGGACTCGTTCGCTCAAGGCCGAGCACTGCCTGCTCACAGCTGCTGGCAGCGCGCACATGATCCATGTCGGCGTGAACGGTCACGTGACGTGCATCCCGAGGGAGGGAGGTGGCAGTTGAAATGGACTCTGGCTTCCGCGTGAGGTACATTACCGGCGGTACACGCTGTTTGCTGACTCAAAGTTGTGTACTGTAGCTAGGGTTGCCAAACTGGAAGCAAAAAAATCTGGAAAAAAAATTATAATGTCGGTAATTTTGTTTTGTTGTCTGGAGAATTAAATGTTATCATTAAAACTTTTATCCATTGTGTTGGAACCTGCGACTGTTTCTTGAAATAGGTTTCAGAAATTACTGCAACCAGTCGCCTTTTGTTTCTTCTTAATGAAGATTTATTTAAACCATTAACGGTTTCAAGCTGCCTAGCAGCTCATCATCAGATGGTATACATTTATTGCAAATTACATTTGTATAGTTATGCGCAAATTAAATGTGAAGCGCATAACTATACAAATGTAATTTGCAATAAATGTATACCATCTGTTGATGAGCTGCTAGGCAGCTTGAAACCGTTTAATGGTTTAAATAAATCTTCATTAAGAAGAAACAAAAGGCGACTGGTTGCAGTAATTTCCTAAACCTAAATGTTATCATTACTTTAACGGCTTGATTGAACCTCTTTACTCATTCATTTTCTAGTCCTCTTGTTCGATAACTGCATGTTTCGTTCTTTCCGAATTGCCCAGTAACTTTTACATTCGTGCTGATCTTTTCTATTTTCCTCATCTGTAAATACCCTTGCGTGTCACTTGTCTGTACATTTCATTCCATTCCATGATGGTGGTGGTGGTGGCGGCTGGTGCAGCAACAGTGTTGAATAATTAAATAATTCTCAGTCTCTGTTGCAGCATTTTTTTTATTACTCCAAATTACACGTTTCGCGCTGTTAGCGCATCATCAGACTGGATACAAACAAATGTTTTATTACAGTCCGTGTACCTGGTGGGGGGGGGGGGGGGGGAGCGAATCTTATGTGGCCAAGTCTTATGTGAAAAGTCAGACTTACTTGGACGGAGATGGAGCCACAAAACTATCTAAAGCTGTAGTAGAGGTAGCGTAACAATTTGTGTTCTGTCAATGGACGGAGATGGAGCCACAGAACTATCTAAAGCTGTAGTAGAGGTAGCTTAACAATTTGTGTTCTGTCATTGGCCCCTGCAAAGAGGTAAACGTACGAAGTACGTAACGGCTATTTGAAGTAGAATAACTAGGAACTAAAGGGGTACAGTATGGAAATTAATAGAATGCTCTTTATATGATAAAACTCACCATAGCAGCAGTGGAGTCGCTGTCGCGGCAGGTCCACGTCTACAACTGGTAGTTGTAATGTTAATAACGGCGGAACATAAATGCGACCGTTAAACAAAGCGGTGTGGGCACTGTTACGCCTGCGAGAATGAGCGGCTTGCTAAGCGGTAGCTTGGTATTTCTCAGAGATTTTTGTGGCGTGGGGGAATGAATCCTGTGAAATGATACATGGTCGTAGTGAAACAATAATAAATGAACGAAAAGAAATCACTTGCTTGTTTTTGGTTTAAATATTTTCTTGTTTTTCAGTTTCTAGTGATATTCTTTTTTTGTTTTGCAGATCATCCACGGCTGTTTTAAGTTCTCCCATGTCCTCTCTAATTTCCTTGGTCGATCCTACTTGTTGCTCAGATTCCACAGTTTCTCTATAATTTTCCTTACTAATTTGGTATCTGGTCACCAGGAGCCGCACGGTTATATCGTGAGTACGTGCATGGCGAGCACGGTGCCCAGAGTTAAAGCAGCCTTCCTTCCTGTCTCACTCCGTCCCCTTGGGGGCTGATGATTTTGGCACTTTGGTCCCACTGTCTCCAACCAAATGGTTACTCGTGTATTCATGACCAAATAAAGACATCTGTTTTTGTTATTTAAAATGAGTATGAAGGGCTCCACTTACCTGTACACTATTTCATTTGGCACTATCCGCCACTGTCCCTCCTTTTGGTGTTTGTTTAGTTATGCATGTCCTAGCTTTACTTCCACTATTAGAATTTTTCAGTTCTGCTTTTCTGAGAGACTTTAAAAAGAGTTTCGCTTGCGTATGTTACCTCTGGCTGAATCACTGTCTTGTAATGATTTAATTGATAGACATTTTTATTGTATGTAGACCATGTAATGTTCTGAGTTTTTATCCTTTTGCCGCGGCCGAGTGTCAAGCGCACTGAGGCGCTATGCCCTGATGCGCGAGACCGTTCCCCGTCGGGAGTTCGAAATCCCCCTCGGGCATGGATGTTTGCGTCGTCTTTAGTATAAGATAGTTCGTAAGTAGTTTGTAAGTTTAGGGACTGATGACTCCCCAGGTAAGTCCTTTAAGCTTCACATACATTTGAACATTTTATATTATTTTATTACTTCTTTTTTGGTAAGCAGATTTTTCGTCCTAGTTGTATGTTACAATTTCCCCCATGTTTTTAAACTAATTCACTATTTTTATTTTTCTATTATTTTCTGTTACATGGTTTATTACTAATGAGCCTGTTACAATAATCTCAGTCTTTTCGAATTATATCTGGGGTCCTGCTATTTATCGTATATTTTGTAGGTTCACTATTTGATTTCTGGTAGGCTATATTTTATGTTATTATCTAGTAGTGCAAAAGTCGTCTGCGAATCCCTAGCAGTTTTGGCTTATTTGGTGTTTCTTGGTTCCAGTTTTAATGTTTTTAGGATTCTCTTTGTATCATTCTCTCATCAAGTATTCAAGAGCATAGTTGAAGACCATCTCCTTGTCGTAACACTGTTTGAATCATAAATGGCTCCCTACGAGGAAGCTATTGTAAGTTCTACAAGATTATGGAATAGGAGGCAAACTTGAGCAGGTAATTAAATGTATTTACGCAGATCGTTGGGCAGCAGTTACAGTGGACGGTACATTGAGTTCATGGTTCATGGCAGTTTCAGTGGTAGGCCAAGGCTACAGCTTGTCACCACAGTTGTTCATATAATTTACGGATCATACGTTGAAAACGGTAGACTGGAAGGATGAGATTAAAATAGGTGAAAACAAAATAACCAGTCTCGCGTATGCGGACGACTTGGTTGTGATGGCAGATGCGATTGAACGGTATGAAGATCAGCATCTCCAAAACGAATGTAATATCTGTAGGAAAGAGATTTCAGCAGAGTGAGTGCCAAATAGGCGGAACAAAGTTAGAACAGGTGGGCAATTTACTTAGGATGTATTTTCTTATAGGATGCCAACAGAGTGAAAGAAGGTGTAGCAAAGCTAATGTAGTAAGCCCTCAGCTACGAGTTACTGTCTTCTGGAAGAAGGCAGTCAGTACCAAGTTAGCAATGTACCATTCAATCTTGCGACCAACTTTATTGTATCTGAGTGAAAGCTGGGTGGATACGTTTCATTTACCCCTTGCCACTTTTATTTGACTTTTTACATTTCAGAGACCACCAATTTGGAACATACAGTAGAATTCAGAATCGATTTAAAATGCAAACAGTAATTATTATTATTCGAATCCAGAGCCTCTACATATTTCACAAATGAAACCATGATCCGTAAAAGCCTATCTCACGAATCTTTTTTTGTGTAACGATTACCTGATTTCGTCGCTAACTCATTTTCAATCTTGAATTGACTTAGTAACTAAATTAGTCAATCATATCTTAATATATATAAAAATTGAGGTGTTTGTAACTAAATTTCACTCTACAGCCAAAACTACACATCGCAAACGAATAGTATTTGTATGTGGTTGTAGGTATCTGTCTCCCATTGCGCACTATGGTGGTACACAATGGAGACGAACGATCTCTCTGTGTTGTTGTAGTACAAAGCCTCCCGTTGTACACCATAGCAGTTCCGCGTTGGTAGCTATAAGGGGGTGGAAGATATAGTGGTTGAAAGTCATCAGTTTATATAAAATTCAGACTGAAGACCAGTGATATCAACCATTCAGCTGGTGAAATAAGGGAAAACCTTTTAAGGATGCTACTAAGACTATTTTGATGGTAGAAATCCGAAAGTTTGGATTTGGAACCATGGTTAGCATTTAAAAAAAAAATGTGTTTCGGGATGTTTTGAGTTCTGCCATCAACGGTGCAATAGGGGGTGGCAAGTTATATCAAAATACTTCATTAGGAAAGCATTTTTAAAGCTAAATCTATGAAAATTTTCATTTAGAAGTGGAAACAACCAATGCAGATCATCCAGTCTACGTGTGCGAAGCTGCGGAAATTAACCTAGTCACTAAATAAAAAGATTCGTAAGACATCCTATTACGGAACATGTTTTCATTTGTGAAAAACTCACACCTGTCGGTCGTTCGGACGTTGGAGTCCGCCTTCGGGCATTCGGGTGTGTGTGTGTGTGTGTGTGTCTTGTTTGTAGGTTAGTTTAAGTAATTTGTAAGCGTAGGGACTGATAACCGCAGTAGTTAAGTCCCATAGATTTACAAATTTTGAACATTTTTTTCAATGCGACCAATATATATATATATATATATATATATATATATATATATATATATATATATGTGTGTGTGTGTGTGTGTGTGTGTGTGTGTGTGTGTGTGTGTGTGTGTGTTAGTTTTGACTGCATTAATAAAATGACCATTTTTGTCGTTTGGCACGTCCTTGTGCCTTGGAGGCACAGTGGAGCGAAATTCTTGTGAAGCCGTTTGTCGGGAGATTCTGAATTTTGTGTCGCATGAAATGCCGGAAAACCCGAGACGAATCCCGGTCATCTGCCAGAAACTGCGCAGCCAATCAAGCCACTGGTGATCCGTGTGAACTCGTTTTGGGTGTTCATAAACTTTTAGATTTGCAAATTTATAATCGGCCAACCAGTTGCGATAATAGCAGTTTAATAAACTTGACCGCGGTTTCGACGGTTATAAACTCGTCTTCTTTAGAAAAAAACATGTGATTCCTATTGACAATGTGACATCATAGATTACAAATTCATAGTTATTGTCTGATATATTCTTCATGCCAAGCCTATTGTCTAAATATAAAACATCTAGAACTACAGAATCAGAATAAAACTGTTACTATAGTTGCATATCACAGTGGTTGAACATCCCTATGATCCAGGGAATATAGCCGCGGTGGAGTAGCCGAGCGGTCTAAAGCACCTCGCTGCGGAGCGCACGGTTGCTCGCTGTGGAGGTTCGAGTCCTCCCTGGGGCATGGGTGTGTGTGTTTGTCCGTAGGTTAGTTTACCTAGGTTTAAGTAGTTTGTAAGCTACGGACTGATGACCACGCAGTTTGGTCCGATAAATTTACAAATATTTGAACATTTGAACATCCAGGGAATATAATTTAAGACTGAAAGATACGTCAGCTCTTTTGGAGTCATTCATCCCTAATGATGGGAAGCAGAGCCGTGGTACATGATTCCTTCTGTGGCTTAAGTAGCCAATGGGAGAACGTACACCGAATTTACAACGATGTTAAATAAATGGAATATTTGGATAGAAAGAGGGTGAGAGTCACTTGAACTTGGAAGTGTGAAATAGCATCTGATTTTATAACCGTTTGGGTTATGGACAAAACGTTAATCATATTTTACTAGAGAAAGGATCCTATCACGTAGTGTTGTTATATGGGGCAATGTATTCCTGACATGTAAAGGACTGTTCGGATTTTATAAGAATGTGTTAACGGCAGTTTGCTTTTGCTTCGTTTATTTGAAAGTAGCAAACCTGTAGGTTTTATTCGTAGTTTCATAGAATAAACAAACGAAATTGGAACATAAGAATAAAGAAACTGCCTCACACGTGCAGCAGTATTATTATTATTATCACTATTAAAACTTTCGGACATGTGGTGCCACTGTTTCTTTATTCTTGTGTTCCGATTGGTTCCGTTTATTCTCTGAAACTACAAATATACTCTACAGATTTGCTACTTTCAAATAAACGAAGCAAAAGCAAACTGCCGATAACATAGCGCTATAAAATCCGAACACTCCTTTGACTTATACATGTCAGGATCATGTTATCACAAATAAAAGTCGGTGTATGTAGATATAGAACAATATCCAACTTAATACAGAAAAGACGTTCGCATCACCAGGGTTTGAATCCAGGACCTTTCAAACGACTAACACTGGTTCTATCGACTTCACTACGGAAAGTCAAAAGAACGCTCTCTACAAATATGCTTTTCCTGTACTCCGTAAGACAGGTGATACTTATTACTTACCGATCACGCACGTTCTCCTGGACAGCAGCATGTAGCACGAATGATATTAAAGGTTTGGTACTCTATCGATATACAACGTTTAATGCCCATCTGTCTGACATCGGAAGGTTTGGGTGTCAGATCGTAAAGACTTAGACAGGAAATTGGCTGCAGCCTTTCGGAAGGTACCATCTCGACCTTCCGTCTCTAGTGACCGCGAAGTCAACGAGACTTAAACACCAATATTCCTTTCTTCCTTTCATCTCGTCGTTGAATGGCCGGGGAAAAGTTTCAATCACACCTCCCAAATTCTTGTCCTGTATCTTAATTATGCGGCATGATGTATACGTACGCTTAAGATATTCACTAAATTAAGCGTCATATTTGCCAACGTCTAACTCAAATGAAAAGCAATATCAATTTTTCTCAGTTCACATAGCAGCAGCAGTCGAGCATGGAAGTGAGCTTTCACTGTGATAAGCGATTCGAGTTGCCTCCAATAGATTTCCTAGTGTTACATAATTCCAATCAAAGCATCGCTCATAATCTTTTCTGTAAATAACTTCAGTGTAAAGGTCATTGACAAAGTATCTGTCCTGCATGTTATATTTATTTATGTACCGACACGATAAGGTTATTATTTATTTACGAACTAGATAAGATTACAGGTCGTTACGTGTTGTCGACATAGTAGATTTGCTTTCTAAGCTGATATAATCACCTGTTTGTCATTAAACAGAGTGCTGCTCATCCCAAATGCAAAACCATAAAGAACCGGAGACATCGCAGCCAAATTTACTGGTCAAGGTCACACGATTGAAAATACAGCCTCATATGAAGTGAGCATACACAGTGAAATCAGTAATGCTGGCTGTAACCGAAGCTAAACGCCTCAGCATTGAATCAAAGGTTCTGGCTGTGTTGCTGAGATACAGAAGTCCGCGCGGGTGTCAAATATTAGCAAAGTCGATCTGATGTAACACCGGGAGTGTATCTCGAGGCAGACAATTACCTAGAAGTGTCCGTACGTTTGTGTGTACTTATTTCATATAAATCTACTGTTTTGTTTCAGTCTTTATGAAATTTTGCACAAGTAAGCTTCAATGCATAAGGACGGTCGTCGTAAGTCTAATGATCACGTACAAACACATAGTTCATGAGATATGACTTCATAAAAAATGAGATGCGAGAAAAACTGCTACATCACGAGACAATGTTGCACATTTCCTCCGAAACCACTGGACCGATTTCAACCAAATTCGATACACATATTTCTTACCGTAACAGCTGCTGTAGGGTTATGAATACATACGACACATGATTCAGGAGATATAACGTCATAAACAGTAGGAGTGTCGAGAAACTTCCCCATAATGCGACGAAACTTTATAAATACACTATATGAGAATGACAGTACTTAGCGACTTGCTACAGACTTTAAAGATAATTTCAAACCATTATGAAACTTTTTCTCGTAGACAACCACATCAAAATAATGAAAGGAAAAAAGTTTCTCTCTTATTACTTTTCCACTGTTCATGGACTAAAACTACGGCATTCGGTACGACGTTACAATTTATAATTTCTACACTACAAATTACAGCCGCAGGAAATATTACAGGCACTATACACACGTGCAGCTGACTGTACCTTCGAAATTGTACCACAGTACGACTCATAGTTCATGCGATATGAGCACATAAACAGTAACGTTTATGGAAAAACGCCCCCTTACACACCATGTTTTAATCTATTACTTATTTACTGCTAATTGTATTCGCAACAGATTTTACAACATACAGCACTTATACAAATCAATATATACCTGAAAAATTGTACAGCATATAACTAAAAAATATAACATCGTAAGAATTTTATATGTAACTTGTATTTTGATTACTATCTTTCTTTGTTTGGATACTGCACTTATAATTTTGTACATTACACAAGACAGCCTTATTTCTTATATATTCTCCGATAAATGTAGCATGTTTTTAGAAAAAAAGGAGATGGAGAGAGAGGGAAGGGATAGGACAAATATAACTCAAGGCAGGAATAAATAAATAAATACCCGGGCATAGCCGGGTTTTGAACTACACACACACACACACACACACACACACACACACACACATATATATATATATATATATATATATATATATATATATATATATATTCTCCAACACTTGGTCGCCAACGGAAAACAGTCGGACGTCTGCTCTTCAGGGCGAGCGTATGAAAGTTCCGAGAAAGTTCCACGTGTACATTCTAAAGCGTTCTTGTTCTTTCTAGCGACGTCGAGAAGGTTCTTTGTCACGTAACGAAGCTGTACTATTACTCGCGAACTGGAACATCACATTCGTCAAGCGGTGGGAGCGGATAGAAAGTACATATTATGCTGAGCGGAGATGGAAGTATGCAGCGCTTATATTTAAATTCCTTGAAAGCAGCAATATGCAAGATAAATACAGTCGTCAGTTAAATGCTTTGTGCCTGCGAAACTTTGCTTAATGTTTGTTTTCACATGTTAAATAATTAAAACAATGAAATAATAAAAATCAAGGAGAGAGTTATGGTTCCTATGCGAGGTAAAGTCATTTGAAAGGTTCCTAGATGATATTGTCTGTTACTTACAGGTCGTTTTCGCCTATAGCTGCTCTTTTGCATTTTTGGGAGACACATACAAACAAGACAGATTTTGCAATCTTATTGATTGTCACAAGCATCTTGACACTTTCTGGAAATTCCTTTTTTTAAATATCATTGTCCGTAAACCATGTCCGTATGCGCATTAACATCCGGATAGAAGATTCTATTACGTTAGTAAATACAGGAAAACACCCTCCCTCTATCTCTCTGACACACACACACACACACACACACACACACTTGTACACAAGCTGATGGAGCACAGATAGGCTCTACTTGGTCAATATCTCGAACCACGTGTTGTTCCGTAACTTGTTCTGATAGCAGAGTGAACGGCTGTTAGGCAGGGAGCAATGTATGATGCAACGTCGCGTGACGAACTTCCGCCGAAGTTGGATGGCTGTAGCGTGTTACTAGTCGAAGGCTGCTCGTAAGTTTGACACTTACATTAATTTTACATAGCTGGAGTCAACGTGAAGTGTTGAGAGAAAATTTAATCTATTCTGGAGGGATTTCTCATCTAAAAAATGTACGAAATATTTTTGAAATGTACCCATATTATAACCAGTACAGTTCTGGAGCAACACATTTCGCTGACAGGTGATGGCGTTACATAAGAAAGGATGTAATACATTCGCGGGCAGTGCCCCTAGTAATCAACGTAACCCTCACTGAACTTTTTGTGACATTACAACATTTATTTCAAGATAATACACGTACTACCAATCAATATGAAAGGGAAAGATCATATAAAATAAGTTTTAGAAATCCCAATGAAAGCATAGGCGTCCACAGATTTTTTTTCAAAAGAGGGCAAGCTTTGCAACTTCTAAGATTTTTTTCGACAAATAAATAAATAAATAAAATAAATAAATCCTTGACCTTGAGTATACTAAACGTGTTGTTCAAATGTAATATTTGTAATCCTATGGGACCAAACTACGCTGGTCATCAGTCCCTAGTCTTACTAAACTAAGTTAAACTAACCTAAGGACAACTCACACATCCATGCCCGAGGGAGGATTCGAACCGCAGACACGGAAGTAAACGTGTTGTATATCAGACGATTACAGTTAACTATATTTGAAGGTAAACGTATTTCATAAGTGTTGTACTCTTTTTATTTGCTCAATATCTCTATATGATACGAAAGAAAAGTATCCCTCACTCACTCACCCGCTGACTACACACCAAATCTCGTGGAACTCGGAACAATGCTGTTTATGTGCAAGTAACATCATGGTGGTGAACTAATGGTGTGAGCAGGAGTCAGTATTGGCCATCGTAAGGACCTCTATGTCGTTCAGAATGGCGTTTTGACTGAACAGAGATTTAGAGACGAGATCCTTTGATCTTATCTTTGACCTACGCTAGTGCCATAAGAGATGGGTTTCTTCTGATGGAGGATAACGCTCGTCCCACAGAGCTGCTCTGGTGGACAACATGCTTGAAGCTGAGGGAACTGAAAGAATGGAGCAGCCATCTTGTTCACCGGACTTAAACCCGATTGAACATGTCTAGGATGCACTTGGAAGACGTACTGCAGCCAGATCAGCACCTCCCACAACAGTTCCAGAGCTGGATATTGGATACATCGAATAATGATCAAATATCCGTCAAGAGCTGATTGATAACCTCATACTGTCCATTCCACAGCTGTGTGCAACAGTACTAGTTGTCCGAGGTGATCACACACCATATTAGAGGACAACGAGAATGATTTTTGTTTTTCAATATTATGGTGACCTCATGGTGCCTCGCTCTCAGAAAACGACAATTAAATCTCAAGTAAATATATAGCAAAATGTCGTACTGTATCACTCACAAATTACAATTGTAATCATATGTAAATTGTGTATGACGTCTCATTTGATCCTCATTTCGATTTAACATCAATGAATTACATCCCCGTCCATTTGTTTTGATATGGGGCTCCAAAACCAACTCGTTTCGTGTTGGGATGGACCCTTTTTGCAACACCTTAAGCGCTGCATACAGAAATGGTAGAGAAAACATTCTGGCTATTGTCTGTGAATTTTCACTTTTGCCGCGACTGCAGAACGGCACAGAAACCACCATTGCACAAAAGAAAAGGCGAACTTTCTCTTGACTAGCCTAGCTGCCAAACGAAGCTAAGGTAGAGAAAATCAAATGTTTGTAAATCTATCCGGCTCAACTACTTGGTCATCAGTCCGTAGCTTACAAAATACTTAAACTGAGGTAAACTAACCTAAGGACAACACAAACACCCTTGCCCGACCGGGGACTCAAACCCCCGACGGCGATCGGCTGCGCGCACCTCAGCACGGTGCCCCAGTACGCACGGCTAATCCGCCGCGGCAAAGGTAGAGAGCCGGTGCTAAAGCCACAATACTTGCCGTCGCACTCGGCTTTGCGAGATCTAGATTGCAATACAGTCTCAGCTAATCAGTTCCAGAAACGCATGAGAATCCTGTCTGTACTCCGCAATTCCAGGAGTGGACGATTGTCCCCGGCCCCGTTGCCTCCCCATGCGGACGCCTATGAAAGGAAGAAAAAAAAAGTTCAAATGTTTGTAAAGATTATGGGACTTAACTACGGGGTCATCAGTCCCTAAACTTACAAACTGCTTATGAACTACTTACGAACTAGGACGGCACAAATATCCATGCCTGAGGGGGGATTCGAACCCCCGACCGTAGTGGCCGTGCAGACCCTGACAGAAGCGCCTCAGTCCCCTCGGCCACCGCGGCCGGCGTGAATGGAAGACTAAGATTTGCTGGCAAAGGTCTGCGATCTCTAAAGGAAATCGTATACCAGTAAAAACAGTATGACCAATTCCAGAAAACTGTTATCGAGAAATGACATGATCATTAAAAGTCCGTATGGACAATACAGAAGTGTTCAAAAATATTCAAATGTTTGTTAAGCTTATGGGACTTAACTTACAAACTACTTATGTTTATTCTTATCGAATCCATCATCGGTGGTGGAAACAGGACAGCGGCTGGTCAAGAGCCTGAAGAAACTGAGGTACCAACAGCCGTAAGTAAATTGGAATATTTATTCTTTTACAACCAGTTTCGGCATTTCACTATGCCATCTGCAGGTCCCTACATCGGAGCATGATATCCAAAACTAGGGATACTAAACTGGATTCGTGGATTTCGTCTGGAAAAACAATCAAAAAATATATATTGATTGATCCACGAATCCAGTTTAGTATCCCTACTGGTGCGGCCTACGTGTGCTTCCGCTTTTTAGTGGTGTCTGTGTTCAAAATTATTCTTAATTTCACACTTGTCTTTCACAAATATATTGAATGACAGTCATTGAAGTTAAATGTACCATAACTTCATTTCGTTCATCATAATCGGATGTTTCTGGGTGGCCAATAGATGTGTTCTTCATGGATTTAAATACTGGGAAACTGCATCCATTATGTATTTTTATACTTACCATAACGCATTTCGAGAATTTTTCTCGCGTTTAGTGCATTTGTTTGCATAAATACATTGGGATTTTCCAAGTGTGATTTTATGCAGCTCTTTCACAGGTGTAGTCTTTTTGAGGTTACTTTAATGAGGGAAATGATAGCATACATAATAAAATATTGGCAACTTTTATATATACTATACTTAAGTATTGTGTCTGCTCCATTAAACTGGAAATCACAACACAAAAATCGTCACACTGTTTTTGTACACAGGTAGGCCTAAGTCACGATTATTATGTTGATATTCTGAGTAATAGAAGAGACACAATACCTTTAAGCAGACAGAAAAAGTTATGATTTCTAACATTAGGCTAAAACACACACCTCAATATTTATTCTATCCGATTTTCCGAACTTTAGTGGCTAACCTAAAAGAGACAACTGCAGTGCAAGTGTGTCAAGAAATCACACATTGAAACGTGGAAAACGTACCGTAGTTATGTAAACTATAGAAGATGCGAATAAATCCTCCAAATCCGTTGTGATAAGCAATAAACTTCACTAACTGGTGCAGTTTTTCATTATTTAAAGCATGGAGGTTACTTGGTGTATGTCTGCACAACTTCAAATAAATTCATCAAAACTGTATTATTGCTTGTCAATGACAACACGAAATATCACAAGTATGTAACAAATTTCTTCTTTTACCGGTACCTCACACATTCGTAAAGATTGTCTGGGAGTAGTAATAACTGAGGACAGTACACAATCCTCGACATCGCCACTTTCTTTTTTCCAGAGAGTTGTAGCTCATTCGTATGCATTCGAAGTCTTTATTAATAACAAAAGCTGCACTGTAGCATAATTGAGAAGCATAAAAATGTCGGTGGAATCCATTGCACCCCCAATGAATGGAAATCTAATTTACTTCCGACACAGAATACAGTCAAACCTAATCAGACCAAGTGACAAACTATATCGGATGCAGTGTGACCACGCCGTCGGTCGATGTTTTCAGTCCAACTCGGTCGACGGCGTCTGACGACGGTCTGTCGGTGCCACTGTGAACACAGCCTTTTAACATGACAAAACGCGTAATTGGACATCATGATCAATTACAAATTAGAGACTGCTCACAATTTAAACTATTTACCCAATGTTGCCTCCCCAGGCAGACATTATAAAGTGGAATAAAAATTACAGCTAACAGTTCTTGTTGCCGCGATGGAGAGACGGAGCGTTCCGAGGGCGCCTAACTGCGGAGCACGCCGCTGCCCGCCGTCGGAGGTTCGAGTCCTCCCTCGGGCATGCGTGTATTTGTTGTCCTTAGCATAAGTTAGTTTGTAAGCCTATGAAATGATAACCACAGTAGTTAAGTCCCATATATATACACTAAGATTTGCACAGTTCTTGTTCATACTGATTCATTTTTTCAGTAAATATTTCAAGATTTTATTCTATCACCTATTATACTGGATAATTTGACTTTTTAATCTGTATTTATGTTTTATTTAATATTAAATATTTTGCATTGTTTGTGAACATCTTTTGGTAAAAAATTTTCTTAAGTTAGGCCTAGGCCTCAAATTTTTATATTAATTTTTATTTAATATTTATCTTTATTCATTTATGACTTCATCATACAGTACATTTTCTCCTGCTTGTGAATAAAGGAGCTCAATATAAACCCAGTTTTTGTTGTTTTTATTAAATCTCATACTTCGTCACTGCGATGACGAAGCAGCTAGAGCGGGGGGGGGGGGGCGCCAAATGCCAATCTTGCCCCGGGCGCCAAAAAGCCTAGATCCGTCCCTGCACGGATCGATCCACGATCCAGAGTAATACATAGGTATACAGGGTTGTAGTTATGTGGCACTTCGATTCCCTCAAAGGTCACATGTAGCTTCCTTTGGGCTTCATTATTACTCCGGTGGAATGCAGTAACCTCACTTTTTTTGGGTTAGGTCGAAGTCTCCATTTGTGTAAGTAATTTTTTTTTAATCAGGTCACTCGTCAGTGTCTGCTCGCAGTCCTTGAGGTATTTACTCTGGAAGACTAATGCTAGGTCGTCTGCATACTGGATTTTCGTGGTGTCTGGCATGTCATGGATATATGGGCTAAATAGGACAGAGGACAGAACTGAGCGCTTGGGTAGGCCGTTATTTAGCGTCCTCCATCTGCTAGATTGTCTGTTCAGGAATACCTTAAAGCGTCTGTCCGAGAGCATGTTGTTCACTAGGAATGAAAGCTTTTGACACGGGATAATATGAATAAGCCTCAACATCAGTCCTTGCCTCCACTCAGTCTCTCCTAAGATTGTGATCACTGCAGTCGGGCGATCCCTGGTCAATGGTTACTACCGGATAATTCTTCCACCAAGGTGTTGCTACACAGCAAC
The DNA here is from genome assembly GCA_026315105.1 of Locusta migratoria. Taxonomy (NCBI): domain Eukaryota; kingdom Metazoa; phylum Arthropoda; class Insecta; order Orthoptera; family Acrididae; genus Locusta; species Locusta migratoria. The sequence continues at coordinate 165,388,131 of CM048751.1, read as the reverse complement.
AAGTACGCAAGAGAACTACTTATAAACTAACTTATACTAAAGATAACACAAACATCCATGCCCGAGAGAGGATTCGAACCCCCGACGGGGAACGGCCTCGCGCGTCGGAGTATAGCGCCTCAATGCGGTCGACCACTCCGTCGCGGCTACAGAAGTGTGAAGTGTTCGGAGAAATGACAACGAAAACGAATGCTGAGAACAAAGATGACGTCGTCGTCGCGGAACTCCGTTGGGTAAATTTAGAGAACCTGTATTCGGGGAAGACTGTGCTGCCACGATCGGGGAATCATGAGGAAAGATGAAAGAAGTTACGTCGTGAACAGAGGCATACAGACAGTTTTCCGTTGTTCGATAAGTGAATAAAATAGAAACCTACTAATTGCTATCATTTCGAACAAAAGTTGTTGTAACTGGACATATATTGAGAAAATAAATAATTTTAACTATGGCACTTGTTCTTGGATGTTTAATGAATATGTAACACAAATATTAGAGAATTGCAAATGTTGGCATAATAAAAAAAAAGGTTACTGAATTGACAAAAATCGATCGAAAATGTACCACACTAGGTATTTCTGATAAAATTTTGATCAATGGCACCTTCGACATAAAAAGCACTTTTTCCCTCGGTCACCAACGCATAATTTGTGGTACGAAACATTGCATTTTTGGCAGCCAATCCAGTCACCCTTAACTAGAAAATTTATAAGATTAAGTACCTTCACTTACGTCTTAATCCTTTCATTCACAGTGTTATTCCTGGACAGCAACGTATTAAAAGTTGATTTATACCGTATTTTGTGCATCAGTCCTTAAAGTTGCATTTTTGTTGACGAACAACATGCTTCTAGTACGACATTTTGCCGCTTGGTACGGCGTGTAGCCACTTCTGAGGCATTACTCTGTCCATCTTGGAGGTTGTCTTGCGTTGCTGTCTGTACATGGCTGAGAGTGTGAGCGTGAATGTGGCTCCTTTTATTTTATCCCTGCAGTGAATTGTCTTGTCTTTGGTGCTGTGGCGAAGCTTATGCTAGCATTTTTGATTTGGCAGTGTTAACTATAAAAAAAAAGACCGTCCAAGTAATAAAATAACTCGATACACACGTCTGCGTTGTGCATGAAATACATGACATAAAAAATCAATAGTTCGACCAAAAATTTTAAAACACATATTTTAATGTTTGGTGCACTGTATTAATACAGAAAACAGCGAATTTTAATTTTTCTAAAGCTGATTCATAATTTGGGGCTGAAAGGGTTAAGAGGAAAACAATTATCGTAGCACAAAGTGATGTATTCTTGGAAAAGATAGGAGGAGCTGTAGAAACCTGCTACGCTACAACGCAACACAAAAGCAAGTGCTACCAGTAATACGAGACTGACAAAATATTTTGATCGGAATTGTACCTTATAATATTTCTGGCTTTAAGCCATCATATTATGATCGAAGTATTGCTTCAGTGCAGCCGGTTAGGACCACTAGGCGACAGATGGTATAACCTGGTGAGAACCACGACAGGTGGTACAATAGGTCGGGTTCTCATGGGAAAGAACACTGGCAAATCTCCCCGAATTCTAGGGAAGCCCCCGAGCGGCAGGCACTGGACGCCGATTGGCTGTAGTACTGGCGGTCACGCGCCAAAACACATTCATATTTTCGTTAATATTTATTAAATTAATTATTTATTCAATGTCATACTCAATACAGAAAAACCCCTCAAAGCTAAGCTATGCCCTGAGTAGGTAATACATATTAACAATTTCTAATTCAATAAACAAAATAATTAATTTAAGACGGACGATGCACGGCAGCCATGTTTGCGCGCCAAATCGCGGAACGAAGGCAGCCTTGCATCGAGCCGCCACACTTCAGTTGAGAACAGGCGCTCGGTAGAGTAACATGTGACTTCAGTACGCGCACTCGGTGGAGTAACATGCATACGTAGGCGGTCATCGTAGATCAAGGCTAAATGACTTTATATTTACTTTCAATTAAGAAAATGTGTGTCAAGTGAATATTATTATGCAGTTTACTGGTTTCCTGCTTTCTTTAAATAAATCAGTTGGCATCCCGATTCCCGAAGACATCAGTTTTATTCAGTAATTAGCTCAGTTCCTGCCTATAGTTTAGCAATTTCAGCCTCATTCAAGTACTCCGACCTGCGTGCTATCATCTGCGTGGGGACATCTATAGAAGACATCAGGTTGGTGAACTTTTAGAGTTTCTACTTTCTACTCATCACACAGTGCAGTGGGGAGTTACTACAACCCTCCCGTACACTGTCTTTGCGGTACATACGCAAAATGTTGTGCGTCATCCATGGCAACATGGAGGAGGAAAGAAAATGATATAGGACTGGTTAGACGTTTTCCCGTTGTAACCAATGTCGAATTTGTACCACCTTACCCTATTAGTATGATGTACCCTCTCTGCTATTCTAGTTCAGACAATAAAGGAAAAATCGTGTAGTCGGAAATTTTTGTACAACTGTAAGGAAGACCGTCATGAAGGACGTACTAAAAGTCCCGACGTTTGGGGTGTGAACTGGAGCGTGGGTGGGAGTAGTTTAAAGGTTCACTTTTTCCTCAAATGACTCAAAAACCATGAACTCTAGCGAAAAAGTACAGCAACACAAAATTAAACTGCATAAAATTTGCTACCTCTTCATTAGTTCTCTAGCAGATACAGGAGAAACAGAATTAGCGGATTCTTAAAAACAGAGTTTTTCTGTTATGCTAGAAATCTAAAAATTTAAGGTCGATTGAAGTAGTTTGCGGTCGAATAAAAATGCCAAACGTGTAGACTTAGGGGTACATTGTGCACTTGTCATATGTTGTAAGAGAGGGGGAGGGGGCTGGACGGCCGCGCCGTGGCGTGTCAGGTAGGCGACGGGAGTAGATTAGATTAGATTAATACTTGTTCCATAGATCATATATATGACATTTCGTAATGATGTGGAACATGTCAGTAGAGTGTGGCTGAGCGCTGAGACAATCCCCGCCTGGAGCCTGCCTAGCAGACCCTACAGCCGGAAAACTTTTCTGTGCCAGCGTCAATTCTCTCCAGCGTGCACGTGGAAGGTCTTTATAGTGTGCTTACATAATTAATGTATTTTACAGTTTATTTCCCGAGTACTTGTTTATAGTTAGTGAGTGATTATTTAAGTCATCTGTAAAGAATGATTGAGAAGTGTTTAGTTTGTGAGTGTGACATTGTCAGTGACATTTGAAACATTTGGGAAAAAGGAATTATTGGCTTGGATCATGCAAGTAATTTAAGAAAATTTGGGTAAGCTCAAGGTTTTCTGAACACAATGCTGCTCAGAAGTGTTACAGGAAAGGATACAAAAGAAGACATTAAATTGAGAAAGTTCAGAGCGACACTCTTTCAGAGTAACAGCCTTCAACTTCTCGTGATGTGTGCTATTCGGATATATTAACTTTGAAGGCATGACGTTTGTAAATAAAAGTGGCTGTTTGACATCAAAGAAGCGAAGGGAATATAGGAATGAGCTTGTGCGAGATAAGAAAGACGTCGAGAAGAAAGTTGTTATTGTCTGAAAAATAGTTAAACGAAGCAATGTGAATAAACAGTGAAACATTTCACACACGAAATGAACAATACCCCATTTTGAATAAATGAATTTTGTCTTCGGAAGTTCAGTTTCCCTTACTAAAGAGAAAAGTTTCTGTTTAGACGCGACGACGGCGTCAGCTTCAATTACTTCACCGCAGATGCGGTCATACGTTCGACCTCGCACGGGAATCCGTAATGGCGAGTGTAAGAGGGCATGAACGATAGGGGCGCTACAGCCATAGCGTGCGACTTATGGGATTTTGAGACGGCCAGGAGGTGAGCAGGGTGGCCAAGTGGAGCCGGGCTCCGTGGCTCAGCGCGCCCGGTGAGAGGGCTCAACAACACACCGAACAAGAACGAACAAAAACGATCAGCGTCCGCAACAAAAAGAAGTACCCATAAGGAGGAAAAAAAAAAAGTTGTTAAGGCGACCGATGGCCCACAGCGCAGCGGGAGACCCGCGTTCGATTCCCGGTCCGGCTCACATTTTCACTTGTCGCCATTGTTTCATTTCAATGCCCTACAGCAGGCTCTGTCAATCCTTTACTTCCTCCTCTCCTTTATCATTTACAACTTATTATAATAACAGCGATGTTTGGATTAATGCACGATTTTAAGATCCTCGCTGTCAATTTTACCCCAGGTTTTAAGTATGTACTTCTGTCTTGTATTCCCTTTTTTCTAACACTATGATAATTGATGGTTATAAAATTACAGATACTGACGATGACGAATTCGAAATGCGTAAGTAAATAACAGCCGCAACACCACCTGTAGCTTTTGTATTTGTAAAGCGTCCCTTATAGCATTGTTGTTGCTGTTGTTGTTGTTGTTGTTGTTGTGTAGAGCTGCATGTCCTCGGGAGCTCAGTCAATCTTCCATACTGTTGCCCCTGTAACTACTGAAAAGGCTGCTACCCCTCTTCAGGAACTACCCCTCCGCTGAGGTTGCACCTACGGTACGGCTATCTGTATCGTAGAGACACGCAAGCCACCCCACCTCGGCATCGATTAATAACTAAATCAAAAAGAGGCTTTTGCAAAAATCCAAGATGGGAAACACTGTTGATCGCCTTCTTCGACAACGAATACATCATCCACAATTTGTTCCTGCAGGTCAAATCATTAATGTTGTGTTACACCGTATTCGGAGGGTTCGGCCAGAGTTACACAGGACTGGGAAATGGCTATTGCTCCATGACATTGCCCCTGCACACTGCGTGATCCAAGTGCGCCAGTTCCTGTCGCAGAAGATGGCAATTTTTCTTCAACACTCTCCGTAATCCCCTGATCTGACTTCTGCCTTCTTCCTGATTGAAAGCGGCCACGAAAGGTGAACATTTTGCGGACGAGGAGTGCATCAAAGATCGTGTGACAGACGTATCATTTGTTTTGTTATCACACGCCACGTATATCGTCATACAGTGCAAGCTGCATTATGAATTATTTAGCCGAATGTATCGGAATTTTAGTAAGTTCGTAGCGGAGTTAACCTGTTTTGGGTTGGTAACACTGGTACCACACGCGCGCGCTGATCAGTGTCGTTACGCAGTCCGGGGAGTCGGTAACAACTTGGCGCTTGCCGGCGTCAGTGGCCTTGAAACACTGCCGGCTATCGGCCTCTGGAATCAGCTGGCTTTCCCTTCCGTGAAAGCGACCCAGAGCGCCCGGTGAACCACCGAGACTTGGCTCACGTATGTCCAGTTCCTCCAGTACGTGGAACAGCCCGCGTCCTGCGTTGCGTCCGTCGGATGTGGACAGCGGCGGGGTGCTGTGCAACGGCAAACTCTTCAGTGTCAGCCGTGAATCCAGAATTCATGTTAGGCCGTGTTCTACGTGAGCGACAAAAGCGAGAGACAGCACGCGACAGCTTCAAGCGACAAATCTTCAACGTTTAAATGTTTATATATCTGTCGAACCAAACTGCGCGGTCATCAGTCCGTAGCTAACAAACTACTTAAACTAAGTAAACTAACCTAAGGACACACACACACACACACACACACACACACACACACCCATGCCCCAGGGAGGGGTGTGTTACCAAGGGAAGAAAAAAAATCGACTATCATCGTTATTGGGCCCTTTGTAAAAATCGAGTTGCAACAAAGACGTCGGCGACTGGCCCACAAAAAAATCCTTTTCCATCACAACAATGCACCAGCACACACCTCAGCAGTTATGGTCGCAAAATTGTTGGAAATAAGATTCCAATTCGTTTCACATCCCCCCCCTCCCCTATTCTCCAGACTTGGCTCACTCGGACTACTATTTGTTTCCCAGTTTGAAGGAACGGCTGGCAGAACGAAGATTTCATCCAAACGAGTAGGTGATTGCAGAAACTAATAGTTATTTTACAAGCTCGGACAATTCCTATTATTCGGAAGGCATCAACAAATTAGAACAATGTTGGATATATTTTGATAACAACATTCTGCGCCATAATAAAAATCCAAAATACCTGGGAGTGACAGTAGATAGAACCCTGAGCTACAAAAAACACCTCATCAACACAGGTGCAAAAATTCGGACAAGGAACAATATCATTCAGAAACTGTGTGGTACCAGCTGGGGCTCCACCGCCTCTGCCCTGCGATGTTCTGCGGCAGAGTACTGTTCCCCTGTTTGGACAAACAGCACTCACACCAAGATGGTGGATAAAGTGCTGAACTCAACTATGAGTATTAAATTAATGAGTATTTCGGGTACAATAAAATCAACCCAAATTCACTGGCTACCTATACTGAGCCATGTACGGCCACCTCACTTGCGAAGAGAATATGCGCAAGTCAGAGAATAAAAAAAAAAAAAATTACAAGACTTCCGATTCACGCTTTTGGCAATGGCAATGACAGAGATAGATTGCGCTCTAGACATCCACCCCTTGTAAGTGCACAAATCTGGCGGAAAATGGTTTCTGTTTTGCAGAACGCTGGAAAGTGGAATGGGAAGAATCAGCGCCACCACAGTTAAAGACCTAATTGAAACCGCCGAACTGACGTCCAGGCTTCGACTTGCCCCGTAAGACCTGGAGCACCCTCAGCAGGATCAGGACGGGCCACGGCCGATGTGCGGACTCTCTCTGCACATATAGGGAAGAGCTCCATCCACAGAGTGCGGTGAGAAGCAGGCAGTCCGGAACACCCAACGAGGGCACATCAGTGCAGAGAGCCACCCACTGAGAGCCTACTCTGGTCAAACAACGGACATCCTGGATGCGACTCAAAGTGAAGTTGAATATTTTAAAAGCATATTTTTTCATAAGCGTGATTTGTACTTGCATACGCTAAATACATAAATTGGTAGTCTTGTTTCTGAGTGTTCCACAGTTCACATCCATTCATTGCTGCTGGTTAGTTTAGCGTCTTTGACCCCTGTCGACAGGTTACAAGCTTCAGTAATTGACCAAGGCAATGGAAACCAGGTTTACCTGCCTCACAGGAGCCTGTTTATGTGAAGGTCCTGGAACTCCCTTAGTCCCTTGTATTTTCGGCTCCCAAGTACCAGTGGCTGGAGATGTACTCTTGCCTCAAATACCACCCGGATCTTACAAGAAGTCCAACCTGTAGGACTGTAAGCCGTAGAGGGCCGCGCAGTATGGCTGCTTGGTCTAAGGCGTCGAGCCACGACTGGGCGGCCGTTCCCGCCGGAGGTTTTGTGAGACGGGGGCTGTAATTAGTCTATTTTTCATACTAACCTTGTGATACTGTAACTTTCTCTTATTTATGTATACATTTTTCTCTGTAGATCTTTCTTTATTTTGATTTCTGTGCCTTTGGGGACACATCAGTGGTGATGAGCTCTTGGGATTGTAGTACATTGTATGTTTATATAAAATTTCTGAATTTTAATGTTTATTGGCGCAGCTTGGCTGCTAAGAAGTGGTTTACCGTGTAGGGTAAGGTCAGCCCGCGCAGAGCAGAGAAGCTCTTGGAGGTCTCCCCCTCCCACCAACTTTTGCTCGCCTTCGGGGAAGGACGAGAGGGGCTGGCTTGACCTGCTCGGCGCCGACGCTACGTCCGGCGGCCGGAGTATACCTGGCAGAATTTTTTCGAGTGACTGGGTCGCTTTACGCAGTGCTGGACCGCGGTTTACGGTGGGCGATAGCGGGGACTGCCTCTTTAGTCATTCGGCCGTTCTGCAAGAGAGGAATTTTCCGGATACAAACAATAGCAGAGCGCTTTGGGCCCCGGGCTGTTTATGGAGACGTATTGCCCTTAGGTGTTATCTAAAAAACTTCCTTGAAGGCAGTAGAGTTTGAATATAGTTAGTGTGACAAATTTTTAGGTTGAGAGGAAAGCTTTCTGCCCGTCTGGAACTCCAGGGTTTGGCTCTAGCGTCTCTATATATAGCACAACGTCAACATTTTTAGGTCGTGTGACCGTAGCTAGGAGCAAGCTGAAATTCATTGCAGGGCACTCACCCTGGGAACGGTGAAATCCGTGGGAAGCTTTGGTGGCGTGGCGGAGTCTCTTGGCAGCCGCAGAGAACGCGCCCTGATTCGGCAAATTATTTTAGAATGACAGCTAAACAATTTGTCAACGGCGCTACGCCATCGGATTGGTTTGACTATTAGCCGTAGGCAGAGATTGGCGCGTCTTTTGCGCGTGGATTTGGGCGCCCGTCACTTGCCGTGAGCTGCGGCACAGCGCGAGGAGGCACCAAAAACTCCTATTTGAGCGTCCGAAGTGTACGGACCTCGGAGACTCCAGTTCGATCGCCCGAAGTGTACGGACCTCGGGAGACACGCAAGATTCGCTGGGAGGACATCGTCTTAAACGGCCCTCTGGTTAGACTTGTGCTTCATTCCGAAGATTCGGACCTTGTAGAACTTGTGTTAACTTCCACATTGTCTGGTGGCTATGCTGTGAGCGGCCACAGTTTGTTTTCGTTTTGCTAGAAGTCTCTATTTGAGCATTCGCGCCTTTGCGAATCGGGCACTGTTTTACAGATCTTATTACGCAAGTTACTGATCGATTTGTGCCAAGTGACCTTTCTGTCACCTATGAAAGTTATTGATTAGTCTGCTAGCGTGACAGAATCGCACAGCAACTGGCTAGTGACGCCGACGCTAGTGACGCTGTGTTAAGTTACATGTCGATCCTGCTTAAGAGGTCGCAGCAATTACGGTCGGATAAAAAATTTCAGCTCATCCGCTCCCATCGCCTGCTGCCTCTGAGCCTGAGACGCTGCCGTCAATAATCATCTGTGTGGGTAAGGTGACGCACTTGCTGGAGGGTTATATGAATCAGACTTGTTGGATTCTGTCCCTTATTTTATTCTTTTGATCTTGCGTATTTACTCTGTGGAGCTTAGGGCTAACGATAGTTTCAAGCCCCTGTGTAGCCAATATAATAGCATTCTGTTTGGCAATACCTCCGACCTTTGACTCAGACAGTCATTTTTGTGTCTCAATATTTTAACATTTGTAAAAGATTTCCAATCCTTGGTGTACAACAGCAATCAGAATAAATATTCCTTCAAACCGTCTTGATTGCAAATTTTTATTAGTTATTAGTTAGATTATCTGCGTGACAGAATTTACACAAAATTACAAGGCGGAATTACAAACGGTTATAATGGTACATGGGCTTATTTTGTGTTATGTACCATTATAACCGTTTGTAATCCCACCTTGTAATTTTGAGTAAATTCTGTCACGCAGATAATCTGAAGATGAGACTTTAACTTTTCCCGGCGTAATGAGTGTTCAAACAACTTACGGGTATGCTGCCGGGTGACGTCGTCCACAACCGCCGATATTTCGGCAGGAGAACACCCTGCCATTCTCAAGGCACAACTGCACTTACGGAAGCAATGTGCAAGCGTATTTAATACCTCGGTTTGCAAAGTGTAAACAAGGAAGATAACACACACAGTACAAGTCACAGCAGAGTCAACACAACCAAAGGTGACCAAACATCAAAAATATCGATAGTGACTTAATCAACAGGTGAGGCAGCATTAATTTTATCCCTCTGTTTTTTGACGAGAGACAGTGCCGGATTCCAAGCAGAATTTAAACAAAAACCACCATCTCTGTTTATAAGGTCGCTTGCTAGTTTGATTTCAACAGCTTCCTTAATAACACTATCCCAATAGGTGGAGGTGCATGCCAGGATCTCCGTGTTGTTGTATTCCATAGGATGACCGGTGTCAAGACAGTGTTCTGCAACAGCGGATTTGTTGTGCTGTTGTAAGCGCGTGTAACGTTTATGTTCAATACATCGGTCTTCCACAGTCTTGATTGTCTGACCAATATATCACATGCCACAACTGCAAGGAATACGATATACACCTGCCTTACGCAAACCAAGATCATCCTTTACGGACCCCAACAGGGCCTTTATCTTAGAAGGTGGTCGAAAAACACATTTCACATCATATTTCCGTAAAATACGACCAATCTTGTTGGAAATACTTCCTGCGTAAGGCAAAAAGGCCATAGATTTAGGTGCCACTTCATTACTATCGTTACTCACCCGTTGCACAGAAGGCTGATAGCGCAATGCACATTTTATCTGTCTCTCACTATAACCATTCTGACGAAAGGTCACCTCGAGATGGGACAACTCAGCTGACAAACTTTCAGGGTCTGAAATGACATGTGCCCTGTGAACCAAAGTACGAAGTACTCCTTCACGCTGAGCTGGATGGTGACAACTATCAGCTCGCAGATACGAATCTGTGTGAGTAGGCTTCCTATAAACAGAATGTCCCAATGTACCATCAACCTTCCTTCTGACCAACACATCAAGGAAAGGTTGGCAGCCATTCTGTTCCACCTCCATTGTGAACTGAATATTCGGGTGGATTCAATTTAGGTGTTCCAAAAAACCATTTAAATTCTCACTACCATGAGGCCAAACAACAAAAGTGTCGTCTACATATCTGAGAAAACACGCAGGTTTCAGAGTCGCTGACGCTAAAGCACGTTCCTCAAAATCCTCCATAAACAAGTTGGCCACAATAGGTGACAACGGGCTTCCCATTGCAACTCCATCAGTTTGTTCATAGTACTGACCATTGAATAAAAAGTAAGTGGAAGTCAGCATATGTCGAAAAACGTTTGTTAACTCGACACCAAACCTAACCTCAATTAGCTGCAACGAATCTGACAGAGGAACGCGAGTTAAGAGAGACACAACATCAAAACTCACTAAAATATCAGAGTCATTCAAACGCAATCCCTGCAATCGACGTAAGAAATCCGCCGAGTTCTTAATGTGGTGTTCACACCTGCCCACCATTGGACTCAACAAACTAGCAAACTAGCAGCCCAACAAATCCGCTGTTGCAGAACACTGTCTTGACACCGGTCATCCTATGGAATACAACAACACGGAGATCCTGGCATGCACCTCCACCTATTGGGATAGTGTTATTAAGGAAGCTGTTGAAATCAAACTAGCAAGCGACCTTATAAACAGAGATGGTGGTTTTTGTTTAAATTCTGCTTGGAATCCGGCACTGTCTCTCGTCAAAAAACAGAGGGATAAAATTAATGCTGCCTCACCTGTTGATTAAGTCACTATCGATATTTTTGATGTTTGGTCACCTTTGGTTGTGTTGACTCTGCTGTGACTTGTACTGTGTGTGTTATCTTCCTTGTTTACACTTTGCAAACCGAGGTATTAAATACGCTTGCACATTGCTTCCGTAAGTGCAGTTGTGCCTTGAGAATGGCAGGGTGTTCTCCTGCCGAAATATCGGCGGTTGTGGACGACGTCACCCGGCAGCATACCCGTAAGTTGTTTGAACACTCATTACGCCGGGAAAAGTTAAAGTCTCATCTTCAGATTATCTGCGTGACAGAATTTACTCAAAATTACAAGGTGGGATTACAAACGGTTATAATGGTACATAACACAAAATAAGCCCATGTACCATTATAACCGTTTGTAATTCCGCCTTGTAATTTTGTGTAAATTCTGTCACGCAGATAATCTAACTAATAACTAATAAAAATTTGCAATCAAGACGGTTTGAAGGAATATTTATTCTGATTGCTGTTGTACACCAAGGATTGGAAATCTTTTACAAATGTTAAAATATTGAGACACAAAAATGACTGTCTGAGTCAAAGGTCGGAGGTATTGCCAAACAGAATGCTATTATATTGGCTACACAGGGGCTTGAAACTATCGTTAGCCCTAAGCTCCACAGAGTAAATACGCAAGATCAAAAGAATAAAATAAGGGACAGAATCCAACAAGTCTGATTCATATAACCCTCCAGCAAGTGCGTCACCTTACCCACACAGATGATTATTGACGGCAGCGTCTCAGGCTCAGAGGCAGCAGGCGATGGGAGCGGATGAGCTGAAATTTTTTATCCGACCGTAATTGCTGCGACCTCTTAAGCAGGATCGACATGTAACTTAACACAGCGTCACTAGCGTCGGCGTCACTAGCCAGTTGCTGTGCGATTCTGTCACGCTAGCAGACTAATCAATAACTTGCATAGGTGACACAAAGGTCGGCGGTTGTCGACGACGTCACCCGGCAGCATACCCGTAAGTTGTTTGAACAATCTGAAGATGCCCTGCTAAAGGGCGAAACGCGTCATTAACTAATAAAAATTTGCAATCAAGACAGTTTGAAGGAATATTTGTAAAAGATTGTTTGAATACCAATATCTGTTTTACATGATAGGAAATGTCATCTGATTTAATTTGTGTCAAGATAGGATTTTTCATATTTGATTTTGAGCAGATCGTCTTTTATTTAAGCACATCCCTTTTCACTATTTTGGAAGGGAAACAGAATAGTTAAATTCCACAGTGTACTAATAATTTTTCAAGTACATTTGCTTTGTACAACTTATACATTGAAATAGAGTAGGAATATTTATTATATGTTTGAAAATATCTATGATAACATCATAGCTGATCCGTAACATTTTAATTTTCCATATTTTGGAGAAATATGATGGCGACCCAAGATAATTAATTTCTGTCCTAAATAAAAAATATACATATTAATTCATAACAAACGACATAGTTCACAGTTTGAGTCCTCCCTCGTGTGTGTGTGTGTGTGTGTGTGTTTGTGTTTGTGTGTCTGTATTGTCGTTAGTATAAGTTAGTTTAAATAGTTTGTAAGTCTAGGATCTGATGGCCATAGCATTATCGTTCAGTAAATTTACAAACATCTGAATATTTGAAACTGTAGATTGCAGACTGTGAAACCTCACCCACCCAATTTTAAAACATATATTTTGATAAATGTTATATATATGTGGTGTCTGTTCTTTCGGACATGTCCGAAAGAACAGACGCCACTTTTGATCCTGCAGTTATTATCCATTCATATTAACGGAATGTGTGACATTAACTGCAAATGGGTAAAGTTGAAAATTTGTACCCGTGTTTGCATCCCGGCTGGGTACACATTTTCAACTTTACCCATTCGCAGTTAATGTCATACATTCCGTGAATATGAACATATTTTGATGTTTACTGCATTGTATTAATACAGAAAACAGTGAACTTTAATTTTTCCAAAGCTGATTTCATAATGTGAAGGGTTAAAGTCTAAAAAAGTGTAGTTCCTCATGCTCGCGTAGCTTCTCAGTAAGCAATTGCAACACAAAGATGTGATCCACTGTCGACCGATCTGAATGAAAACCTTTCTGCTTCTATCTGGTATTCTGCAATGGGTTTGAGCCTTTACAGCAGCAACATGGACAAGTTTCTGTAAGATGTGTTAAGCAGAGCCCTTTCTCGCTAGTTGTCACATTCTTGTTAACTGGTAAATTCTCTGAAGCCCGCACATCTGCAGTTACTTTGTGGAACCTCTCATGTAATCTTTCGCCCACCTCCTGCATAAATTCTGCCTTAAGGTAAAGCAGTCAACAATCCGAAAATTGGTTTGAACACCACAGTGCTTTACTAGGCATGGTCCTGTTTGGAGGTGGTATGCCGTTGCCTTCCTCCGACCTTCGAACTGACTTACCCAGCCAGTTATAGGGGGACGTACAGTTTAACGTGGACTCCGAACCACGGTGCTACTCGGTATTTTTCACGTGAGCAATACTGCCAGAGGTGGAGTGAAAAGTGACAGATAAAAATCCTATCGGGATCGAACCCGAGACCTTCGGATTTGTAGTCTGGCACTCTACCACTGTGCAACCGAATGATCTGCAAGACTAACATAATTTTCCGGGAAATTCTCTTAACTACATTTTTTGTCACGAATTTAAAGCGTGCGCCTATTTATTTCGAATAACAAAGTCAAATGTCTGTAAATCTAGGCTTACAAACTACTTAATCTAAATTAAAATAACCTAAGGACAGCACACACACACACACACACACACACACACACACACACACACACACACACACGCCCATGCCGAAGGAAGACTCGAACCTCCGACGGGGAGCAACCTCGCCCTCCGCAGCGAGCCGTGTTAAGGTAGGTTGTCCAAGACGCGGCTGGTAAGCCCCGTTTACACCGAGGCGAACACGAGCGAACATAGGCGAATGCGCATTCGCCAGGAATTCGCCTGTGCGCGCACGCATTGGCTTCTACTTGCGAATGAGCGTTTACACCGGAGCGAACGGAAGAGAAAACAGTACACTGCCGCAAGGCGAGCATACGCAGTTTGTCGCATACGCTAGCGCTGAAACGGAGAGGACGCAAACTTCCTTTGATGGTTCGCCCTGAAACAGACATCCAGCGGGTCACAAGCGAACACTTGCGAATGCGAGCCGAGCGTGACCGAACAGCGCGCGCATAGCGTTTACACCAGGGCGAATTCTCGTTCGCTTGTGTTCGCTTCGGTGTAAACGGCGCTTTAGCTGCGACTGCGTCTCGACCGCCCCCCCCCCCCCACCCTCTTCCGGCCATGGCGGACGGTGGCGAGGCCGCAACACGACGGAAACCGCTGCCGTTTCCCCAAGTCGCGGCTCTGGTCGGCGGCAAAGGGAATTCATAACGAAAATAAAATTTCGATTTTCTTGCTGTAAATAATACTGCATGTTAAGGGAGTAAAGCTACATCAGTTCCTATATTTAGTTTTTCGGTACAGATTCTCATTTTCCTTTCAGAGATTAAAAATCACTACGTTCGGTTGTGCGTGTTTTTTCACTCCTTATTACATGTCTGCCGAGTTTGAGGAAACTAAAGCGCGAAAAAATTTGGTTTTTGCATATCTTGTAGTCTCATATCCCAGCTTGATAACGAAGTGTCTATTTTCTCAAAATTCCCCATAGTTATTCAGACACTTAATTTTTAAGTGACCTATTGCATTAAACTTGTTGTGTTTACATCGAAAAATGTAGTCGCTGGCTACTTTGCGTATGGTTCATTTTAGGTCATACATCGTTGCCGATGAAAAGAAGCTAATAAATCGAAATTATTTTTAAAGTTGAGAGCAGGACGATACCTGTCTCCGTTTTCGAGATTTTGGCTCATATCTACGGTAAGGAACCGTCGCGACTAGCGCGCCAATGCTCTCCACGTGCAACGTGAATTGTGCATCTTATGAACTGTCAAAGATATTGTTCCATTTTTTTAAAGCAATTCATGTTTTACACAATCATTAATACTCAAAGCTTTTTTTTATCTACTGGTATATAGAAATAACTATAGTTTCCGACGAAACCAGGTATTAATTAAACCATATTTAATATTTGTGGAGGTTTATTTCCGTCTATTGCAACTAGAGCGCACGGCCATTCCACTGCGGATTTTTTTTTTTTTTTTTGAAGTACGTTTCTTAGAAGGGTAGACAAGTCGATCGTAATAAATTGAGTGCTTATGCCGAAATTTCAATGAATGTCCTTCTCACACCAACATTCTATAAAACCTTCAGCAGATGCACATCGAAATGAGCTCCGGAGAACCAGGTCTCACAGGGGACTGTGGACAGCAGAAGGTCACCTCGAAGTCGGGACTTGGAAGACCCTCAACAGACAACATGAAGACGTGTGGTGTCACTGACCATGAACTTTGTGGTGTGAGACAGGACTACGAATACTTATTGCTTTGCAGGAACTTCAGTGCACTTTGTGACAAACAAGACCTTTTCGCAGCAAATGATAACACCAATCTAGCGGCAGAGTGCTGAACTAACAAAGTGTGACATAATTCTAGTTCATTTATATTACGTGATAAGTTAATATTTAGAATTTTATTGTGTGGTAGTGCCTTGTGGACTCATATAACTAAATATTATTTTTTGTATGCTATCTTAAAGTAAATTGAACATATTACATTATTATCCTTGTTTCTGGAAGGTTGAGGAGGGGGGGGGGGGAAGGAAATTAGTGAAGTTTAGTGCCTCGGACTCCACTTTTGTTCGCAACGTCAGTACTAATTACACAATATTTCTTGATATTTGTTTTCACCATTATTTTTTTAAGCGAGACACTGGTTGTTCACTCCACGAGAGCATTTCAAATAAAACTTCAATGATTTCAGTAATCCTTTCACACAGTCCTTGAATTACAGTGGTGTTTCAGATGGAATGTAAATCTGTCCTGCAGATCGTTGTACGTAATTGTGTTCCCAATATCTCCTAATACTGCCATGTAAGAAGGTGAAAGCATTGGAGCAAAAGCAGAATTGTATACTGTATATACATTGTTAGTTTTTAAGCGTTTCCTTTTCCTGATTAGTTTTAAGTTTTGATTTTTAGGCCGCAGCACAATTCCATTTTGTTAAAATATGGCCTGTCTCATGTAGCTAGGTGGCAGCTCAACTGTAAAAGGCAACAAATTAGAAAATAATAAAATAGTTTGATGGCGTAAACCAGGTTGAAAGGCTGATAGAATAAGCACATAGCTTTCAACCTTAAACGTGAACAGCCACTTACGTGTAGACGTAATGTCACAAAAGCGTTGCAAATCACCTTCATTCAGCGGGAGCAGTTTCTTTTGAAGAGTGCAGCACACATTAAACTGTTTTTTTTTTTTAAATTTTTTTAATTGCTTTTATTTTTATTTTTTATTTTTTTAGGCCCATACAAAAATGCAGTCCTTTTATGAGGCAGTAAAAGCATTCTGGAGAGTGGTTTTGTATCTTACTCGATGGGTAGACACTAGCTCGAAAAAACGATCCTTTGGTTAATCTGTAAAATCGGTTAAATCGAATGCTGGTACTGTCCTTCTGAAAGGATATCATTTTCCATCCTTAACCTACTCCGAACTTGTGTTTTGTGTCTAGTGACCTCGCCATCGACGGGGCGTTAAACCCTCTTCTTCCTTCCTCCATAGTAATACGACAATGCAGAGCTCTAAAACTATGTAATGTAGAAACCACTTGCAATGTAGACTCACTTGCAGAGCACCATAGGCGTTTTATTACGTATCCTCTACCCCGTATTCTTCGGAGAGTATGGGGTCGTACCCTTTACATAAGTGTGTTTTTCATCTGAAAATTTCCTTCCTCCATTTTATACACAGGCATTTTTCTCTGTTTCCTTGTGGAGTTGTCTCTTTACGAACGTCAAATGAACAGCAAGCTGCATCTCAGTATTGCGACCGATCGCAATATAGTGCGAAATAACGAAGCACATAACAGTTCCTAATGGGTACACGCTCGGCTTTGTACGGTAATACTTAATGCTCCAGTTTACAGTACATTTTTCTCGAGTGCTATTCACAACTGTCAGCCTGCGACACAAAGCCCTCTTGGCGCGCTGAAGGCGAGCAACGTGATGTAACGTTACGCAAAATCATTTAGCCTCTGTTTGTAAACATGTTTTGTTTCAGTCCGTGTCCAAAAGCTCAGCTTTTTCCTTATGTGTGATGAAACAAACTGCGTGGTGTATTTCCTCTTATTTCAACTGAAGAATCTCTTCGACAACGGTGAAAGGTGAACTTTAATCATCTCGGACACACTAACAATCGAAACACTGCACGCTACAATATCCCGTTCAGAGCTTTTTAACACTGGCCTTGATAGAAGCTCGGTCCCTTCACTGTGAGTTTTTTGTGTATTTGTTCCGGATATCAGACTGCCGTGACACTTGACTCCTGAACTTCGAGTCGGAATTTCGAAATTATTCCGTACACGGGTGACATTGCGAGGCTTACGTCTCAATCTCTGCAAGCTTTTAGTTACATAATATTCAAATGATGAAAGAAAATTCACTGATCAACATGTGACCAACAAGTGGAAGAGAGGTGATGGCTTATAGTTAATCAGCACAACTGGTAAGTCTATTATAAGGAAGATTAACACCACTCATGTGGAATTAGTGCATGCGAGACGTTTGAAGATAGCGTCTGGAGCCTTTTTGGTGTTGTTTTTATTATTTATTTAATGAATTATAGGATACAATCCGCAGTCACTTATTAAGCATACAAATTATCCACGGCTTATACTTCACGAAGGATTTGTTCCACTACATGCGAAGGAAGAAAAAAGCATATACGGTTTGGTTATAAGTTCGATGTTAACCCAAGCTCCTGGCTTCCAGGCCCATCTTCACCGCACCCATGATGGTCATAATCCAGTTGGTGAATGTGATGACTAGAAGTACGGTACTATTTTTGCCTTTACAGAACACGCCAGAGCATCGCTTCCTCGTTAAAAATAATCTTTCACTGCCATCAGGTGAAGACTACTCGTCTGAAATGGGAGGATATACAGCATATTACTAATATTTGTGAAGTCGACTGATATGATTCGAAGTTTTGGCCTCGTCATTGACTTGAAGCCACTGCAGTGGTTTTCTTGTTTCCAATATTTTTTCATAATCAGTTGCAATCTTCCGAATGTATATCAAGTAATATCACAGATTCAGTTGCAAGTAACTAGTGATTGGATCAGAGCGTTCCACAAGTTTCTTAACGGCAAAATACTTTCTAAAAGCCGACCGCGGTGGCCGAGGGGACTAAGGCGCTCCAGTCACGGTCTGCACGGCCACTACGGTCGGGGGTTCGAATCCCCCCTCGGGCATGGATATTTGTGCCGTCCTAGTTCGTAAGTAGTTCAAAGTAGTTTGTAAGTTTAGGGACTGATGACCCCTTGTTAAGTCCCATAGACTTTACAAACATTTGAACAAACTTTCTAATACACACAGTTTTACGAGAGACCTTGAAAGCTCTTGCTTAGATGATTACCCAACAAAGAACAAATATTAACACCATCAAAACGAAAACATTACATTAACACTTGGCTTAGGCCTATTGCTGTGAAATAATAATAATAATAGTTCCAGTGACACAAAGAAAACAAGAGGAACAGCCAACCAGTGGGAACAACACTTGCAGAACATGATCTACAAAAACTGACTTGTAAATGAAGAAAGGCGAAATGCGTGTGGGAAGGAAAAGCTAGGAAACAAATATCTGCACGTTACTGTAAAACATTTCCATACACTGCAGTATAGCGAATTGAGCGAAACATGTTATAGTACTGTGTATAGTACCTCGCTTTCTCTACCCTCATAGTAAGAATCATTTGTGTGGCAGTTCCATTTTTCTTGCCTGTGTTTCCGTAGCAGACACTGTAATAAATCTCCATCCTCTGTTTTGTTTACTCGTGAACGCTTAGTCTCGATAACATATCTGTTAAGCCATTACGTCAGCAAAACTGATGTTCCAGCGATGGGAATACGGCAGTATACTTTTTGTAAATATTTTCTGGCTACAGTGGACCTCGAAAACCTGTTAGCCCTCATTTCTCGGATTTTAAATTCGCCTTCTTTAAACATTATTCCTATTAAGTGTTAGTTGGGAGCCGAAAGATACAAACATATTTCGCAACCGAATTATTGCATTCCCGATTTCTTCGCTTGTGTCATGCCTCCTTCCAGTGTCGGATTGTTCTTAAAATGCCGCATAATTGTTTCCCACAGAAAAGACAGGAAGGCCGCGTGCATTCTTTAGCCGTACAGCTGCTCTTGCAACTGCGCGAAGGCACAGACAGAGCTCTAGCACAGACAGCATCGCAGAGCCATCTGGTTGCGTCGCCAGTCACTACACAAGCGCAGCGTCACATCGTACGTTAGCACGTATGCAATGACGGCTCACATTTGCAATATTGGCATATTCACAAGTTAACATGGTATGGAAGGCGTAGTTTGATGTAACAGCTGGATATTCAGAATTTCAGTGTAATATTTCGGATCAGTTCTTTTGTAATTCTTCTGTAAAACAGCTGAAGCATGATCAACATGCCTTGTATGTAAAGACAGTAAAATAATGACAAGAACGAGAAAACGCATTCATATCCTGTCACGTCTAGAAGTTTTCTATAAAACAATGCCTTGTCACCTACAAAATCAACAGAAATTTTTAAAATTCGTACTGATGCAAGAACTTGGCTTTTTCCATTAGTTGAATTTTCTGTTTTCATTGCTGCCAGGAACTTGACGAATAAAGGGAAAACATAATACGTTACAGCTGACAAAACTGTTAGTTACATTTAATTTAATTTGTTCTGTCATTGTATTCCATATACATCATCACGATTGACGACCATCGGGTACTTATGGGTGAAGGTTTAAAATACGTTCACAAACCACAGTCCACTTCTTGTTAACACCTTCCAGTATTACGGCTTGGGTACTTTGTATTCGTTTTTGTCGTCCCGACGGGAGTCATACGTAGCGGGATTTGGTACGTGAACACGAAAATTGAAATTGTTTATTTTAATATCGATTATGCAAGGAGGCCTACGAAATTTACATAATTCGAACGGTACAAAAAATAAATATCGTATATGTATTTAAGAGTTACGATTGATGAAAGAAAGTAGATACTTTCGCATTGAAGTTTCCAATAATTAAAATATATGAACATCGAAAATTGTGAAGTGCTGCCAACTTCTGATCTGTGTACCAAATGTTCAAATGTTTGTAAAGTTATGGGACCTAACTACAGTGGTCATCGGTCCCTAAACTTACAAACTACTTAGACTAAGTTATTCGAAGTACAAATACGCACTCATGTCCAAGGGAGGACTCGAGCCTCCGCGCACCGCAGCGAAGAGCCTTAGTGCGCACGGCTACTCTGCCGTGGCATCTGCGTACCGATCAGGTTTATGTCAAAAATAACACATACATGTTCCAGTGTCGCTAAACCCTCTGATCTTTATTTTTATGCAGAGAAAAGACAAACAATTTAATGACTCTATTTGCTTTAGGATAAATAATTTGCTGATAAAGCATTCTTTTTTCTTCTTTGTGTTTCCATATCAATAGCAACGCAAAGCAGGGTACCGTTATTGATTCGATTTATCTCTCCACTGTCGTCTTTATTAGCGAGACTTGTTTCATTTACTTTCCCGTTCGTTTCATAATTAGTATAAGCTGAGCTACCGTACCGCTAGAGAAACGTGGTTGGGTTTAGCTAGCATACCTAGATACCTTAATAATGTTCTTTTAAAATTGTGCGTCGGTCTTCGTGGGCTCATTGCTGTCTATCCTCAGACGTCTGCTAGTTTCCATTTTCAGCATTTTCGTGAAATACAAAAATGCCTAAACCGTACTATTTGGCAGGGCCTTATTTAGGGTATACGACGCCCCTGTGCAGTAATTTATTTTACGCCCGCCCCCCCCCCCCTCCCTCTCCAGGCATCTGGGATCCAAAATAAACACACACACACACACACACACACACACACACACACACAACCTGAATTTTAATATTAATTGAAATTGCTGCAGTCGAATTTCTGAATAATGATGATTCAATTAACATTGAAGTAATATTTAAAAATATTTTTTCGATGCCGCCGTGGAGTAGCCGAGCGGTCTAGGCGCCTCGCTGCGGAGCACGCGGTTGCTCGCCGTCGGAGGTTCGAGTCCTCCCTGGGGCATGGGCCCAAAGTCTCCCACCTGCTTTGCCTGCTACTGGGCGTATGTTTGCAGTAGTTAAATTTGTAGGTTGTTCTAAGAAATGATTACGGTACACCATTTGGGCTTACACAGGTCGTAAATGATAAACAGGATGTCTTTGCTTCCTCAGGTACACTGCGTTGTAATTACAGAAAATTTCGATAGTTATGGAACAGTAACGGCTGTCTACGTAAAGTAAGAACACCGCCATGTTTACAATGAACATTATTAGATGTCATACAGTAAACACTACTTCAGCATTCTTCAATATAATGATTTTTAGAAAAAAAAAAGAAAAAAAAAGAATATTTATTATTACTTTCTTCTGGGCCACACAGGGCCTGCTCACAGTTTGTTGAGGCACTAAAGGCCAGAGGTACAGGTACGCAAATGCAGTTATCCTGTTTTACTGAACAGTGTTATTCCTTAAAAAGAACTTTTCATTTATTTCTATTGATATTTAGATTGTCGATGTTCTATTTCAGGGTTTCTGTAGAAAAAATTACAGTGAAGGAGAGGCGCACGATGTAAGTCAAGAATTTGGATCCGCCTGCTTATGGCTAGTGAAAGAACGACGGACTCAAGCACATTATTACATACGGAAGACGATTTTTGTCTTTTTTTGAAATTACTAGTGCTTAATTCGTAACAAGTACGGTATTACTTCCGGGTTATTCATCTCCCTCTTTCAAGTCACTCTTTCGACTAGGCCCGCGACACAAAACATCATTCGAGTATGCAAATGTCCTATCGTAACTGCTTGGGAACCACAATATTTATATAAAAGGAAAAGAAAAAGAATACAAGATCACTGTCATATTTGAGATTAATTTTCAGTAACGTTCATCCGTCCGGCCCGTTAGCTCAGTTGGTTAGAGCGTCGTGCTAATAACGCGAAGGTCGTGGGTTCGATCCCCCCACGGGCCATTAATTTTTTTTAAACTTAATATTTCATTATCGTTTTGCAAATGATCACCTATGCGTAGAGTGTTTGACTGTAAGATCACAGGCATAAGATACTAGCTATTGTAGTAGTTGGGCATGAAAGCAGACGTGTCCTGTTCGAACATGAGTCTACATCGAGCAATAATTTTTTAACAGCTAGTTGAACTTAATACTTCTTATTGCTCAAATGGGATAATGTTCTCAAATTTTTCCAGATGTATTCCAAAGATAAAAAATAAAATATGCTTCCTCTCACGGATCAAGTGTTTTGATATTTACTAATACTTGTTGCTACCCTACATGGCTACTGTTCTCAAGCGTAATTTGAACTGTCATCCCAAGTTAACCCAAAAATTAAGTTACTTATGCACATTAATTTGTTTATTTAGCGTATGGCTAGTAGAACATCAAACAAGATTTTTTTGCTTCGAAATACATATTAAAACACATTTAAAATATAGGTCAATGGTAAAGCAGTCATCAATCCGAAGATTGGTTTGAACACAACATTGTCGGAAGTTAATTAAGTGAAAAGTAACAGATAAAAATCCAATGATTGGCCATGTATCGAGGTCGCGATCTTTACACTTGTAATCTGGCACATTAGTATTTTTGTCTTTTGTTTTTTGTTCCTGGAATAGATCGATTCCTTTGCAGACATGGTACCGTCCTTGTTAGATGTTGATCGTTCTTGTTATACGGCTTCCACTGAGCCTCCTAGTCACACATTTAAATTATTTGACTCAATAATAATAATAATAATAATAATAATAAGTTAATGAAATAACTTACAGTAATTAAAAGTAGAGAAATTCACAATAAAGTTGCTAAATATATTCAGATCAGTGCATTTGCTTGCAACGAAACAACGTGGCTATTTCTATTGACTTTCAATACACAGAGTGGCACAAATACTACTCATGGATTTCAAACTAGAATAGTGACTCTATTTTGATAACATACAAAATGCACTCACATCACTACAATTTGGTAATGTACCCAGTTTATGAATTATCACGTTTGAAGGTAAACGCCAGGAAGACAGCGATCTTCTTCGTAAATACACAAAGTTCGCCATCAATTTTGTCAAACATGTTCTGTGAAACAGTAGCAATTTCTTGACGTATAGGAACTTAAAGATTGTTGAGGGTACCAGGCTTGTTGCAGTACACTTTACGTTTTAGGTAAACCCATAAGAAGAAGTCACAAACCGAAAAAATCAAGGGAGCGTGCTGGACAGTGGACATCGCCGGAAAACGTGAGATCATGTGCTGGGGAAACATTGCTCTAACAACTCCCATGGAAGCATTAGCCGTGTTGACTGTGACTCAATACGTGTGTCAATGGAACCACATGTCTGATATGTTCACCCCTGTAGTCTCCACTTGTGACCACACGAAATTGCGTAGCATTGTAAATAACGTGCACCATTCACTGAACACTAACACCACCTTGACGAAGCACTGTCCGTGCGGGTGGAGAGGCTTGCGCATCCGTGTGAAGCAGAGGGCTATACTGAAGGTAGAGAACCTACTGCCGGAAAGGCCTCAGCTGATGAATCTGACAAAGTGTGTCCCACAACGTCCCGTCTTCCTTATCCTCTCCCAGTCCTTTCCCAATTCCTTTACCAACCCAAGGTGTGATGCGATCCGTGCCGAGGGGTGCGTGGCACATGGGTGGATGTGTCTCAAACAGAGCCTCAGGGATACCAGGCGACCTCCCTGAGTAAGTAGCCTTGCACCACGCGAGGTTATCGTGGACCATATAAATCCCTAAATCTCGTGGGACTAAGATGAACACAGAGAAAGAAAGTATTTTAAAAGAATCTGAGGGGCAATCTGAGACCTCAGATACTCAGACATCGGGATCAGGACCGATGGAGTGCACTCCTAATTCTGAATCAGAGTCTAGATCTGAGCAAGAAGTGGGAACTGTAACAGAGGAGTTGGACCAGAGAAGGAAACTTCTCAAGGAACAGAAGCAAAAGGAAGGAAAAGAATGGCTTCCTCAGCATAAGTGGAGGGAATCAAAAGGGCCTGAGCCCAAGACCCCCAAAAAGAAACTGCCTCGACGTCAAAGACAGGTGGCAAGAGAGTTAGGGAGGAATCTAAGACTCCCTCCGCTCTGAACAAGCGTGATCCTAAAAGGCTGAGGCAGGAAATAGGAAAACATACCTATAGTACTGCAGTCTTGGTCTTTAGAATGGCGGTTGTCCAAGAAGGATAGCCACTGGTGAGCATCACCTCGCAGTAGGAGGAGCTCGTGCAGATGGTCCTCTTTGAAGAGATTGGGGGGGACGCTGGTCCAGGACCCAAATTCAGGAGGGTCTATCTAGATCGCGGTGCCCTCATTTTTGTCTGCAAGGGGGAGAACTCAGCAGTGTGGCTTAAGGTGCCCATGATATCCCTGTGGAAGGATGCGAAGCTGCTGGTCAAGACAGCAACCGAACTCCTGAAGACCGCAAAGGTATCAATATGGGTACCTAAGTTCCTTAAGGATGTCCCTCCAAAGACTCTGTTCGAGAAAATAAGGATCCAGGGTAATTAACCAAAAGGTCGTTCCAGACGGACGAACCCTAGTGGTGGAGGTCGGAGAGAAGTCCCTGAAGGCAATGCGAGAGCAAGGCCTGAAACTGTTTTTAGGGTTCTCGCAGGTCGCCGTCAGGGTAATCAAAGACCTTAAAGGCAATAATGGCAGCAAGATGGGGACTGGAATTGCAGTAGATAAACCTGCAGCACAGTAAAGCGGCCACTGCTGCTCTGAGCCGTCGCCTGGGGAGACAGGAGGTGGACGTGGCCCTGATACAAGAACCCTATTTATACAAAGGGGGTGTATCAGGCCTCGGTGATACTGGAGGTAAACTGATTTATGCTAAAAATGTTAAAAATGGAATACCTTTCATACCAATGATGGACTTTTGTTCCAGGCACCTGGTGACCATCAGGATGCAGCAACGTGAGGAAGGTATCACGAGGGAAATGTTTTGGCCTCAGCATACCTTCCTTACGAAGACAGCTCTCATCCTTCTTTGGAAGTGAGTAGACTGACAGAAGCCTGCCATCGGCAAGGTGACGAACTGTTGGTGGGATGTGAAGCCAATGCAGCAAGGACACCAACAGTAGAGGTGAGCACCTTCTTGAATTTCTCCTATCTAACAACTTGGAGATCCTGAATAGGGGTGATGAACCCACATTCAGCAATAGTAGAAGGGAAGAAGTAATTGACATAACTTTTGGTTCCATGATGATGGGAAGTGACGTCAAACAGTGGCATGTTGTCCTGGAGCCATCCTCATCAGATCACATCTTTATTAAATTCAAGGTTGAAATGGGAACCAGACAGATCATGCCCTATAGGAATCCCAGGAAAACGGACTGGGAGACATATAGGAGAAACCTTAACTGCAGCCTATCGGAAATTAAAACTTCGATAAGGAATCCAGCAGAGTTTGAGGAAGTAGCAGAGACCGTAACCTCTGCTATAGTGAGCTAATACCAGGACAACTGCTCAATCACCAAGAAGTGCACAAATAGGAGTGTTCCTTGGTGGAATAATAACCTGGAAATGCATAGGAAACAGGTACGAAGACTGTTTAACCTTGCGAGGCGCAAAGGACAATGGGCAAAGTATCGTGAGGCCCTTGTCAATTACAACCTTGCCATCAGACGGGCAAATGAGGCATCCTGGAAGGTATTCTGTGAGGAAGTGGAGGGCACAGCTGCTCAAGCGAGACTTCATAAAATCCTCACTAGGGTACCACATAATCCAGGAGGAACATTGAGGAAGGAGGATGGGGATTATACAAAGACAGCACATGAAACGCTGGAACTGCTCCTCAAGACTCACTTTCCTCAATATACTCTGGGAGATAACTCAG
The DNA here is from genome assembly GCA_026315105.1 of Locusta migratoria. Classification (NCBI taxonomy): domain Eukaryota; kingdom Metazoa; phylum Arthropoda; class Insecta; order Orthoptera; family Acrididae; genus Locusta; species Locusta migratoria. Next base: position 165,361,937 of record CM048751.1, on the reverse strand, counting down.
ACCAGAATGCGATTCCTGAGAGACAACAGTTCTCAGATATCCGCAAAGAGGACTGGGATCTGGCCAAGGAGTGTGTCGATTTCAGTAAGGTCCGATGGGCGGTGGGAACATTTCAACCATTCAAGTCACCTGGCCCCAATGGAATCTTTTCAGCTCTCCCGCAACAAGCAGGAGATAATCTTATTAGATTCCTATGCAGGTTATTCAGGGTTAGCCAGGGTTAGCCACGGTGATTAGACCCAGGATCACCTATGGGGCGGTCGTGTGGTGGAAGAAGGTAGAACAGCAGGTTGCTGCTAAGAAGCTTGGTAAGGTGCAGAGATTAACCTGCTTAGCCATAACCGGCGGAATTAGCAGCACACTAACTGCTGAGATGGAAATAATGCTGGATATGCCCCCATTACACCTTTGGGTCAAGATGGAGGCAGCGGCTGGTGCATACAGACTCAAAACTGGCAACAACTGGAACCCTTTGGGATATCCAGAATCACACACTAAAATAGCGAGTGAGGTAAATATAGGAAAGGTTGCGGAAATGCCAGCCGACTATATTATAACCCCATACTGCTTCAACAAGCCTTTCAGTATAACAATTGGAAGCAGGGAGCAGTGGGAGACTATAGTTCGACACCGTAAGGGGGATATTGTCTCGTTCACAGACGGGTCAAAATCAGACCAAGGTGTTGGGGCCGGGGTATACGGGGTGCAGCCAAGACTGGAGGGCGTCATCTCTCTAGGGAATTTGTCTTCAGAATTCCAGGCCGAAATCACTGCCATCAGGGCGTGTGTGGAGGAGATTTGCGTAGATGCAACAAAGATCGTAGCATCTATATCTATTCAGGTAGCCAGGCAGCCCTGAGATCACTGGCAGCTCCTGCAACAAGGTCTAAAATTGTTGCAGAATGTCACAGGGTTCTGGTGGAGCTAGGGGGAAGCAATAGAGTAAACCTGTTGTAGGTCCCTGGCCACTCGGGGATCAGTGGCAACGAACATGCCGACAAATTAGCCAGGATGGGGCAGAGACTCCATTTATTGGACCGGAACCTGTCCTGACAATCACCAAGGCAATGATCAAATTGGAGCTACGTAACTGGCTCAGAAGACAGCAAGTAGAATATTGGACCAAAGTCCATCAACAAAAACATGGCAAGGTAATGATGCCAAAGCCATGTTTTAAAAGAAGCTGTGCAATCCTGGGTCTGGACAGGAGAGAGATTAGACTCATGGTTGGATTGCTGACAGGCCATGGGAATTTCAAAAAACACCTAGATACAATGGGAATAACAGAAGAGGTCCCTAAATGTAGGATCTGTGATGACGATGATGAAACTGCATCACATCTAATCTTCGAATGCATTGCATTGGAGAGTAAAAGGCACAGAACATTTGGGACAACCAGACCCGAAGAAATTGTGTCTAATAAAGAACTGGTAAAGGGACTCCTTGCACTGTTCAAGGGCATTGGTTGGCTTTACTACATATACAGGGAGCGATATCGCACAATAAACTTAGTTTCGGTGCGGGCAGTTGCGGGTTGGACCAAGACTGTTTTGGCTTCCCCGAAAAAATCAAATCAAACATCACCTTCTTAAACAAATAAGACCCAACGGTTCCCCCTTTGGACTCTACTCACCACACTTACACTTTTGCACTGTTCGATGCTTTTTGAAGTGCTTCTTGCGGTTGTCTGCTGCCATTAAAGCGACAGTTTTACTGAATTAATATCACAATTTTGTGTATGTCCCAGAAGATTATTTTAATTCTATACCGGTTTTCGATTTACAAGGCCATCGTCAGACTTTACTGTTTTGTAAGCAGAATTAAAATAAACTTGTGGAACGTACACAAAATTATGATTTTAATTCAGTATGATAATGTTCCACCAAGTACCGACGGAAAAAACTGTTCAAATATTCAAATCGTTGCGAAGCTATTGGACCAAACTACTATGGTCGTCAGGCCCTAGACGTACCAATTACGTACAAACTACTTAAACGAATTTACACTAAGGACTTGCCTTAGTGTACTCTGCAGCAGAGTACTGTGCACCAGTTTGGTTAACCAGCAAGCATGTAAAGAAGGTGGGCACTCAGCTCAACGCTGCTAAGAGAACCATAACTGGATGTATAAAGACTACCCCACTATATTGGCTTCCAACACTTAAGTCATATAGCTCCAACCTCCCCGCGAAGACAGGAAGCTCTGATGAAGGAATATGGAAAATAATGAAAAGCCCCCTACTTTCTATCCATGAAGACATCCCAACTTGGGAAAGAACACGACTCCACTCTAGAAACCCCCCCTCTAAGACTGGCCCAGAAACTGTCAGCTGCCAACTTCAGCATGGATATTAAATGACACGAGAGCTGGACTGATAGTGCCTCCTCTGACATCCGTGAACTGGTCTATCAGAAAAACCTAAGGGCTTTGAATTTCCACAACAGCTATGGAAAACCTTAAACAGAATCACAACAGGACATGGACTATGTGCACAAAACCTACACAAGTGGGGAAAGCTTCCCAGCCCTTGCTGTGACTGTGGGGAACCAAATCAAACAATACAGCACATCGTCTAGTGAGGGCCGTGAGTTAACAGCCTGCCAGGGTAGTCGGGCTGACTTCTTCAAAGCCACACCTTCTTGTCTCGAATGGATCGCCAATCTGGACGTCAGACTCTGAAGACTAGTGTAACACATCATATCTGCCGTGTTGTTACTTTTTACTGTGTTTGTGTATTATATTTTATATGAAAATGTATCCTTCACTTGTGTATTTTAAAGTGTATTTTCACATATAATTTCACGATGTAACGAGTCTAAACCATGTGTGTAGCGCCATACGCTAAATAAATAAATTACACTAAGGAAAACACCCCCCCCCCACACACACACAAACAAACACAAACGCACACACACACACACACACACACACACACACACACACACACACAAACCCATGCCCGAAGGAGGACTCGAACCTCTGGCAGGAACGGTCTTATACGTCTTTTCAAGACACTGTTCATTCCGTTCATCCGCTCTTCCAAAACCCTTTTCTGTCTCTGACAGCGTTATTATGTTATCGGCAAACCGCAAACTTTTTATTTTTTCTCCCTGAGCTTTAATACCCTCTCGAAATTTCTCCTTGCATTCCTTTACGGCTTTCTAAATCTACAGATTGATAAACATTGGGGAAAGGCTACAACCCTGCCTTCTCCTTTCCCAACCACTGCTCCCCTTTCGTGCCCTTCCATTCTAATAACTACTGACTGGTGTTTGTACAAGCTGAATATAATTCTTTTGCTGCTGAAACATGCCTAAAGTGATAAGAAGACAAGGACTTCGTGCAAAACCACCAAATGTTTTGTCTTGTCTAATCTCAGTCTGTCTGTACTCAAACAACATTCCTGACTAATGGCACTTAGCTGCCAGATGAGTGAAGCTTCAGATGACCTATCCAGCAATTCCTTTGAAGTATACACCATAAAAATTGCAGAGTTTTCCAAGTGTGTTCATCCCAGATACACTTGTTAGCGTTTCGGTAAATGTTTTTCGCCGTTGAAAAAAATGACTGAGTGTACGGAAAATACTTAGTTGTTTTCATTCGAGAAGGAAATGTATTCAAATACATTGTGTATTTTATTGTGTATCTAGGCAAGCACGTGTCATTATATGTGTGAATTAAATTAATTAATTTTTCTCACTGTTGGGCCTACACCACGAAATACGTCGTAGTAAGAGTTTTTAATAAATGACAATTACCCAAATTGCTGTAAATACTTTGTTTCACGACGGCTGGTGCAGCCTATGCCATTCTCAAGTGATGCCTGCAAAGAACCTATGTTACTTATTTTGTTTGTATACACGTTTTTATAAGTTTGAAATGGATGTCTTTGAGGCAACAATACTTAAATAATATCGATGGATATTTCATATACCATCTGTTAGTTACGAAAACATTTATTTCAGTTGATATTTTAGTTTTCGTAATAACAGATGCTATATGAAATATCTGTCGACACTCTGTAAGTATTCTTGCATCAAAGACATCTTTTTCAAACTTATAAAAACGTGTATACAAACAAAATAACTAATGTAGGTGCTCTGCAGGCATCATTTGAGAATGGCATAGGCTGCACCAGCCGTCGTGAAACAAAGTATTTACAGCAATTTGGGTAATTGTCATTTATTAAAAACTCTTACTAAGACATATTTCGTGGTGCAGGCCCTACAGTGAGAAAAAATTAATTAATTTAATTTCACACATATTATGACACGTGGTTGCCTAGATACACTAAGAAATACACAATGTATTTGAATACAACAAATAATATGCAACTTACAACTATATGCCTCAGAAAAGATCAAGACAGAAAATTAGAAAGAAGTCAAGCATGCTGTATTCACATTCACAGTTCAGCAACTTACATTATTAGGGTAAGTGCAAATTTTGGTGACAAACATGTCAGTAAATTAATTTACTATGCGTATCATCATTCACTGTATTCAACATTGAGCAATCCCCCCTCGGCCATGGATGTTTGTGTCGTCTTTAGTATAAGGTGGTTCATAAGTAGTTTGTAAGTTTAGGGACTGATGACCCCGCAGTTAAGCTCCTGAAGCTTCACAGACATTTGGACAGTTGAACATTTTGAGCAGTGTGCATAGCTACAACACCAGGAGAAAGAATGATCCACATTATTCAAGGTTAAATCTAACTTTCGCGGAGAAGGGGGTGGATTATTCTGCCATAAAAGTATTTGGTTACTTACCAGATAATGTGAAATCTGTGACAACCAACCAGCATTTAAAAACAAATTGACAGAATTTGTGAATGACAATTCCTTCTACTCAGTATACGAATTTTTACATAGAAATTATTAATTAAAAGCAATAAGAATAAAAGTAATAAATGCATGATTCATGTGTCATGTAATTTTTTACTAATCTGACATGTTCCACATCACTCTGAAATCTCGTATTCATGACCTATGGAACAAGTGTTAATCGAATGTAATATAAATAGCCGCCGAGGTGGAATGACCGAGCGCTCTAAGGCGCCTTGCTGTAGAGCGCTCGGTTGCTCCCCATTGGAGGTGCGAGTCCTCAGTTTAGCATGGGTGTGTGTGTGTGTATGTTGTCCTTGGATTAGATTAATTTAGTTCAAGTAATTTGTAAGCCTAGGGACTGATCACCACTGTAGTTAAGTCCCATACATTTCAAAAAATTGATTTCTAAACTGCCAAACGATAATACTGATAATGTAATTTTACAAAAAATAAAAAAAACAAAATAAAGAAACTGACACGTTACACATCATTACGAGATCTCGTAGTCGTAATCTATGGAACAAGTATTAATGTAATCTAAATCGCATATAATGTACAGTTCTCGTTCCACTTCCTGCGTTTATGTTATTAAAATTTTTTATTTTCGTTCAAGGTACATTATGAGATTAAAAATTTTGTTGCATCGTATCTCAAAGTGATGCTTAAAAAGAAAAAGTTGCTGGATGTTCCGGTCCATGCTTGGTTATGGCTTGAAGAGGCATACAATCATTGACCTGAGTTCTAGGGGGAAAAATACGATACCGCACTTATTTTTGTTCATTTTTTTGTGGGGTTGAGGGGGTTGCTCCTTATATACGAGGCGCGTCCAGAAAGTACCGTTTGGTTATATAAAACGAACGGGTACAGATACAGAAAAAATATTGATTGTACAAAAATCTACAACTGTTAAACTACTTTTCTACATAGCTTCCGAATTTTGTAGGCAATTGTCATAGCATGGCACAAGGTTTTGTGTGCCTTTTTCATAGAATGTTGCCGCCTGTGTATTCAACCATGTGGTAACATGTTCTTTCAGCTCGTCATCATCGTTGAAGTGTTGTCCACCAAGGACAGATTTTAGGTGTAAGAAGAGGATTACTGTCAAAAGATTTTTTTTCCACGATAATGCTTGACCTCACACACCGAATGTAACCAAAAAATTCTTACGGAAATTTCAATGGGACCTGTTTGATCATTCTCCATACAGCTCGGACCTCCCTCCTAGTGACTTTCATCTCTTCTTACATCTAAAATTTTGTCCTTGGTGGTCAACACTTCAACGATGATAAAGAGCTGTTACCACATGGTTGAATACACAGGCGGCAACCTTCTGTGAAGGATGCATGCAAAAACTTGTGGCACGCTATGACAAGTGCCTACAAAATTATGTGGAAAAGTAGTTTAAGAGTTTTAGAATTTTGTGCAATAAAAATTTCTTCTGTATATGTGTATAATTTCATTTTATTACCAAACGGAACTTACTTTCTGCACGTGCCTCGTATAATCCGTAAGAGTGGGTGGAGATCTCTTCTGAACAGCACGTTGTACGACATGCCAGATATTCACTAATGTTCATCTCTAGGAAGTTTGTCGGCCAGCGGAGATGTTACACTTGGCTGAAAATGAAGCTGGATTTAATATGTGCTGATAGTCGTTGGACGTCCATACGAAAATGAAGTTGCCTTTTTAAGTTTTCTGGCGAACCGCCACGGCTTCGCACGAGTAGCAGAGCACATATGCCTACTTTTTTGTGTCGTAGTGACGAATCAGCCTGTTGCGTCGATATACTGCAGTATGATCTTGGTCGAGGCGAGTTAGGATTACTACAGTACCAAATTCTCTTCCCTCTTCATTGTAGTGTTTTATCTCTGTGTGAGGCTCTTGTTTTCGTGGCCCTGTTATCATCAGTACGGCGTGATAGAGGAAAACAGGTTGTATACAGGTGAGTTACACGTACTACCATGCGCAAAAATATCCGAACGACCTGAATTGCGTTTCGCCTCATGTGCATGCAACCCAACTAACGTACGTGTCTTGCGGGTGCTCTGCTCGCTCCGCGGTATAGTCGTTCGACTATTAAAAATGGATCCACTACAGACAACCGCTCTTTATGGCAATCATTCCAGTTGAAAATTAACACCACGATTTTGCAAATACAAGGAAACACGTTATTAAGTCCTTAACGTTTATTAAATCCAATTTATTACAATGACATATCTTAAGTATTATCATACTTATTACAGTCTCATATAACAAACTCCGTCAGATAAAACATTAATTAATCCTTAAACAACATTTAATATTGTTACAAACAACACATTTTACTATAGTATCGGAAATCCTAAAGTCCTGTAGAAATTCGAAGTACTTTTGTTCTCTAATTAGTTTTCTCACAATTGCGGAACGTCGTTCCACTGGCGAGCGGATTTTTATTAACCGATTGTAGAACTAACCAGATAACAGAAACTCAATTAAAAGCAGCAAACGCACTATGGAAACTTCAATATTCACTGCGTATCACCGACATTTTCTCCGTATTCATACCTGAACAAATATTGTACACATCTTGGAACTTGAATTGATATGACAAACTACCTTGTTCTGGAATCAAACCAACCACCTGTAGCCGTAGCTAACTAAGCAATGCATTCATGTCTTATAGATACTTGATTATGCCTAAGATTGTCACAGCTGACGAAGCATAAAGATGTGTGAAATATTGGAGGTTTCCTCACAAATATCAAAACGCGCAAATCAAATCATATAAAATGCCAATTCTAAAATATTTTTATTTATCTATTTCTTACTGAACCAGGAACTTAATAATCACCGTTATGTCCCTAATCACAAGTACCCAGACTCAGTTCTGTGTGCGACTTATATACGAGGCTGCTCCTGTCGGAGGTTCGAGTCCTTCCTCGGTCAGGGGAGTGTGTGTTGTCCATAGATTAGTTTAAGTAGTTCTATGTGTATGGACTGATGACCACAGTAGTTTGGTCCCATAGATTTACAAACCTTTGATTTCAATTACATACCCAGTATCTAAATGGAAGATAACTAAGTGAAGTCAGATGTTAGTAGTCTAATTATTTCACCAGCAGCGGGACGTTTGAATCTGTAATCAGGATATAATTACGTTATGCGTCACCGGGAATCGAACCCCGAACCTACCGGTGTCCTTTCTAAGCAGGAATGGACGTTAAATCTCAAATGTTAACTCAACAGGAATGACGATGCGTGCGTGTCTGACTAGTAACAACAGCACATATCGTTGTTATAATAATAATAATAATAATAATAATTTCGTGTGGCTCAGAGTCCTGGTGTGTGTCATCCAACTATGCGCCACTTCAGAGACTCGCATGTCCCTAACCTGCCCCAATTATACAACCGGGAAAGGCGACCTACAGTTTAACGTGGAATCCAAACCACGTGTAGTTTATGACACACATTGTTGAGACGTGAATGCTGGGTTAAAACACAGATTGCAAAAATCGGGGATCTGACTAGGTTTCGAACCCGCGACCCTTCAGTTACCATTCAAGCGCTTTACCCCAAGACCACCGCAACACCTTCCCTTGCGTACATAAGGCACGAAGAGACATTCAAAATAATTTTTTGTTAGTAGTCCAGTGTGCTCTATCTAGGGCGTCAAATGAAATTATGAATATTTTCTGCTGGACCTGGATTCGAATCCATATACGTGCCTTTCGTGGAGACCTAGAGGAGTCGGCAGTCTTGAAGAAAGCAACGAAATGATTCAACTATATAATTCCGAGAGGGTCGAGTGCGAAAAAGAGGAGATCCGAATTAGAATCCCAGTCCAGCACCAAAATTTTTAACGTCTCAAGTTAAATTCAATACGAGACATGTGACCTTAAAGGTCCATTGGTTTATAAAATAAAATAAAGTTTTGTAATATAAGAAAAGCTTCCTAGCGACAGAGTTACTGATTGCCGTGTATTCTGCCTGTTACTGGCAACGATAAATCTGTTCTGTCCGAGCTGATGGCGAAATAATTCGGTTTAATACGGATTATTAACTACGGCGCAACTTGATGTTCTCCACTTGGTGTTACAAGAGGTGAAGTAGACATGATCGTGCCAGTTAGAAATATACACCAATAAGGTACTGACAGATTCTAAACTACAACCGATCCACCAGACTACTACGTCAATGTAACGGAAACTGCACTTAGCATATCGATTAGACGCAGTTAAGACAATTTGGTGCTCAATGAAATGATTAACAATAAGCAGGCATCTGACGCAGAAATTATACTAGTCTCATTTTAAGACTTTTTACTCATTTTTGAAAGTAGTTGTCCAACCGTCAAGAAAATGTATTTCTCGACAAATTGACTTCAACATGGTTTGGCGATAGCTTTAACTCTAAAGGAATTGGTTTCTACACGCACGGAATCGGTAAACCACCTGAGCATTGTAAGTCACTTTCAGAGTATATGAGAGAATGCCGTCCTGGAAACAGCTAAACACCTTTTGACTGAGTAGTTTTGTTAAGAATTCCCTATTGATTTTCAATCTGGATACCTGTAGATCTGTCAGAGGAGAGCTAAAAATATTTGCTCTCACCACGATTGGCATCGAAAGTTGACAGCACGTTCGTTTCGCAGTCGACTACGTTACCCGAAGGCTAGCGAGGACTTGTGGTATTTGTTTCCTCCTTACTGGCCGACAAGTTAGGAGACCAGATCAGGCGTAACTTTAAAAGAAGAGATTGGTTGCAATTTTCGTGTGGAACGAATTTCCTGGACCCAAAAATATGAATTAATAACTTTATGTCACACCTTAAGTGAAAATCACTCAGATTATTGAATGGAAATGACATGAAAAATCAAGTGAATTTATCGGCTTAATTCTGTGCTTACCAGGAAGTAACTCCCCGCTCACAGAGTTGCCAAGCGTACTCTGCTATGTTGCCAATTCTCCATTAGACTAGCGACAGGCAGAATACGTTTGCTGGGCGTCCGTGTTCCTCGCGCTGCCTTAGCGCTGACGGAGAGCGGCTTCGAAGGCGCGGCGCGCAGCCTGCCACTGTGTTGACTGAGAAGAGAAATACCCAGCATAGAAGAATAAGTCTTCATCGCTTTCTTTAACTATAGCATCACGAGACGTTATTAACATTTTCTGCACAATACTTTTTAATGTTATACACCTGAATACTATGTTCCTTATGAATGTTTTCGTTGGCACCACCTCTAACACATAACTGCAGAAATGTAAAGATAGAATTACCCTGATTACAAAATGCAAACTTCACAAACATATTTCATAAGTTTCGAGCACATAGTTTCCAATCAGACGAACCGTGCAAATAAATCTTTTCCAGTGATTGAAAAATAGATCATCCGCGAAAAAATTAAGCATCTGAACAATTTCAATGATAATTCGATTCAAGCTTATAAGTGACAGGAGAAGCATGTGTGATAAGAATATGAGACAAGAAAAAAAAGTCGCGAAAGTAATGTTTAGAATATATAATTCATTCTATAAAATCGAAAGGGACCATAAGTATGGTCTACTCGTAAAAATTACAGTGTAACTGCTGGTGATACTGTTTAAATAAAAGTGAAAAGCATCTGATGAATGAAATCTCCAGTCTCCCAGAAACAGAGAGGTGCGAAAGAAACAGGAAGAGGTTGCCCTCAGAGTGCGTGAGATGGGATTACTGTATAGTATCTCGCAGTTGGTGTAGTTTGTTCGTAGTTCTAGTCTGACGCCCACCGCGAACAATAATTATCGATATGTAATTGTTACAATACGCTGAAATGTTGGAAAGATGTCACTTTCGGTGACTAACTCAGTGGAAAGCGATCATTTTCATATAGTTTTAGAGTGAGAAGTGATATTAACGCCTTAAAATAGGTCCTGTATTTATCAAATGGTCATCCGATGCAGTTGTTTATCGGCTTTTACTTGAATGTCACGCAGAGCTCTGTAACAACTGCTGACTTCTTAAAATACCACAATAATATGGCCTTGCAGAGGTGGAGTGTTTTTGAAATTGCCTTGGAAAGTCTTTCCCTCCAGAGGACTGCACCAGTTCACGCGAAAACAAGAAGGAAGATTAGCGTTTAACGTCCCGTCGACAGAGTGGTCATTAGAGACGGAAGTTCATCAGAGGGGACTTCTTTTCCCTAGCTTTTACAGCAGTCTACCTTCTACAAGGTCCGATTACAATGATCGTCTGTAGAAGTTCACTATAGTTAAAGGGTTAATTACTCATTTGGCATTTAATATCTGTGTAGGAGCGATTTTACAATCATAGGTCTTACGGAAGAAATGATTTATGTTTCATTTCGAAATATTTTATTAATTTCACCATCCTTCTTCTAATTTTGTTGCCTTACCAACATTCGAAATTTTCATGTTAACTAGGTAAACCTGGCTACGCTTTACTGTAGCTCAGTCTGGTATGAAATGAATGGGACAGTAAGCAAAAGTATTCTTGCTAACATAGACGTACCGAGAAAATACATCAGTGTAATGATAACATAATATTTTGTTCCCCTTTTCCTACTTACACATTGAAATGGGTTACCAAATCTGGAATGTGACATATATAGTAGGCTATTATGCTATGTGTAAAATTGGGTTCGAATTGTTTTCAATCTGGATGATTGTAATGTTCAAATAGAATTTTCCGTCGTTGTTCTTACAAAACATTTGTTATTATTTTGAAATTATAGCATGAATATAATTAAATTTCAAGTTTAGGTCACGTGATCAAAAACGCTCTGTTATTGGGTTAAGCTCTGGTGATTTCACACAACACGATGAAGAAGAAGCCATATGCGTGTTAGAGCAGTGTTAGCGAAGGTTACTAAATTTTTCCTGACTTTTTCTGTGTACAATTAAGTTACTTGTGATGGAAAACGCATTTATAACTTTTTTGTAAGAAGGGAGAAAATTATGTGAAGCCTGATAGTGAAAAAACCTTCCGAAAGTTGATGCGCTTAAGGTATCTTAGTTTCTCGACAACAATCCAGATTTTTACGTACCGTAAGTAAGAAAGGTGAAAGTTGCATTTAAAGTAAAATATAAGTATATTTGTTTATGTCAACAGACTGACTCTAGTCCAAAGATACAAACTATTACACACCATAAACGTGTGTAAATATGGATTGCGTCTTAGATTAAGTCTTCGTTTTTCTACCAAATGCATTTCACATTTAAATTAACTCTGTTATAAAAGCCACTGCAAAAATTACACGGTAAGTGCGCTACTACGTAGTTACATTTCCGATTCAGATTAATTCATGTGTATACGCAACTTAATCTTGCGCGCCAGCCACTTTCCACAAATTACTGTGCATTTTTCTCGTGCTGTTTGGTTACAAAGAAATTTGTCAAGTTAAATCGGAACTTGTTAGGCTAAAGAAGAATGAAATTAAAAGGATAGCTATCTTGGCTTACGTGCCAAAATTAAACTATTCCAAGAAAAAATGTCAAAGTTTCGAATAGACTTAATCAGTTCCACATAAGCTTGATAGCGATGCGGTTCCAGTATCGTTCACAAATTTTGCATTCCGTGTTCAAATCCAGTTGGTTTCAGTATATGCGCTAAAAGGCGTTTTTGAGACAAATTGTTGATGTCTTTATCATATACCGAAACACTGCCTCACCGAAGTAAATATTGAAAAGACAACCATAAAGAAATTTGTACTTTTACAAACTACATTTGTAAACGACTTAAAATACAAATATATCGTGAACATCTGTTTCACAAATGTAAACATCAGTTCACTGAGGTGTACACAATAATACTATACAACTGCCGGCCGCGGTGGCCGAGGGGACTGAGGCGCTTCAGTCACGGTCTGCACGGCCACTACGGTTGGGGGTTCGAATCCCCCCTCGGGCATGGATATTTGTGCCGTCCTTAGTTGTAGCTAGTTCATAACTAGTTTGTAAGTTTAGGGACTGATGACCCCGTAGTTAAGTCCCAAAAAAAAAAAAAAAAAAAAAAAAAAAAAAAAAAAAAAAAAAAAAATATATATATATATATATATATATATATATATATCTGTACAACTTTGCGGCTGCAGAGCATGATTCTTAATACCGGTTGTGAACTAATAGAATAATAATTGTTGTACGGAGTGTTTACTTACATCAAAGTAATCCTCCTAAAATTAAACGCACCAAGTGACCGCTATCTGATTAGGATCTCTACGAGGGAGAATAAACTACATTTTATGCCTTTATCATTGCTTGGAACATGCAAAATCATATTTTCTAGATTTTTATAGATTTATTTTTACAGTTCGGCACTACGCAATATTTGTAGACCTTTTCCCAAAATACGAATGCACAGACAATATACCACTGTTAGTGATTGTTACAACAGTTGTTTGTTTGTTAAGCTTATGGGACTGAACTACGGGGTCACCAGTCCCTAAACTTACAAACTACTTATCTACTACCTTATACTAAGGACGGCACAAATATCCATGCCCGAGGGGGGATTCGAACCACCGACCGTAGTGGCCATGCAGACCATGACTGGAGCGACTCAGTCCCCTCGGCCACCGCGGCCGGCATGTTACAACAGTAGGAGCACACCATGTGGGTTGAGTTTACAGGCATCACATGACTCAAAAGAAGCGTTTTAGCTGGATTTCAAATTATATTTGAATTCCATTTCCGTTTGTTTTTAAAGAATACTGCAATTGACGAGGAAAACAAGTCATGTTATGAAATATTCAAATGTTTGTAAATATTTGGGACTGAACTGCCGCAGTTGTCAGTCTAGGCTTACACACTGCTTAAACTAACGTAATGGCGAGGGGCGACGCTATTTCCGACGAGGAGCAACCGCGCGCTCCGCAGCAAGGCGCCTTAGAGCGCTCGGCCATTCCACCGCAGCTCATGTTATGAGCGTAAGATGACATGATCACCCATTTAAGATTATTACCAGAGAACAGTCAAATACCCTGTTGCCCTTGATAAAAGCATTTGCTTTCTGAATTCTGTCTATCATTCCCCATTCTCTCTCTCTCTCTCTCTCTCTCTCTCTCTCTCTCTCTCTCTCTCTCTCTTACGGTCTGCCTCTGTCTCTTCGTCCCCTTCTACCTCCTCCAGCTCCTCCTCTTCCCTCTGTATATCCCGCAATCCTGTCCGTCCTATACTTCCTTTCATCCTGTCTTCCCTCTCTTCTTCCTTTCTCTCTCTCACCGTCTCCTCTTCCTTTCTGCCTCTCTTTACCTCGTCATGGATTCTGGGAATTAAGGAAATAAAAACTTAAGGACTTCATAGGATTATATGATAAGAAGGTGACGAGGAAGCTTCTCTTACAGATAAAGAAAGCGAAATAACGAATGCAAGAAGCAATGTTATTTACAGACTTTATTACTAAGATGTTTTGATTTCCACTGCTGACCAGATCGTAAAACTAGATGTTGTGACATTGTAGTTTAGCGTTGTACGAGTGTTACTGCAAATAAACCATTTAACCGAAACGTCTATATAATGTGATTTCATGAAACCTTACTACTTTTGTGTGTCATTTCTACCATAAAACCGGATCGGTAACAGGCCAGAAGTTGGTCTTTATTTCAGCTGATGATTTCCATAGCTACAGAAACACAACTTATGATACTTCTTACGGCAAAATACTTATGCTATCAGACGAAAAGATTAATCTGGCCCAGGCCTCAGCCTACCCTGACAACGAGCTTTTCTTATTAAGGAAATATGAGAAAAATGATATGTCTGGCCCGGTAGTCTCGGGGTAAAGCGTTTGACTAGAAACCGAAGGTTCCCGAGTTCGATACCCGGTCGGGCCTCGGATTTCTTTTAAGTCTGCGTTTTATTCCGGCCTTCACCTCTTAACGATGTGAGGAGTCGCCAGAAACGACACGTGGTTCGGATTTCACGATAAGCTGTAGGTCCCATTTCCCCGGTTGGATAACTGGGGTAGGCTAGGGACACGCAAGTCGCGGAAGTACGTTAGAACAGTAACACTGGACATTACACACGGAGGTATGGCCTTGACTGCTATTTCGACCAAAGCTACAGGTCTTTACATCAAGAGAACTACTGCAATAATAGTGGATTTCCCGGAAGGTATTACGGCGACACTTTTTGACGCTGTCAGACCAGCAAGCATTGAACCACCGGTAAATGTCGGCAAAATAAATTTTCAACTGAAACACGTCAGGGAATACTACCTGGTCAAAAGCTACCTTGGTAGTGAGCTCATCAATAACAAGAACATTACTACAAAGGCGATTCTGGAAGAACACAAGAAACACGAAGGAATAAATAAAATTGAAAGACAGTATAGCGGGGTGCAATGGGATGTAATATGGAAAAACATAAACAGTAGGGTATTATCGACGGACGTCAAATCAGCTTGGTACAAAGTTGTGAATAATTTAATCAGCACGAACGCCAGACTCCATGCAATAGGACTGTGTCCTACTGACCTCTGCAACACTTGTCAATTAAATGACACACTACAACATCGATATACTTGCGGAAACCGACTACAGTATTGGAATTGGACGAAGGAGAAAATCATCTTAATTACTAGGTATACGGCCAAGAATATGTCTACAACAATACTGGACAAACCGGATATAAAATTCTACCCCGATACCAAAAATAATGCTGTTATCTGGTTACTAGGTAAATTTATTAGCTATGTTTTTAACAACCTTGGAGAAGATCATTTCATTGAATTTAAAATGTATCTGGAAAATGAATATCAAAAAATACGAAAGTACAGGAATCACCAGAAACAGTTTGGTAATATGCTACACATAGCCTTTGGCAAGAAAGGTATTGGATGAAAAGGAAAAGTTAACTTGTCTGATAGCGTCTGACGGCCTGATACTGACAAGCATCAAAGAACTCAGGCACGTGGATCATAGACAGTGATTAAGTTCTTAATATTTTAATATTAATTGTAATCAAAATTCAGTCAATAAGCGACCCTTTAAGAAAAAGAAATTTTAAAAGTATTTTACTTTCAATGGCTTTTTTGGATAACAAATAGGCTTCCGCAGTTTCTGCTGATTTAAAAGAAAGGAAAAAAAAGTGGTGTAGGGGTCAGCGGAACTGCCTAGAAAGTAGAAGACCCGGGTTCGAATCCCGGCTGGGTACAAAAAAAAAAAAAAAAAAAAAAAAAAAAAAAAAAAAAAAAAAAAAAAAAGTGGCGTGCAGTCGAAAGACTTGCACCAGGCCAATGAGCCACACGAAATTTTAGCACGTTTTAAGAGGAAATGAAATTCCTTCGCAAAATTTCTTAACAGCGTGAACTAGTCGTTTGTGAATCAATTACCGGGTTTATTTTTCTGGTTAGAAAGTAAAACTACCAGGAGGTAAGGACGAGAGAAAGGTCTCGTACTGGAGATCAGGCAATTTTATTTCAGTGAGTACAAAAATCAAGTAAAACCAACAATGAAGTTGCAGTTTAGGTCAAGCATATACAGAAATGTAAGCCGCAGTACAAGTAAATTCTCGAATCCTTATGCATTGCATACACGCGCAATACGTGTTGTAGTGTTGTTATGGAGCCAAATAATCCAATGCCGTACTTTCCGGTAAGAAAGAGCAGAGGTTAACAGTCTTCACTACATCATACTGCTTCAGCTGACGGGACTAACAAAGAGAGGGTCTGACATGTGTATATTTTTAACTGGCTACTTCACCGCTGGTAACACCAAGTGAAGAACGTCAAGTTGCACCATAGGTAACAATCCGTATTAAACAGAATTATTTCGCTATCAACTTTGACAGAGCCGATTTATCGTTGCCAGTAACAGGTAGAATACATGGCAATCAGTAACTCTGTCGCTCGAAAGCTTTTCTTATATTACAAAACTTTATTTTATTTTATAAACCACATGTCCTTTAAGGTCACGTGTCTCATATTGAATTTAACTTGTGACGTTAATAATTTTGGTGCTGGACTGGGATTCTAATTCGGATCTCCTCTTTTTCGCACTCGACCCTCTCGGAATTATATAGTTGAATCATTTCGTTGCTTTCTTCAAGACTGCCGACTCCTCTAGGTCTCCACGAAAGGCACGTATATGGATTCGAATCCAGGTCCAGCAGAAAATATTCATAATTTCATTTGACGCCCTAGATAGAGCACACTGGACTACTAACAAAAAATTATTTTGAATGTCTCTTCGTGCCTTATGTACGCAAGGGAAGGTGTTGCGGTGGTCTTGGGGTAAAGCGCTTGAATGGTAACTGAAGGGTCGCGGGTTCGAAACCTAGTCAGATCCCCGATTTTTGCAATCTGTGTTTTAACCCAGCATTCACGTCTCAACAATGTGTGTCATAAACTACACGTGGTTTGGATTCCACGTTAAACTGTA
This sequence comes from Locusta migratoria, assembly GCA_026315105.1. Lineage (NCBI taxonomy): Eukaryota > Metazoa > Arthropoda > Insecta > Orthoptera > Acrididae > Locusta > Locusta migratoria. The sequence continues at coordinate 165,344,757 of CM048751.1, read as the reverse complement.
GGTCGCCTTTCCCGGTTGTATAATTGGGGCAGGTTAGGGACATGCGAGTCTCTGAAGTGGCGCATAGTTGGATGACACACACCAGGACTCTGAGCCACACGAAATTATTATTATTATTATTATTATTATAACAACGATATGTGCTGTTGTTACTAGTCAGACACGCACGCATCGTCATTCCTGTTGAGTTAACATTTGAGATTTAACGTCCATTCCTGCTTAGAAAGGACACCGGTAGGTTCGGGGTTCGATTCCCGGTGACGCATAACGTAATTATATCCTGATTACAGATTCAAACGTCCCGCTGCTGGTGAAATAATTAGACTACTAACATCTGACTTCACTTAGTTATCTTCCATTTAGATACCGGGTATGTAATTGAAATCAAAGGTTTGTAAATCTATGGGACCAAACTACTGTGGTCATCAGTCCATACACATAGAACTACTTAAACTAATCTATGGACAACACACACTCCCCTGACCGAGGAAGGACTCGAACCTCCGACAGGAGCAGCCTCGTATATAAGTCGCACACAGAACTGAGTCTGGGTACTTGTGATTAGGGACATAACGGTGATTATTAAGTTCCTGGTTCAGTAAGAAATAGATAAATAAAAATATTTTAGAATTGGCATTTTATATGATTTGATTTGCGCGTTTTGATATTTGTGAGGAAACCTCCAATATTTCACACATCTTTATGCTTCGTCAGCTGTGACAATCTTAGGCATAATCAAGTATCTATAAGACATGAATGCATTGCTTAGTTAGCTACGGCTACAGGTGGTTGGTTTGATTCCAGAACAAGGTAGTTTGTCATATCAATTCAAGTTCCAAGATGTGTACAATATTTGTTCAGGTATGAATACGGAGAAAATGTCGGTGATACGCAGTGAATATTGAAGTTTCCATAGTGCGTTTGCTGCTTTTAATTGAGTTTCTGTTATCTGGTTAGTTCTACAATCGGTTAATAAAAATCCGCTCGCCAGTGGAACGACGTTCCGCAATTGTGAGAAAACTAATTAGAGAACAAAAGTACTTCGAATTTCTACAGGACTTTAGGATTTCCGATACTATAGTAAAATGTGTTGTTTGTAACAATATTATATGTTGTTTAAGGATTAATTAATGTTTTATGTGACGGAGTTTGTTATATGAGACTGTAATAGGTATGATAATACTTAAGATATGTCATTGTAATAAATTGGATTTAATAAACGTTAAGAACTTAATAACGTGTTTCCTTGTATTTTCAAAATCGTGTTGTTAATTTACAACTGGAGTGATTGTCATAAAGAGCAGTTGTCTGCAGTGGACCCATTATGAATAGTCGAATGACTATACCGCGGAGCGAGCAGAGCACCCGCAAGACACGTACGTTAGTTGGGTTGCATGCACATCAGGCGAAACGCAATTCAGGTCGTTCGGATATTTTTGCGCATGGTAGTACATATAACACGAATTTTGATGGGCTACGTTCATAATTTTCAAATGTTTGTTAAGCTAAAGCGGTGTATATGCAGGTGAATACATGGGGCATAGCAGCTTTCAGATAATTGCAGAACGACATGTTGACCATAGCTGTTTATTAATTCTCAATGCTACCGGTTTCGGTTTTGTACCATTGTTAAGCGTTAGCAGAGATTAGCTAATAGCTTAACATGTCGTAATATAAAAGTACAAAATTATACCACAAGTATTCGTTGTCATTTCTCAAATTATTGTCACAGTAGCTGACTGCTGTAGACTGAAGGATACATTGATAAGTATGAAGCAATGACAACGAATACTTGTGGTATAATTTTGTACTTTTATATTACGACATGTTAAGCTATTAGCTAATCTCTGCTAACGCTTGACAATGGTACAAAACCGAAACCGGTAGCATTGAGAATTAATAAACAGCTATGGTCAACATGTCGTTCTGCAATAAAGCGGTGTAATCAGTCCCTAAACTTACAAACTACTTATGAACAACCTTACACTAAAGACGAAACAAATATCCATGCCTGAGGGGGTATTCGAACCGCCGACGGGGAACGGTCTCGCGCATCGCTGTATAGCGCCTCGATGCGGTCGGCCGCTCCGCCGCGGCGATGGGTTACGAGTGAAAGTATTAAGGAGGCGCTAAATTTCCTCCAACAGCGTTTCTTTTCAGGCACGCAGCGAGAGAGACAGGAGGCTGCAGGCAATAACAGACAGCGGCTCTTTCCGCGTCCTCGGCGGTATCGACTGGTGGCCGCGGAGGCTGCTGTGCTGCTGCTGCTGCTGCTGAGGGGGCCTTAAGTCGATATGGCGGCGGCGGCGGAGCGCTTGTTAGCCGGAGAGCGGCGTGGGCGCACAACCAATCTCCAGCAGGCTTTGCCTTCTGCCAGCTGCCGGCTACGGGCGGCCGCTCGAGGAGGCTCTCTGCAACAGGGCGCTGCTCCTGGAAGCACGCTGAAATCACCGCAACAGGGAGCACAAGGTTTGCTCAATATAAAAGAGAATGAATCAAATGTTTGTAAACTATTGGACCAAACTGCTACGGTCATCAGTCCTTAGACTTACAAACTACTGAAACTAAGTTTACTAAGGGCGATACATACGCACATGCCCGAGGGAGGACTCGAACCTCCAACGGCGAGTAACTGCAGGCTCCGCAGCAATGCCCCTTAGAACGCTCGGTCACTTCACTGTGGCAGACGATAAAAGTTCAAAGATTGATAACTATATTAATTTACAACCTGCAAAACCCGAGTTAAACAACTATGTATTTCCTCCAGTTTGCTCTCTCTCTCTCTCTCTGTGTGTGTGTGTGTGTGTCATTTCAGCCTGCTTCATCTGTCACATTACCTCCTCCTTCAATTCCTCCCGTCTTCTCATCTTCCTAGTCGTCGCCCTTCTCGCTCTCCTTCCCTCTGTTTGCCTACCTTTTGATATAGTTCATATAATTAAAATATCTCTCCCTATACTTCTTCATGTGCTCATGCAACTATCATTTATTGCTGCCGCTCCCTGTCAGACTCTTCCTCTACCCTAATTTCATTCCTCCTCCTTATTGTTTGGCCCTTCCTCACTGTCCATGTAATCTGCCTCTCTCTCTGTCCATCTCCCCCCCCTGCCCCCTTCCGTCTCTCTAAATGTTCAAATGTTTGTAGAACTTATGAGACTTAACTACAGGGTCATCAGTCCCTAAACTTACAAACTACTTATGAACTACCTAACACTAAGGACGGCACAAATATCCATGCCCGAGGGAGGATTCGAACCCCCGACCGTAGTGGCCGTGCAGACCGTGACTGGAGCGCCTCAGTCCCTTCGGCCACCACGGCCGGCTCTCGTCTCTCTCACCAGTTCACACTTTCCTCCTCCCTCCCTCCTCTCTCTCTGCATTTCCTTCTCCCCACTCTCATGCAAACACACCCTACTCTCTCTGTCCATATCCTCCTCTCATGTCCTCTTGCCCATCTACTCCTCCTCCCTATCTCCCTTTTCCACTCATCCTCTATAACTCTTCCTTCCCACTCTATCTCTCCAATTCCCTCCCCCACACCACCCCCTCCTTTCTCTACGCCCTACACCCTACATCATCTCTTTGTATCCATATCTTCGTATTCTTTGTCTCATTCCATCTCTTCCTACTCTTGTGTGTCTTCCTATCCCCTCTCTCTGTCCATCCTCTCCTACCCTTTGAAAGACGGCTGTCTGCCGTCTTTCCTAAATTTTAATCTTGTATTTTATTTAATGTCGCTTAACGACACTCTATTCGTTTTCTGAGGCATGAGGAGTAACATAGCCTTTCAGTTCTTGTTTTTAAATGTTATTATTAGTAATGGTATTTAACTTCATTTGTATTAGATTTATGTTATTAATTTATTAGTGTGTCAATCAATGTGCCTATAAGAGGGTAAAATGTTTTCTCTGTATGTGCGAGTAAGAGAATTTTTTGGCGTGCTAGTGTGTCTGGGAAGTATGAGAAATTTAGTCTTGGGCGATGCTCTCTGGACCTGCGTCGATAGGTGAATAGTACCAACCTCTCTTTCTATGCTCTCCAAAGAGGTTTCCACACCCTTTCGTTGCAAGTTAGGTGGGCAAGAGCTGGTGTGAGCCTATACGCGCCCTTGTGCGAATCCCTGCATTTCCCCCACCACAGATTTCCGGGTGTAGGCCCAAATGGCCCGCCAAACCCTCACTCGTTCGGTGGCTGTCCTCCGGAAGGGTGAGTTGGCTCTGTTCTTTAAGCCTGGAGATGGCAGCAATTCGTTGTTCAGTTAGTTCCCTGTCCTCCGGAAGGGTGAGTTGGCTCTGTTCTTTAAGCCTGGAGATGGCAGCAATTCGTTGTTCAGTTAGTTCAACTTAGGTTTTAGAACTTGCATTCATTTTCGGAGTAAGTTTCTCCGAGCATGCATCAAAAGATGCACGACTACTAAGCAGGATTTTTGCTTCTTGTAACTCGAGTGCAATTTTACTGTTTGTTTTCTCTGTCCGCGAGTAACATGTACTCCACATGGTGTGTTCTCAGAACAAAGCCTTCAGCGGAACCCGTGTTTGTTCTATGCCCTTCAGGCTAGAATAACAGCATGTACCCTTCCATTTTCTGGTAGTACTGCGCGATCTTCCCTCTTCCGCCTGTTGTAAATTGCTATTTTATTCTCGAACTTGTACTCTGTTCCCAACCGCGGTCTGTGAATTCTGTACTAGCCCTGCACAACCTTTCTCATTTGCTTGCTTATGAAATGCTGCGCATTTCTATAGGTTGCGTGCCATATTTGATAGTTCTGCAATTCCGAATTTATTAAACTCTGATGACTTTTGAGATAGGATTTCATCCTTCTCTGTAAAGTTAGGGATATCACGTATATCTGTGTTTCTTTCGTTTCCTTACAACATTCTACGTATTTCGATGCATTGCATGCCGTATTTCATTTTTGTTTTTCCGCGAATCTGAATTTATTAAACTTTGATGATTTCTGAGAGCGGACCTCATCCATCTCTCGAAAGTTCTCCTATCATGTGGAACAGTGTTTCTTCCGTTGCCTTGTAACATTCCACGCATTTCTATGGGTTGCATGCTATAGTTAATTTTCGGGATATTTTAGTAACTGATTTTCTTCATTTTACTGGATTTCCGAACCACATGGTGCGCGCCTCAGTTAGTTTTCCAGTCCTTGGTTTAGGTTCAAATGCAAACTGATTTTGTTGCTATACGCGCCATCTCCAGTTAAGAAGGAATAGAACCAGCCACGTACGAAAGTTATTTTTATTGTGTTGTGTCCTTCGTCTTGGCTCGCTGAAACTTTCCCTACGAGATCGACGGCCGTTTCTGCCTTGTTCAGCACGCTGATTTTAGTAAGTTTCGCATGCATTGCGTGTGTGTGTGGATGAATGCTTGCTATTTGTAAATCCTCCCCCAACTAAAATCCAATTCAGTGTAGATAAACTTAAATTTCTATTATGGGCATTTTTATCATAAGATATGATAGTGCTTGTGAGCTAGTTTCAGTAAAATCTTATCCTATATTAATACAGTAGTTTGAGAATACCTACCCCTTTCTTTATAAATATTGTTTCACATGTGCTGAGAACAGATTCAGATGCTGATTATTGTTAATATTTCCGTTGCGCCTCTTGTTTCGTCCGCCACTTTCATAAAGTAATTTATTTGTGGGGGCTCGTTTTATAGTAAGTGTGATTCCTGTGAGCTAAATTCATATGACCGCTGCTTTTCTAACTTGCGGCTGTGAGAGTAATTTAAGGTCAAACTAGTTCTCAATTTCGACCAGGGAACAAGTTTCAGCAGCACATCAAGTAGTTTACATGAATCTTTTAACTGGCTTGTACACCCAGAACTATAATTTAAAAGTAATCTTTCTATGTTTTCTGCTACTAGAATCATTTCATTAATTTAATGTTGATCTCGTTTTGGCTCCTCTCGTCAAGACTATTTACTATTCTTATAACTGTGAGTTTTTCATTACATTAATTGATGGCAGATTTGATTACACTATTTAAGCAGTGCAATTTTGATTATTTACCAAGATCAGTTTATCCTAGTAAGCAGGCAACTACAGTGAATATACTCAGCCAAAATAGCTAAATATCACATTACATCTGCAGTGGTCAACTTACACCTTTTTCTCTCCCTCCCTCCCTCTCAATATGCTCTCTTTCACCCCAACCTCTCAGACAAATTCCACTTGTCTTTTCCTCTGTATATTTTCTCCACTGGCTTGTCTCACCCTCCCTCCTATTCATCACCCACTGCCCCCTCCTTCTCTGTCCAACTCCTCCACTCCACCCACCTCATCCTCCACATTCTATTTTTCTCCACTGCTCTCACTGTTTGTTGCTCCTGAAATGTAGATAACCATGTACAGCACGTCGCTAAGGCAGGCTGATACTATATCCAAACAACACACTGGCAGTGAAGGGTATCATATATGGCAAGGGCTTGTGACGACACTATTTGACAGTAAAAACCACCACAACTACATTAAAGTCATGAATTTCATCACCAGTTTTGTAGGTTGTCGCACGACAGCAGCCAGCCTCCTTACATCCTGTAATTGTTTTATTTGATAGTTATAGGAAATAGATATGTTGTTTCAGTTGACAAAGTACTGCATAGGTAAAAACTTTACATTGACAAACCATATTGTGTCTGATCAACAACTGCTCTTAAATATACTTTGTGCCACAATACACTCGTATATGTAGATAATGCCAGATTCTTGAATGTTCTAAATTGAAGTTGATACAGTAACACTGAATTACCTCCCTTAGTGAAATTAGACGTTTTTCACAATGGAGATATAGATCAAATAAATCAGCAGAAACAGCATACAATTTTACAAATAGTTGTAAGTCGAATGAAATTATATGTTACATATGTAAAATATGACTAGTCCAGTATGCGTTTGTTTACGCAACTGAAATTATTAAATAATCAACTAGTTGTATAGCTTCGTTATAAACTGATTATGTCAATCTGTTTAGGATGTCTTACATAACTTCTGTAAGTGGTAGTAATCTGAATAATTCCATAATGTTACCAGACAACATTGTCATTATTACTAGAAGATTTTTACAAAATGTAATCAAACAAAAGTAATTTGAGAGAAAATGGTCGAAATTGTAAAGTTGAAGGTGTAACAAACTTAGTTATTTGCATTACAATATAATTATGCAGTGCTGAATTTGGAGGAAGTATTTAGAAAATTTTATTTCACTAATATTGCAAAAAATGATGTGGTTAACGGCTATATTACTATATTACTCTCTATATTTATGGAAAAATTCGAATGCAACTAAAGTATTGAAAGATATGTAGCCTGTAGATGTAGAAATGACTGAGCATTAGTGAACATTCTACATTGATAAAAAGGATATCAGATCCTTCATTAATCTGTACAAATGTGTTTCTTAGGCGTGGATTCTTTACAGGCTGAAAAACGTTTCAGCCCATCTCTCTGCTGTAATGGCAATTAGGATGTAATAAACTTCACAGTGCTGATTCTCATGCTGCAAGCAGTATTTGTATCAAATTTAGTTGAAATCGATCCAATAGTTTCGCTGGAGATGCGGTATATACATACATACACACATACAGAAATTTTTATAACATGTGTAGATTACTAGTTTCGGCTCTTAACGAGTCATATTCAGATCTTCAAATCATAAAACAGTAGAATACAACATTTTATCGTCATTACAGATTCACGTCGAAATTACAAAAGCCGCTCGATAATACAAAAACATATGAAGATAATTATATGGTACATTCATAAAAGTGTTTAAATTGCCAGACTGTAGTCGTATTAATAAAACATATCACATAATTAAAACAATACAGTCATTCCATCGTAAATCATCTTCCATGTCCATAAAAAATAATAAAATTCATGGCCTTGATATGGGCCAAGTCGTGGAACTGCTGCATAGCTTGTGTTGTCGGCCAGTGCAGTAACGTTGTTGACAGCGGTGCACCAAGTATTAATTCACGGCTGCGGAAATGACGGTCATGCTGCTTGCATAGTGCAAAGCGAATTGTAATAGGAGAGCTGCCGCACGACTGCATGCAGCATGATTTCCAAACAGGCACATCCCACGCCATTGCATGTTCGCGGCCATCGAATGACGCTTAAGAGAAGATGATAAGTTTCACGTTTCCTGCCTGAAGTTCGTTCATTGTACTTGGTACCTGCAAATACTATCACCTGTCTACTGTCTGATAGGTGCCAAAAAGTGACGCTGGTAGTCTGTGCTCCAACTTCTGTGGGAGCAAAATATGCTGAGAATGTTTGAAGGGGACTCAGCCACTACCACCCAACAGGTGGTGCAGGCCCTGTACATGGATAAAATTGCCGTTTCGCGTTTTGTCCATGATTTCCAGTTTCTTCCTTACCATCTGGAGAAAGTCCAGGCATTAAAGGAGGAGGATTACCTACAATGGGTACAGGTTGCACAATGGTATTTACAACAATGCGTACTCCAGCACTCCAACCACAATTCCCTAGCTTTGTGCTATTCACAGATGAAAGCACGTTTACTAGAGACGGAATGGTAAATGTGCACAAAATGCATGTTTGGACGGACTATAATCCGCATGCCCAGATGGTTCAAAATCACCAACAGCGATTCGGTATTAACATCCGGGCTACGATAATTGGTAAGCATATATTTAAGTCATACCTACTGCCAAACTGACAGGACCGATCTACCTCACATTTCTTCAAGATGTTTTGTCTACCCTGTTGGACCAGTATTACTAAATGTTAGGCTGGAAATGTGGCTGCAACAAGATGGAACTCCAGCACTCTTTGATGTCGCTGTGTGGAACCACCTCATTGTCACAAATCCCAACCTATGGATTGGTAGAGGTGAACCAGTTCCATGGCCATCGAGGTCGCCAGATTGGACACCGCTTGAATAGTTTCTGTGAGGTAACATTATGAGTATGGTGTATGGCACTCCTGTAATGTCTCTCTGCAATAACATAGGAGATACGCATTTTGAAGTCCCTTTGTAAGCGCGATGTGATGCTCCCTCCGTGGAGAATGGACTTTTCATATTTCGTATATTCGACCACTGTTTGACTATGCATGGGAACTATGGGGAAAAGCTGCCCGCACACATATCCAGCGGTTGCAATCTGTGCAGAACAAGATTCTCCGGCGTGTATTACACGTCCCTTCGCAGTTCCGCCAACAAAAACTCCACGAAGCAGCCAACGAACACGAGGTACATCAACGGCATCGGAAAATTGCTCGCCGCTTTTATGAGAAAACTAGGACATCACTCAATCACCTCTTCCGTGGACTTGGTGCTCCGCGGAATCCAAGAGACAAGTATAAGAACCCCATTGTCCTGCTCGACCACTGGCGAACGCAGGTCAATCAGATGAAACTTTATATAATGTAATTGTTATTGTACTTGTACATATTTTTATATAGCCTTGAGCCACCTGACAGCCGTTCCCCAACAAGATTGCTACTCCTGCAGAACCCACTAGTTCCCGCAAAACAAAGAAGAAATAAATAAAGAAATAAAGAAGTTAAACTCCCCGCCAACCCTCAGATGTGGCAGGCAACGCTACAAAGTAAATCCTGCCCCTTCCAGCTCACCAGCAATAGCCAGAAGAACGTGGAGTGTGCAGGTACTGCCAAAATTAAACCTGATAATAGCGAATTATTCAGTGAATTTTATTCTACTTCTGAAAGCTGTCATCGATGCTAGCATGCAACAAATTCTATACAAGCAAGCGAGAAACATTATTTGCAGGCTTTTTCTTCAACGACAAAACACTTATATATACGTACATCAACTGTCTCTGACAAAGATGCTTTTCCCATTTTTGTCTAGACATGCGCGACCCGCGGCCGATCGTATATTGAAATTTAGGAAGTTAATGCGACTTTAAGAGACAACAATATTAAAATGAAGTAACGATTTCGCGCCCTCAACTGTTTCGTCGCAGATATTACATAAGAATAATTACAAAGTAATGTATTCGGCACTAAATGTTAACGAACGCTATAGCGAAATAAACTTGCTAAGAAACCTCAAGGTCGCGAAAAGTAAAAGACCTATAGAGAAAATAAGTGATGCCACAGAGGAAGCTAATTTACAGGAGGTTTTCTGGTTCTCTCTCCGCGAGATTGGAAGCAAATTCAAAACTTGGACTGGTGAGCAGAAGAAGTATTCATGTTTCTGCATTTCTGGACGACTCACGGAATTCCCGACAGTACCAGAAGTGAGAATGCCCTGCGACGTCACAGCACTAGACGATACTCAGGTATGGACGCTCGATATTCGCAGTCTGACGAGTATGTGGAGCAGCGTCGAGCGGCAACTGCATTGTCATGATTTTTCAGAGAAAGACACGTGAAGCTATTTACATTGCTAAACTGGATGTGTGGACTCCAAAGCTCGGCAGGGATGCAAAATTTATCGACGGCTACTGTTGGTGACATCTGCGTCAGGACAGTGCGAAATTCTTCACGCATTCGAAATCTGCAGTTGTGGATGTGGACTACTGGCGTCAACCAATCAATCATCGACGTAGAAATGGAACAGTGATAATGCGACATTCACAGTTACATCTACATTAGCTTTCAATCTATTGTTTAAATGTAAACTTTTGTACAACAGTAATCACACGGAACCTTTTTCCCTAGCGCAGTTGCAATATGCTATGAACAAATAAATCACTTGAAATCTTACACGTTCGAAATGAGTTGTCTTACGCTCAATACAATAAATAGTGACGAAGTATATCTTTGCGTTTAGGAATCGTGTAACCCTTTTGTTCATTGTAGGGTTACCACAAAAGCAGTGTTACTTCCAAGTATCAGTATTTCATTGGTAAACAGATCCACTATTGTAGAGGGGATGAATTACGGTTGCTAAACAAATCGAGCCATGTAGGTTGTGTGAAAAATTAGCTACCGTTACTTTGGTAAGTTTCTTATGGCAATTTATCAATCTCGGTAAACTTTTACTTACGGCCTCGGTGGCGCAGAGTGCTGATGTTGGCAACAATCTTTCAGTGCTCTTTGAAAATTCAATAGCATAGAATAATGAGAGGCAGTAATTTTTAGTATTGACTATGAAATAAAAAATTAATGCTGCTCTTGCTCTATGGTTGGCAGATTCTTGTATTTACAGTCTTCTCCTGTCAGTAAATTACTTGTTCTCGTAAAGCGAACATTTTGTTGTCAACATTAGGACACTATCCCGCCGAGACCGTAAGCAAAATTTAATCCACCATCTCAATTATTCATTGTATATATTCCAATATTAATTTTATTTCCTAAAATTTATAGCTATTTTAAAACCAAATTCCTTTTGCCGTATTAATCTTACTTAAAATTAAGAATAATTTTTAATTTCATTAAAAAATGAACATGCTTATCAAGGTGTATTTTAACGGATGTAAAACTAAAATAATAAAAATGATATGTTTTTGTTAATGTCATAGAGTCTGCCTTAGCAATTATTAAGATAAACCGAAGAAGAAGAGTGTTAAATTTACTGTGATTTTTTCCTACATTGGTTGTTGTTTGTAAAGCTTATGGGACTTAACTGCGGGGTCATCAGTAACTAAACTTAAAAGCTTATACTAATGACGGCACAAACATCCATGCCCGAGGGGGAATTCGAACCCTCGACGGGGAACGGCCTCGCGCATCGTAGCATAGCGCCTCAATGCGCTCGGCCGCTCCGCCGCGGCTCCTACATTAGTATTTTTAATCTTATGATACCTTATACATTTTGAAAAGTATTTTTGTTTTAATGATCAACTTCATTTTACGCTTTAAAAATCTTCTTGTACTCTGATACAGCAGCACAAGTCACTGATGTGAGCTGACCTATGTACATGACACCTGAACGTCGGCGTAACCTTTCCCACTGCATCTCTGTCTCTTCTGTTATTTATCTTTTTTTCTTTGTCTTCCGCAGTTTGAGTTGACGTGTGTTCCTGTGCTGAGAAAGTGTATCTTGCAGTGGTACGTAAGAGTGAATTGAAGATGTTTTTAATATAATTGTCTGCAGTATTTATAGTGTAGCACTCATCATTATCAGTTTTTACACCACATTCCTCCTCTTCCCTATCTGGTAATCACTAATAAAAATTGTGAACCACGTGATCATTTTCATTAACTATACCAACGGAGATCAAGTTTCCTGAAACATTTCGACAATTATGAATCGAATTGCCATCTTAGTCTAAACATTTTGCCATCTACAGCTTTTTCTAGTGTCGTGGAAGCTATTTAATAATGTATTCACAGATGTCCACTTTTTTCTATACTTAATTTACGTATTTATATCCTTGCAGATTCTGCGGAGAGCCTTATTTCTTAGTTTATATTGAATTGTTTGAACATAATAAAGTTGTATGAAAACGTCTGGTACGAAGAAATAAGTTGCTTCCTCAAATATATAAGCTGTCATGTACTTGTGTGTACACACAACTGTCAAAGAATAGCAAATAAGTGAATAATGTAACAAAAGTTATTTTTAACTTCATGACTCACGCTACCTGTGTAAGATCTTTGACCCAGTTTACTTATTCCCACTTAGACAGACAGACGGAAAGTGTAGACGGAGACTAATTTTGTATCTTGCATTGTGACAAAATTTATGGCAGTATACCTTAATGTGACATATGGGTTAACGAACGTACGTATTTTGTAGAAAATTATCTGCAATCAGTCGTAAATATTTTGTTTATTCAAATCTAGATTTCGATCACTATGTGATCGTCATTGATGCTTAAACAGTAAAATAGTGATCGAAATCTAGATCTGAATAAACAAAATATTTACGACTGATTGCTGACAATTTTCTACCAAAAAAGGTAATTAAAAAACAGTTGTTAAGCACAAGAGCCACAAAGGTTTCAAGCGTGTTAAACGTACGTTCTTCTATGTAATGAAAGTTTTTGCGTCACTAATGTAATTTACACCTACGAAGAGTTTTCCTATAATGTGAACAGTGGAGGCACGTGTTGATTTTTCTAGGGGATTGTAAGGAAATGAATAAGAAAAAAATATTCACCCTTGTATTAATTACCACCGAGCTGAAAATTTGCATAAATGTTTGGGATACCCATCAATGTCACACAAGTCAAGGTTCGCAGCTGTTTTTTTGTTTTTTTTTTTTGTTTTTTTTTTTGTTTTTTTTTTGTTTTGTTTTTTTGGTGAAACGGTTAGTTCGAATGTTTGTAAATCGGTGGGACTTACGAACTACTTACACTAACTTAAGGACAACACACACACTCACACACACTTATGTCCAAGGGAGGACTCGAACCTCTGACGGGGAGCAACTGCGCGCTCCACAGCAAGGTGCGTTTACAGCGCTCGGTCATTCCACCGCGACAACGGTTGTTTTATGACGAAAATACCTCAGACAAAAATTGTGGAGTGTGTTTATCTACAAAAACTGTTCTAATGCTATATTCCCAAATATTTACCGTTTCTGAGAAAAACACATTTCAAAGTTGTACTCTCAATTATATGCACGCGTTTCCACGTACCTATGAGGTTATATACATAGCGCATTTTTTTTAACGTGAGTCGACGTAAATTGTTGCAACAGCAAAATTCCTGGATTTAATGAATCACTGCTTTCGTCCTGTCCAGGAAGTGCGAGCTCAAAAGCACCACAAAATTTAATGCACTCCACAATTTTAGAGATGACGTAACGTTTTTTTCCGAATCAGATAGTGTCTAATATCGTGTTTCACTAAAAGGTTGTGCTCTAGCTTCGCAGTCATTATGTGATTCAGAACGTTTATGTTTCTTTATCTTGTGTGTTAATTATCCGAGATCGTCAACGCCTTTTAGCGTCCAAGTTGTTTCATACCCTAAATTTTCTTTGGCTAACAACAGACAGGGACAACAATACAACTTGTTTTTAATTTCACGACCACATATAAAATCTACTTTTCCCTAAATGTCTGGTTGAGAGTTCTTGCAATTTCTTTACTTTCATTATTAATTTTTTCTACTAACTTGATATCTGGTGTCGGTCTCTTTAGGTCCTTGATACGAAGCCTCTCTTCAAGTGAAAGGGAAGAGAAATTATCGTCCTTTAGCCTCAACACTGTATTATCACACATATTAAATTCACAATTAAGACACTACAAAACTTACAACTCACGTCTTCAAACTCACAACTGCATACGGAATGGTCGCGCCTTTGCGTGCGACCAACTGTCAAAACTGACCACAGTGTTGGTAACTTCACTTAGCACAAATAACAAAACTCCCTTGTCTGTCCTTGACTTTGCACCAGGCCCGGAAGAGCTGCCGGCCAGTTTCGAACTTAACTGCAGGCGTTGCTAGGGAGGTTCATATACGTTACTAAATAATTATCCGTGAAGAAGGTGGGAGAGTAGGTAATTTAAAGTTTAACTTCGTAATTTCTGTGGGTGTTCATTGCTCCTTTGCGTCGCAGGGCGATCTGCCTCTGAATGTGAATATTATAATAATATTGTGATTCTTCAGTTTCTCCCGGCGTATTAGATAATCAAAATATCCACGGGTTTACTGCCGGTCTATAGTGTCCAACGGGCACAATATTTCGGCGATCATACATGTCTCCATCATTAGGTGAACTGACGGACTGAGCTCCTGGAAACGCGCCGGCACGGAGATCCGCATGCTACGGCTGCTCGAAGGGAACTGGGTTCTAGCCCGCTCAGTCCGTCAGTTCACCTAATGATGGCGACATGTATGATCGCCGAAATATTGTGCCCGTTGGACACTATAGACCGGCAGTACACCCGTGGATATTTTGATTATAATAATATTGTTTAATTGGTTGTTGTTCGTGTAAGAAATTGACATGAATTATTCGGTTATCTATATCTATAAATGTGAATGTCTGCTAGGTGTACGTTTATCACGTCTGAACCACAAGACATAAAGAGCTAAAAAGTTGTACAGTTACTAATGTCTACCCGGGGAATGCTTTAGGCACGGTTTTATGGCGATCGGATAGCTATTTATATATCTGTGAATGTCTGTTCGGTGTACGCTTAACACGTCCGAACGACAAGACGCAGAGAATTAAGTATTTGTACAGATACTAATTTATATCTGAGGAAGGTTTTAGGTACGGTTTTATAGCGATCTGATAGATATTTAGTAATTTGAAGAATATAACGCGAAATGCGGATCAATAATTACTCTTTGAAAATTCTATTTTCCCTCTGAAAATGGTTTTATTGGTTGCATTGTTGCTTGAGGTTTGATAATGATACAAGGGTGGAGTATATTGGAATGGAAAGTTATCGGTGTATGTAAAATTCTACGTGTGTGTGTTAATATTTCGCTCTCCAGCGAAAAGTACAGAACGCAAACGGATGAGTGTAATTGTCTGAAGTCTCCCGTTGTACACCATAGCAGTGCCATGCCGATAGCTACAAGGGGTGGAAGATACGGTGGTAGAAAGTCGTCAAATTATAAAAAAAATCGGATTGAAGGCCAGCGATGACGTTTGCGACTCTATAGCAAGTAGGTTACATACAGCGAAACGTGATGCTACAGACCATATCTTTGGTCTATGCGTGCTACAATATCTTCAGCTCTTTCTCTGTAAGGATAAGTATGCGAATAAGGAAATACAAGAATAAATAAATAAAGCAATGAAAAAGAAATTTCTTTTATACATCTCTTTAAAAAAATCGATTTGACGTTTCGCGCATTACATCAAGTGATCGATCTGTAATATTACGTATTACAATCATTATTGTTGAATATCGTAATTGGATATTTGGAAACGAGTGCATTTTTTACGTGTGATTTGATCTACACTACTTACTTTTCTGATAAACGGTAAGTGCATAGACTTCTGCAATCTGATAGGAATAGTTTTCAGTTCGTTTCTAAAGAAGGTATTGTATTTCATTTCATCCTTCAAAACCAGTCTCATAGCACACTACTGAAATATAGCTTATCTATCATAATCAACCAACACGCGAGCGGAGGAGCGGGTTTAAGCTAGTATCTTATATATTAAACGACTCTACGAAAACTAAAGTCAGTCGGCTAGACCAAAGTTCCAGACCGAATTCCTTTATTTTTGTTTTAAACGAAAGGTAGTCATCTACAAATTTGTCATCAAGTATCAGAATTTACATATCTCTCGCCTTCCTCTTTGTATACTCAAATGCGATTTCCTTCTGCATATTTCTTATGGGTATGTCCTTGCTGTAAACTAAAGTCAGTCGATCAGGCAGCGTTCTATCCGAGCGATTTCCTTCATTTTTGCCTTAAATGAAAGGTATTCATTCACAGATTTGTCATAAAGTATAAGAATTTACTCAACTATCCCCATCCTTTATTTTTATTCAAACGCGGTATCCTTCTGTCCTAGCATTGAATGTTTTAATCGGTTCGTTTTACGATATCTTCGGTTTTAATTAAGGTAGGCAGTCCTTTTTGACCTAACAACACTCGGCGGATCAAGCTCTTTCATTTGAGCCTTTAAACACTTGCATTAATTGATTCTGAATAAAGCTATGTGTCAACATTCAACTTTACTTCCATTTTTTCCCAACGTATTTTGTCATTCCACTAACGATGCGAAGTATTCGCATGGGTCCTCTAGTTACAATGATTTTGCATTGAGCACTGCTTTGTTCGGTTAGGTAAATCCAATAAAACGGACTTAAAAGCGGCCACAGATAGTAATTCAAGTAGGAGTGTGCACCAGGTACATGGAGCAGGATGAATTCCAGTTGCATTAAGACAGTAGTTATGCTTGTTTTGGGAGTGAAATAAATTCATACCTGTTTTACGACATTTACGAGAGTTTTATTTTGAGTGTAGATATAAAAAAGGATCAGTAATTTTTGATTTTTTTTTTTGGAACAGCGATCTTAAAATTTTTTTCAATAATTAAAATAAGGCAGTCCAGGGCGCAAGATGTTGCGTTTTTTACTGGCAACCGGTTTCGGTTCTACAGAACCATCTTCAGGCCTTTGGCACCTTGTTGACGGTGGCCGAAGCAGGAAAAGGAAACTGCATTTGAAACATTCTCGTTTTTTCATAGAGTGCTTCATTTTGCATGTTAGTTCTCCCTAACTTTGAAACAAACTTTCTGAACTTAGAAGCCTAATCATTTTCTATAGAATGAGGAATTTACTGTGTGCCGAGAGCTATTGGATATAACTGTGTCAGTATAACAATAAGGAGTGAAAGTCAGAGGAAAATACGACAACCGAGGATAAACACCAGTCAGTGAATAACAAACGCATTTTGTAGATCTCGTCGACAAAAGTAACAGCTGTGGAAAACGAAGATAAATACCATAAACCAGATTTGTAGGAAGCTCTTACATAAGCTGTGCACAGTCCAAGTCTGTTAACGCCAAATTAGTTCTTGATAGGGCTTTTTGAAAGTGCGTGAGTGCGCTCGAAAATAGGCATCCTTTGCCAACCCAGACGAAACTTACCACTGTATTGCTACATAATGTGTATTCAGTGGTGCAGCCACGGTGGGGGTAAGGGAGGGGAATGTAATGAGGCTGAAGGCCCCCTGCCCCCGAGGCAAATCCCAAAGATTTTCAATTTTTTCCTAATAAAACCCCATGTCATTCCAAACGTGTGTCAATTTTTACCTCTCTATCTACATTATTTCCATTATTTCGTGATTTATTAAGTTTTCAAATTTATATTTACTTTTTGATCACCCGGTATAATTTGACAAGCTCAAATGAACGTGAAAATGGGTCGCCAACGTGGTGTCGCCACTGGGAACGTGTGCTGCTGTCACTGTGAGCGGTTTTAATGCCGCCGCGACTAGCTTTGATGCTGCCGCTGTGTTTTCTTTTTTTTCTTTCTTTCTTTTTTTTGCTTCTGAGTCACTAACAATGTGACTACAACACACAATGGAAATGTAGATATATTTAAAGAAATAAACAGAAAGGAAAACAGAAGTACATTTTCTCAAAATTGGAGAATGGAAACAAAGCGAAAACTGCATTACATTACATTTTTGTTAGTGCTACGCTGAAGTTACGAACGGATTGTTCATGTCTAGGAGGTTAGAATCTCTGGAGATGCCGTAAAACTGAACAAGTGAAGCCAGCGAACCGGGAACTCCGGCATTTGTTTGTGCCCAAAATATTGGGCATAGTGTGTGTGTATAGGAGAACTAGTCATTGAAATGTACGTCATCTATACTGTTGCTGTTCACTTCAATCTTCAAAACTATTGGATGAATCTTCATGTGGTTGTCACAGGAAACATGAGAAAAGTTGGGGTCAACATATAGGAATAATTTTATCAAAATCGGATCACGAAAAATCTTCGTTTAATAAAAATCGGATCACGAAACAAAAAAGAATATCGTAATTTGATTTTTTTATCTACGACCGTCATGTCTGTCTGTCTCTTTGAACACGTTTATCTCCAAAACTACTTGACGAATTTTCGTGGGTTTTCAG
This sequence comes from Locusta migratoria, assembly GCA_026315105.1. Taxonomy (NCBI): domain Eukaryota; kingdom Metazoa; phylum Arthropoda; class Insecta; order Orthoptera; family Acrididae; genus Locusta; species Locusta migratoria. The sequence continues at coordinate 165,326,311 of CM048751.1, read as the reverse complement.
ACGTAACTTCAGCATATCGTGCGGTTACGTAAAGGCGTCAATAATTAAAATCGGATCAGAGAAAGTAAAGATATCATAAATGAATCATTTCTTTAAAAGCCATCGTGTATGTCTATTTGTTGAGGGTGATCTCCAAACGTACTACTATACGAACTTTCATGGATTTCCACAGGTAAATTGAGAATATTTTGGAGAGTAACATAGGCTTTATTTCATCAAAATCGGATCAGAGGAAGGAGAGATATCGTAATTTGAAGTTTTAGGTGTATACTATGCTTGTAAGTATCGTGTAGTACAGCAAATCTCCAAGAGTACTATACAAAGTTTCTTGGGGTTTCATAGGTCAACTGAGAGTACCTTAGGGCAACATATAAGCTTCATTTCATCAAAATCGAATCAGGGGAAGAAAATATATCGTAATTTGTAGTTTCTTGTGTATACTAAGTTTGAATTGCAGTGTAGAATAGCAAACATCCGAAAGAGGCGCTGTTACTTACATAGTACACAAAATAACTAATAAATGGCGATGCTGCGTTTTTTATTCGCATAACTAAGGTGTAATACACTGAAACAAGGGTAACGATTTTCCTTACGGCAAGGGTGTAGTGTATTGACGTCGGCAACGGCCGTTGAATCCTTTTTGAAAAATCAGTCACTTACAACGAGGGGAATAATTCTTTGTGTTGATAATGAAATAAGTAAGTAATTAATGTTGTTCCGATCAGTAAATTAATAACCCCCCCAGAAAGCGAATACTTCGTTGCCAACGTTAACATACTAAACTGTTGCCACTGCAAGTAAAATTTAACCCAGGTACGACACAATATTATTTTCCTTTCTAGCCTTATTCCATATGCCCTGCAATACCATGGAAAGAAACAAAAGTGCTTTTTTCCGCGGGTATAATTTGAATTTAAAAAATAACGACGATCCTTCGCGTCTGTCGATGTTTTCATTTACTAAGAATTCTTTGCAAGGAAACACAAATTTATGTAGTTTCCTTTCTGAGTTTGGCGCGTACTCATTACATCCTGAGTCACTTCTGTTAAGGAATGCCTAGAAAACGGTGTAGTACAGTACAGAACACATAGAGACCCTGTTAGTTACGAAGTGCACCAAAGAACTATTAGTTAGCGCTGCTGCATTTTTAAAATTTTTTCTTTTCGATGGTTATGCCGTAGAACAGCAATGAACCACTAAAGGCACTGTTGATTTTGTAGTGCTGCAAAGAAACAATACATGACCGGCTTGTGCATTTTCCCTCAGTAACAGAAGTATTTTGAAATAAGAGCCGCAATCTTATCTCTGAAAATACAAACTAACTTCTTTTTACAGGGAACATTTGAATTTAAAACATAACAACATTCCTTCGCGCCTATCGATGCTCTAAAATACCTACATAGGAATTATTTGCAAGGAAAATGGAATTAATGTAGTTCCCTTTCTGATTTCGTTGTATCCTCATTACATTTTGAGTACATTCTGTTTAGGAATGCCTCGAAAACGCTGTTGTTGTTGTTATGGTCTTCAGTCCAGAGACTGGTTTGATGCAGCTCTCCACCCTACTCTATCCTGATCAAGCCTTTTCATCTCCTCATAAGAACGGCAACCCACATCCACTTGAATCTGCTTACTATACGCGTCTCTTGGTCTCCCTCTGCGATTTTTAACCCACACACTTCCCTCCAATGCTAAATTTACGATTCCTCGATGTCTAAGAATGTGTCCTACCAAGCGATCGCTTCTTTTGGTCAGGGTATGCCAATTCCGAATACGCTATAGTACAGGAAAGGACAAATTGAGGCGACGTTAGTTACATAGTAAACCGAGTTACTAATCATGGCGTTGCTGCGTTTTTTCCCTTCATTCTCATAACTGTGATGTAATAGACTACAAGAAGGGGTAGAATTTTACTTACGGCAGCGGCGTTGTATGCTGATGGTGGCAATGGTCGTTGAAAGCTTTTTCAAAAATGAGTGGAATAATTTTTTATGTTCACGATGAAATACATAATTTATGCTGTTCTGGCCAGTTAATTAATCCTCCTCCTAAAGCGAACAGTTCGTTGCCAACGATAGGCAACTGAACCACTGCCACTGCAAGTAAAATTTAACCCAGGTAGGACATACAATTTTATTTCTTCCTTGCTGTATCCCATATGCTTTGTAATGTTTTATAAAGAAAAGAAGTACATCTTTCGGGGGTATAACCACTCAATTATGCATAGAGTAGAAATCTCTATGGAGTGAACATTGCGTTCTGTGTATCTTCTCAACATTAAGCTGGAATTACAACACGATATTGATTTATTTGCCATTGCGATTGGTTTGTACTGCATTGGCTGCAAGAAGCCCGACCTCCTTTTCGCAGAGCAACCACATAACATGATACAATATTTAAATACATTTGTCATAGAAGCAACAAGAAAGTTGAGGGAGCGTCGCTAAAAGGGCCATTTACACTTAGTCATCAGTCTTAACCGTACAAAGAAGGACCAAGATAAAGTCAGCGTTTAGTAGATTTTTCCCAGTATCACGTGACATTTACACCTTAATGTTGAGGACACAAAATCTGTTCTGCACATCTGAATGCTCACTCCAGAGATATTTCTGCTCTGTGCCTGCCACTAGAGATAATGTACACCAAGGAGGTTGACATACACACTCGAGCACAGACATATGTCCGTGCATTCCTTCAACGATAACGCAGATTTACTTTATCTCACATTGACACTACCATGACGTCTTATTTAAATAAACATGAACTACTCTGTTGATTGAATTACCAGACTTTCAGCAATCGTCGAGTTTCCGATAATAAGGAGCACTGCACACGGAATAATTACATTGTCCCCAGTGCGACATAGCTATTAATACTTCAGCATACACTTACTGTGAGAGGTAAACAGTTTAGTACTACAGCATAGAACCAATAAATGGCGCTGTTATTGTTATTACTATATCTTATCTTAATGATAGAAGTATTTCCAGAAGTTTACGCCAAACAGACAATTACACACCGTAGTCTTAACTTTATGAACACAACCTAACATCGAATTTACATCGTTCTGAAGTACGGACTTAATTTCACTTTTTTATGAAAACCTTTATGAACATTCATCGTTTTCGACAATGACTGCTACATGAATTTGATATCTTGGCTGGGAGAATTGAGTTTGTTGACAAAGCGATCCAACAGCGATTGTTTTTGCTGACGTAGGTCCTGAACACTAAAAAACCATGATACACAGGTCCCATTTTAAAAACCGTTGCGAAGCACGGGCATATACGCTAGTATGTAAGTAAATATTTCAATGTGACTGTCAATTTAATTGCTTTAAGTAAAGAAGGCAATATTCACACGGAGTTTTAACCGAGAAATCTTTGTTTTGGACACAAAAGTATGTCCTCTCCGGCTTCAACCAATGCCTGTTCTCACCATAGGTAACGCCACATTCCTTTGTTCTAACCTCCTTGGTTCATATGCTTAGCAGGTCAGCGGCGCCACCGAAGGGAATTTTATGAAGGCCGCCAAAAACTACAAACAACAATAGTGTTGTTTTAGTTCAATTAAACAGTCGGCGACCTTTTTATATTTCTGATAACGAATGGTAAGAACTCTTTAACATTAATAAATTCGGTATGCTGTATTTTTTAAAAACATGAGCCCCCCCCCCCCTCCCTCCAGAACCAAATTCTGGCTGCGCCACTGTATGTATTGGTTCGATCTCCGGTCAACAATGGGCGAGATTGATTCAAGAGTTTTGAGGTACATCCACAGCTGTAAAGGGAACTCATCCAGCTTAAAACAAACAGGTATTGAGAAGTACGGTATTTAACGTTGGTACCTAACGAATTTGCCATATTAGAATTTACAGCGTCACAGAACAGTACTTTCGTAACGAAGGCCAATGAGCTGTGGTTACGGGACAATAGAACCAGAATTACTGAAGCACAGACTAAACGAAGTACGCTCATATTATTATTTAAATTAATCGATTTTCCTTACATGTAATGATTATCTAAACGAAAGACTGCAGGATTACATATTCTAGAGTAAAAGAATGATTTTGGGTAATGAACAATGCCAATGAAAAATACAAGGCTGAACAATAATGAATGAAAAAAAAAACTAAAAATTCGATTATGTCGACTACAGTAATAAATGACCATTCATTTACACAATCTTAAACATTTAACAAAAAAAAAAAAAAAAAAAACAAAAAAAAAAAAAAAAAAAAAAAAAAAAAAAAAACACCCTGAAGTCAGTCAGCCGGCCGATTATCTCAATTATCTATGTATATAAAAATGAATGTTTGTATGTCCTCTATGTGTTCATAAACCATTGATTCGATTGCAATGAAACTTTGGTGGTACGCCCACGAAGGTTCCTGACCAAAAAACAAAAAAGCACGACACATAGCTCAAGGGATATGACGTCATAAATGATGAGAGGCCACCGCGTGAGAATATCCAGATTTATGCGTCAATTATTGGAAAATGGGAGTACTTATTAAGGACCTCCAACAAAGTTTGCATATAATTTCGGACATTTATGAAGCGTTTTGTAACTGCCTCCCCCCCCCCCCCCCCCCCCACACACACACACAAAATGATGAATCGAGGTCTACCGCTCACAAAATTTTCGCTGTAGATGCCGTAAAACTGTCGCATCAAGCATGACCTTCTAAACAATATTGTTGCAAGAAACTGCCACATACTGCGACTAGACTTTATTCACACAATGTATGCGAATAACAGTACTTAGCGACTTGCAACCTACTTTAAACATAATTTCAAACCTTTATTGAACTTTTTCTCGCTGACAACCATAGCAAAATTAAGACAGGAAAAATTTTTCGTGCTTACTACTTCTCCGCTGTTCATGAACTAAAACTAATCATTCGATATGACGTTACACTTTAATTTCTACACTACAAATTGTAGTTGCAGGAAATTTTACAAACAGTATACACACATATAGCTGAATGTACCTTCGAAATTGTATCACAATACGACACGTAAGTCATGAGATATGAGCACATAAACAGTAACGTTAATAGAAAACCGCCTCTTTCACGCACCAAGTTTTTATTTATTACTTCTTTACTAGCAATTATATTCGCAACAGATTTTAGACATACAGCACTTATACAAATACTTACCTGAGAAACTATTCAATTTTATAACGTATAACTCAATAAATATGAGATTGTGAGTATTTTATATGCCATTTGTATTTTGATTGCTATCTTTCATTGTTTGGGTACTGCACGTATAATTTTGTACGTTATGCAAGACAGCGCTATTTCTTATGTATTCTCCGATAAATATGTTCTTAGAAAAAAGAGGTGGACAGGGAGAAGGAATAGAAGTACTAACTCAGGGCAGGAATAAATAAATAAATACCTAGGGAACGCCGGGTTTTTAGCTAGTTCTACATATTTGTCATCAACTAACAGCATTCACTTAACTCGCTTCTTCTTTTATTTAAACTTAAATGCGATAGACTTCTCTTCTTTTTGGTGAAATAGAAAGGACCACTGAACCTCAAATCTTAAGAATCTCAGGTAAGAACTTCCGAAGATTGTAGTGAATATTAGCTCTACAGAATGTTCGCTAATAGGGCATCTAACTGTTTTCCGGAAATCATCTTAAATGGTTAATTATGTATTTTATACCATGATTTATTGCCTCATTATATTAATTAGTTTTTAAAAGTAAAATAAATGAAATTCAGATACCTTGAAAACCTTCTAAACGCTCTATTTGAGTTACGCGATGACTATGACGTCAAACTACGCATTTCTATTTCTGCTATTGCAAATTTACTAATAGTGATATATTGTTTTGGCATTCACGTTTCGAAAACTGGTCTACAACTATTGCGACTACAGTATTGTAGAAATCAGTACTATATATATGTGGGTCAGACGTATAGGATAATATGTGCATTTTTGGCCAAAATGAGATTATTGGCAAAATAATATGAGTTTCTTGTCCTGCATTCTATGTTCTACGTCGAATACTGGCGGAGTTATGGTGCAATGAAATAACACGAAGTCCACTTTACCTTAGATGTGTTGTAAGGAGTCAAGGTTTTCTGACTTCCTTCCATGACATTTTTGTGTAGAGAATCAGATTCTACTCGTCATTCCAATTTGTTTGATACCTCACACGTCATATTTATATTCGTATTGGTCATGACTGTAATGAGCAATTACACATGAAATTGTCAATTGTTTTTAACATTTAACGAGAGGAACCCGTACGTAAACAATCAACATTTCACGGCGTTGCCGGAACAAGGAGGTGACAGTGAGTCAGGCAGGTGGAAAGAGAGGGCCCACCACACACAAATGCGATGGCGTACAAAAGACGACGGCTTTTAAACAGCAGGGGGGGTCGCGTCTGAAGAGCTTTAGACAGACAATGGGAGGTGAGCTTGGCACTGCATAATTTCACGAGAGCGACACAGTCTAGAAAGGAACAAAACATTAACGGAATTGCCCAGACTGTATGTGACACGCGCTGTTATTGGCGAAGGCTAGCATAAGGCATGTTGCTACGATAATGCTGATTGGCTGCTGAGGAAAGATACGTGCTAGGAGAAATTGAGAGCTGCCGCAGGAAATTGTTGGCAGACTCACTTATGCGTCTTGTTTCGCCTTGTGCAGGCGACGGGAACATGCGCTCTATGAATTTGAAAGCGACTTGCTGTGGTTACGCCTGATTGTGTGTACAGCAAATTTTGCGGTACGAAGTATTGAGCTACATGCATAACATGTAACTACGTTACGATTACAGAGCGGTGGACATTTTGCCAGTCCATAATTTTGATAGTTAACGTCTGCGGACGATTTTGAGTGGCATCTTCCGGTGGGCTAATTTGCTGAAATAGCGTCCCCAGCCAATATTAGTTTGACTAGGGAGAACAGCAAGCCTTGGCATCACCAAGCGCAATAGGAATTTTTTGGTTGAATAATCCCAGCCATCAATTGAATCAGCTAACTTTTTACAGGTTCCAGAGAAGCAGCCGCTGTCAGCACCGAAGCAACACATGGTATTTGTGCGCATATGCAACACGAGCGAACGACGATATTTGAATAGTGTAGGGTCCGTGCAAACGCCACACCACTACAACATTATTCTTGATATTACGGCAACATCCTCTCGTCTCGTTTATTAATAAACGAGTTACGCGTAATTGCAATACCTCAGGCATTCTTAAAAATTATATTTCAGTAATATTGTACAGCAGTATCGTATCTTATCTAATCTTGACTTAAGAACGTATTAAATTTCTTTGACTATTTTGGGATTGCATTTCAACTTTAATTCTTTTAAAATAAGAAATTACGTTTTTACCTCTCAGTAATTAGTTAACTTTTATTTACTGAGAAACTGCCAATACCACATTCCTGTACCCGGTGAGGTCACTTAGCAGTAATTATTTTTCATAATTTTTAACGTACAGGAGTGGTAGTTCAGATCTTTTTGAATATAGTTAAGGACCACTTATCTGTCTTGAATTGAGATGGGCATTACTTTCTGATTTCTAAGCCTGGGAGTCACAGCAGATTTGTTCAACCTGCAGAGCCAACTGTTTAAGGGTACAAAAACATTACAGATCAGTCCTTGCGCGATTACAAGGTTGAATAAGTCGTCTGTCCAAGTGAAGAGACGGAATGTGATGACCAGAGCTTTAGAGTGTACAACACCATCCGGGCATAGTGCTGTTTACTTCTACACACTGCAGTATTAGTTTCTGTGTATTTCCTTGTATTATGCATCAGATTCCTCAGTGCGATGTGGGATGGGTCAAAAGGACGTCGAGGCGGAAACGAAATTGCATCAAGCAAGTTCGTAGAGGACAGATAGTGTCATACCTGACAGTGACGTGGAAGAAGTCACTTTTGGCAGATAACTGCTATGGACAAAATAGGAATATGTATATTGTGTTTTTTCTGGTTACTGCGTAAGTATTTACAAATTAAGACCATAAGTCAGAAGTTTCTAATAAATTAATTCACTGTATGCCACAAAAGACTCTGAAAGGCCTTCCCTTGTTCAGAGGAAATGGATATGGAGAAACTGCCAGTTTCGTTATGAATGTGTGTGCTACTACCAGCGAAGTAGGAAAACATTGGAATTCTGTACTTCAAAACATCTTTAGATGGTGACAACAATGGCCGTATTCGTTAGATTACGCAGATTTGAACCAACTCTCAGATGTCCCAAAACCTATTTCACTGCACCAATATAATTATTTAATGACACTGTTGTCATATATCCCTTCAGTTTGTCATGAATTTTATAAGAACCTAGAACATACACGTAATAGAAATATTAGAGACTATCCATAACAAGACACAGGTGTGATTTAGGACCAAATGTGACATTTATGTTCACACAGTTAGTTGTAACACAATGTAATGTTCTGTTCATGTAATATATTACTACAATGAAATTAATGTGACTGAGTAATACTATTCGTTAAATACCGAGAGATCTTTTATGAGAGGTATACAACACCATGTCTAACGCAAGACACCACAGTCGCACTGAGGACTTGGCGATGTGCCCCACTTGTAGAGAGGGTTCTGAGAGACTGCATGAGATGTTGGGATTATGTTAAGCGCTTCCCATTGTTGACGTGGAAGTCCGGAACCAGTGGGTCTTTCTGTGGGGTCGGGCCAGAGAGTCAATGCTCCAATCAGTCCGCCTTTGCTCAGCGATGTTGAAATCCACGTATTTTAGTTGTTGCGCTGAGACCACTGGAGGTTTCTTGGACTTCAGCTTTCTCAATGATAAATGAGAAATATCCCTTTTCACTGGTAGATCTCGGTCACTTTGGATTCTCTTCAATTGTCGAATCAAGCAGTCCTTTCTTCGTAGTGGAGATGGAGCAATGTGACTCAGCACGGGTAGCCATTGAACAGATGTGCTTTTGATACATCAACTGATGATACGCATCGTGCCGTGTAGTTTCTTACATGGGTGCTATTCAACCACGCAGAGGAGCAGTATTCTGTGGCAGAGTACACAAGTGCTAGGGCAGACCCTCTCAGAGTGGAAGCATGTGGTCCCCATCTACTGCCTCACCGTTTATGCAGGATGTTATTTGGCTGCCGTTGCTTCCAGGTGTTTCCAGCAGGAGAGGGTGCAATCCAGTGTGGCACCAATGTACTTTGGAAGCTGTTTATGGGGGGTATGTTATTGATGAAAACTACTTTAGGAGATTTTGTGGCTTTCCATTTGTTCAGATGAAAACAGATTGTATCCGTTTTGTTTGTGCTGACAGTCTCCAGTCAGCGTAGAACTTCCCAACAACTTCCAGATCCTTAGAAAGGTGAGTGTCAGCATCTTCCATCCGCTTTGCTTGAACAGCATTTGTCGGGTAATCGGCATATCCCAATTTACGTTCTCTTCTTTTTGGCATGTCTGATATGAACAAGTTGAAAAGTGCAGGTGCCAGCACAGATCCTTGAGGAAGGCCATTTTTCGGACTCTACTTGCTTTGTCCCTTATTATTATTTGAAAGGTTCTCTCACGTAGCATTTTATTAATGAGGCGTAAGAGTTTCTGGCATGGGACAATGCGATACAATTTATATGATAAGCCATCTTTCCACATAGTGTCATAAGCACTGAGAACACAGTAAAACGCCTTCAAACTGCTCTCTTGTAAAATTCAGTAAATGCGACCCACAGATATGTACATGGGCATGCGTCTGTAACTTCAGTTTGTAGCCAAAACTATTCCCTTCAGAATAACAGCGTTTATGCATGCTGGTTGCGGTGGATGGTTATAAACTCTGTAACTAACGACATGATGTACGACTTATGACTCGTGTCTTAATGGCAGCAATCGATTCTGGAAATAAAAATGTCGTTGTGCTGCTGCAATGTATTTATTTTTCCCATACGCGTTTCGCCTTTTTATTTCTACATGAAAGCATTCTCAGTGGGTTGCAGAAATTATGGTTTCGTTTTTAGGTGTAGTATTCATAGATTATAAGCAGTTCAAGTCTTTTTCTGAAGTAAATAAATGCTCACTAACAGTTTATCATCTTCCGGGTTCGCGTGTTGGGTTTGGGTTTTGTGGCCATAGTCTACAGATAGTATTACAACTTTTTAGTGTTTGGATTATTTGAGTTTCGATTTCATTGTTAGTGGAGATATTATGAGAGAGTGAAGGGAATGGGCATTTTTACTATAACTGATACGTTCTTTTGCGGCGATCCGACGTGACTTGTAATATTGAATGAAAACACTACTCATGTTGAAACAATTTATTTTATTTCATTGCCAGTTTCAGCAGAACAAGTTCCCATATTCTACAATGTGCTCATAACATAAATAAATAAATCTGTTTGCAGCTGGGAACACGTTTTGCGTACTAATACATACTATTTTATAAAAATACATACCATTGCATAAAACTAGGTTTCATCGTCGTCGTTCAAATGTGAATGTGCTCAAAATATGTTAGATACTGGGTCGTCACAGGTATAAAATTAGCGAAATAAAATTCTTGTACATAAGAATTTTAAAATCACGAACAGTACGGGAGTAGCCGAGCGGTCTGGAGCGCCACGTTACGGATCGCGCGGTCCCCCGCATCGGAGGTTCGAATCCTCCCTCGGGCATGGATGTGAGTGTTGCCCTTAGGTTAGTTTAACTTAGTTTAAGTAGTTTGTAAGACTAGGGACTGATGACCAACGTACTTTGGTCCCATAGAATTACGAACAATTGAACATTTAAAATCACGATCACAAACGGTCACATTCTTGTACATATACACTCAACGACGACTGGAATAGACTGATAAGCTACTGAAAGATTATATATGAGAAGTTGCAAGTTCGGTCACTAGGAGGCGCTACCGCGCTATGACATTGCAGAACTAATTACTTATATGCATTTATTTATATATTTTATGTTGGATAACACAATACTATCTCTATAATCATCGCTTTCATTGATCAATAGTAATAAGGCTCACAGTGAAAGACAAACCATAGCCAGCAGTTAAAGTAAAAACAAAGTAGTAGTCTCCCAGCTTGGGCAAAAAATTTTCTATTACGCAACTGACAGAATCTCGCAGTGTACATAAACGCTGCTTAGTGTCAGACATCAATGGCATATATACGGGTCACAGCTGATACGACCAAACACGCAACACAATGCGTCCTCGAATCAATTAACCAGACACATTAACATAGCAGTATGTAGTTGGCACGCCCGCATATGGGCACAGGTGGGTACATTATGCAACTGACAGCCAACTATTATACTTACAAATTGCCTAGTGTAGAATATATTTAAGTGTATGAATAGTTCATAAATTTTAGAGTAACAGTTATTCAGGAAGGTAAAGTCATAATGGACTGAGCCTTTGGTTCGCCTCCGTTCATATTGCCCGCCGTAACTTTGTTTAATAGCGTCGTAAAGGGGCTCGGGAGCACTAGCAGCGCACTTCGTCACCTGCGCCCGTGCCTTTTTGCCCTAGCGGGCCTGTTGCGGTCTGACAGTCCCGAACGGCTCTTCCACCTCCTACCTAAGCCGGCGAATAAAGACGTTCAACCAGATGGGCGATACTTATTGACGGTTTGGCGTGAGGAATGTCGGTATTTCGAATCCACCCGGTTTGTTTTGTGCGCCACTGTTGTACCAGTGGTTGCAGTTTTGCATTGCGATTGTAATTTAATTGGTGCTGTCGTGTGTTTTAAAAGTTCAGATGCTTGTCAAGCTTATGGGACTTTACTGCGGGGTCATCAGTCCGTAAACTTACAAAATACTTATGGACTAGCTTATACTAAAGACGGCACAAACATCCGTACCCAAGGGGGGGGGGGAGATTCGAGCCCCCGACGGTGAACGGGCTCACGCATCGTAGCATAACGCCTCAATGCGCTCGGCTGCTCCGCCACGGCGACGTGTGTTTAACAAGTGGTTTCTTTACAGTGGCGTCGTGCCCTTTTGCTGTTCCCCCAGGTGCGGTACTATGTATTTACCGTTCAGCATTTTTCCCTCCGTCGGAGTTACCTGTACTCGAAGGGTTCTATACTCCGATCACCGAAATGAGAGACAGACTGTAAACACAGTGAGGCGCGTGACCAGGGGTGAACAAAACAGGGCCGTTCGCTCAATGTTTCAGTATTGCATTAATACCATCTTCAGGTCCTATACAAATTAAGTTGGAAATCAGTGTTGTATCCAGAAATTCATGCAGTACGTATATCATACAAAATATAAAGGAGAATGTAATACCGAAACCAGTCGTTTTATAAAACAGCATAAACTTTACGGCTATTGGTGGATAAGTTGACAATTTGGAATTAAAACACGACCAACGCCGCAATCCTTATTCCATTACAACGTAGAACCACATCGATTGATACGTGAGTAGCCACATTGAGCGAGCGTCCCGTTTTTCTTCAAATGCTCAAATGTTTGTGAAGCTTAAGTGAAGTGCGGGGTCATCAGTCCCTAAACTTACAAACTACTTATAAACTAACTTAAAGTAAAGACAGCACAAACATCCATGCCCAAGGGGGTATTCGAACCGTCGACGGGGAACTGCCTCCCGCATCGGAGCCATAAAGCCTCAGGCCGCGTTCTTGTCCAGCCGTGGAAACGCACCTCTGTCTGTTTACAGTCTGTATCTCGTTTTGGTAAAAGGAGTATAGTTAACAGGTTTGCTTTCTCCGTATCATCTGTATTTCCTTTTGGTGGATTTCGCCATTTAGCATTCGTTTTGAGTAGGCTGGTTAATGTTGTGAAGTTTGTGTCAACTGTGCAATCTTGTATCACCCGTGTTCGCCGTCTTGATTTTGATAGTTGGGACTTGTTCAGCCGTGGCAGTGTGTTATCTTGTTTACGTCTTGCAGGAACGCACAAAGACTGTAATTGTGCAGTTAGTTGGAGTTATAGACAAGCCAGCCCTCAGCTAATGGTATATTTAAAAGAGATTGTAACCCATCTGTTTAAATTTGAATGCCGTGTTACCTTTTAAACGCTGGTTTATCGTAAGTGATCAAGTCAGCCCAAAAGCCAACCTGTTACCTGTCATCTTTTAACGGTTGTTGTTCTGATTGGCATCTGAGTGTTATGTAAATTCAACTTTAGGGAACCTGTCAAATCTTTGGTATAGAGCCACATTGCGCCAGTTTTGCCAGCACGGCAAGTCAATGAAATTTTTTCTTGTCTGTTAAAACGCAGTCTCTCATCCCTTGTCCTTTTAAAAATTTATTGTTCCTCTGTTATATACCGAATTATATCAGGTTCAGCTTTACTACGTATATTGTGCTTCAGTTTGAAGTTTTAGTTTTACCTTCCTTTTTGAAAGACTATATCTTATGTATTTGTTAAAATATAATTATAGTTTTAAAATTGGTCTATCTGGATTTTAGTTATTGTTTTAAGCTGGGTCCGTTCTGCCTTTAAGGTTACTGGCTTCTCACTTGATGAATTACGTTACCTTAATGCAGGCCGTTAAAAATTCTCCTGATTTCATGACAATTTGTTTTTTCTTTAGTGTAAAGTCTGTTTTGGGCACCCTTGTTGTTTTAATTGCAATCTTTGTGGTCTAATTATTTATGTTATATTTATTTATTTACTTTTACTGAGGACATGCAGCTCTACTCTATGAACATATGATGAAAACGTCTTCTTGGGTAAAATATTCCGGAGGTAAAATAGCCTCCCCCCCATTCGGATATCCGGGCGGGGACTACCCAGCAGGATGTCGTCATCAAGAACAGGCATTCTACGGGTCGGAGCGTGGAATGTTCTAAACCTTAATCACATAGGTAAGTTAGAAAATTTGAAAAGAGAAATGGATATGTTGAGGTTAGATATAGTGGGGATTAGTGAAGTTCTGTGGAAAGAGGAAAAGGATTTCTGGTCAGGTGAGTACAGGATTATAAATACAAAATCAGTTAGTGGTAACGAAGGAGTAGGTCTGATAATGAACAGGAAAATAGGAATGCGGGTAAGTTGCTATGAACAGCATATTGAACGCATAATCGTAGCAAAGATAGACACAAAACCAACACCGACAACAGTAGTGCAAGTTTATATGCCAACCAGCGCGGCCTATGATAAGGATATCGAAGAAATGTATGAGGACATAAAAGAAAGCATTCGAAAAAGTTAAGAGAGACGAAAACTTGATTGTAATAAGGGACAGGAACTCGGTAGTAGCAAAGGGAAGAGAACGAAATGTAGAAGGTGAATATAGACTGAGAAAAAAAAAATGAAAGAGGAAATCGCTTGGTAGAATTTTTTTGCAGAGCACAATTTTTATGATCACCAGCACTTGGTTTATACATCATGAAAGAAGGCTCTATACGTGAAAGAGACCAGGAGACACTGGAAGGTACCAGATTGACTTTATAATGCTAAGGAATAGATTTAGAAACAAGGTTTTAAACTTTAAGACATATCCAGGGGCAGATATAGACTCCGACCATACTTTATTGGTTATGAACTGCAGCTTAAAATTTACGAGACTGCAGAAAGGTAGAAAGGTTAGGAGATGGAACCTGGACAAATTGAAGGAACCAGAGGTAGTTGAAAGTTTCAGAGGGAGCATTAGGCAAGGATTTGCTGAAATGGGGGAAAGTAATACAGTAGAAAAAGAATGGGTAGGTCTGAGAGACAAGGTGGTGAAGGCCGCTGAGGATCATATAGGCAGAACAACAAGGCCTAATAGAAATCCATGGATAACACAGGATATACTGAACTTAATTGATGAGAGGAGAAAATATAAAAATGCATCAAGTGAAGCAACCAAAAGGGACTACAAGTGTCTGAAAAATGAGACTGACAGGAAGTGCAGACTGGCTACGCAGGAGTGGCTAGAAGACAAATGCAGAATCTGTATAACAAGGGGAAAGATAGATACCGCTTACAGCAAAATAAAAGAAATATTTAGAGACAAGAAAATCAGCAGTATCAATATCAAGAAATCAGAGGGAAAGGGAAAAGCTGAACTATGGAAAGAATATATAGAGAGCCTACACAAAGGAAATAAACTTGAAAGCAGCATTCTAAAAATGGAAGGAAGCTTAGGGTTTAACGTCCCGTCGACAACTTGGTCATTAGAGACGGAGCTGACGCTCGGAGTTTTGGGTTAGGATGGGGAAGGATATCGGCCGTGCCCTTTGAAAGGAACCATCCCGGCATATGCCTGGAGTGATTTAGGGAAATCACGGAAAACCTAAATCTGGATGGCCGGGGGTGGATTTGAACCACCGCCCTCCCGAATACGAGTCCAGTGCGTTACCACTGCGCCACCTCGCTCGGTCTAAAAATGGAAGACGAAGTAGAGGAAGATGAGGTAGGAGATACGATACTGCGAGAAGAATTTGACAGAGCGCTGAAAGATTTGAGTCGAAACAAGGCCCTTGTAATAAATGATGTTCCGACTTACTGCTGAACCAGTCATGAACTAATTGTTCCACCTGGTATGCAAGATGTATGGGACAAGATAAATACCCTCCGACTTCAAGAAGAATATTCTAATTCTAATTCCAAAGAAAGCAAGTGCAGACAAATGTGAAAATTACAGAACTATCAGTTTAACAAGTTATGGTTGCAAAAAAAAAAACACGAAGTATTTACAAAATAATGGAAAAAACTTGTGGAATCCGACCTCCGGGAACATCAGTTTGGATTTAGGAGAAATTTACGAAGACGGGAGGCAATACTCACATTACGACTAATCTTAGAAGATAGGCTAAGGAAAGGAAAACCTACGTTTTTAGCATTTGTAGATTTGGAGAAAGCTTTCGACAATGTCGACTGGAATACGCTCTCTCAAATTCTGAAGGTAGGAGGAGTAAAATATAAGGAGCGTAGAGTTACATTCAACCTATACAAAAACCAGACAGCAGTTATCAAAGTCGAAGAGCAAGAAAGGGAAGCAGTGGTTGGGAAGGGAGTAAGACATGGTTTTAGCCTTTCCCCAATGTTGTTCAATCTGTACATTGAGCAAGCAATGAAGGAATGCAAGGAGAAATTTGGAGAGGGAATTAAAGTTCAGGGAGAAGAAATAAAAACTTTGCGGTTTGCCGATGACATAGTAATTTTGTCAGAGACTGCAATCTGGAAGAGCAATTGAATGGAATGGACAGTGTCTTGAAAGGAAGATATAAGATGAACACTAACAAGAGTAAAACGAGGGTAATGGAATGTAATATCAGAAAATCGGGCGATGCTGAAGGAATTAGATTAGGTAATGAGACAATAAAAGTAGTAGATGAGTTTTGTTGTTTGGGTTGCAAAATAACTTCTGATCGCCGAAGTAAAGAAGATATAAAATGCAGAATGGTTTTAGGAAGGAAAGCATTCTAAAGAAGCGAAATTTGTCAACATACAATATTAATTTAAATGTTAGGAAGTCCTTTCTGGAAGTATTTGTTTGTAGTGTAGCATTTTATAGGAGTGAAATGTGGACGATAAGGATTCAGACAAAACATGATGGAAGCTTTTGAAATGAGCTGCAGAAGAATGATGAAAATTGGGTGGGTAGATCACTTAACTAATGAAGAGGTGCTAACCGAATTGGGGAGAAAAGGAGTTTCTGGCATATCATGACAAAGAGAAGGGATAGGTTGGTAGGACATATCCTGCGACATCAAGAAATCGTCAACGTAGTATTAGAAGGAAGTATGTGGGGTAAAAATCGTAGTGGGAGACCGAGATTCAAAAGGATGTAGGTTGCCGAATGTATTCTCAGATGAAGAGACTTGCACAGGACAGGGTAGCGTGGAGAGCTGCTTCAAACCAGTATTCGGACTGAAGACCACAACAACAACAATTTCTTTATTATCTTAAATGCTTAGTAACCTAGAATACTTTTTGTAGCTGTCAAAGATTACTTGTATTTTTGGTGCTATAAAAGGTGGTTACTAGCCGTAGCGTAATCTGTACCTTTTAAATTGGTTTCAATTTTCCAATTGTCATTCTCTAACTTTAACAACCTTAATTACTGTAAAGTGATTTCTTTGGAATGTGCCGCTAAACCCTTTACGTTTTCGGCTTGGCTTTTTCTTAATTTTATCATCATGTTCTTACTATATCAATAATATCAAGTATTGGTTGATTACCAAGTTTTATTTAATTGCCGCGGTGGAGTAGCCGAGCGGTCTAAAGCGTGTCGCTGCGGAGCGCGCGGTTGCTCGCCTTGGATGGTCGAGTCCTCCCTCGGGCATGGGTGAGTGTGTTGTCCTTAGGTTAGTTTACCTAGGTTTAAGTAGTTTGTAAGCTACGGACTGATGACCATGCAGTTTGATCCGATAGATTTACAAACATTTGAACATTTTTTATTTAATATCCGAGTTGTTATCTAGTAAAGCCAGAAGCCTTAGTAAATGTGTTGTGTTAAATTACCCTTTGCTCCATAGTGGTATTCTCAGAATACCAATGTTTCATTAGCTTCTCCGCCTGTTAATTTCTCAGTGGTATTTCGAGAATACCACCCATAATTTTGTAATTATGTGAAACAAATTTCTGAAAATAAATTTACATGTAAACATTAGTGGTCTCTTGTTACTTTGTGTGGAACAATTTCTGAGGTTGAAGAAAATTTAATTTGATGCGCAGTAAAGCGTTAAATAAAGTCTCATTTGGTGACCTTAATTGCTGTCTGGAAAATCTATTCCTCGATTCCACTTATTTTTCCCTTTCATCGAATTTCTCAGGCCAACCTAATCATACCTAAAGCCTGGGGTACCATGACACAGAAATGAGTAAACTACACTAATTTTGCCTATTATTTCTGTTACTTAAAATGCTGAGATGTTGGTTTGGGGGTGGGGAGGTGAGGTGGGTATTGGGGGAGGGAGAAAGATAACTACAAATATGTATGAACGAATTTTCCATCTTGTTGAATATATACCGGGTGATCAAAAAGTCAGTATAAATTTGAAAACTTAATAAATCACGGAATAATGTAGATATAGAGGTAAAAATTGACACACATGCGTGGAATGACGTGGAGTTTTATTAGAACCAAAATAAACAAAGTTCAAAAAATGTCTGATCAGAAAATCTATAATTAGCATAACAAATTAAGACAAAGCGAAGGTGATGTTCTTTACAGGAAATGCTCAATATGTTCACCATCATTCCCCAACAATAGCTGTAGCTGAGGAATAATGTAGTGAACAGCACTGTAAAGCATCTCTGTAGTTATGGTGAGGCATTGGCGTCGGATGTTGTCTTTCGGCATCCCTAGAGATGTCGGTCGATCACGATACACTTGCGCCGGCCGCGGTGGCCGAGGAGACTGAGGCGCTCCAGTCACGGTCTGCACGGCCACTACGGTCGGGGGTTCGAATCCCCCCTCGGGCATGGATATTTGTGCCGTCCTAGTTTGTAAGTAGTTCATAAGTAGTTTGTAAGTTTAGGGACTGATGACCCCGTAGTTAAGTCCCATAGACTTTACAAACATTTGATACACTTGCGACTTCAGGTAACCCCAAAGCCAATAACCTTTCACGCGTCTAGCAATATGGGGTGGAGCGCCATCCTACATAAAAATCGTTCATCCAGCAGGTGTTTATCAGCCAGGCTGGGGATGATGCGATTCTGTAACACATCGGCGTACCTCTCACCCGTTACGGTAGCAGTTACAAAACAAGAAACACGCAGTTCCTCGAAGAAACGGTCCGATAACGTTAGATGTAGTTCTAATAAAACCCCACGTCATTCCAAGCATTTCAAATTTATACGGAATTTTGGTCACCCGGTACTTAATTTCATAACAGTAGAGTAATATTTGTACAGGTGGACTCACAATTATCTCAATCATTTTGAGTCCAGAAATTGTTATAACAGAGATGGTGGATTGGGAGGAGGGAGGATGGAAAAATATAGAAGGGTGGTTGGAGAGTATGGAAGTGGTGAAACATAAGATAGCAGCACAATAAACCAAAGCCGCACGGAATTTTCGTGTGGTCTAAGGCGTCATAATACGGACGTAGCGGCCGTTCTCGCCGGGGTCTGAGTCCTCCCTCGGGCATGAGTGTGTTTGTGTTGTCCTCAGTGTACGTTAGTTTAGGTCGTTTGTAAGTCTACGGACGGATGACCATTGAAGTTCCAATAGGTTTACAAACGAAACTTCCTGGCAGATCAAAATTGTGTGCCGGAACCGGGACTCGAACCTGGGACCTTTGCCTTTCGCGCGCAAGCGCTCTACCGACTGAGCTATCCCGACACGACTCACGATGCCGCCTCACAACTTTACTTCCACCAGTACCTCGCCTCCAACTTTCCAAACTTCACAGAAGCTCTCCTGCGAACCTTGCAAGACTAGCACTTCTGTTAGAAAGGATATGGTGGAGACATGGCTTAGCCACAGGCTAAGGGATGTTTCCAGAATGAAACTTTTTCTCTGCAGCGGAGTGTGTGCTGATATGAGAAGTAGGAGGCGAGGTACTGGCGGAAGTAAAGTTATGAGGCGGCATCCTGAGTTGTGTCGGGATAGCTCAGAGAGTAGAGCGCTTGCCCACGAAAGGCAAAGGTCGCAGGTTCGAGTCCCGGTTCCGGTACACAATTTTAATCTGCTAGGAAGTTTCATTAATTATTGTAGTTTAATTATTTCTGTGTTATGGTACCTCAAGCTTTAGGTACGATTAGGTTGGCCTGAGAAATTCGATGAAAGGGAAGTGGAATCGAGGAATAGATTTTTACAGGCAGCAATTTAAAGAGCACCCAATGAGAAACTGTATTTAACTCTTTGCTGCACATCAAATTAAATTTTCCTCAACATCAGAAATTGTTCCACACAAAGTAAAAAAGGAGACCACTAACGTTTATACGTAAATTTGTTTTCAGAAATTTGTTTCACATAATTACAAAATTATGGGTGGTATTCTCACAATACCACTGAGACATTAAAAGGCGGAGAAGCTAATAAAACATTGGTATTATGAGAATACCACTGTGGAACAAAGGGATAGCTCAGTCGGTAGAGCGCTTACCCGAGAAAGGCAAAGGTCCCAGGTTCGAGTCCCAGTTCCGGCACACAATTTTAAAGTTCAAAAGTTCAAATGTTTGTAAATCTATCGGACCACACTGCGTGGTCATCAGTCTGTAGCTTACAAACTACTTAAACCTAGGTAAACTAACCTTCGGACGAACACACACACCCATGCCCCAGGGAGGACTCGAACCTCCTTGGCAAGCAGCCGCGCGTTCCGCAGCGAGGTGCTTTAGACCGCTCGGCTACTCCGCCGCGGCACACACAATTTTAATGTCAGGAAGTTTCATATCAGCGCACACTCCGCTGCAGAGTGAAAGTTTCATTCAGGTTTACAAACATTGCAACATTTAAATAAACCAAATAAAGTACACTTTACAATCACAGGAAAGATCATGATATTTGAATAAGCTTTTTACAATTATCATTTACCATTTAAAATACTGGTGTAATAATCTATTTACCATGTAAATTTTAGAATAAATGTTGTAACTATAGCCACAATTTACTATATGGTATCTATTAAATGTAAACAGTGAGTTATTTTATATGTGTAGTTGATCATTTAACAAAATTTTCTTTTCTGCTTTGGTTTTTCTTATGTGGTAATTTTCTTGTAGGTATCGAAGGCGGTTTATGTTTTGTATTCCAATTACGAGGTTTGAAACGTAAACAGTGGCAACTTTTTATTCACAACCGATACAAAAGCGTTACATGTTTTTACCTGTTACTTTCCTTCAAAGTAGTCACCAGTGTTGTGATCAAATTTAAATGTTTGTAAATCAATGGGACTTAACTACTCTGGTCATCAGTCCCTAAGGTTACAAATTACATAAACTAACTTATGCTAAGAACAACAAATACAGCCATAGCTGAAGGAGAACTCGAACCTCCGACGGTGAGCAGCGGCGTACTCCGCAGCTAGGCGCCATGGATCGCTCGGCCACTCCACCGCGGCCGGCGTTGTATAGAAAACGTTGCCAGCGATGTGGAAGGAATTTTAGGTAGGACTGGAAGTCATCATTTAGATCGATATGGAAGGCGTAATATACCGTTAGCAGAGCCTGTTCTATTGATTGAGGGGTCTACTGGAATCTCTGGAAGAGTTCTGAAGCGATAACCACGAAGTGCATAATTCGGAATCAAACCAAAGTCACAAAGACTTAAATCCGGGGAGTATGGTGGATAGTACAGTATTCCCAGTCCCATCGACCAAACAGAGCAGCCACAGCTTGCGCTGTATTCGCCCGTGCATTCTCGTGCTAAATGACGTGTGGGTGGGCTGAAAGTGTTGCCGCTTCTTTTGCAAAGCTGGTCGCAGGTGATGCTCCAAAAACGAACAGTAATACTGTGCACTGAGTGTTTGCCGTGGAGGAACGTAATGTGTTAGGATAACACCATCACAGTCGAACACTGTTCTTTACGGCAATGCCGATTACCCACACGCCTGTTGAAGACCTTGATGACACTGTCGTTCTGTGCGACCTTTAGCACATTCAATCTTGATCCTGCTCCGTTGTTCCTGTTGCGAAAACATAGTGAACCGATACGTTAGACCGCTCGCTCGTAAGTGACCGTTTTTCCCTCGATTGTGCGCACGTGGACGTTCTAGTCCATTAGCTGGGAGGTAAGGTAGGAATGTCAAAAACGTGTGCTATCAGCGACAATAGTAGATTCCATTGCGTAGTGTCTCCACAGCAGTGTTGCCACTATTTAACCCTTTAATGCATAGTGTAGCTGATCAGTTACATATATTATTTTTTCCATTATCTCTCAAACTGATCAACATTTTACCATAAATTCATTTGTAGCTGCTTGTATATATAATATTACATATGCTAGTAGCTCGTCCTAGAAATTTTAAATTGCAGAGTGCTACTGAATCATTTCGACAGTAAGCTGCATTGAGTTACTTCTAGCATGTGTGTTTGTTTACATTAGTATTCCTCCTTTGCCATGTAAAAGTACTAATCACATACTACCCTTGCATTTTGAGCTAGTTTTTGGAAAGGTTAGTGGGATAATAGTGACGTTTACTGCTTCGGGACATCATGGAAGTACTATATAGCTGACCAGCTATGAACCTTTTGTTGCTAGTAGTGCATAATAATTTTAATGATTGTTTTGTAATATTTTACTCAGTATGTACGCACTATATGTTAATCGTGGTAGTTTTTATAGCTTCAAATAAAAAGTCGTGCATTAAAGGGTTCAGTTCCAATCCTCGTATTTTCATGTCTTCTTTTTATGTAGTTTGGTTTGCGAATGTGAGTTGTTCCATACTTCCAGGCTCTGATGTGTTCATTTTATCTGACATTAAATATTCTGCTTGTTTGCCCTATAGTGTTAACTATGATTGCTATATGTATGTGTCTTTGTCAATTTCAGGGTGTATTTCTTTAAATTTAATCATACGATTAATTCGGCGCTTGCTGCGGAAGATGACAACACTAACGAACTTGTTACGGATGAATTGTTTCTCAACCATTGCGTTTTTCTTTGTAATCGAGTTAAGCTTTTTATAACAATCTCTATACATTTTACTGTACTTTCTGAGGAAATAAAATTCAAAGCTTTCTTATGACTGACCATCATGATTAAGAAATTTTAGTGTGAATATGCCTGCTTAGCACGTTTAACTTTCATTTTCTCGGAACTACAGCTGTTTCACAAATCCCCAGAAATCATTCCCTCGCCCTCAACCATATGTTTTACTAGACAGAGATCTCGAATTCATAAAAATGTCGAGTGATATAGTTGTGTGGATGTTGCGATTTAGGACGCTTTGAGTTACTTTCTCATGATCTTACAGGGAGAGATGGCGCAGTGGCTACACTCGAGATTCGCATACGGGAGGATGGTGGATCAAACTCGCCTCCGGTCATCCTGATTTAGATTTTCCGTGATTTCCCTAACTCACTCCAGGCTAACGCCGGGTTGGGACCTGTCAAATGTCACGGCCGATTTCCTCGCATCCCCCTCCCCCCGACAAAAACTACCCGAGTCTATGTGCTCCGTCTCTCATGATGTAAGGTAACCCTTAAGGTAAGCCTTACATTATAACGAGGAATGAGCTTCATTTTGAAACATTTTATTCGTTTGAACCTGTTTATAGTGAATATGATTTAATTTATTGTTGTGATGCACAATGTATGTAGGTAACTTAACTGTGGACATTTTCTGTCATTTATTTATTATCGGTATTGTAATTGTTTATGTATATATTATTTTATTTTATTTGTACTTTTAATGTTTTCTATATGACTGTGATTACTTGTTATGTTTAATTTGTCAATGTAAAATATTTCTCTGTAAACGAGATCAAATATCGATCTGAACAGTTATCGATAGGGCTCCGCAGGTCAGAGAATTTATTGTACAGCAGCGCTCGCCTGTGGGAGAGCAGGCAAGCAGCAGTATCTGCCGCCCCGTGACGTAGATCAGACGTTTGTACGCGGTCCGCGGAGTGCTCAAACAATAAGTAATAAAGTTAAAACAAAGTGAAAGTGATAATTTGTTATAAGTGCAACGATATGAAAGTTTATGTGAAACGAGTGAATACAAGTGAAGTAAGACTTGATTTTAATGAAACATTTATTCGTTCGTTCTGCTGCGGCAGAAGTCCGTTACGTGTTCGGTAACCGTCCCAGACGTCCGAAACGCGGTAGCGTCATCGCGCACGCTAACGGTCGCGGTCGCGATTAATTACGCGATTCGCGAAGCATCACGGCGAACTGCTAGCATGCTGCCTAAGGAGGAGCCACCATCAAAATGATTTCCGTATGTATTTATGTACCATTTATATGACTGCAGAGTACCACATCGCTGGACTGATAAATAAGTTAATTAAATGCTATTGGTTGTAATTTAATGTGAATGCATGTTAAAGGTTTGTTGAAATACAAGAACATTATAGTGTACTTTTTGTGTTCTTATTTGAACAACTAATTAACCACTCATGATTAGTATGACAATCATCAATAATGCATGAATAATATTTCCATACAATTTTACAATCAAGTGAGTGTCACTCACCAATTCCATAATTCCTTTTATAAATTTTTCTTTCCTTACAATGATCACGATGTCGACGGGACGCGTAACCATAATTTTGCTTCCTTCCTTCTTTTTTTCTCACGAACTTCGCCACAAAACTAAATGTAACAATAATGAGGTCTGCTAAGTGCGTAGTACAAAAAATCGACATTATTCTATTTGGTGAATCACAGATATCATACTGGTGGCGTGAGACAACCAGGAAGAGGGAGGAGGAAGAGATAAAAGCCTGGCGCCACCTCTCGGGTGAAGAGGTCTTCTGCTTCACGCACCTTTACGGGGAATGGACGTACCGCAGCATGAAAAGAATCCACAAGCTTCACCACCGGAGGAGCAGTTTGCTGAGTACATTTGCATTCCTTATGAGATGCCGCGAGGAACCTGTGATACCGAACTTCGCCAAGGTAACGCATCACATCGATTCAGCGGCAGCCAGAGGAATCAGAAAACGTGCCAGTGCGGTGATTCCCTCGATTTTTAAGTTTTATGACCGATGATCTGGACTTCTTTCTTCCGAGATTTGCAGTTCTGCTAGAAGCTTTTAGGATAAACTTCTTTTCAAACTAGCAATTAAAAGAGAGAATCCATGCCTATTTTCGTACATATATTTCTTAACACAACACATTACAAGTTAAATTTCATTAACATAACATAACCTAGCTCGTGGTATATCAACACAGTTGCTGTTACTTTCGTCTTCCTTTGTTTTTGTTCGCTGCTTTTGGAGTGATCATAGGCATTTATTCCTTGGATCCACAGTACCAAGAGGTGGCACTGCCAAAGTATAAACACGACCTATTAACCAATAGTCAGCACGGATTCAGAAAGTATCGCTCTTGCGAAACACAGCTTGCCCTTTATTCACATGAAGTGTTAAGTGCCATCGACAAGGGATCTCAAATCGATTCCATATTTCTGGATTTCCGGAAGGCTTTTGATACTGTACCCCACAAGCGGCTTCTAATGAAATTGCGTGCTTATGGAATATCTCCCCAATTGTGCGATTGGATTCACGATTTCCTATCAGAAAGGACACAGTTCGTTGTAATTGACGGTAAGTCATCGAGTAAAACAGAAGTGATATCTGGCGTTCCACAGGGAAGCGTTATTGGTCCCCTACTCTTCCTCGTGTTTATAAACGATTTAGGAGATAATCTGAATAGCTCCCTTAGACTGTTCGCGGATGATGCTGTCGTTTATCGGTTAGTGAAGTCAACAGAGGATCAAAAGCAACTGCAAAGCGATTTAGACAAAATTTCTACTTGGTGCGAAAATTGGCAATTGACACTAAATAAAGAAAAGTGTGAAGTAATACACATGACCACTAAAAGAAATCCGCTGAACTTCAATTACGCGACAAATCAGTCAAACCTTAAGGTCGTAAATTCTACCAAATACCTAGGAGTTACAATTACGAACAACTTTGACTGGAGAGAACACATAGAAAATATTGTGGGGAAGGCGAACCAAAGGTTACGTTTCATTGGCAGAACGCTTAGACGATGCACCAGCTCCACCAAAGAGACTGCCTACATCACACTTGTGCGTCCTCTCTTGGAGTACTGTTGCCCCTTGTGGGACCCTCACCAGGTGGGACTGACGGAAGATATTGAAAAGGTTCAGAGAAGGGCAGCTCGTTTTGTTTTATCACGTTACGAGGGGGAAAGCGTCACGGAAATGTTGCACGAATTGGGGTGGAAATCATTAAAAGAAAGACGTCATTCATTGCGGCGTGATCTGTTTGCGAAGTTTCAATCACCGACTTTTAGTTCTGAATGTGAAAATATTTTGCTAGCACCCACCTACTTAGGGAGACATGACCATCCCAACAAAATAAGAGAAATCAGATCGAAAACGGAACGATTTAGGTGTTCTTTCTTCCCGCGCGCTATTAGAGAATGGAACGGTAGAGAAAAGTTATGAAGGTGGTTAATGAACCCTCTGCCAGGCACTTAAATGTGATTTGCAGAGTATCGATGTAGATGTAGATGTACATATGGTAGGCTGCAGGAAGACTCTTTACCGTTCTGGCCCACTCCAGATCACACGTGGCCCTTGCACCTGGGATAGATAAATATCACACAGCCGCGGTGGAGTAGCCGAGCGGTCGAAGGCGCCTCGCTGCGGAGCGCGCGGTTGCTCGCCGTCGGAGGTTCGAGTACTCCCTGGGGCATGGGCATGTGTGTTGTCCTTATGTTAGTTTACCTAGGTTTAAGTAGTTTGTAAGCTACGGACTGATGACCACGCAGTTTGGTCCCATATATTTACAAACATGTCAATATCCCACACAGTATTTGTGTACCCCAACAACCAAAACCAACAGCACGGAATCTTTCGTTGAGGCTAAAGCCAGCAGTGGGACATGGCAAATCTCACGATTTTCCATGACACACGACACCAGCCTATGCTCGATTCCGAAGAGCGTAAGCTTTACTCTCTGGTTCCCTTTCTTATGGGACTTAACTGCGGGGTCATCAGTCCCTAAACTTAAAAGCTACCATATATTAAAGACGGCACAAACATCCATGCCCGAGGGAGGATTCAAACCCCCGACGGGGAACAGCCTCGCGCATCGTAGCATAGCACCTCAATGCGCTCGGGCACTTCGCCGCGGCTCCACACACGGAAAACTTACAAAAAAACATCTGCAGGTGGTTGTATTATCCCGAATTATTTTACAGAATTAATTTTACATTTTCCTTTGTAAATGTCAGAACAGAAAAGCACTCCTAGCAAAGCAGGCCAGTGTCCATATTTTCCCTGTTGTAATCATTATTCTGGTACACCAGACAGACTACAGACTGATCGTAGCACAGAGATAGCATATACACTATGTGATCAAAAGTATCCAGACAGGTAAAAAAAAAGAACATACGTTCTTCATAATAGGTGCATTATGCTGCCACCTACTGTCAGGTGCTCCATATCAGCGAACGTAGTAGCCCTTAGAAATCGCGAGAGAGCAGAATGAGGCGTTTATCAGAACTCGCGGACTTAGAATATGGTGATTGGGTGTCATTTGAGTCAAAAGTCTGTAGGCGAGATTTTCACAATCCTAAACATCCCTAGGTGTGAGAGATGGTGGTCACTTTTCTGTCTTCCATATTTTTTTTCTTTCTCGCCTCCTGTGTCTCTTTATTATTTTTATTTGCTTGCTTTTGGTGCTTTTTTGTTGTTGCATGAAATTAATTTATTTTACGTTTCCTGACTTCTATATTCTGTTATGGGTAGGGAGAATTGCATTAGGATTCAGATGTATTGCTTTATATATTTATGCTTTTGATGTAGTGCTTCTGATTCTTACCTTCCTTTGGCTTAGCGCTCTTGGCCGATCGGCTGGGTCACCCTCGCTAGTAGAGATCACAGGAATCCAGTGTCGTGCCGATTACTTTCGCCGTTTCGGGGAAGAGTATCCACTTTCAGGACTCTGGCATGAAGGAGGAAGCGACTGACCACCTGCTACGAATTTTTCTGGAGGGTGGAGGAATGTTGATTGCAATAAATTATTGAAAGTTATCTGTTTTATGATATTTATTAAATATAATTTTTTTTGGATTGGTCGTGGAGATGGAACAGGGATTTGCTATCTGACCGTGTGAGTGTGTATGTGTGACTTTGTTTGTCTGACTAGCAGTGATTTCTGTTGATAACAAACGATAGGTTACGTAAAATTCAGATTTTCCACACATAAGAAAAGCACAAATTATTTGTGACTGTTCCACACACTGGATCAAAAACTAAGCCCTGATAGTAAATTAGGTGAATAAATATTTTTTTAAACGTCAGGCCCGCGCAACGGATAACTCAGTCGTGCATTGCTACAAAAAGAAGCTCTAACTGATCCGTTAATTACTTCCATAAATTAATTCAAAATGAATGCATCACTTTAATGCCGTGTTGTAAATTTTCAACATCAGTATCAAAAAATAAAAACCTCGACTATTGTGTATGGTGAAGTTAATGTCTCGTTTCAGAAAAGCAACTGAGAGTACACATAAACATTTTACTGTGAAATGAAGCGAATCCTTATGACACTTCAAAGATGCCAATACCTTTACTGAGAAGTAAATTGACTTTTTGTAGCAGTTGAAACGTAAGAGATCATTTTTTGACAAAGTAATTAGGTGATTAACAACGCTCGATAATGAAGTGTTTGACTAAGTGTGATGAGCCAACCACAGTACGTTTCAACTGTTACAAAAATGACGCATGTGGCTGCCGTTGTGCGTCTGACGTAGTGACAGCAGAAGTACTCACCCAGAATGACTGGCCAGAATGATAAGATGCGGTATGGTCGTGAAAGTCACCTGTGATTTCCGTCGAATGTTCTGCCACTCGAAGACGTGCAGCCTGAAGACCGCCGGTTCGACCCCAGGACAAGGATGCAATACCTAGACGCCGCGCAGCTACCTCTGGTCGTAGCACAACGTCACTATCTGGAAGATGGGAAAATCACACAGCACCGCCGCTTGGTAAATCCGCAGGATTTTCGGCCTTTTAACGCACAGTACTCGTTTCGACGGCGGGCGGTGTTCACCTGACTAGCCAAGAAGCAGATATACCGCAAGCGTAACCAGAAAACGACGGCCTAAGCTGTGAAACGCCTCTTCGCCACTGCACTCGCTGAGCCACCTAGTTCACAGTAAGAGTAATGTATGGTTTAACTTTTAACTGTTTAATAAATGTATTTTGTGTAAATGCTGTTTCATTTACGCCTCATACCCGTGCCAAGGAAAAGATCCCACATACCACATATTTAAAGGATTCCTCGTAAAATGCTATCCTGACAATAAAATGTTAATTTGTAGTTAAAGCTTGCACTCCTGACAATAAGGCAACACATTTACAGTTGTTGTTAAGAGTTCACTATTTAGCAAAGCGGTAGGATAACTTCATTTGATAACAGAATACCTTTTTCATTTGATGTCACAAGTGTCTCCCTTCACTAGCGTTTTTCACCAGCACAAGTCATGCTCTTCGCTTCGACAATTGAAGGGTTTGGCGCAAGAATGAGGCATCTCAACTTTTTGGCTCAATCGAGTTGAACATTCTATCTCATAAAAAAATAATAAAAAACCTCCCTTCGTTTGGTGCAAGAAAGAGGCAGCTCCACCCACTACTTTCAGAGCAATCCAACAGATGGTTCATCGATTCCTAGAACCAGGCCACAGCTTTATGCCATGCGTCAGAGCGTTCGGTAATATAGAAAAGTGTTTGAGGAAGATGGAAAGAGTTTTTCTTACAGTGGACTATGCTCGCATTATCAGAAGAAGCAGCCCCAAATTTCATGTCACTGAAGTGGACTAGAAATTTATCTTCAACTTTGTTGACACGTTGAAGAAATTTTTTGTAAATAACCCTTACACATCATTATGGAACAAGAAAAGAGGAAAATATTGAATCACTAAGTACAAAATGTTCCTCTATGAACAGCCATACCTCGATAAAGGGATTATTCAATGCAATGTTACCGTAGGGATGACTGTCTTCGATAATGCGCAAATTTGCAACCAAGGACATGCGAGTCTCATAACAATGGACCACTTTCATCAAGCTTATGATTGTCTCCTCCCGCTTGAAGGCCAAAAGTTTAATGATGTCAAAGAGCTGGCCAGAAAAACGAAATATGGTTTTACGACCATTGGATGCTTCAAACGATCCTTAGGAGACTGAAGGGATGGTAGAAGACTGAAGAAGAACTGCAGAATTAATGTATTATGCCAATAATGTTGTACTTTCTTGATTAACAAATGTTTTCTAAACTGAAATATGGTTAATTATGAAGAATATTTTTCATTCACTTTGGAGCAAAAAGGAGGCAGCTCCAAATTTCAAAAATCTATTGCACGTAACTGAGTGTATACATTTAAAACAAGGCTGACAATTTTTCCGTTTGGTGAAATCTGAATTTCTAAAGCGTTTTATTCAATTTGCCACAAACTGGAAAAAGTGGAGCTGCCTCCTTCTTGCACCATAGTAGTCCGTTGCGTCGCATCATATCAGTAATGTTTGAAGAAAGGCAAAACAATAACATTTCAAAGTGGACAATGGCGTCACAAGAACTACAGTTACTACTGTAACGGCATTTTGTTTCATACGTTTTTGTACACGGATTTAGTCTGCTTACAATCAATGACGGAGAGCCGATGGCCTACATTAATTGTGATGAAACAGATCATTAAGAGCATTTATAACGGACCACAGCAGAATTAAATGCGAGACATGGAGACAAGTGTACGACGCTAGAGAGATCCACAACCAGGCAAATGCCCTACAGTCAACTAGTTACTACTGGAACGTCAAACAAGAGGCACAAAAGGACGAATAAATTCGCTGTCGCCAGAGACATTCGACAAACGAACGCAACAGGATTCAGGAAGAGAGACTCACATATCAGAGTCTAGTGAAAGCGGGGTTTCAGATACTAG
The DNA here is from genome assembly GCA_026315105.1 of Locusta migratoria. Classification (NCBI taxonomy): domain Eukaryota; kingdom Metazoa; phylum Arthropoda; class Insecta; order Orthoptera; family Acrididae; genus Locusta; species Locusta migratoria. The sequence goes on along the minus strand of CM048751.1, from coordinate 165,295,833 downwards.
ATACAAAGATAATATACAGGAAAATATGATAAAAAGCAAACGCGATGAAAGAGCCCTGAAAACATAAAAACGGATCAGAACAGAAAAACAAATTACAGGCGAATGTGTCTCTTCCGCGAGTCTGCAATTATTATCGAAATCTGTCGTTGAAATAAACAGAAAAAAAGCCGCTCAGAGAGGTGGCTGAAAAATGTGAACTACAAAACAAAACACCCCAAACAATGAATACAGAAAATAAGGTTATGGGCAACAAAGGCAGCGCAGAATACCATTTCAGTTGCATGAAGTATTTACGCAAAATCCGTTTGGAGAGCCACGCGTGTCCACACTTCGCTCCCTTAATTCGAACTCGTGCGCCGTCACGGCTCCAATCCATCTCGGAGATTAACGGTGAGAGCCGACGTGGGTGGGGTTTTCAGGCGGTTTCTCACATGCCAATAAGGGTATCGAAATCCTGCCTGTTACACGATTCACCAAACAGAAAATACGTTCGCACTCGTTCACATGGAACGCAGACAGTTTGCGCATACATCCGCCCCAGGCTGTTAGGCAGAGCATGATACGTAACAGGCAAGACCCGTAACAGTATTTATTTATATACAGTTACCACCACATTTATTTAGTTAAACAGGCAAAATTATAACTGGAATGTTTTGTGATACTAGAGGAAATCATAAACAAATGACAATACAATATATCAGTGTACACAGTGGATCATCTAAATATTATCAAAAGTTAATTACCAGTATACAATATCCTATCCTTGGTATGAACATAAACTATGGAATAGATTAATGTTAATCTCCAAATATAGATGAGAACATGGCGAACTAAATAGACGTTATGTATATAGCTTGATTATTAATTTAATGTTATGTAAAGTAAAGAAGAATATATGTGAGCATGTAAACTTTTATTTGCAATCAATTTTCGATTAGCTTTTAATAGAATAACATAATAAACCATAACAGGCGAATCCATTGTGTAGATAAACTCGGCAGATACACTATTCTTTGCAGTCAATGTTGTTACAGAATTAATCATACTTGTGAATAATACACATAAATGTTAGGAAAAGTTTCCTATTAATATATTCCACATTATTACGACAAATGTGATAGTCAAATGTTCAAATGCTTGTAAATCTATCGGACCAAACTGCGTGGTCATCGGTCAGTAGCTTACAAACTACTTAAACCTAGGTAAACTAACCTAAGGACAACACACACACACACACACACACACACACACACACACACACACACACACACCCATGCCCCAGGGAGGACTTGAACCTCCACGGCGAGTAACCGCGCGCTCCGCAGCGAGACGCTTTAGACCGCTCAGCTACTTCACCGCGGCAAATGTGATATTCATTGTTACTTTTTATATTTAGGTATATTTCAGATATTAGAAATAGTTATGAGTGTTTAAATGTTAAAGATGAAGTCCTATTTAAGATTGATTTGCAGAATAATATTATTAATATAAGTGATTGTAAATTTAATATTTCCATGTTTTTAACCATTCCAGCAATGCTGGGCACTGTTGGGAAAGGTATATAAGGGTGGCCACAGAGATCGAAGGAGCACGGTTCTGATTCAAATTTCGTGGCAGTCACCATGCCCATCAACACAATGATGTTTAATTGTTAGAAGTGATTGTTGCAGTCGCAAGTTTTATTTAAACTGTATGATTAAAGTTCTGATTCAAATTTACCTGGCGTTGCTCTTCGTAATTTTAATCCAGTACTGTACACAATAAATGAGTTCAGCTGCTCGTATTCCAGATGTAGCTGCAGATTTGTTAATCCAGATGCTGAGTTACCAGAAGTTACACCATATGCAAGATAACAAGGTAACGTCCAACAGAAATTTGTGCTGAAGCAAGTAAGGCAGAAAGGCTCGTTTCGTTACAATTCGTGAAATAAGCTGGCAGGCTAGGCCGTTACGTTTCAAGCATACGGTCGCACCTTGAAACTAACCACACCAAATCTTATAGCAACTACATTGATTCCATGTGGGTGCAGGACGAAAGTACAAGAGGTAGTAGATTAGATTTTTGTTCGCAAAGACAAGGAAGACTTACAGAAAACTCGTTTGAGATAAAAGTTTTCAAAGCAAAAGTATTACCATGACTTTATTTTATCCATTATTTTTGGATAGAGAACACCGCAGTTATATTCGTAATAATACTGTAGTAAGTAAATACTGCAACCAGCCACAAGATTTTTATAATTCTATTTATTTGACCGTTACTAGTTTCGGGCCTGAACTGATCATCAGACGGTAGTGCTGATATCAGGTTTACATTGGTGTCCCAAAATAACGAAGTTATGTGAATCCATTAGGTTACAAGGTTACATATTTTTATCCTAAATATAACAAAGTTTTCTTTCTTGTATTGTTTACACTTGAATTAAGATTATATCTATTGTTGATACACTGAACTTACTTCACAGAAAGGTTTTCTTTATACATTATTGTAAGAGAGAGATATGCGATCCGTGAGGTACACTTACTTCAAGATGGCGGCGTTTGTTCTGTAAATGTGTCATGTTCTTTGATGAAGCAAACAAACAACAGATCAAGATGGAGTGATACAAGTACACATACCTCTGTCCTATAACGATGTATAAAAAAGACCTTTCTGTGAAGTAATTTCAATGTATAAGCAATGAAATAAACTGATTTATAAAAATCTTGTGGCTGGTTGCGGTTTTTATTTACTACAGTATTATTACCATGACTTCCGGGCAGTAAGTTAAAGTATGCACTGGCTTAGAAACTGAAAAAATGCTTGATTTCATATTATTAGAGAAGAAGGAGAGACAAAAAGGAAACAAAGAAAAAAAATACTCGCTTAAGAGATGAATGATATGCATTGAACTAATAAAACAGGTAAGAATTTTGTCGTGATACATTTCTCAACGTTATTCACGGATTTTAATCGCTCCGTATTTCTATGGCCAAGACTGCAACTCCTGAAAATTTTAATCGCTTATTTACGAAAGGGCCCTTGTCACGAAAAGTAAACTGTTGGGAAATTAAAAAAAAACTGTTTATTTACCTAATATTAAAAAGTACGCCATTTTTATTCCATTTATTTTGTATCTAGTAACCGCTAATAATAACGATGATTAAAAATAATGATGTAGTTTATGTTGCATGATAGTGCATATCAAAATTGTCTGACAAGAGTCCTTTCATAAAGAAACGGCTAACAATAGCCCATTCATAGAGACAAAGGTAAAAAAAAAGGTAATGATTGCGTGAGACTTTATGAAGGCTATTTATTTTACGTTAAACATTGTATACACAAATGAGATTAGCTATAAGAGATACATGAGAATGGAATTTTAACAAACAAAAATTAACATTAAAATCTCATATCATTAAAATCACGTTTTTTTCCAACTGTAGGCCACTGAATAACCGCATCATGAAAGAAACCGTGTTCCTCAGGAACGAACTGAACAAGCTTCTTTATGTCATCCATTTTCTTTTTAGGAACAGGTATTTTTTGCGTGTTTTCTTTGTCTATGGCTAGAGAAATGCATGATTGTTTCTTGATAGCTAGTTTGAATGTGTTGTAGAGGATTCCACAAATAAAATGTGATACTGTTACTTCTCCTTTACTTGTTCGGTGGAACGAGAATTCATGGTAGTTATAAATAGTAAAATTTTCTCTTTTTACCTTCGTTTCAGATTTGGTTTCTTCTGAAACAGTACATTTTTTGTAGAACTGAAGCCTCCATTTTTGAAAATCCAAAATATTTTCTGTTTCTATCAAATCAACAATAAATCCTCCCTGTACTGTAGACGTTAATATCATTTCACATCCTTCTTTTATTGTGTAATCTTGGTCATATTTCCTTAATTTTCTTTGGACAAGACAACACTCCGTAACAGGAAAGATAAGAGTGGCCCCTTATGGGCAATCTGTATACAATAATCTTGAATCTTTCAGTGTATGGTATGTAAGAGAAAGTAGGAACCTAAACACTGTATGATTTTTTGGGACCTGCACAGTTAACACTGTACAGGTACAATTCATCTACATTTTATGGTATATTATCATTGATATACTTCAAATTAAAAGAGCAAACTCCATTGCTGCCCTTCCCTGCAACCCCTTGGTGGTACAAGGATGCTGTGTCAGTACTACCGTTGTGGATACAAAAGGGATGAACTGACAGCTGCCTAAGGTAATAGACATCCTGAACTGACATTGTGTACAAAGAAATGTTTGCTATGTAGTCAAACAACAATAGCACAGCATTATCATCTTCTGCTCGGTATTGTTTTGTTTCACGTAACTAAGTACAGAATTTGTTACTCCGCATTTTGTGCACAAGTAACTGTGAAACAGCTACTCGTTTTGCTGTATCATTAAGCTGAGGGTTTTTTATTCGCGTATTAAGCTGCCAACCATGCTTCATTTAAGAAAGGGCTCTTGTCATTGACATGAGCCATTTCATAACTAAACACAGATTTGCAATGACTGTATATTGAAAAGTATTGGTTTGACAAGAGGCCTTTCATAAGTAAACGATGCGTCGATGTAGACACAATCCATTTTCATGATAAACTGGTATTTTTTAAAAAAAGTGACATGAACCCTATCATAAATAACCGATTCATTTATGAATAAAATAACTACAACAGCTGTGGTATTTTTTAATAGAGAAAGGAACCGTTTTCGGTGTCACTGGTTCAAATGTTCAAATGTTTGTTAAGCTTAAGGGACTTAACTGCGGGGTTATCAGTCCCTAAACTTACAAACTACTTATGAACTAGCTAATACTAAAGACGGCACAAATATCCATGCCCGAGGGGGGATTCGAACCCCCGACCGTAGTGGGGTGTCACTGGTACCATCCTCAGGACACCATTGTGGAACTGACGGTAATCTCAATCAGTATCGTTATTGAATGGTAGCTGCTATGCACCGGTATCGTTAGATGTTTTGAAGTGTCTGTGTTCACCTCAAGCACCAAACAACAGTTGTTGCTACCCTGCAGTAATGGTACTGATTGAGATTACCATCAGTTCCACAATGGGGACTTGAGGAAAGTATCGTTGAAGCACCGACAGCTGTTGCTTTTGTAATAAAAAATCATAACCACAGCTGTTGGAGTTATTAATTCATAAACAGTTGTTCCTGGAGTCCCCAGTTACCCCACAACTAGAAGAGAGAATGTTAATCCTTGTACAGGAACGATTGTACAGAGAAGGTAAAAATATAAGTAATTTGGAAATAATTGGCAAAACAAAATTGACCAGAGTCATGACACTGATTTATTGCAGATAACGTACTGCCACGCGGGCGGGAATGGACGCGTGGACTAAGGCACTACGCTATGGATGGCGCGAGCGCTCCCCGTCGGAGGTTTGTGTGTTGTCCTTAGCGTACTTTGCAGTACGTTAGTGTAAGTTGTTTGTAAGTCTCGGGACCGATGACCATTGAAGTTTGATTCCTTAGACTGAAAAACATTTGAACATTTTTATAAAATTCGGGACGTTTTCTGAATGTAAAGAGAAATATTTCAAAAGAATTTTACATAAGTGGCCCAAACAAGGATGAAAACATTGGTTCACGGTTATACCACGATCTATTGCAAAACTGACTTCTTTACCCAGGTTTCGTTACTGTAATGGATTAGCATTTGAAGATACTGCCTATACACGCTAAAACTCACTTTAATTTGGTATAAAGCACTAGTTACTAAAAAGTATAGCTTTATAGCAACACAGAAAACTATATTATGAAACATACTGTAGCCTCTTTCACAGTCGGAACAAATGAAAAGCCGTGGCGGAGCGGCCGAGCGCATTGAGGCGATGCTCGAGGCCGTCCCCCGTCGGGCGTTTGAATCCCTCCCCCCCCCCCCTCGGGCATGGATCTTTGTGCCGTCTTTAGTATAAGCTAGTTCCTTAGTAGTTTGTAAGTTTAGGGACTGATGACCCCGCAGTTAAGTTCCATAAGCTTTACAAGCATTTGACATTTGAACAAATGAAAATGACACAGGAATAACAATGATGTAAACAAAATAGTTTTGCAGTAAGAGTGAAAATTAGCAAACTTATACAACGTAGAAGAAAAAAGTAAACAGTATTTAATCTATGACATAGAGCCACGATGGAATGGTCGAGCTCACTAAGGCGCCTTACTGTGGAGCGAGCGGTTGATCCCCATCTGAGGTTCGAGTCCTCCCTCGGCCATGTATGTATTTGTGTGTGTGTGTGTGTATGTGTGTGTGTGTGTGTGTGTGTTAGTGTAGTCCTTACGTTAGTTGAAGTTGATTTATGAAGTTATAAGCGTAGAGTCTGATAACCACAGTAATTAAGTCCCGCAGATTTACAAATATGTGAACATTTTTGTAAAACATAGAAATTAATATAAGAAATTTATTTCCCAAGAATTACCCACAGCTTTGACCGGTATGTTTCTCACATAACGTCTCTCTCGCTGTCTGTCTCTCTCTTACAATATCCACTATGAACAGCAAGACTAGCGACGTACTACCTTGCCAGACAGATTCCACCTGTATAAACTGTAATACACTCTCATTACGTTTTAACTCGAGCACTGGGAGTTAGCCTCGCAAAACATCGTTTTCCCAAGTTAATGTATCACGGGTCTTGCACATGATTGAATAATAGCTTCAATCTAACTATATTTTATGGTTTTTGACATTCTCAACTGAGGAGACAGAGATCTTTCATATTGTATATAAAGGCCTAAAACATGGCTGTCAAGAAAGCAGAGAAATTTATTGTTTTTCTATTAGACTATTGGTTTCGGCTCAATTCCAGCCATCTTAGAATCATTAAAATACTATCGGTGTCATCGTCAATGATTTAATATACTATTAAAAGTTACATTTATATCATAACATCCATAAAATGGAAAAATAAAATGCAGTTTATTGTCCTAACGGAACGAAAGTCAAGACTGTAAAACGAAAGCAGAAGTATGAATGCTGTCTAATGCATCTTCTTCAAGCAAAGAGCGGACGCGTGTGATATAAAAATTATCTACCCTTAATTGCAGTTAGCATAAGACGGAAAAACTGAGTACAACTAACCACGTTCAATGCTCCTGTATCCAGTCTTGGCGGCGAAAATTTTTCGCAGACAAACACGCCTTTCTTGTGGTCACTGCTTTGTCAGCAACTGGTGTTCTCTCTCTGACCAGAGATTAATGCACCGACTAACTACGCTAAAGTCGGGCGCGCAGTAAGAGTGAGTGTTGGTGGCGTTTCCGTAGCTTTCATGGGTTGGCAACGCTTTACATTTCGCTTAACAATGGCATGCTACTTTAATGTAACCGATAAGAGGCATAGATGATAGATTGAATTAACACCGCCGCATTTGAAGCAAGTGTCTGGTTTGTTGTGATTCTGAGTGTATGTTAAACTTTGATGTCAGTGTTGCAGGCGATTCGATTACATGGCTGAACTGGAGTGAGGAAATACTGTACGGCGGCATTATTGAATTCTGAATGTCGCTAGGTTTAATAGAAGTTTTGTTAGTTGTTTGCCATCACATTTTACACGTGAGTTCACCTATCCACTTTCGCAGCTCCATGATTTAATTTAAAGATACTAATCATTTGAAACATAGATCATTTGCAATGCAGATTTCTCTTTAAGAACGTGTGATTACTTTTTACAATACAAACTGATCCGTTAACTTTCACGCATCCACCTACCGAGCACAACGATTTAATTAAAAAATACCAATCACTGATAATTTGCAGTGAAAGTGCTGCCCGCTGAAAATTAAATATTTCGTCATATTTTTCGTCCGGGCACGGATGTCTCACTTGGCACACACAAACAACTGGCTAGCACTACTCTGACCCATCATGCAATACGATCCTAGCCAACATCGCGGCATCTGACTGTGTCCCCGACATTCACAAACTGGCTGCTTAGCTTGTCACTCCGCAAACTACTCAAACTACCGCTGTGACTGTTTAAAAACTTTGTTTACAAGGCACACCAGGTGCCGCTAATTTCAGCCAAGTCTAAACTACTTATCGGCTGGTGATCCCCTGGTCATTCGCCAATCCCTGGAAATCATGGAGGGCCATGTATTCTGCCTTGTTGCCTTCTACTTCTAGACCTACATACTTACTCTAAAATCACATTTAAGGGCAGTGTAGAGGGTTCACCGAATCGCTTTCATGATTTTTCGCTACCTTTTCACTCTCTAATAGCGCGCGGGAAAAAGGAACTCCTTAATTCTTCCGTTTTCAATCTCTCTTATTATTGTGTTCTAACTAAATACAATACTTTTGTGTCCCAACTTCGTCGCCGCTTTTGTGTCCCAGCCTCGTCGTAGGTGTCGGTGGCCGAGTGGAACGAGACCGACACAGGAACAAAGACAGCACGCTGGTGCAGGTACGGAGGGGAGCAGCCAGAAACTATAAACACTCGAGTAAATTAGAAAGAGATATATATTGCACAGAATGTAACAATACTTAACTTTTACATAGTACTGCAGAATGTTGATACATAGTTGTTAGAGGCCTGCCTAGTGCCTGTACAATAGCAAAGTCTTCACTGGTGCCTATCTGATTACGAAGGTCCTAACTCGTTGCTATCTCAGTCCGAAGTGGCCGATGTCCTTCAGTGGTGGCCACGAGCGGCGTTGTCGCAGAGGGCGCTCGTGGCTGTCGTCGTGAGAACGCCGCGCCGTGCGTGCATGGCGGCGCGCGGCGAAAGTAAGTGGCGCGCACTTTGTACTTGTGCGACACCACAAATACTGGCCATGAAAATTGCTACACCAAGAAGAAATGCAGATGATAAACGGGTATTCATTGGAAAAATATATTATACTACAACTGGCATGTAATTACATTTTCACGTAATTTGGGTGCACAGATCCTGAGAAATCAGTACCCAGAACAACCGCCTCTGGCCGTAATAACGGCCTTGATACGCCTGGGATGGCGTGTACATATACAGATGCCCATGCAGCTTCAACACGATACCACAGTTCGACAAATGTAGTGACTGGCGTATTGTGAGGAGCCAGTTGCTCGGTCACCATTGACCAGACTAAACTTAGCTTTTAGAAACTCATTCACCAAAGAAGACGAAACCAATATTCCAGATTTCGAATTACGAACAGATGCCATAATGAGTAACATAGAAGTAGATATCATCGGAGTAGTGCAGCAACTAAAATCACTTAACAAGAACAAGTCTTCTGGTCCGGATTGTATACCCATTAGATTTCTATCTGATTATGCTGAAGCGATAGCTCCTTACTTAACAGTCATATACAACCGCTCTCTCATAGAAGGATCTGTACCAAAAGATTGGAAAGTTGCACAGATCACACCTATATTCAAGAAAAGCAGTAGGAGTAACCCACTAAACTACAGGCCTATTTCATTGACGTCAATTTGCAGCAGGGTTTTGGAACATATCCTGTATTCAAATATTATGAATTATCTCGAACAGAACGATCTATTGACCCAAGGTCAACACGGATTTAGAAAATATCGTTCATGCGAAACAAACTAGCTCTTTATTCACACGAAGTGATGGGTGCTATCGACAAAGGTTCGCAAATCGATCCCGTATTTCTTGATTTCCAGAAAGCTTTTGACACCGTACCTCACAAACGGCTTTTAATCAAATTGCGCGGTTATGGTATATCGCCACAAATTTGCCATTGGATAGGGGATTTCTTGTCAGAGAGGACACAGTTCGTAGTAATCGATGGTAAGGCATCGACTAAAACAGAGGTGATATCGGGCGTTCCACAGGGTAGTGTTATTGGTCCTCTTCTATTCCTTAGTTACATAAACGATTTAGGGGAAAATCTAAGTAGCTCTCTTAGGTTGTTTGCAGATGACGCCGTCATTTACCGTCTAGTAAAATCATCTGAAGATCAAAACCAACTGCAGAACGATCTGAATAAGATATCAGTATGGTGTAAAAATTGGCAATTGACTCTAAATAATGAGAAGTGTGAAGTCCACATGAGTACGAAAAGAAATCCGTTAAACTTTGTTTACAACATAAATCAATCAAATGTGAAGGCCGTAAACTCCACAAAATACCTAGGAATTACTATTACTTCAGACTTAAACTGGAAAGAACACGTAGATAATATCGTGGGAAAGGCGAACCAGAGACTGCGTTTTATTGGCAGAACCCTTAAAAGATGCAACAGAACTACTAAAGAAACTGCATACACTGCGCTTGTCCGTCCATTTTTGGAGTATTGCAGCCCAGTGTGGGATCCTTATCAGGTGGGTTTGACGGAGGACATCGAAAGAGTCCAAAGAAGGGCAGCTCGTTTCGTATTGTCACGATACAGGGGAGACAGCGTTACGGAAATGATCCAGGATCTGCGATGGGAATCATTACAACAACGGCGCTTATCGCTGCGGCGTGGACTACTTGCGAAACTCCAATCGCCAACATTCTCCTCCGAATGCGAAAATATATTGTTGCCTCCCACTTACATAGGTAGAAATGATCATCAGAATAAAATAAGAGAAATCAGAGCTCGAACAGAGAGATTCAGGTGTTCTTTCTTCCCGCGCGCTATTCGAGAATGGAATGGGAGATAAGTAGTATAATTGGGGTTCTATGAACCCTCTGCCAGGCACTTAAATGTGATTTGCAGAGTATCCCATGTAGATGTAGATGTAGACATTTTCAATTGGTGAGAAATCTGTAGAATGTGCTGGCCAGTATAACACCCTTTTTTCCGTAAAAATACATTACTTATTAGTTACGTGTGGAAGGCAACAACGCCGTTTCCTTACAATTCCATGCCCCTGAGCCCATATTTAGCACGGTGATTAATAAAATTGCAGGTTCGATGCCATGGATTCGGGACAGGCTAACACGTATTGGAACAGGGGAGCAATTAAGTACAGTTGGCTACTGTATGAAACTGAGAACATAATATTTTAATAGCAAGTAACCATCAGTGCGCAACACGCGCAGTCCATACAAATCTTGAATAAACTACAGCTCACTATAAACTACAGCTGACTATAAAGAAAACAGTTCAACTTAGACAAATGATACTAGCAGCGATCCAATATCTAATTCCATGCACTAGTAGATCTCAACAGCAACTGAGAACGACTGAGAAGAAGGCCGTCGCCTCAGCAGTCGCGCCCTCTGGCGGCCTGTATCGCGACCGCTCACGTCGACCTCTGTTTGCGACCTTTCCAGAGATGTTACACCAAGGTAGCAGTCGAACATTTTCCGTATTCAGAAAGGCCCGTACAGGATCTGCAACATGAGGTCGTGCATTATCTTGCTGAAATGTAGGGTTTCGCAGAGATGGAATGAAGGGTAGAGCCGCAGGTCGTAACACATGTGAAATGCAACGGCCACTGTTCATAGTGCCGTCGATGCTAAGAAAAGGTGTCCGAGACGTGTTAACTATGGCACCCCATACCATCACGCCGGGTGATACACCAGTATGGCGATGACGAATACACGCTTCCAATTTGCATTCACCGCGATGTCGCCAAACACGGATGCGACCATCATGATGCTGTGGTCTCCGAGCTGATAGTCCATGCAGCTGAAAACTTCGTCGAACTGTTCGTGCATATGGTTGTTGTCTTGCAAACGTCCCCGTATGATGACAGGGATCGAGACGTGGCTCCACGATCCGTTACAGCCATGAGGACAAGATGCCTGTCATCTCTACTGCTAGTGATACGAGGCCATTGGGATCCAGCACGGCTTACCGTATTGCCCTCCTGAACCCACCGATTCCCATATTCTACTAACACTCATTGGATCGCGAGCAACGCGAGCAGCAATGTCGCGATACGATAAACCGCAATCGCGATAGGCTACAATCCGACCTTGATGGTACGCATTCTCCTCCTTACACGAGGCATCACAACAACGTGTCACCAGGCAACGCCGGTCAACTGCTGTTTGTGTATGAGAAATCAGTTGGAAACTTTCCTCATGTCAGCACGTTGTAGGTGTTGCCACCGGCCCCAACCTTCTGTGAATACTCTGAGTAGCTAATCATTTACATATCACAGAATCTTCTTCCTGTCGGTTAAATTTCGCGTCTGCAGCTCGTCATCTTAGTGGTGTAGCAATTTTAATGGCCAGGTGTGTATGTTCGCATTCGGAAGATACATTTTCCAAATAGACCTCGTCGCAACGAATAAAGCCTGTCTTTTATTGATTTCCACCTCAACTGGTGCATCATTTCAGTACCATTCTCTCCTCTGTATCGCGAAAATACAAAATGAGCAGCCCTTCTCTGAAATTCCCCTATATCCTCGGTCAGTCCGAAAATGCCCAGCAATACTGCAAAATAGGACGCACAAATGTAGTGTAGGCATTTTTTTTTTTTAGTAGAACTGTCGCATCTTCCAAGTGTTCTGCCAATGAAACGAAGCCTTCGGTTCGCCTGCTCTACGAAATTTTCTCTGTGTTTCGAATTGAAGCTGGTCGTAATACTAATTCCTAGGTATTTATTTGAATTTAAGGTCTGTAGATATGACAGATTTATCGTGCAAATGAAGTTCAACGGATTTCTTTTTGTGCTCGTACGGATGTCTTCACAATTATCATTATTTAGACTCAACTGCCAATTTTCTCACCATGTCGATAACCTATTTAAATATTTTGCAGTTACTTTTAACCTTCTGGTGAATAAGCTAACCGATAAATGGCAGCATCATCTGCTGACAATGTAAAAGGACTGCTCAAATTGTCTCCTACATTTTTATAAAGGAACCATAGGCGCTATGTAACACTTCGTTAGGGAACGCCACATACCACTTCTGTTTAACTTGATGACTTTATCTCATTTACAACATACGATGTCCTTTCCGTCAGGAGATCACGAATCCAATCGCACGACTGTAGCGATATTCCATAAGCACACAATTTTGTCAGACCCATTTGTGAGGTACAGTGCCAAACGTCTTCCGGAAATTTCGATATGTAGAATCGATGTGAAATCTCTTCTCGACAAAACTCATCACTTCATGCGTTTGACAGGAACGATATTTACTGAATCCGTGTTAACGATTGCTCAAGAGGTCGTTCCATTTGAGAGATAGAGAAAATAATATGTTCTAAAATCCTTCTAAAATCGACGTCAATGATTTAGGGCTGTAATTTTTCTGATCACTCGAATATTGGATTTATCTCTGCAACTTTCCTTTTTTTTTGGGTACGGATCTTTCACTGAGCGAGCGGTTGTGTATGATGGGTAGGGCTATGGCATCAGCATACTGTCAAAGGAACTTAATTGCTATACAATCTAGATTCTAGACAGTCATACTTTTGTTAAGTGATTTAAGTTGCTTTAATAGTCCCGGGATATATACTTGTACAATACGCATGTTGGTAGCTGTTCTGGTTCGAATTTCGGTGTATTTGCTTCGTCTTGTTTGGTGAAGGAGTTTCGGAAAGTTGTCTTAAAAATTTTGCTTTAACAGCACTGTCATCAGTAGCATCAGCATTGTTATCGCGTGTTAAAGGCATTGATTGTGTTTTGCCGCTAGATGCTCTACATATGGCCGCGGCGGGACGGCAGAGCGCATTGAGGCACTATGCTATGATGCGCGAAGCCGTTCGCCGTCGGGGATTCGAATCCCCCCTCGGGCATGGATGTTTGCGCTGTCTTTAGTATAAGCTAGTTCATAAGTAGTTTGTAAGTTTAGGGACTGATGACCCCGCAGTTAAGTCCCATAAGCTTTATAAACATTTGAACATTTTTGCTCTACATATGTTCAGAATTTCTTTGGATTTTCTACCAAATTACGTGACAGGGTTTCGTTCTCGAAACCATTATTCTCGCATTGAAGTTCGCGCTAAATTTCGTGTTTCCGTAAGAGACTGCCCCTCTTTGGGATTTTGTGCTGTTTTTCATGTTTTTTTCTTTGCTTTTATGAAAGTGATGTAATCTGTTTTGTGTAAGATGACGGATCAGCTTCCCCATTTGTTCATTTATTGGGTATAAATCTTTCAATATCTATCCATTTTATTTATTTGAATGTAAGCCACATATGATCTACTATCTTATTCGAAAGACTGGCGATTCTCGTACAAGAATGCACTAAGGAAATTTTTATATATTTTTTGGAATAAATTAATGTATATGTACAATACTTAAGTGTACAATACTGTGTTATTACTAATCCTTTTTGGAGCATGCTCTTCCGCGTTCGAGCAAATAATTCATATGCAACACATACATCCACCCTGCTCTGTTGCATGGTGTTTTCAAACTGCGCTAGCCATCACTCCCTCTCTTACTCCCTCCCACTTTTCTCTCATTGTCATCCTCTCTCCTACCCCCTCCCTTAGCTCTGTCCGATCTGCTACTGAATCATCTGCCCCACAGATCCTGATTTTCTCTTTGAGTCCACTATCCAGTTAGGGCAAGATAGGCTGAATCGCGCCGAGAATTGAATCAGGTCAGTTTCACAGAGTTCCTTCCGATCCTCACATATAAATTGGTATATGAAGTTGTAACGCCACACATGACGTCTCTTATGAACTGAATTATACGCTACCCTATGAAAACCAACAGATCACCAGTTTTTCGACCTTTTAACACTTTTTGGGATTACAATTTTGAACATGGCCTTATATGCAGCAACTGAATGTAAAATAATTTTGACAAATTACAGCCCCACAAGTTGCTTTAAATTAATTACAACAAATTTGTCTGTTGCCGTCTTGATCTGCTGGCACATCAGCAGCCCCTTAGCGGCTTGTCACTGTTACAAAATTTTTACTTGTTCAGACTGCTAGGCAATAATTAGCATATTGTTTTTTAATTCTTTAAACAACGTGAGCATTCATCACTCCTGAAAGTCTCATGTGGTAATTTTACATTTCTGTTTATGACCTCCGTAGTGTGATCGAAATCTAGATAACAAATTTTTGTAATTAATTTAAATCAACCTGTGGGGCTGCAGTTCGTCAAAGTTACTTTTTGGGATGCTTGAGCAGACTAACCTTATGTCATAAATTTGTCATATTGGGGAGGGGGAGGGGGAGCGAGCCTTTCAATGTATTTATTAAGGACAGCTGCCAAGATTGCTTATAATTTTTATTTCAGATCTTTCATTAATCACATCACAGTCCACAATGGACAACGTGGTTGGTTACAACGAAAAGGGGCCCGGTTTCGATTCCCAGTCGGGTTGGAGATTTTCTTCTCCCTGGGACTGGGTGTTGTGTAGTACTCATCATCACTGACATCGCCGAAGTGGCGTCAACTAAGAAACTTGCACCAGGCAGGCTGAACACGACTCCAATTGGGCTCAAACTGCCACAAATGCCACACGATCATCATCACATAAGAAAAGTAAATAAATAAAAAAAAATTACATCAACTCTATTCACCAACATTATTGTTGGTTCCTCATCATACAAATAAATTGTCGACAGCCTTTTTGCTTTTCATTTATTTGATGTCAAGGAAACAATGACGTTGGTGAATAAGTGTGTTACTAAAAGTTTTATTCATGATGGGATGAATGAAATGAAAGATCCGAAGATGACAATTTTATTTGCGGGAACCGGTAATAGAAATACAAATTATAAGCGAACTTGGCTGTTGTTCTTAAAAAATGAACTAACCTTATCTCTATAAGGATTGTCACCAACTTTAGAGACAACTTGTTTCGAGATATATTTCAGAATGTTGCTCACTAATATAAAAGTGTTGTACATATAAAAATATGTAGGAAAACACTTGTAAATTGTAAAGAAACAATGTGAATATGCTGAAATGTGCCTTCTCATATCTGCTTAATACCAAAAAGGAAAGTGAACTCTATTATCTCACTACTTCAGTTACGATTGACTGAGACCAGTTCAACTGTCATTTGAAGACATTTCACACGTAATTTTAAGTATTTACACTTTATTTAATATTCGAAGACGCACCACCAGATTCAAAACAAACACTTCCAAGAAATGTCAATTCTCACTTTTCAACACTCAATTTTCACTGCAATGTTTGTGTTTTTATATGCCAACCAATGTCTTTCTGAAACTTTAAGTTTAAATTGAGTAATTATATATATTTTAAGTCAAAATAACAGAGATGTTACTCCCAATTTTGGGCATTCTATAAAAGAAATTTTGACAAGCTCTCTGTGTTCCGTCCAGTTTTCACCACGTAATGTCATGTTTGTCAACCTTCGCGTCTCTGTCAAAGACCATGATGTAAAGAATGACCACCTTAGTTAAACGTTTGAGCACTATAACAGACATAGTTTAACTTGTGATGAGAAATAATTTTATTTCTGACTGCTGAAGAATTTCATTTCCAGCCTGCTATAAAATCCAGATCCCTCTTTTAATGTGAGAATCAACGACGAGACTTTCTGGACTATAACATTTCTACAAAAACGTAAAATATTCTCAACATCCATTATAATTTTTTGTACCTGTGGTCTCCAGAATTTAATTTGAATTTACACAAAGTTGAGGGACTTGGAGCGTTACGAAGTGCTGCCTCGTAGCGGTGACTGTGAGAACTCCAAAAAACTGGAATTTCATAGAGTGGCGATATGTCCGCTAGTTTGAGGCAAATTGAACTGGCGTTCGCCATGTTATTTGCGGTATCGTCTGACACGAAGTACTTGTGGTTTTATCACTTCGATTTTTAAATGTAAATGTTGAACACACTTTGGGAATATTTCAGCAGCAAAAATTGTACAGACAATAAACACTAAATACAATATGCACAAAATACGACACTACAAGCTCAACAACAACATACGATAGACTCTTTTAAAATGTACTGACCACCAAAAATATGGCGACCGATTTTTCACAGGTGGCCGCAGAGTGCTGTAACTCGTATGTTAGCCACTCTATGAAATTTAAGCTTGTTGGGGAACTCGACGAATAAATTTCAAAATGGCAATCAATCTTAGTCTCATTCTCGTTATTGTGTTGAAGTTTATGGAAGATTTTATATTTGCGATATTTTATGACAATATTCTAGTTTGTAAGATAGCTTTGGATTCAAATGATCTCTAATAATTCGTACAGTAAATTACTAAGCATTTTTACACAATAAGTTTATATACTGGAGAATAGGTTATGGCGTTACCGGCACGTAAATATGCTTGCGCAGCACTACCAACGTAGGGAAAATATAATTTTTTAAAAGAAACACTACAGTACTTTAAGTTACGAAAACGGTCGTGTGTGTCCTTCAATAACGGAATTTAACAGTCGCATCGGTCCCGTTCTTTTTAAAAATTATGGAATCTTTGGACTGTGGTTGCCCTACATATAAAGTTTTATGTAGGGAAAATAATTATTTTTTTGGTGACTTACATTGCTTTTTTTGTGGACCGAGGCTGAGATTTAAAATGAAATTACAGCTTACTGGGACGGCAGAAGCCAGCGCCACGCAGCAGAAGTTTTTGTAGTGCCGCATTCCTGCCTAAAAGACAACTGCAAAACGGGTAAGATTCTACAGAAATGGTGAAATGAAAAAATTAACAAGTCCCAAGGCAAAGAATTCATTTCAAGAATCGTGACGTTATGTGCATGTGGCCTACCGTTGGGTTCACATAATGTGGATCACACTTATTTGAATATCTCCTATTTTGTCGTTCGTGCTATAGTTTATAAGACGAATTACAGTGCAATCTTCCTCTGTGAAACACCTTTAAAAAATACATTTAGTATCTTGGCCTTTTGTCTTGTCAAAGCCGTTATGGCGTTTGGATATATGACCATACACTCTTTGAAGTTACAAAAAAAAAAAAAAAAAAAAAAATCACAACAGAAGCTTACAAAAAGTCTTGATGACTTAAATGTGATACGCAAGAGAGTACATGATTTCTTGTTTTCTTGACATATTTGTTATTATCGTAATCGAAAATTCAGATTTGGGCAATTTTCAGAGATTCTATGGATTATTAAAAGAAATGAATTTTGAATATCTGTGGCGTCTAATATCACTGCTATATAGCAAAACACTTGATACAGAGGTTTAAATTCCAAATTATTAACTTATCCACCTACAGCCGTAAAGTTTATGTTCTATTATTTAACGACCGGATCCTGTATTCCATTAATATCATCTTCAGGCCCTATACAAATTAAGTTGCAAATCAGTATTGCATTCGTAATATCATGCTGTACATATGTCATACAAAATATAAAGAATTAATGTAATTCCGAAACTAGACGTTAAATAAAACAACATAAATTTTACCTCTGTTGGTGGATAAGTTAATGATTTGGAATTAAAGCTCGACCAACAGCCACAGTCCCTATTCCATTACAACAAGAAACTACATCGTTTGATAAATGGGTAGCAACATTGAGCGAGCGCATCATTTTTGTCCACCCCTGGTCACGCGTCCCGGTCTGTTTACAGTCTGTCTCTCGTTTCGGTGAACGGAGTATAGTGCTGTAGTAGTTAACGTCTGTGGCGACACGAAAGTCATTTGACCATGCAGATTGCTCCTGCCGCGAAACACGCAATCGCACCTGCACTGCAAGGTAGTCTTCCCTCTAAACATGCAGGTTTCACAGGTCAGCCTACTCGCTAGGCGGAACCACACCCCTAGCCGAGCGCCTGCTTCAGAAGATGCCAGCACAACCACAACTCACCCGTCAGCAGTCGCATGGGTCAAGTAGGGCACGGTTTCATATTTCTGCGCAGACAGAGATGTAAGCCTTACTCCACGGCATAACAGGCAGCTGTATTTCCAATTCCATCAGGCTCAGCAGTTCCATAGCTGCCGAGGAACATCGACTCGCTCGCCGAAGGAATCGCCTCGCACTCTGATGTCGAACCTAACTTGAAGTCAGTAGCTCTGTGACAAAGCAAGACATCGAATTAGGGAAGTGGCTACTCTGGGAAGAATATCTCATACGCCTGTTTAGACTTCATCTCTTTTACTGAATTAATCAGGTTTGGGACCACAGAAATTTTTTTAAGTTTTTCAATGGTAGTAACATTGCATTTTAATGGTAAGAACGAAGAGGGAGAATGCTTGCGCTAGGGCATGGAAATATTTCAATGGCGGCAAGTGAAAATTGGTGCCAGACCTGAATTTGAATCGGGATTTCCCGCATTGGATCATCTTAACTACTCGACTATCCGAGCAAGCCAGCTGTCTGGCTTTTGTATTCAGTTACCATTATCCGCTGTCGAGAAGTTATGATTCAATGGAGCTAAGTTTAGCAAGTGCTGTCAGTCGTTGTACATCCAAACAATGCTGGCCTTAAAACTTGTTAGTTTGTTGTTAGTTGATTAGCTTTTCTCTATTTGTCTACATCTACATCTGCACCTATAAAAAGCGCAATCCTCCATAGTGCGTAATATATATGGCAATATACTCTTTATTAAAAAGTTTGCACTAACTATATCATAGACAGTACACATTACAGTACTCGAGCTTATGATGAAAAAGTTACCTTGGTTTTCATGGATCCTATGTGTCCGTACCGACCTATCTGCATTTTTCCCATCACTGTCCAAGACCCTATACTACATAGTACTCGGCCAGCTACTTGACTACTAACAACGTTCTTGACGACTATCATGTACTTCTTAGACTTTAGCAAAGCCTTGGACACTGTCGACTTCGATACATTACTTGCTAAACTTAGAAAATTTCTTCCAAAGTGCGGTGCAATGGCTTCACTCATACTTGACATCCCGTCTTCAGTGAGTCATGTCCGGGCTTACCACAGGGCTCGATATTAGGTCCAATACTCTTTTTTATTGTACGTGAATGATGTGCAAAGCCAAGAAACCTGAAGACAACAATCGAGAATTTCAATACTGACGTGCGTGCACTACCAAAGTGGGCACAGAATATAGAATTAAAGCTCAATATAAGTAAAACACAAACACTTATGGTAGGTCATTATAGGCTCCTCGACCACTTGTAATGTTTATGATAACCGCTGGTATGTAGAATTCCTTTGTTATACCGAGTAGCTTTTTGCGATCGACAAGCACTTCACCGTCCAAGTGGTCATCTCGACTGCTGAATTGTTAACGGTGCTTCTCATTGTTAACGGTGGGATCTCAACATTCTCGATAGCGAACAACCTCCTAGAAAGACCATGTTACCTCTACTCATCGGAACGGCTTTCTCAATTTGTTGCTCAGAGCTTCCACAGTCAATAACAGCCTGGGATTTCTGAAGGAAGTCCCATTAGAGGATGACGTTGTGGCTACATTCTGTTAAAACAACAAACGGCTGCGTCCTGTTGTTGATAGTTATTCTAGCGACACATGTTCCTGCTGGCCGGACGTATTTTCCATTTGCGTCCTTCAGCACAGTTGCTCTTGTATCACAGAACAGTATATTCTTTAGTTTGCGGCGGTAGTCATTCGACAATACAGAGAAGGAAGCTCCTGAATCAACTAGTGACCGAGCAGGTTGGCCATCGATGTTAACGTCAATGAGATTTCCTGCCATCTTAGCTACTGTCGTCCATGGAGGATTTTTATCTGCGACGACGTCACCTCTGTAGATGATCCTATCGCCTAGTTTTCCTGAACACGCCGGCTAGGTGAGCGGCTGGTAGGTCTATAAGGCGACGGCGAACGGCGGCGGCATTTTGGATAGTTACCACGTCCAAGGTGCGGTGATGGGCTTCGCCCCATAGGTCGACAGTAATCGTCTGCATTTGACTGCCGTTGAAAGGACTGCTCCGATGGTTGGCGTCTTGCGGCATAATAATTGTCAAATATTCGTCTTCTCTCCCTACAGTATCGTACGACATGTCCAGGAAGCCCACAGTGAAAACACAGTAGCGTGTTGTCTACTGCCCTCCGGATATCTGTCCTCCTGCGAGGCGTCGTAGTTGCCGCAGGAGTTGGTTGTAGTCACTTCGGTCGGTTCCTAAGCTGCCGTTTGGCGGCTGCGGCGTAAGTCATAGTCGGGCGAAGCCATTATTCACGTCGGGTACGACTGGCGGGGCTGACAGGCCCTTTATTCACATGAAGTGTTGGGTGCTATCGACAAGGGTTCGCAAATTTATTGCGTATTTCTTGATTTCCAGAAGGCTTTTGACACCTTACCTCACAATCGGCTTTTAATCAAATTGCGTGGTTGTGGTATATCGCCCCAAATTTTGCGATTGGGTAGGGGATTTCCTGTCAGAGAGGATACAGTTCGTAGTAATCGATGGTAAGGCATCGACTAAAAAAGAAGTGTTATCCGGCGTTCACAGGGTAGCGTTATTGGTCCTCTGCTGTTCCTTATTTACATAAACGATTTAGGGGAAAATCTTATTAGCTCTCTTAGGTTATCTGCAGATGACGCCGTCATTTACCGTCTAGTAACATCATCTGAAGAGCAAATCAAGTGCAGAACGATCTGAATAAGATATCACTATGGTGTAAAATTGGCAATTGAATATAAATAATGAGAAGTGTGAAGTCGTCCACATGATTACGAAAAGAAATCCGTTAAACTTTATTTACAAGATAAATCAATCAAAAGTGAAGGCCTTAAACTCCACAAAATACCTAGGAATTACTGTTACTTCAGACTTAAATTGGATAGAACACGTAGATAATGTCATAGTAAAGGCGAATCAGAGACTGCGTTTTATTCGCATAACCCTTAAAAGATGAAACAGAACTACTTAAGAAACTGCATACACTACGGTTATCGGGTGGGTTTGACGGAGGACATCGAAAGAGTCCAAAAAAGGGCAGCTCGTTTCATTTTGTCACGATACAGGGGAGACAGCGCTACGGAAATGATACAGGATCTGGGATGGGAATCATTACAACAACGGCGCTTATCGCTGCGGCGTGGGTTACTTACGAAACTCCAATCTCCAACATTCTCCTCCGAATGCGAAAATATATCGTTGACTCCCACTTACATAGGTAGAAATGATCATCAGAATAAAATACCAGAAATCAGAGCTCCAACGGAGAGATTCAGGTGTTCTTTCTTCCCGCGCGCTATTCGAGAATAGAAGATAAATAGTATAAAGGTGGTTTGATGAACCCTGTGATTTGCTGAGTATCCCATGTAGATGTAGATGTTGAATGTTTGAAATAACTCTTCCTCAGCAGCGTCGGCTTCCTCATGAAGTACAGGACTAACGTCCATGGCTATAATCTGCTGTTGGCTTTGTCCAACAGTCCCGGCTGCCGTAAACTGTTGTAATGCCTCTCTCGGTATTTGTCATATGAGAGAAGCAAAGCCATGCTGGTTTTCCACAATTTTGTAGAAATCCGTCATATCCGGCTTAACTACGTGACATACACTCTGTATATATACTGTGTTGACTTACCATGTCACTGGGCCCTGTTCTTTAGTTGCGCTGGCGGTCTCCTATCGTCTTCTTAAGTTCCGTCTGAAACTTTTCTTAGTTATCGAGCTTGTCCTCGTTATTTGCAAACCTCTGCTGCGCCGACTCACCGAGGTAGAAATATACGTTCGCCAAGCAAATCGTGTGATCCCACCTATTATACTTGGCAACTCGGTCGAATCCTTTCAGCGATTTGTTTGGGTCCTGTCCAGCGTCTCCAGAGAACACCGATGGGTGTCTGATGTGTAGCTGGCTTACCGCTGTTTTCCGTGTAAACGACAGCTCTTACGCTGACTAATCGGAGCCACGCTGGTGCAGGTGTTTTGCGGGATACTCGGTACCTCCACCAAAAAGTGCCACGTTGAAAACTTCAGGTTGTCCGAAATTCGAAGGCTGGTCGTTAATAGAGCACAACACTTTACACTTAGAATACGTTTATTGATAACTGACTCCAGGTGGAGTGCTATAGACAAATGTCTATAGATGACAAACTAAATTGGTGTGAGCACAGCTGCAATATTTAACAAAGCATAAACCTCTCTTGGTGTCCTATAGAAATATAAGGAAGTATTTCCTCTCGACCTTAAAAAGAAACTTTTGCCAATACTAATGATCACAGTAGTTGGTTACAACGAGATTATCTTCGAAATATCCGTAACGTCTGTCTCTTTTATCTTATTTAACCTCTTATACGCAGCTATTCTGACTCCATCCTCACAAACGCTGAAATTTTCATACACACTATTTCCTCTAATCTCTTATCAACGTACGCTGTCCCTCATATGTTTCCTCGACCTTAACGTTCTTGTCTGAACAACATAACAGAAATATACGATCCTATCAGAGCAAAACCCTTTCTGTCCCTCTCCATCACTCAGCCGTTTTCTCAAAATGCTTCTGAGTAGCAGGAACCACTACATCAGAGAACTGAATAATACTACTAGCTTCAAACAACAGTTAATGGAACAACTACTAAAGCAATAATAACGCCATTCTTTGTTCCCCTGAGCTTTTGTTACAACGTCACATCTATACCTTCTCCCAGATATTTTCAGATTGTCATTCCTCTCACCGGGTACAGCTTTCCTAACTTCCTTCTATTAGAATTCGTCAAGTCATAATCAATTTGTGCATATTAAAAAGTACATTTTATATCTGCCAATATCACTGTTGTTATTTCCATTATTAGATCGGCAACAGCAGAAGCTGTCTCAGTAGTACTGCTAGTATTAATCTTATTAGAGTTTAGTCATTCCTATTTATTTACAACCTATTTACATGTATTCAATCAGATTAAATTAAACTATTAATACCTTATTAATCGTTTGTGTATTAAAAGCAATGCTACAGGTAACTCAGATGTAAAAAAAGTATTTTGTGCATAAAACCTGGTCAGATTTAAGAGAGGGCCTAATGGCACATAAAATTAATACAGATTGAAAATGAAAAACCAATCACAAGTTGCGATTGGATGAGAACAATGACCGGAGAATGTCGATAATGAAGAAATCAATGAAAAATTGAGAATAAACACTGTAGATGAAACAGTTAGAAGATGTTTTAGATGCGGACTTATGATATACGCATGGGAAAAGCAAGATCATGGGTTTGACAGTAAAGGATAGGGGGTTCGAGGTAGACCAAGGAGAATGATTTTGTAGTAATAGGCATAACATCAAACAGAGAATCAATGTTAGGACTGAATAGGGGATCGTAGAGGCGCTATATAAGTGGGCCTATGCTCCAGACTGAACCGTGAAAATCATAATTAAATGGTGATGACAAAGTGGGTCACATGGTCATATTCTTCAAGTATAAGTCGAAGTGTAACATTAAGTTATAGCAGAAAAATGTTTTGGATTATATATACTTTAATGAAACACCAATAAACATTGTGCGAGAAGAGAATGAAGTCAGTTTTACAAATCATATCAATGACAGACTACATAATACCTTATATGAAATATCAGAGTAATTACAGAACAAAACGATATAATAGCAACATGTAGATATTTAAATGGCTTGCCAAATTTGTTGTGTCTGTGGACATCCAGTGTTATGTCTTGCAGCAGTAGAAACAAGTTTGTTGAAGAAAAAAAACTTCTTTTATGCCCCTGTACCAGAAACAAATTACGGTAGACACCAATACAGATGCCGCATGGAAGTACCCGCGTAGTTTAAGGTATCATGCTACAAACTGAGCGGTCGTTTCCCCCAGAAGTTCAAGTCCTCACTCGGGCATGTGTGTGTGTGTGTGTGCGTGAGTGTTGTCCTTAGTGTGACTTAGTTTAAGTAGTTTGTAAGTCTACGGATATGACATGGCCCAATAGATTTGCAAACATTCGAAAATTTGAAGCACTACAAATAACAGAAACCACATTAGAATTCTCTCATTTGGCATGTCTATCTATATAAAAGCGAAAGGACACTCTTTCACTCACTCACTCCCTCACTCTGACTAAACACGAAACATCGAAAACTTCTCCACCTACGAAGCTTAAATTTGGCAGGAATGTAGTTTATAAGTAAAAGACATCAGCTAAGAAAGGATTTTGCGAAAGGGCCGATACTTTCGGAGATAAGACGTTATAAACAATGAAAACTTCCCCGTCTTGCAGCACGTGCTAGTGTGACTATCAGTCCACTATTTGAGAAGGAGAGCACTTAGCGAATTGCAACAAACTTTAATCGTAATTTCAAACCTTTGAGAACTTTTTCTCGCTGACGAACATTAGATCCCCAAGATTGACGAGCGTACACAGAATCTCGAAATTTAGCGAGAACTTCAATGCGAGATGCTTACAATACTTTCAACAAAGGAAACACAAACAATACCATCATTACGTGATACAATTGGCGATCCCGCCGATGATTCATTAACCAAAGAAGACGAAACCAATATTCCAGATTTAGAATTACGAATATTGGCCACAATGAGTAACGAAGAAGTAGATATCATCGGAGTAGTGAAGCAACTGTTTTGTGTCCCAGCCTCGTCGCCGCTTTTGTGTCTCGTTTCCGTCGTAGGTGTCGGTGGCCGAGTAGAAAGACCGACACAGGAATAAAGGTAGCACGCTTGTGCAGGTACGGAGGGGAGCAGCCAGTAGGACAGCAGAAACTAGAAACACTAGAGTAAATTAGAACGAGATATATATTGCACAGAATGTATACAATACTTAAATTTAACATAGCTCAGTACTGCAGACTGCTGATACATAGTTGAGTTAGAGGCTTGCCTAGTGCCTATGCGATAGAAAAGTCTTCACTGGTGCCTATCTGATTCCGAAGTGTTAACTGGTTGCTATCTCAGTCCCAAGTGAACGATGTCGTTCAGTGCTGGCCATGAGCGGAGTTGTAGCAGAGGGCGCTCGTGGCTGACGTCGTAAGAACGCCGCGCCGTGCGTGCATGGCGGCGCGCGGCGAAAGTAGGTGGCGCGCACTTTGGACTTGTGCAACACCACAAACTTAAATCAACAAGAACCAGTCTTCTGGTCCGTACTGTATACCCACTAGATTTCTATGTAATTATGCTGATGCGATAGCCTCTTACTTAACAGCCATATACAACCGCTCCAAAATATTGGAAAGTTGCACATGTAACACCTATATTCAAGAAAGGCAGTAGGAGTAGCCCACTAAACGACAGGCCTATTTCATTATCGTCAGTTTGCAGCAGGGTTTTGGAACATATCATGTATTCAAATTTTATGAATTATCTCAAAACAAATTTTCCATGTTTGTTAAGCTTAAGGGACTTAACTTCAGGGTCATCAGTCCCTAAACGTACAAACTACTTATGATCTACCTTATACTAAAGACGTCACAAACATCCATGCCCGAGGGGGATTCGAACCCCGACCGTAGCGGCCGTGCAGACTGACTGGCGCGCCGCAGACCGCTCGGTCACTGCGGCCGGCGATCTTGAACAGAATGATCTATTGACCCAAGGTCAACACGGATTTAGAAAATATCGTTCATGTGAAACTCTACTAGCTCTTTACTCACACGAAGTGATGAGCACTATCGACAAAAGTGTGGTGTCGCACAAGTACAAAGTGCGCGCCACCTACTTTCGCCGCGCGCCGCCAGGCACACACGGCGCGGCGTTCTCACGACGACAGCCACGAGCGCCCTCTGCGACAACTCCGCTCGTGGCCACCACTGAAGGATCGGGCACTTCGGACTGAGATAGCAACGAGTTAGGACCTTCGTAATCAGATAGGCACCAGTGAAGACTTTGCTATTGTACAGGCACTAGGCAGGCCTCTAACAACTATGTATCAACATTCTGCAGTACTATGTAAAAGTTAAGTATTGTTACATTCTGTGCAATATAAATCTCTTTCTAATTTACTCTAGTGATTATAGTTTCTGGCTGCTCCCCTCCGTACCTGCACCAGCGTGCTATTTTTGTTCCGGTGTCGGTCTCGTTCCACTCGGCCACCGACACCTACGACGAGGCTGGGACACAAAAGCGGCGACGAAGTTGGGACACAAAAGTGGCGACGAGGATGGGATACAAAAAAAAGTTCTCAAATTAATTCCGTATTTCTAGATTTCCAGAAGGCTCTTGACACGTTACGACTACCTCAAAAACTACTTTTAATGACTGGATAGGGGATTTCCTGTCAGAGAGGACTCAGTTTGTAGTAATAGATGGTTAGGCATCGACTAAAACAGAGGTGATATGCTGCGTTCTAACGGGTAGTTAGACCTCTGCTGTTTTGATATTCAGATGACTTTACTAGACGATAAATGATGGCGACATCTGAGAGCTGCTCAGATTATCTCCTAAATCGTTTATGTAGATAAGGAACGATTTAGGAGAAAATCTGAGTCGTCATTTATCGTCTAGTAAAGTCAGGTGAAGGTCAAAACCAACTGCAGAACGATTTAAATAAGATATCAGTATGGTGTAAAAATTGGCAATTAACTAAATAATGAGAACTGTGAAGTGGTCTCCATGAGTACGAAAAGAAATCCGTTAAAATTTGTTTACAAGATAAATCAATTGTGAAGGCCGTAAACTGCACTAAATACCTGGGAATTACTATTACCTCAGACTTAAACTGGAAATAACACGTAGATAATGTCGTATGAAAGGAGAATCAGAGACTGCGTTTTATTGGCAGAACGCTTAAAAGATGTAAAAGAACTACTAAAGAGACTGCATACACTACGCTTGTCCGTCCTCATTTGGAGTATTGCTGCCCAGTGTGGGATCCTTATTAGGTGGATTTGACGGAGGACATCGAAAGAGCCCAAAGAAGGGCAGCTCGTTTCGTATTGTCACAGTACAGGGGAGACAGCGTTACGGATATGATACAGGATCCGGGATAGGAATCAATATAACAACGGCGCTTATCGCTGCAGCGTGGTCTACTTACGAAACTTTAATCACTAACATTCTGCTTTGAAAGCGAAAATATATTGTTGACTCCCACCTACATAGGTAGAAATGATCATCAGATTAAAATACGAGAAATTAGAGTTCAAACGGAGAGATTCAGGTGTTCTTTCTGCCCGCGCGCTATTCGAGAGTGGAATGAGTGATGAATAGTATAAATGTGATTCGATGAACCCTCTGCCATGCACTTGAATGTGATTTGCAGAGTAACCCATGTAGATGTCGATAGATGTAGAGGAGACAACCCCAGAAAAATAATGGAAGGATAAAAGTTTGTCGCTTAATACTTTATCGGCATTAATGCAGTAAAATAACGGCATTTGGCATGTCGTTACAATGAATTACTCGTACACTAAGAATTGTATTCGCGAGAAATGGTACACATACCACTAAACGTAAGTTATCATAGTACGACACACAGTTCATGAGATATGCAGTCATAAACGATTAGGTTCATGAAAAACCGCCTCTTCACGCACGTTTTGATTTTTTACGTCTTTCATACTAACTATTCGCGACGTATACGACATGTAGTTCAGGTGCTATGACGTCAAAGACAATGAAATGATAAACCATGCGACAATGTTGCACATTTCCTCTTAAACCACTGGACCGATTTCAATCAAATTTGATACACATATTGCTTACCGCGAGTTAACAATTTCTGCAGGATTAATAATCCCATATGACACGTGGTTCAAGAGATATGACGTCATACAAAATATGAATCCCAAAAACTGCCACATAATGCGACGAGACTATTCATATACTGTATGAGTTGAGAGTACTTAGCGACTTGCAAAAAACTTTAAGAACTGAATCTACTGCATTCAGTGTAACGTTTCAATTTATAATCTGTAAACTACAAATTGTAGCAGCAGGATATTTTACAGACAGTATACACAGATATAGCTGAATGTAACTTCGAAATTGTATCACAGTACGACACGTAGTTCATGAGATACGGGCATATAAACAGTAACGTCCATAGAAAACCGCCAAATCACGCCCCAAGGTTTAATCTATAACTTCTGTACTACTAATGGTATTCATAACAGATTTTACAGACATACAGCACTTATATAAATGAATAAATACCTAAAAAATTATAGAATTGTACAACATATAACTGAATAAATATCAGATCGTACGAATTTTGTATTTCATTTATATATTGATTACTATATTTCTTTGTTTGGACACTACACTTATAATTTTGTACATTATGCAAGACTCATTTCTTATATAATCTCCGATAAATATATTTTTAGAAAAGAGGAGGACAGAGAGAGAAGGGTCAGGAGAAGTACTAACTCAAGTATTCTTAAGCCGCGATATTTTATGTTGGTGTGTGATGCAGCTGTATTTCTTCCGGTTTATGGTGCTACATGTTCCAACTGCCAGCCCGTCTTTCCCTGAGCTTCCTATTGATAAAACAAGCAAATTTTATAAAATTAATTTCAGGTTTGGAACAAATACAGGAATAGTTTTCAGATCGTTTTCAGGTTACTTCCAACGGTGAACCTCTTTTTGAGTCATTTTCAAGACTTTCCTTTATTAGTTGACTGTGTCGCTGTCCAGTTGCAGATAGAACTGATAGATTGGCAGTGTATTGAACTATTGAAGACAAATTTAGGTGTTCTATGTTCTATGTTCAAATGTTTGTATAGTCTATGGGACTTAACTACGGGGTCATCAGTCCCTAAACTTACAAACTACTTATGAACTACTTACGAACTAGGACGGCACAAATATCCATGCCCCCGACCGTAGTGGCCGTGCAGACCGTGACTGAAGCGCCTTAGTCCCCTCGGCCACCGCGGCCGGCAAGAATTTCCTCGAGAAGAGTTTGCACGTATTCATAATGGGGCTGCTAATGTCTAGCTCAAATTTTTTTCAATAATTAATGTAAGTAAGTCACGATTATGTGGCAGTTTGAGTGGTGTTAGTCTGATAAACTGCCTCGGTCTCTGTGACGACATTTTGTACCAGATGTAAACAGTGCTATTTTTTTTTCAGCGAATCACAACTAATGAAGTATATGATTTTTTAAATAAATCTTGTTGAGAACAATAGTCATGACATTGTAGGCAGAGAAGTGCCGATTCAAGGAGTTATATGGTTCCTATGCCTGCCTGCTTGTCTTTTGACAAATGTCGTACTACGTAAGTAAGAAAATAATTAATTTTGATCTCCCTAGTGCCCTACGCGATCTGTGTAACAAAAATCTAATTTTGCACATATGAAAGTGTTGGTTTATGTTATTTTGTGAAAAAAAGATACATTTGCTCGTGGCGCAATTAGCGAAAAGTACTGCAATGTAAAACGTTTTGCCATGGAGGAGTGGTCGACTGCTCTAAGAGGGGTTTTGCTGCGGAGCACACGGTTCAAATGTTTAAGTTATAATGTTCAAATGTTTGTAAATCCATCGGACCAAACTGCGTGGTCATCAGTCCCTAACTTACAAACTACTTAAACTAAGTTAAACTAACCTAAGGACAACACACACACCCATGCCCCAGGGAGGACTCTAACCTCCGACGACGAGCAACCGCGCGCTCCGCAGCGAGGCGCTTTAGACCGCTCGGCTACTTCACCGCGGCTGTTTGTTAAGCTTAAGGGATTTGACTACGGGGTCATATGTCCTACTTATGAAATAGCTTGCACTAAGCACGGCACAAATATCCATGCCCGAGAGGGGATTGGAACCACCGACCGTAGTGGCCGTGCAACCCGTTAATGGCGCGCCGCAGACCTGTCAGCCTCCGCGGCCTGCTAACTTATACTAAAGACAATACAAACATCGATGCCCAAGGTAGGCGATACAGTGGTATATCTGGTAGTGGTTTAAATAAAGGGAAGAGCTTCAAATAACAATATATTACAGATTGTTGTCAAAGTGAACACACAGTATTAATAAAGATATTTCTTAATAAGAACTTAAAACTGATACATGAGACAAGAAATTAAAAAAAAATGACTATAACCGCCCCCATTTTTTTAAACTTTGAGCATAGTAATTCGGTCTTAAGGACTCACAACTAATACAAATTAATAAAATGTCTTCAACAGTGAACAACGACTCAGTGATCAAACCTTTGTTGTTGAGCAAATCAAACAGTAAGCAACAAGTAATGCTTAGTAACGGACGGATTGAAAGAGCCTTAGCAAATTACGAAAAGTTATCAATAAATAAAACAGAACACAATTACTACAGAATTCCCTTACGTAATTTAAAATGGCTGAAGGCCGAGAAACCAGCGAAGTTTAGTTTGATAAGTATGAAAAGTATGAATTGATCATGAAACAGCAAATAAAAAACACCAACGTATACTCAGTCACGTTTACCACAAGTATGGGGGCAAGATACACTTAAGTCAGGCCACAGCAACTCAAGAAGAGTGTAAGGAGAGGAATTTGGCTAAACAAGGCGCTTGCCCTTAAGCCTACGCGAGAACACCA
This sequence comes from Locusta migratoria, assembly GCA_026315105.1. Lineage (NCBI taxonomy): Eukaryota > Metazoa > Arthropoda > Insecta > Orthoptera > Acrididae > Locusta > Locusta migratoria. The sequence continues at coordinate 165,264,655 of CM048751.1, read as the reverse complement.
TTTGGGAAAGTTACTTTTCGCATAAAATACATCCGCACGTGGAGCAGACACAGAGCGGACGGAAAAAATTGCTGCACAATATCAAAATAAAGCCCCCAGTACACTTAGCAATTTTTGATTGATTAGAATTAACCGGCAAAGTGGTAAAGAGACTTGTAAGAAGTCATAATAGCCCCTAACCCCTGAATCAACAGGAGGACAGTTCAAAGATAAGCCTGGTTACGCAGTTTAATAAACACCGAGCACTGACAACAGACTGCACATTAATGGAGTAAAATGTGGCTTCAGAGTAACTGACTAAGGCACTGCAATTCGTGTATAGAGTCGTATTCGAACACAGGCAACAGTAGACGCTGGAAAATTAACTAGCTGCAGCTCAAGATCGCATATACATTATACCCTCCGCCACGCAACCTACGTTGGATTGCGGAGTATGTATGTAGATGTAGATAGCAGAAATAGTTCGCGATCCCACGATAGCACACGTCACACCAGGCACAGAACGAAGTCGTCTTGGCAAAAATTACTCACACTGACCAAATGTGGCTACAATAGATGTTGGAGACCGACGAAAGAACGGCGGCAGTCGCCGTGGAGACAGGTGACGTCACACAGCGGCCGGCACAACAAACACTCAGTGTACGGGCACCGCACAGCACGAAGGAGGCAGGCCCGGCGTGCGGTATCCGCCGTTGCAGTCGTAGTGCTCTGTCCCCGGCTTAAGCTGCCCCGTACATGTCACGGAACACTCCCCGTAACTCGTGTCGACGCGGCACGCCAGGGCCACGGGCGCAGCCGCCCAGCTAGGCAGACGACCCACTCGGTTACCACCGAGCGACGCTGTCCGAGTTTCCGGAAAGATCTCCTCCAAGAGACGTGTTGAACTGCTGTCAGCTCCCTCTGTTGCTGCTAGAAGTCCTCTCGCTCGGTGCGCGCGCCGCTAGATAAGGCATCGATTCTCCAAGGAGACTGCGTACTACATCTACAGCTACATCTTCATGGGATACTCTGCAAATCACATTTAAGTGCCTGGCAGAGGGTTTATCGAACCACCATTATACAATTTATCTCCTATTCGATTCTCGAATAGCGCGGGGGAAGAAAGAACACCTGAATCTCTCCGTTCGAGCTCTGATTTCTCGTATTTTCTTCTGATGATCATTTCTACCTATGTAAGTGGGAGACAACAATATATTTTCGCATTCGCAGGAGAATGTTGACGATTGGAGTTTCGTAAGTAGCCCACGCCGCAGCGATAAGCGCCTTTGTTATAATGATTCCTATCCCAGATCCTGTATCATTTCCGTAACGCTGTCTCGTGACAATACGAAACGAGCTGCCCTTCTCTGGGCTCTTTCGCCGGCCGCGGTGCCCGAGGAGACTGAGGCGCTCCAGTCACGGTCTGCACGGCCACTACGATCGGGGGTTCGAATCCTCCCTCGGGCATGGATATTTGTGCCGTCCTTAGTGTTAGCTAGTTCGTAAGTAGTTTGTATGTTTAGGGACTGATGGCCCCGTAGTTGAGTCCTATAAGCTATACAAATATTTGAACATTTTTTTTTGGACTCTTTTGATGTCCTCCGTCAAACCCACGTGATAAGGATCTCACACTGGGCAGCAATACTCCAAGAAAGGTCAGACAAGCGTAGTGTATGCAGTTTCTTTGGTAGTTCTGTTGCATCTTTTAAGGGCTCTACCAATAAAACAGCCGGCCGCGGTGGCCGAGGAGACTGAGGCGCTTCAGTCACGGTCTGCCCGGCTACTACGATCGGGGGTTCGAATCCCCCCTCGGGCATGGATATTTGTGCCGTCCTAATTCGTAAGTAGTTTGTAAGTTTAGGGACTGTTGACCCCGTAGTTAAGTCCCATAAGCTTAACAAACATTTGAACATTTTGAACCAATAAAACAGAGTCTCTGCTTTGCCTTCCCCACGACATTATCTTCTTGTTCTTTCCAGTTTAAGTCTAAAGTAATAGTAATTCCTAGGTATTTTGTGGAGTTTACGGCCTCCACTTTTGATTGATTTGTCTTGTAAACAAAGTTTAACGGATTTCTTTTCGTACTTATGTGGACGACTGCACACTTCACATTATTCAGAGTCAATTGCCAATTTTTACACCATAATGATATCTTATTCAGAGCTTTCTGCAGTTGGTTTTGATCTTCAGCTGATTTTACTAGACGGTAAATGACGGCGTCATCTACAAACAACCTAAGAGGGCTACTTAGATTGTCCCCTAAATCATTTCTGTAAATAAGGAACAGCAGAGGACCAATAACACTATCCTGTGGAACGCTCGATATCACTTCTGTTTTAGTCGATGCCTTACATCGATTACTATGAACTGTATCCTCTATGACAGGAAATCCCCTATCCAATCGCAAATTTGGGACGATATACCATAACCATGCAATTTCATTAAAAGCATGAAACTGCCCTCTCTCTGTTGCTGTTAGGAGTCCTCTCGCTCGGTCACGCGCCGCTAGATAAGGCATCGCTTCTCGCGAAGATACTGCGTACTACCAAACATATGACGAGCGCTACAACATGCAGCGCCGCGACCGCCAGAAGCAAGCGTATCGGTAGAGAGGGCAGCGCCAGAAATCACAGCACCGAGGTACTACCAAGTCAGACATTAAATAATTAAAAACGAATAAGATGCAGAGCAAGAGAAATAACAGGTCAGGAGGTAGCGAAGAAAGTGCTGGAATAAAATCATTGAAGTACAAAATACAGAGCCAGCACGGCTCAGAAGGATTCGAACCCCAGACGGGGAGCGGCCTCGCAGCATCGGAGCATAGCACCTCAATGCGCTCGGCCACTCTGCCGCGGCAAGCTCACGGTTACTCGTCGTTGGAGCTTCTTCCCTGGGGCACGGGTGTGTATGTAGTGTAAGTTAGTTTAAGTAGTTTGTGAGTCTAGGGACCGATGACCACAGTGGTTTGATCCAATAGCTGTTGATGTTTCAACTCATGTATGTTTGTATTTAGACTAAGTGCTATGTTGCAGGTACTATTAATCTCCATTTTTTAATAAGATGTGCAACTTGTAAAATTTGATATGAACAGATGATGGTGGCATAGCCCACTGAAACCGGTCGGCAAATAACTCTATTTTGCTTATCACTTTTGAAGATTATTAATCTGTCAGATCGCCTTGACAACCTGCGATGTCAGGTAATGTCAGGTTTACAGACGTTTGAACATTTTCTATGACTATTACATAAATTTTTGGATACGTGCTTTTAAACATGACGAGAAAATTCAGAGCGTTCGGATACTTTTGAAAATGGGAAAATATACTGCAAAATATACAGTTTAAATAATTTCTTTGCCTCAATATAATTGAACACAGCGGAAAAACTGAGCGTAAAATGGTGTTTCTCAAGATGACTAAAACACAAGTTTAAACCCTTTGCAAAGTATTTTGAATAAATACTTATGAAGATCTGACAAAAAAACCTTTGTTTGTGTCAATATACGTCAAGCACTGTTTTACTGTTTTCATAATTGCTTAGGTAAATGATTTTGTACATTTTACCAATTAAATAACCGAAGTTTTGAGATACCTTTGAGCTCAAAGATGGTTTCATTGTGATTTATTGTCTTATTTTAGTGGTCTGGAACCTACTAGGCAGATTTGGAGGACAATCCGTATTTAATTTTCAAATTTCTACCATGTGCCAGCTTCAATTTTTAAATATCGGATCAGGCAGCATCTTTAATTTTGAAATATACAGCCTTTCTCCATCTTCATTTATTTATTTTTTATTTCAGCCATTAATAACTTTAGTACATTTACTGTCAGTCCACTCCTTGGATAATTAAACACCTGCCGGCCACCACCTTAGTTTTTTAAATTAGCCACCACGCGCCATCTTGGATTTCTTTTTACTTTCCGCCTCCACGATCTTGATAACGTTCAAGACTTCACTGCCTCTGTTCAGGAACCACTAGTTTGTCTGGCCTCTCCACAGATACCCGTCCGCTGTGGTTGCACCTACGGTACGGCTATCTGTATCAAATGTTCAAATGTTTGTACAGTCTATGGGACTTAACTACGGGGTCATCAGTCCCTAAACTTACAAACTACTTATGAACTACTTACGAACTAGGACGGCACAAATATCCATGCCCGAGGGGGGATTAGAACCCCCGACCGTAGTGGCCGTGAAGACCGTGACTGGACTATCTGTATCGTTGAGGCACGCAAGCCACCCCACTTCGGCAATGCCTGTGGTTCATGGGAGTGGAAATATAGGATATTCTATGGTATATGCTAATGCAGTAGCGAATGGCATGTACTTTGTTTAACCTAAATAAATTGAGAGTCTTTTTTCCAGACAACCCGTCACTACATTTCAAGATTAAATAATTTTACGTTTCCAAGTACCGAAAATTATACAATAGTCTTATTATTATACTTTTAGATCTGATGGCAGCTATTTCCTTTGGTGCCTTACATATTACAGTTGATATGTATGAATGCTGCATTATTACGACAACTTACGGGTAAAGAGACTGATTTGAATAATATCTAACAGATAATTTATTTATTTTTAATTTTTTTTTTTTTTTTTTTTTTTTTTTTTTTTTTTTTTTTTTTTTTTTTTGGGAGGGATTAAACTTTAATATGATCAGGTGTGACAAACTTTTCTTGGGTTGGGGAATAATCAAAACATCTGAGTATACGAAACATGCAGTAGCCGGTCTACAAATTTAACGCTCCAAACTCGAGGTAACTGTAGTTTCTGCTATTTTCAAAAGACGTTTGTTAGATTTAATTTGTTTGCAGGGAAAAATATCGAAAACAGATCAGCGCGAACATGTTTGAAATTTCATAAAACTACATTAAAATAAATGTTGCCTATTGGTTCATATTTGAGCAAGATTGACCCTCAGCAGACTGTTACAGGAACGTCCTGTAGTACCTGAATCCGTACTTGCCAATTCGATAGGTTGGTCACACGTTTTGGAAGCACGTCTTCAGCAGGAAACGCACAGCCTACTCGTTCAAGTAGCGCACCATGGTTGGACTAAAATTCAGGTAACTAAAGGTTTGCGGATGCTACTCACGTTGACTGCTTTAAGGTACGGGAAAAATGCAGTCTTCCGTCTTTAATGTTGTCACCAGATTAAGTGTGTGTGAGTTTCCTGTTGCCGAAAGTATAGCCTCATGAAACATCAAACGCTGTTGGCTTTAACATGTGTTTGGATACAGCATCACAAGCCAATATGTGAAGATTATTATATTAGATTGGTCGTTGTACTCGAAATTTAACTTTAAAATGTTTCCAAGAAATGTGTTTAATTTAAAGCAATTTTCAGTTTACATTATAATTTGCATAGCAACAAGCCTTCGGGGCCTGCTAGCTAATAGTGTTATGAATAAGAAATGACGCAGACTCTATTAATAATTAATTAACTAGTCTTTAGATTGGAGATTTTTAAACATGGTTTTCGGAACTGCCGGAGGGAGGCTTATAGAAATAAGTCATCTGCGCTGCCCTAAGAATCTTCATTCATCTGACATATTTCGTTCCTGTCATGTGTTGTAAAAATTGGTCATGGTTTTGCTCCTGCGTTTGTTGGTACGTCTAAGACGATTCAATGTAGCCATAAAATTATCTAGCGAACAAAGTGCATTTGTGCAACGTAATTTTAACCGAGAAAAAAATAAGTTTCAAAGTATTTCATCCATATAACTAGTTTCTCCTGACATTCTTCTACTCTTCATGTTAACTGATGAAATAACAGTACCAGTGTTACTCTTTTTATAGGTTGGTAATAAGAGTATCCGTAATACGCAGCTATCTATTTGCTGTTTTACATTTCCCGCACCCAGCACTGCGATTATATTTCACCCTGTCTGAGAAGATTTGGTGTTCCCAAGGAATTTGATGATACATGAGAACAATAACATCCATCTTTTAAATGAAATTACTGCTATTTGACAGTTTTGGGTAGTTTATTATACCATTTTCAAGATTCCGTATCATCGCTGCATTAATGTACGTTTGCTTTTACAAAACCAGTTGTGAATTTATAGAAAAACCATACGTACATTAATGTGAGGATGACATGAAGTCTAGGTGTATCATTCAATTTTGAATTTGAAAACACTTGGAAGAGGCTACATAGCCAAAATTATAATTGTGGTGTCATAAATTGATGGGGGGAGAGGGGGCTATGCCACATAACATGAAAAAATGAGCTTTGGTCATCTTCAGTATGCTCATGCCGTCTTGCGTCAACTCTGTGAGCTAGAACCATGTGGCATGGCTCCCGCTTTTCCTGGAGCAGTTGTAAGTTCTTGAATGCGACACTGCTATCATTTTGAGTGAGAGGAGTAGCTATTCCACCTATCGAGATTTTCCCCTATTTCAGTTGCTGACGTACCATCACAGATGTGTTGCAGACTGGTTGATCAGTGATAACCGAAAGACATATTGTTCAAAACTGTAATTATTGCTTCTATATCCCTCTTCAAAAAGATACCAGGTCGTCGCTCCAAAAACAGGAAACACCCTGTTGTTGTTCATCCTCACATGACTACACGTCTTCAGGAAATACCATTGCTAGCCAGAGCAGGCGGCAGGTAACGGCTGTCCCCACCACCACTTCCTCTCAAATGTGCGGAACACCGGAAACAACCGTGGCCTCGTGGCAGGCGGCATGAGCGCTCTCCTCAGCCAACCCTCTGATGTGCGAGAGGCACCCTCAGAAGCGCCTCTTGTGTGGTCTACCGCTACTAAGCCGGGGAACCGCCTGACATCTGCTAGCATCTTATGAAACTACGAGAAGAGCGTAGTGCAGTGGTTTAGGGGAGCTTCTTCTCTGTATAGTTACTATGTGGGGTGTGCCAACACACAGCAGAGGCCTTGGCCTTGTGGCAGTCAGCACAACGGGAGACCATCAGCCTCCCCTCCACACTACCGTCTGATGTGCGAGAGGCACCCTCAGAAGCGCCTCTTGTGTGGTCTACCGCTACTAAGCCGGGGAACCGCCTGATATATGCTAGCATCTTATGAAACTACGAGAAGAGCGTAGTGCAGTGGTTTATGGGGGCCTTCTTCTCTGTTTAGTTACTCTGTGTGGTGTGCCCCCACACAGCAGAGGCCTTGGGACTCGTGGTAGGCAACACGAGCTAGCCCCTCAGCCTCCCCTCCATGCTACCGTCTGATGTGCGAGAGGCACCCTCAGAAGCGCCTCTTGTCTGGTCTACCGCTACTAAGCCGGGGAACCGCCTGACATCTGCCAGCATCTTCTGAAACTACGAGAAGAGCGTAGTGCAGTGGTTTAGGGGAGCTTCTTCTCTGTATAGTTACTATTTGGGGTGTGCCAACACACAGCAGAGGCCTTGGGCCTTGTGGGAGTCAGCACAACGGGAGACCCTCAGCCTCCCCTCCACACTACCGTCTGATGTGCGAGAGGCACCCTCAGAAGCACCTCTTGTGTGCTCTACCGCTACTAAGCCGGGGAACCGCCTGACATCTGACAGCATCTTATGAAACTAAGAGAAGAGCGTAGTGCAGTGGTTTAGGGGAGCTTCTTCTCTGTATAGTTACTATGTGGGGTGTGCCAACACTCAGCAGAGACCTTGGGCCATGTGGCAGTCAGGACAAGGGAAGACCCTCAGCCTCCCCTCCACACTACCGTCTGATGTGCGAGAGGTGCAGTGGAGGTGCAGTGGTTTAGGGGAGCTTCTTCTCTGTATAGTTACTATGTGGGGTGTGCCAACACACAGCAGAGGCCTTGGGCCTTGTGGCAGTCAGCACAACGGGAGACCATCAGCCTCCCCTCCACACTAGCGTCTGATGTGCGAGAGGCACCCTCAGAAGCGCCTCTTGTGTGGTCTACCGCTACTAAGCCGGGGAACCGCATGATATCTGCTAGCATCTTATGAAACTATAAGAAGAGCGTAGTGCAGTGGTTTAGGGGAGCTTCTTCTCTGTATGGTTACTATTTGGGGTGTCCCAACACACAGCAGAGGCCTTGGAATTTGTGGCAGTCAGCACAAGGGGAGACCCTCAGCCTCCCCTCCACACTACCGTCTGATGTGCGAGACGCACCCTCAGAAGCACCTCTTGTGTGGTCTACCGCAACTAAGCCGGGGAACCGCGTGACATCTGCTGGCATCTTATGAAACTATGAGAAGTGCGTAGTGCAGTGGTTTATGGGGGCCTTCTTCTCTGTTTAGTTTCTCTGTGTGGTGTACCAACACACAGCAGAGGCCTTGGGCCTCGTGGTAGGCAGAACGAGCTCTCCCCTCAGCCACCCCTCCACGCTACCGTTTAATGTGCGAGAGGCACCCTCAGAAGCGCCTCTTGTGTGGTCTACCGCTACTAAGCTGGATAACCTCCAGACATCTGCTAGCATCTTATGAAACTACGAGAAGAGCGTAGTGCAGGGGTTTAGGGGAGATTCTTCTCTGTATGGTTACTATTTGGGGTGTCCCAACACACAGCAGAGGCCTTGGGCTTTGTGGCAGTCAGCACAAGGGGAGACCATCAGCCTCCCCTACACACTACCGTCTGATGTGCGAGACGCACCCTCAGAAGCGCCTCTTGTGTGGTCTAGCGCTACTAAGCCGGGGAACCGCCTGACATCTGCTAGCATGAAACTACGAGAAGAGCGTAGTGCAGTGGTTTAGGGGATCTTCTTCTCTGTATAGTTACTATGTGGGGTGTGCCAACACACAGCAGAGGCCTTGGGCCTTGTGGCAGTCAGCACAAGGGGAGACCATCAGCCTCCCCTACACACTACCGTCTGATGTGCGAGAGGCATCCTCAGAAGCGCCTCTTGTGTCGTCTACTGCTACTAAGCCGGGGAACCGCCTGACTTCTGGTAGCATCTTATGAAACTACGAGAAGAGCGTAGTGCAGTGGTTTAGGGAGCTTCTTCTCTGTATAGTTACTATGTGGGGTGTGCCAACACACAGCAGAGGCCTTGGCCTTGTGGCAGTCAGCACAACGGGAGACCATCAGCCTCCCCTCCACACTACCGTCTGATGTGCGAGAGGCACCCTCAGAAGCGCCTCTTGTGTGGTCTACCGCTACTAAGCCGGGGAACCGCCTGATATATGCTAGCATCTTATGAAACTACGAGAAGAGCGTAGTGCAGTGGTTTATGGGGGCCTTCTTCTCTGTTTAGTTACTCTGTGTGGTGTGCCCCCACACAGCAGAGGCCTTGGGACTCGTGGTAGGCAACACAAGCTAGCCCCTCAGCCTCCCCTCCATGCTACCGTCTGATGTGCGAGAGGCACCCTCAGAAGCGCCTCTTGTCTGGTCTACCGCTACTAAGCCGGGGAACCGCCTGACATCTGCTAGCATGAAACTACGAGAAGAGCGTAGTGCAGTGGTTTAGGGGATCTTCTTCTCTGTATAGTTACTATGTGGGGTGTGCCAACACACAGCAGAGGCCTTGGGCCTTGTGGCAGTCAGCACAAGGGGAGACCATCAGCCTCCCCTACACACTACCGTCTGATGTGCGAGAGGCATCCTCAGAAGCGCCTCTTGTGTCGTCTACTGCTACTAAGCCGGGGAACAGCCTGACTTCTGGTAGCATCTTATGAAACTACGAGAAGAGCGTAGTGCAGTGGTTTAGGGGAGCTTCTTTTCTGTATAGTTACTATGTGGGGTGTGCCAACACACAGCAGAGGCCTTGGCCTTGTGGCAGTCAGCACAACGGGAGACCATCAGCCTCCCCTCCACACTACCGTCTGATGTGCGAGAGGCACCCTCAGAAGCGCCTCTTGTGTGGCCTACCGCTACTAAGCCGGGGAACCGCCTGATATATGCTAGCATCTTATGAAACTACGAGAAGAGCGTAGTGCAGTGGTTTATGGGGGCCTTCTTCTCTGTTTAGTTACTCTGTGTGGTGTGCCCCCACACAGCAGAGGCCTTGGGACTCGTGGTAGGCAACACGAGCTAGCCCCTCAGCCTCCCCTCCACACTACCGTCTGATGTGCGAGAGGCACCCTCAGAAGCGCCTCTTGTCTGGTCTACCGCTACTAAGCCGGGGAACCGCCTGACATCTGCCAGCATCTTCCGAAACTACGAGAAGAGCGTAGTGCAGTGGTTTAGGGGAGCTTCTTCTCTGTATAGTTACTATTTGGGGTGTGCCAACACACAGCAGAGGCCTTGGGCCTTGTGGCAGTCAGCACAACGGGAGACCCTCAGCCTCCCCTCCACACTACCGTCTGATGTGCGAGAGGCACCCTCAGAAGCACCTGTTGTGTGGTCTACCGCTACTAAGCCGGGGAACCGCCTGACATCTGACAGCATCTTATGAAACTAAGAGAAGAGCGTAGTGCAGTGGTTTAGGGGAGCTTCTTCTCTGTATAGTTACTATGTGGGGTGTGCCAACACTCAGCAGAGACCTTGGGCCATGTGGCAGTCAGGACAAGGGAAGACCCTCAGCCTCCCCTCCACACTACCGTCTGATGTGCGAGAGGTGCAGTGGAGGTGCAGTGGTTTAGGGGAGCTTCTTCTCTGTATAGTTACTATGTGGGGTGTGCCAACACACAGCAGAGGCCTTGGGCCTTGTGGCAGTCAGCACAACGGGAGACCATCAGCCTCCCCTCCACACTACCGTCTGATGTGCGAGACGCACCCTCAGAAGCACCTCTTGTGTGGTCTACCGCAACTAAGCCGGGGAACCGCGTGACATCTGCTGGCATCTTATGAAACTATGAGAAGTGCGTAGTGCAGTGGTTTATGGGGGCCTTCTTCTCTGTTTAGTTTCTCTGTGTGGTGTACCAACACACAGCAGAGGCCTTGGGCCTCGTGGTAGGCAGAACGAGCTCTCCCCTCAGCCACCCCTCCACGCTACCGTTTAATGTGCGAGAGGCACCCTCAGAAGCGCCTCTTGTGTGGTCTACCGCTACTAAGCTGGATAACCTCCAGACATCTGCTAGCATCTTATGAAACTACGAGAAGAGCGTAGTGCAGGGTTTAGGGGAGCTTCTTCTCTGTATGGTTACTATTTGGGGTGTCCCAACACACAGCAGAGGCCTTGGGCTTTGTGGCAGTCAGCACAAGGGGAGACCATCAGCCTCCCCTACACACTACCGTCTGATGTGCGAGACGCACACTCAGAAGCGCCTCTTGTGTGGTCTACCGCTACTAAGCCGGGGAACCGCCTGACATCTGCTAGCATGAAACTACGAGAAGAGCGTAGTGCAGTGGTTTAGGGGATCTTCTTCTCTGTATAGTTACTATGTGGGGTGTGCCAACACACAGCAGAGGCCTTGGGCCTTGTGGCAGTCAGCACAAGGGGAGACCATCAGCCTCCCCTACACACTACCGTCTGATGTGCGAGAGGCATCCTCAGAAGCGCCTCTTGTGTCGTCTACTGCTACTAAGCCGGGGAACCGCCTGACTTCTGGTAGCATCTTATGAAACTACGAGAAGAGCGTAGTGCAGTGGTTGAGGGGAGCTTCTTCTCTGTATAGTTACTATGTTGGGTGTGCCAACACACAGCAGAGGCCTTGGCTATGTGGCAGTCAGCACAAGGGGAGACCATCAGCCTTCCCTCCACACTACCGTCTGATGTGCGAGAGGCACCCTCAGCAGCGCCTCTTGTGTGGTCTACCGCTACTAAGCCGGGGAACCGCCTGATATCTGCTAGCATCCTATGAAACTACGAGAAGAGCGTAGTGCAGTGGTTTATGGAGGCCTTCTTCTCTGTATAGTTACTCTGTGTGGTGTGCCCCCACACAGCAGAGGCCTTGCGCCTCGTGGTAGGCAGCACGAGCTAGTCCCTCAGCCTCCCCTCCACACTACCGTCTGATGTGCGAGAGGCACCCTCAGAAGCGCCTCTTGTGTGGTCTACCGCTACTAAGCCGGGGAACCGCCTGATATATGCTAGCATCTTATGAAACTACGAGAAGAGCGTAGTGCAGTGGTTTATGGGGGCCTTCTTCTCTGTTTAGTTACTCTGTGTGGTGTGCCCCCACACAGCAGAGGCCTTGGGACTCGTGGTAGGCAACACGAGCTAGCCCCTCAGCCTCCCCTCCATGCTACCGTCTGATGTGCGAGAGGCACCCTCAGAAGCGCCTCTTGTGTGGTCTACCGCTACTAAGCCGGGGAACCGCCTGATATATGCTAGCATCTTATGAAACTACGAGAAGAGCGTAGTGCAGTGGTTTATGGGGGCCTTCTTCTCTGTTTAGTTACTCTGTGTGGTGTGCCCCCACACAGCAGAGGCCTTGGGACTCGTGGTAGGCAACACGAGCTAGCCCCTCAGCCTCCCCTCCATGCTACCGTCTGATGTGCGAGAGGCACCCTCAGAAGCGCCTCTTGTGTGGTCTACCGCTACTAAGCCGGGGAACCGCCTGATATATGCTAGCATCTTATGAAACTACGAGAAGAGCGTAGTGCAGTGGTTTATGGGGGCCTTCTTCTCTGTTTAGTTACTCTGTGTGGCGTGCCCCCACACAGCAGAGGCCTTGGGACTCGTGGTAGGCAACACGAGCTAGCCCCTCAGCCTCCCCTCCATGCTACCGTCTGATGTGCGAGAGGCACCCTCAGAAGCGCCTCTTGTGTGGTCTACCGCTACTAAGCCGGGGAACCGCCTGACATCTGCCAGCATCTTCTGAAACTACGAGAAGAGCGTAGTGCAGTGGTTTAGGGGAGCTTCTTCTCTGTATAGTTACTATTTGGGGTGTGCCAACACACAGTAGAGGCCTTGGGCCTTATGGCAGTCAGCACAACGGGAGACCATCAGCCCTCCACACTACCGTCTGATGTGCGAGAGGCACCCTCAGAAGCACCTGTTGTGTGGTCTACCGCAACTAAGCCGGGGAACCGCCTGACATCTGCTAGCATCTTATGAAACTACGAGAAGAGCGTAGTGCAGTGGTTTATGGGGGCCTTCTTCTATGTTTAGTTACTCTGTGTGGTGTACCAACACACAGCAGAGGCCTTGGGCATCGTGGTAGGCAGCACGAGCTCTCCCCTCAGCCACCCCTCCACGCTACCGTCTGATGTGCGAGAGGCTCCCTCAGAAGCGCCTCTTGTGTGGTCTACCGCTACTAAGCTGGATAACCGCCAGACATCTGCTAGCATCTTATGAAACTACGAGAAGAGCGTAGTGCAGTGGTTTATGGGGGCCTTCTTCTGTGTTTAGTTACTCTGTGTGGTGTGCCAACACACAGCAGAGGCCTTGGGTCTCGTGGTAGGCAGCACGAGCTCTCCCCTCAGTCTCCCCTCCACGCTACCGTCTGATGTGCGAGAGGCACCTTCAGAAGCACCTCTTTTGTAATCTACCGCTACTAAGCCTGGGAACCGCCTGACATCTGCTAGCATCTTATGAAACTAAGAGAAGAGCGTAGTGCAGTGGTTTAGGGGACCTTCTTCTCTGTATAGTTACTATGTGGGGTGTGCGCCCACACAGCAGAGCCTTGGGCCTCGTGGTAGGCAGCACGAGCTCTCCCCTCAGCCTCCCCTCCATGCTACCGTCTGATGTGGGAGAGGCACCCTCAGAAGCGCCTCTTGTGTGGTCTACCGCTACTAAGCCGGGGAACCGCCTGATATCTGCTAGCATCTTATGAAACTACAAGAAGAGCGTAGTGCAGTGGTTTATGGGGGCCTTCTTCTGTGTTTAGTTACTCTGTGTGGTGTACCAACACACAGCAGAGGCCTTGGGCATCGTGGTAGGCAGCACGAGCTCTCCCCTCAGCCACCCCTCCACGCTACCGTCTGATGTGCGAGAGGCACCCTCAGAAGCGCCTCTTGTGTGGTCTACCGCTACTAAGCTGGATAACCGCCAGACATCTGCTAGCATCTTATGAAACTACGAGAAGAGCGTAGTGCAGTGGTTTATGGGGGCCTTCTTCTGTGTTTAGTTACTCTGTGTGGTGTGCCAACACACAGCAGAGGCCTTGGGTCTCGTGGTAGGCAGCACGAGCTCTCCCCTCAGTCTCCCCTCCACGCTACCGTCTGATGTGCGAGAGGCACCTTCAGAAGCGCCTCTTTTGTAATCTACCGCTACTAAGCCTGGGAACCGCCTGACATCTGCTAGCATCTTATGAAACTAAGAGAAGAGCGTAGTGCAGTGGTTTAGGGGACCTTCTTCTCTGTATAGTTACTATGTGGGGTGTGCGCCCACACAGCAGAGCCTTGGGCCTCGTGGTATGCAGCACGAGCTCTCCCCTCAGCCTCCCCTCCATGCTACCGTCTGATGTGGGAGAGGCACCCTCAGAAGCGCCTCTTGTGTGCTCTACCGCAACTAAGCCGGGGAACCGCCTGACATCTGCTAGCATCTTATGAAACTACGAGAAGAGCGTAGTGCAGTGGTTTATGGGGGCCTTCTTCTGTGTTTAGTTACTCTGTGTGGTGTGCCAACACACAGCAGAGGCCCTGGGGTCTCGTGGTAGGCAGCACGAGCTCTCCCCTCAGTCTCCCCTCCACGCTACCGTCTGATGTGCGAGAGGCACCTTCAGAAGCGCCTCTTTTGTAATCTACCGCTACTAAGCCTGGGAACCGCCTGACATCTGCTAGCATCTTATGAAACTAAGAGAAGAGCGTAGTGCAGTGGTTTAGGGGACCTTCTTCTCTGTATAGTTACTATGTGGGGTGTGCGCCCACACAGCAGAGCCTTGGGCCTCGTGGTAGGCAGCACGAGCTCTCCCCTCAGCCTCCCCTCCATGCTACCGTCTGATGTGGGAGAGGCACCCTCAGAAGCGCCTCTTGTGTGGTCTACCGCTACTAAGCCGGGAAACCGCCTGATATCTGCTAGCATCTTATGAAACTACAAGAAGAGCGTAGTGCAGTGGTTTAGGGGAGCTTCTTCTCTGTATGGTTACTATTTGGGGTGTCCCAACACACAGCAGAGGCCTTGGGCTTTGTGGCAGTCAGCACAAGGGGAGACCCTCAGCCTCCCCTCCACACTACCGTCTGATGTGCGAGACGCACCCTCAGAAGCACCTCTTGTGTGGTCTACCGCAACTAAGCCGGGGAACCGCCTGACATCTGCTAGCATCTTATGAAACTATGAGAAGTGCGTAGTGCAGTGGTTTAGGGGATCTTCTTCTCTGTATAGTTACTATGTGGGGTGTGCCAACACACAGCAGAGGCCTTGGGCCTTGTGGCAGTCAGCACAAGGGGAGACCATCAGCCTCCCCTACACACTACCGTCTGATGTGCGAGAGGCATCCTCAGAAGCGCCTCTTGTGTCGTCTACTGCTACTAAGCCGGGGAACCGCCTGACTTCTGGTAGCATCTTATGAAACTACGAGAAGAGCGTAGTGCAGTGGTTTAGGGGAGCTTCTTCTCTGTATAGTTACTATGTTGGGTGTGCCAACACACAGCAGAGGCCTTGGCTATGTGGCAGTCAGCACAAGGGGAGACCATCAGCCTTCCCTCCACACTACCGTCTGATGTGCGAGAGGCACCCTCAGCAGCGCCTCTTGTGTGGTCTACCGCTACAAGCCGGGGAACCGCCTGATATCTGCTAGCATCTTATGAAACTACGAGAAGAGCGTAGTGCAGTGGTTTATGGAGGCCTTCTTCTCTGTATAGTTACTCTGTGTGGTGTGCCCCCACACAGCAGAGGCCTTGCGCCTCGTGGTAGGCAGCACGAGCTAGCCCCTCAGCCTCCCCTCCATGCTACCGTCTGATGTGCGAGAGGCACCCTCAGAAGCGCCACTTGTGTGGTCTACTTGTACTAAGCCGGGGAACCACCTGACATCTGCTAGCATCTTATGAAACTACAAGAAGAGCGTAGTGCAGTGGTTTATGGGGGCCTTCTTCTCTGTTTAGTTTCTCTGTGTGGTGTACCAACACACAGCAGAGGCCTTGGGCCTCGTGGTAGGCAGAACGAGCTCTCCCCTCAGCCACCCCTCCACGCTACCGTTTAATGTGCGAGAGGCACCCTCAGAAGCGCCTCTTGTGTGGTCTACCGCTACTAAGCTGGATAACCTCCAGACATCTGCTAGCATCTTATGAAACTACGAGAAGAGCGTAGTGCAGGGTTTAGGGGAGCTTCTTCTCTGTATGGTTACTATTTGGGGTGTCCCAACACACAGCAGAGGCCTTGGGCTTTGTGGCAGTCAGCACAAGGGGAGACCATCAGCCTCCCCTACACACTACCGTCTGATGTGCGAGACGCACACTCAGAAGCGCCTCTTGTGTGGTCTACCGCTACTAAGCCGGGGAACCGCCTGACATCTGCTAGCATGAAACTACGAGAAGAGCGTAGTGCAGTGGTTTAGGGGATCTTCTTCTCTGTATAGTTACTATGTGGGGTGTGCCAACACACAGCAGAGGCCTTGGGCCTTGTGGCAGTCAGCACAAGGGGAGACCATCAGCCTCCCCTACACACTACCGTCTGATGTGCGAGAGGCATCCTCAGAAGCGCCTCTTGTGTCGTCTACTGCTACTAAGCCGGGGAACCGCCTGACTTCTGGTAGCATCTTATGAAACTACGAGAAGAGCGTAGTGCAGTGGTTGAGGGGAGCTTCTTCTCTGTATAGTTACTATGTTGGGTGTGCCAACACACAGCAGAGGCCTTGGCTATGTGGCAGTCAGCACAAGGGGAGACCATCAGCCTTCCCTCCACACTACCGTCTGATGTGCGAGAGGCACCCTCAGCAGCGCCTCTTGTGTGGTCTACCGCTACTAAGCCGGGGAACCGCCTGATATCTGCTAGCATCCTATGAAACTACGAGAAGAGCGTAGTGCAGTGGTTTATGGAGGCCTTCTTCTCTGTATAGTTACTCTGTGTGGTGTGCCCCCACACAGCAGAGGCCTTGCGCCTCGTGGTAGGCAGCACGAGCTAGTCCCTCAGCCTCCCCTCCACACTACCGTCTGATGTGCGAGAGGCACCCTCAGAAGCGCCTCTTGTGTGGTCTACCGCTACTAAGCCGGGGAACCGCCTGATATATGCTAGCATCTTATGAAACTACGAGAAGAGCGTAGTGCAGTGGTTTATGGGGGCCTTCTTCTCTGTTTAGTTACTCTGTGTGGTGTGCCCCCACACAGCAGAGGCCTTGGGACTCGTGGTAGGCAACACGAGCTAGCCCCTCAGCCTCCCCTCCATGCTACCGTCTGATGTGCGAGAGGCACCCTCAGAAGCGCCTCTTGTGTGGTCTACCGCTACTAAGCCGGGGAACCGCCTGATATATGCTAGCATCTTATGAAACTACGAGAAGAGCGTAGTGCAGTGGTTTATGGGGGCCTTCTTCTCTGTTTAGTTACTCTGTGTGGTGTGCCCCCACACAGCAGAGGCCTTGGGACTCGTGGTAGGCAACACGAGCTAGCCCCTCAGCCTCCCCTCCATGCTACCGTCTGATGTGCGAGAGGCACCCTCAGAAGCGCCTCTTGTGTGGTCTACCGCTACTAAGCCGGGGAACCGCCTGATATATGCTAGCATCTTATGAAACTACGAGAAGAGCGTAGTGCAGTGGTTTATGGGGGCCTTCTTCTCTGTTTAGTTACTCTGTGTGGCGTGCCCCCACACAGCAGAGGCCTTGGGACTCGTGGTAGGCAACACGAGCTAGCCCCTCAGCCTCCCCTCCATGCTACCGTCTGATGTGCGAGAGGCACCCTCAGAAGCGCCTCTTGTGTGGTCTACCGCTACTAAGCCGGGGAACCGCCTGACATCTGCCAGCATCTTCTGAAACTACGAGAAGAGCGTAGTGCAGTGGTTTAGGGGAGCTTCTTCTCTGTATAGTTACTATTTGGGGTGTGCCAACACACAGTAGAGGCCTTGGGCCTTATGGCAGTCAGCACAACGGGAGACCATCAGCCCTCCACACTACCGTCTGATGTGCGAGAGGCACCCTCAGAAGCACCTGTTGTGTGGTCTACCGCAACTAAGCCGGGGAACCGCCTGACATCTGCTAGCATCTTATGAAACTACGAGAAGAGCGTAGTGCAGTGGTTTATGGGGGCCTTCTTCTATGTTTAGTTACTCTGTGTGGTGTACCAACACACAGCAGAGGCCTTGGGCATCGTGGTAGGCAGCACGAGCTCTCCCCTCAGCCACCCCTCCACGCTACCGTCTGATGTGCGAGAGGCTCCCTCAGAAGCGCCTCTTGTGTGGTCTACCGCTACTAAGCTGGATAACCGCCAGACATCTGCTAGCATCTTATGAAACTACGAGAAGAGCGTAGTGCAGTGGTTTATGGGGGCCTTCTTCTGTGTTTAGTTACTCTGTGTGGTGTGCCAACACACAGCAGAGGCCTTGGGTCTCGTGGTAGGCAGCACGAGCTCTCCCCTCAGTCTCCCCTCCACGCTACCGTCTGATGTGCGAGAGGCACCTTCAGAAGCACCTCTTTTGTAATCTACCGCTACTAAGCCTGGGAACCGCCTGACATCTGCTAGCATCTTATGAAACTAAGAGAAGAGCGTAGTGCAGTGGTTTAGGGGACCTTCTTCTCTGTATAGTTACTATGTGGGGTGTGCGCCCACACAGCAGAGCCTTGGGCCTCGTGGTAGGCAGCACGAGCTCTCCCCTCAGCCTCCCCTCCATGCTACCGTCTGATGTGGGAGAGGCACCCTCAGAAGCGCCTCTTGTGTGGTCTACCGCTACTAAGCCGGGGAACCGCCTGATATCTGCTAGCATCTTATGAAACTACAAGAAGAGCGTAGTGCAGTGGTTTATGGGGGCCTTCTTCTGTGTTTAGTTACTCTGTGTGGTGTACCAACACACAGCAGAGGCCTTGGGCATCGTGGTAGGCAGCACGAGCTCTCCCCTCAGCCACCCCTCCACGCTACCGTCTGATGTGCGAGAGGCACCCTCAGAAGCGCCTCTTGTGTGGTCTACCGCTACTAAGCTGGATAACCGCCAGACATCTGCTAGCATCTTATGAAACTACGAGAAGAGCGTAGTGCAGTGGTTTATGGGGGCCTTCTTCTGTGTTTAGTTACTCTGTGTGGTGTGCCAACACACAGCAGAGGCCTTGGGTCTCGTGGTAGGCAGCACGAGCTCTCCCCTCAGTCTCCCCTCCACGCTACCGTCTGATGTGCGAGAGGCACCTTCAGAAGCGCCTCTTTTGTAATCTACCGCTACTAAGCCTGGGAACCGCCTGACATCTGCTAGCATCTTATGAAACTAAGAGAAGAGCGTAGTGCAGTGGTTTAGGGGACCTTCTTCTCTGTATAGTTACTATGTGGGGTGTGCGCCCACACAGCAGAGCCTTGGGCCTCGTGGTATGCAGCACGAGCTCTCCCCTCAGCCTCCCCTCCATGCTACCGTCTGATGTGGGAGAGGCACCCTCAGAAGCGCCTCTTGTGTGCTCTACCGCAACTAAGCCGGGGAACCGCCTGACATCTGCTAGCATCTTATGAAACTACGAGAAGAGCGTAGTGCAGTGGTTTATGGGGGCCTTCTTCTGTGTTTAGTTACTCTGTGTGGTGTGCCAACACACAGCAGAGGCCCTGGGGTCTCGTGGTAGGCAGCACGAGCTCTCCCCTCAGTCTCCCCTCCACGCTACCGTCTGATGTGCGAGAGGCACCTTCAGAAGCGCCTCTTTTGTAATCTACCGCTACTAAGCCTGGGAACCGCCTGACATCTGCTAGCATCTTATGAAACTAAGAGAAGAGCGTAGTGCAGTGGTTTAGGGGACCTTCTTCTCTGTATAGTTACTATGTGGGGTGTGCGCCCACACAGCAGAGCCTTGGGCCTCGTGGTAGGCAGCACGAGCTCTCCCCTCAGCCTCCCCTCCATGCTACCGTCTGATGTGGGAGAGGCACCCTCAGAAGCGCCTCTTGTGTGGTCTACCGCTACTAAGCCGGGAAACCGCCTGATATCTGCTAGCATCTTATGAAACTACAAGAAGAGCGTAGTGCAGTGGTTTAGGGGAGCTTCTTCTCTGTATGGTTACTATTTGGGGTGTCCCAACACACAGCAGAGGCCTTGGGCTTTGTGGCAGTCAGCACAAGGGGAGACCCTCAGCCTCCCCTCCACACTACCGTCTGATGTGCGAGACGCACCCTCAGAAGCACCTCTTGTGTGGTCTACCGCAACTAAGCCGGGGAACCGCCTGACATCTGCTAGCATCTTATGAAACTATGAGAAGTGCGTAGTGCAGTGGTTTAGGGGATCTTCTTCTCTGTATAGTTACTATGTGGGGTGTGCCAACACACAGCAGAGGCCTTGGGCCTTGTGGCAGTCAGCACAAGGGGAGACCATCAGCCTCCCCTACACACTACCGTCTGATGTGCGAGAGGCATCCTCAGAAGCGCCTCTTGTGTCGTCTACTGCTACTAAGCCGGGGAACCGCCTGACTTCTGGTAGCATCTTATGAAACTACGAGAAGAGCGTAGTGCAGTGGTTTAGGGGAGCTTCTTCTCTGTATAGTTACTATGTTGGGTGTGCCAACACACAGCAGAGGCCTTGGCTATGTGGCAGTCAGCACAAGGGGAGACCATCAGCCTTCCCTCCACACTACCGTCTGATGTGCGAGAGGCACCCTCAGCAGCGCCTCTTGTGTGGTCTACCGCTACAAGCCGGGGAACCGCCTGATATCTGCTAGCATCTTATGAAACTACGAGAAGAGCGTAGTGCAGTGGTTTATGGAGGCCTTCTTCTCTGTATAGTTACTCTGTGTGGTGTGCCCCCACACAGCAGAGGCCTTGCGCCTCGTGGTAGGCAGCACGAGCTAGCCCCTCAGCCTCCCCTCCATGCTACCGTCTGATGTGCGAGAGGCACCCTCAGAAGCGCCACTTGTGTGGTCTACTTGTACTAAGCCGGGGAACCACCTGACATCTGCTAGCATCTTATGAAACTACAAGAAGAGCGTAGTGCAGTGGTTTATGGGGGCCTTCTTCTCTGTTTAGTTTCTCTGTGTGGTGTACCAACACACAGCAGAGGCCTTGGGCATCGTGGTAGGCAACACGAGCTCTCCCCTCAGCCACCCCTCCACGCTACCGTCTGATGTGCGAGAGGCACCCTCAGAATCGCCTCTTGTGTGGTCTACCGCTACTAAGCTGGATAACCGCCAGACATCTGCTAGCATCTTATGAAACTACGAGAAGAGCGTAGTGCAGGGGTTTAGGGGAGCTTCTTCTCTGTATAGTTACTATTTGGGGTGTGCCAACACACAGCAGAGGCCTTGGGCTTTGTGGCAGTCAGCACAAGGGGAGACCCTCAGCCTCCCCTCCACACTACCGTCTGATTTGCGAGACGTACCCTCAGAAGCACCTCTTGTGTGGTCTACCGCAACTAAGCTGGGGAACCGCCTGACATCTGCTAGCATCTTACGGAACTACGAGGAGAGCGTAATACAGTGGTTTAAGGGGGGGGGGTTCTTCTCTGTATAGTTATTGTGTTGGGTGTGCCAACATACAGCAGAGGCCTTGGGCCTCGTGGCAGGCAGCACGTGCTCTCCCCTCAGCCTCCCCTCCATGCTATCCTCTGATGTGCGAGAGGCAACCTCAGAATCTCATCTTGTGTGGTCTACCAGTACTAAGAGCCGGGGAACTGCCTGACATCTGCTAGCATCTTATGCAACTACGAGAAGAGCATAGGACAGTGGTTTATGGGGGGGGGGGGGGCTTTTCTCTGTATAGTTACTCTGTGCCTTAGCCCAAGGCCTCTGCTGTGTCTCGGCGCTTACGCAACCCTCGGACCCCTGGGCAGCGCCAGCAGGTAAAGAAACGCCGTTGCCGGCCGCACACTGGAATCTCACCCCCTGGGCCTTCTTTCTACACCAAAACAGCCAAACAAATCCCCCTTCACATATAACACTGCTCTACTCCAATATTCCATCAACAGTAAATTACGCGTAATGAACTAATTACATGATTAATCTTACGTTACATTACACACTAAAGATGGGAGATGATCTGCCATCTCTCAATGTATATCAACAAAATGAAACTTCTTACACTTATTAGCAATTACAGCGAAATAGAAAATTTGTGGAGGACCTGGACTCGAACCAGGAATCATCGCTTCTCGCCAATGGTTGCCTTAACCATCTCGACCACCTGGAATCGTTTCTCTTCCAATCAAAAGTCTCAATGAATTTCAGCCATACAGGGTTTCAGTTACTTATTTCAAATATCAGTACAAGCCAGTTCTGTATCAGATTGATATTTCTCCCTTGGTAGCCATAGAGTGTGACCTACTAAATACACCTTTTGTAATATAATTTCACCAAATGATGAGTGATTCACTTAATGCATTTTGCCTAACTGGTAGATGTGCACATGTCCCACAATGCTAAATCTGACCTTGTCATTTAACTGTTCCATTCGGTAAGCTATGTACATCGCGCATACGCGCAGTTAATTTCAACGGTACCTACAAGAGAAACTGCTTGTACATCTGAAGAGAAATATCATCTACATCTATGTACACACACTGTAGTCTATCACGGCAGAGAGTACCTTTACTACTTATCTTTGCTACTCCATTTCCAGTTACAGCGAGGGGAAAACGAATTCTTTTATGCCTCTGTAGGAGTCCTAATTTATCTTTAGGCTTTAAGCAAAATGTAATTTGCAGGTAGTGGAATCGTTCTGCAGTCAGATTTAAATTCCAGCCCTCTACATTTTCTCAACAGTATTTCTCTGAAAGAACGTCGCCTCCAGCGATTCGCCTCTGAGTTTCCGAAGCATCTCTGTAAGACTCGCTCATTGATCGAACCTACCAGCAGCTCGCCTCCGACTTGTTGGTGTCTTCTTCAAACCAAAGACAGAAAGTGACTGATAAGATACGAACAAAGTTGCATCTGTTTTTAGTTTTCTTTGCACTCTTGAAGTAAAACTTTCCTACTTACTTTCTGAATTTCTAATTTCCCTAATAGTTGTCTGTAGTTCTTGGCGTACATACCTGTTCATTTTCTAGCTTTAATTTATTCGTTATTGTCACGTCCCCACCTTGTGCAAAGTTGTGTCAATGCTTAGACATAAATTGTTTGCAGGAAGCTACGCAATCATTCCTCTTAAACGCATGTTAGTGTTTTATATATGAATAGTTCTGAAATTGGTACGCCTCGAGTCCGCGTAAAGCCGTGTTCGTGGAGAAAGAAAGGTAACTGCACGTCAGTTTACATCTGTTTTGATTTCGCAACTTTTCTCTGACATTTTAGTTGGCTTTGTGGTATTTTGTCTGTCAAAATTAATGAAAACGTGGCACCCGTCTCTTGTATTTTGACAGCGTCACCTATGTTGACATGTGTAAATCTGTGTGTTCTGCTGCTGGCATCTATAACTGATGACGTATACCGAAGCGTTTCATGCTCTGTTTATCACACCCAGTTGTTTGCAGAATAAATTGTCGGCTACTGTCTAAATTGTTTGTTCCTCTGTCATGAGCTCATATGGTACTGTTAGGTGTATATTAATTAAAAGAAGGATTTCTCTTATTGTGAATAACAACTGTCGTAAATGTCAGTAATTAGTTTACTACATTTGTCTAGATCGTTCGAAACACCAAAGGTTACGTCAACTGCAATTTTGTCATTCAGAACTAACGTATCGGTTTTGCTGCATTAAGTACTGCTTCGTATGACAATTTTTGTATTTTGTCAGGAAGCTCATTTGTGCACTGCCGTATCAATACATTTGCTCTTTTTTATTTTTATTTTTTTCGCGCAGTTATCTGTTATGTATTAAACATAAGGAGAGGCATTGAATTGAAATTTGTGCTATGGCCAGGATTCAATGCCTCTCCTTATGTTTGATACCTTTGGTATAACGAGACAATATTGTTAATATTCATATCACCTCGGCCTGAGGAACAAGGCGGGATTGTCCCCATTCACGATCTTTGCTAGGGTGCTATTCCAATATAGAAGAGCTCTGGCAATTTGATACGCATTTCACAGGGAACAATGAGGCAGAATTAAAGTATGTGGTATGGAAGGAGACGTGCTTTAAGACAGCACATATAGTCGTTTTGTCTGCAACGCTGGGTTAGCTGAGTGGCAGCCGGGCGCCGTGGCTCAGCGCGCCCGGTCAGGGGGCTGAACCACCACCACCTAGAGAGAAGGCCGCGGCGGTCTCGTGTGACGTCAGGCAGAGTAGGTTGCGCGCGCATAGCTGACTGGCTCGCTGCTTCGGCATATCACTGCAATGCCCGCGCGGGAACGGCCACGTGGTCTAAGGCACTATGCTACGGGTTGAGCGGCCGCTCCCTTTCGGAGGTTCGAATCGTTCCTCAGGCAGGGGCGTGTGTGTAGTCGTTTGCGTAAGTTAGTGTAAGTACGTAATTTGTAGGTCTAGTGACGGATGACCGTAGTAGTTGGGTCGCTTAGATTCCAAAACATTTGAACATTTATGCAATGTGAATGCGCGGTAACGCATTTGTTGTTGTTATGTTAGCCTGACAGTCATGAACATTCATTACCTGTGGTTCTGCTTCAGACTTGAAACTGTATTCAATTACACTGAATTAAATGAAAATTTTTATTGTGAAACTAGTTGTATCAATATACGTAAAAGCTAAAGCTGTACAATGACTTGGTATGCATAGACACATTCCGTAGCTTGAGCTTTCTGCCAATAGCTGCAGCCACCTCCCTCTGTGTATGTCCCGCTTCCAACGTTCCTGTCGCTCTTCGTGACACAGCTTCGCGTACGTCACGTTGTTTCTGCATTGCACCACCTGCTTACTACACTATCTGAACCCAGCTGCTTGTGTAATACGTTTCGTAGAGTAAACGCAAGTTAACAGCAACAACCTGTGCAGCAACTTTCAGTAATTACCACTATTTCGGTTTTGCCGCGATGTTGCTATTTTCAGACAGAAAGACGTCAAGTACAATCCTGGAAAATGAAAAAAAGAACACCATGAGTTCGTTGACCCAGCAGAAGGAAATTTTATTGACGCATTCTTGAGGGTGTGTGCAACACACGATCACACAGGGAAATCCATAGGTACTTGAGTACAGCCACCAGTGCGTGAGCAATGTCGACGCTAGTACCGTGTATATCCTACTTTTGCATTAATACAAGCTGTAATTCTCCCACGGAGACGATCGTAGAGGTGCCTAATCTTGCGGAATGGCTGCCATGCAGTTTCCACCTGGTGCCACTGCTGGGCCAGATTTCGTGTCGCTCATGCAGACCGCCCAACACGACGTTCCATCCGGTCACAAACATTCTCAATGGGGGACAGATCTGCGGATAATTATGAGCAGGGTAGTTGACGCATACCTAGAAGAGTACGTTGGGTTGTTCGGGATAGGTGTGGGCGTGTATTGTCCTGCTGGAAAAGCATATCGCCTTGTCGGTGCATGAACGGTGGCAAGACTGGTTGAATGATGGTTTCAGTGTTCCGTGCAGTGTTCAATTTTCCCTCGACGGTCACCAGACGAGAACGGCTAGTGTAGGATATGGCTCCCCACACCATGATGTCAGGTGTCGGCTCCGTTTACGTGTGTTGCTTACACTCCAGATTTTCGCTATCCCCTGCACGACACCACAGACGCGTACGACCATCATTGGTAACGAGGCAGTAGCAACTCTCATCCCTGAAGACGACAAATGTCCAATCGTCCCTTAAAAAGTGCCTAATGGGGCTCACGATGTTGGGACGTGGCCGGAGGATACCCCAACAGCACACACGATCCTGTATCATGGCGTGGGGAGCCATATCCTACACTGGCCGTTCTCCTCCAGTGATCGTCTAGAGAATATTGAACAATGCACGGTACACTGAAACCACCATTCGACCCGTCTTGCTATCACCCCTGCATCAACAAGGCGATATGCTTTTCAATCAGGACAAAATACGTGCCCACATGTATCCCGTACCATTCGACGTACTCATCAAGGGGCAAGTCAGCTAAACTAGACAGTACGATCCCCGTATCCGTCCTCCATTGGCCATGTTTGTGACCGCATGAAACTTCATGTTGGGTGGTCTGCATTGAGTGGCACGAAATGTGGCTCAGCCTAAGCACCAGGTGGAAACTGCATGGCAGGCCATTCCACAGGACCACATTAGGCACATCTACGATCGTCTCCGTGGAAGAATTACAGCTTGATTTGCTGCAAAAGGAGGGTATACACGGTACACTGTACCCCACAAGCGGCTTCTAATGAAATTGCGTACTTATGGAATATCTCCCCAATCGTGCGATTGGATTCACGGTTTCCTATCAGGAAGGACACATTTCGTTGTAATTGACAGTAAGTCATCGAGTAAAACAGAAGTGATATCTGGCGATCCTCAGGGAAGTGTTATAGGTCCCCTACTCTTCCTTGTGTTTATAAACGATTTAGGAGACAATCTGAATACCTGCCTTAGACTGTTCGCGGATGATGTTGTCGTATATCGCTTAGTGAAGTCAACAGAGGATCAAAAGCAACTGCAAAGCGATTTAGATAAAATTTCTACATGGTGCGAAAATTGGCAATTAACACTAAAAAAATGTGAAGTAATACACATGACCACTAAAAGAAATCCGCTGAACTTCAATTACGCGATAAATCAGTCAAACCTTAAGGTCGTAAATTCTACCAAATACCTAGGAGTTACAATTACGAACAACTTTGACTGTTTGACTGGAGAGAACAAATAGAAGATTACGTTTCATTGGCAGACCGCTTTGAAGATGCACAAGCTCCACCAAAGAGACTGCCTACATCACACTTTTGCGTCCTCTCCTGGCGTACTGTTGCCTATTGTGGGACCCTAACCAGGTGGGACTGACGGAAGATATTGAGAAGGTTCAGAGAAGGGTAGCTCGTTTTGTTTTATCACGTTACCGGGGGGGGGGGGGAGGAAGCGTCACGGAAATTTTGTACGAATTGGGGTGGAAATCATTAAAAGAAAGACGTTATTCATTGCGGCGTGATCTGTTTGCGAAGTTTCAATCACCGACCTTTAGTTCTGAATGGAAAAATATTTTGCTAGCACCCACCTACACAGGGACAGATGACCATCCCAATAAAATAAGAGAAATCAGATCGAAAACAGAACGATTTAGGTGTTCTTTTTTCCCGCACGCTATTAGAGAATGGAACGGTAGAGAAAAGTTATGAAAGTGGTTAATGAACCGTCTGTCACTCACTTAAATGTGATTTGCAGAGTATCTATGTAAATGTAGATATAATAACGCTGACATTGCGCAGGCTCTGGTGACTGTACTCGCGTGCGTATGCCTCTAACCACGCATTTTCCAGGAGTGTATTTTAGTTATTTGTGCCGATGACAGTACTTCGGAACGTAGGTATCTCAACTGTTCGCCTAACTGTTTTGACCATTGAAAATATCCAAGCAACGCTGGGTATTCAGCTCGTTAATATAGAGAGATTGGAGAAGTGATGGACAGAGTAAGGAAAGGAGTGGAGCGTGCGTATCGGATTGCTAGGCATATTTTTAGCAATTGCGAAGCATTGGCGGGTTCGCTAGAATCACATATAGCGACCAATCAGCATGATTTCGTAGACTGTATTAGACTTCACTCCTAGAAAGAAAGAACTAAAGAAGCAGTACAACTGATACACTTCTGTGTTTGTGGAAACAACATCGTTAGGGCACGGGGGTAGCGAGAAGGCAGCCTGGGGACTGATTCGGTATCGGGTGCCCTCTACAAAGCCGATCCGCTGCGGAACTAAGTTAGTCTGCTTAACAGCACCAGCACTCCCAGGGGATCATTGCCTCTACTGGCTGAGCGGTGCGTGGGAAGGGGGGTGGGGAGGGGGAACCTACCGGCCAAGTCTCGCCTCCGCTGTCAGCGGTCTGGCTATTTCTGGCTGCTGCGCCCTGAAAAGTATCGTCGCTTACGGTATTTTCTACCCGGTGATTTTATCTTGCGACGTAAATGGCATTTTTTGGGGATGAAACTCCATCACAGTCACTTTGAATTACATTATTTTGCTCTGTGTGTTGAGACCAAGATTCAATGCATCTTCACCGAAGAAATTGCCGTTAGATTTTTCAAATACCAAAGAAAAAGGAGGAGTGACCGTTTGTGGTGCAGCAAAGATTTGGTTCTGGGGGGAGGGGGGGCGTAATTTTTTAAGAATAAAACCCACTGAATTTATTGTTGGTAAAGGATTCTTATTATTCGCTATCAGAAATATCGGGTGATCAAAAAGTCAGTATATAAATTTGAAAACTTAATAAATCACGGAATAATGAAGTTAGAGAGGTAAAAATTGACACACATGGTTGGAATGACATAAGGATTCATTAGACAAAAAAAAAAAAAAGATTCAATAAATGTCCGAGAGATTGCACTTCATCTGGTCAGGAAAGCAATAATTAGCATAACAAATTAAGACAAAGCAAAGATGATGTTCTTTACAGGAAATGCTCAATATCTTCACCATCATTCCTCAACAATAGCTGTTGTCGAGGAATAATGTTGTGAACAGCACTGTAAAGCATGTCCGGAGCTATGCTGAGGCATTGGCGTGGGATGTTGTCTTTCAGCATCCCTAGAGCTGTCGGTCGATCACGATACACTTGCGACTTCAGGTAACCACAGAGCCAATAATCTCACGGACTGAGGTCTGGGTACCTGGGAGGCCAAGCATGACGAAAGTGGCGGCTGCGCACATAATCATCACCAAACGACGCGTGCAAGAGAATTTTCATGCATCTAGTAGTACTTTTTTTGTTCTAATAAAACCTCATGTCATTCCAAGCGTGTGTGTCAATTTTTACCTCTCTATCTACATTATTCCGTGATTTATTAAGTTTTCCATTTATACTGACTTTTTTATCATCCGGTATAAGAAACTCGCCGATATTATAACTGTTTAATTAATATGAGACTCTATGTGTCAAAATTAAACTAAAATAACACTATTATTGGTTGTAGTTTTTGGTGACATTCATAAGATTGCACTCGGTTGCGCCGTATATGAATAATCGGTTCGTAACTGCAGCATAGAAGTAACGATTGCGGCAACATCAAAGTTGGTCGCGGAGGCATTAAAACCACTCACAGTAACAGCAGCACACGTTCTCAGTGGCGGCATCACGCTTCCGACCCACTGTCACGTTCACTTGTTTTTGGAAATTATAGTTACGTTGTGATTTATGACATGTGTACTATTTCAAATTTCCGGTACGGACCTGTTTAAAAATAGTAAAATAAAAAAATCTTTGAGAGGTGCCACGGGGGAGGGGGGGGGGAGGGGGGTGGCTTCAGCCTACTGGTGACTGTAACATGTTTATACAAGTCGTAGTGCAACTCTGCATGAGGACAATTATTACAGCCAAATTTCTCAGGCATGACTTGCTGAGAGAAGCAAACAAATGCTGTTGGTAGATATAGACGTTATTAGGACGTATCAACCACCTATATTTTATGCTGTAAGACCACAGTGTCAGTAGTTAACTTGTTTGGAAACATTGACCGGCTGGAAGACTTCCTAAGTAATAGAACGCAGTACGTTGTTCTCGACAGCGAGTGTTCATCAGAGACGAGTGTATCGTCAGGTGTGTCCCAGAGGAGTGTGATAGGACCGCTATTATTTTCTGTCTATATAAATGATCTGTTGAACTTGTAATTTGCTGCTATTTGCTGATGATGCTGTGGTGTATGGGAGGATGTCGTCTAATTGACTGTAATAGCATACAGAATAACTTAGACAAAATGTCTAGTTAGTGTGAAGAATGGCAGCTAGCTCTAAATGTAGAAAAATGTCAGGTGATGCACTTGAGTATGAAAAAGAATCCCATAATGTTCGAATACAGCATTAGTAGCGAGCTTCTTGATGCAGTCGCATCGTTAAAATATCTAGGCGTAACATTGCAAAGCGATATGAAATGGAAAGAACATGTAAGGCCAGTTGTGAGTAAGGCGTAACATTATGCAGCGTCATGAATAATGGAATGAACATCTAAGCCCAGTTGTGAGTAAGGTTGATAGCCGGTTTCGGTTTATTGGGAGCTGCTGCGCCATTACCACTGTATCCTTCTGCTCTCCACTTTTCCACCCTCCTTACCGTTTCCCGCGCCAATTTCCACCCCCTCCCTGACAATGCCCTCCGCCCAGACATACATCCCTCATACTAGCTCTGATCCTCCTTCTCCTCCCCATCGTCCCTCCTTGATCTCCTAGAGGGCCCCACTTCCTTCCTCCACTCCCCTTACACTTACTGTCCCCTCCGGTATCCCCCCAGTCCTTACAGCTTCCTAAGACATCTCACCCCCCTCCTTACCACCATGGCCCCTCCTTCCTCCTCCTCCCCCTCCCAACCCTTCACCCCTCCTCCGATCCCTTACCCCTCCATCCCTCTATCGCTCTTCTCCCATCCACATTCATTATAGTCATGTAACATATACGTGTGTTTTGTCTGTGTTCTGTCGGAGTGATACTCATCAATGAATTTTTAACCAAACTGCGAACGACCAACCCGCAACCGACGCCAGTGTTTTTTAAATGTCTTCGAACCACAGTGGAACAATATTGTACTTCACCATTTTTCGTCGCCTTTGTATGTATCAGAACTTCACTTTTTCACTCCATTAACGCATCACGTTTTCTTCAATTTTCGCCGTGTCTATGCTTTGTATTCTCCTATTTTGTCCTCCTTTATATTTGTTTCTTCTTTTCATGTATTGCATACAGTCGGCTGAAGAACGCTTTAAGCGCTGCGAGCCCGCCCCACCAGGGAAATGAA
Source organism: Locusta migratoria (assembly GCA_026315105.1). Classification (NCBI taxonomy): domain Eukaryota; kingdom Metazoa; phylum Arthropoda; class Insecta; order Orthoptera; family Acrididae; genus Locusta; species Locusta migratoria. The sequence goes on along the minus strand of CM048751.1, from coordinate 165,234,112 downwards.
AAAGGGGGAAAAAGAGGAGCTAGGTTCGTTACTGGTAGGTTTCACCAATGCGCAATTGTCACAGAGTGGGAATCATTGGAATCGATGGAGGAAAGACGAAATTATTTTCGAGAAATTCTGTTAAGGATAATTAGAGGGTCGAAACTTGAAGCTAGCAGTAGAACGATCTTCATGCCGCGTAAAGATCAAAAGGACAAGAGAAATTAGGGCTCTCAGAGAGGCATTTGGACATTCTTTTTCCCCTCGTTCTATTTGAGAGTGGAATAGGAGAGGAAATGTCTAGTGGTGGCACAGTTTGCCCTCTGCCGCGCACCTTGCGGTGGGTTTCGTAGTAGTTGTTGTTGTGGTCTTCAGTCCACAGACTGATTTGATGCAGCTCTCCACGCTACCGTATCCTGTGCAAGTCTCTTCATCTGAGAATACGTTCGGCAACCTACATCCTTTTGAGTCTGCTTACTATATTCGTCCCTCGGTCTCCCTCTACGATTTTCACCTAACACGCTTCCTTCTAATGCTAAGTTGACAATTCCTTCATGTCTCAGAATGTGTCTAACCAATCTATCCCTTCTCTTAGTCAGTATATTCCAGAAACTCCTTTTCTCCCCGATTCGGTTAAGCACCTCCTCATTAGTTACGTGATCTACCAATCTAATTTTCATCATTCGTCTGTAGCACCGCATTTCAAAAGCTTCTATCATCTTTTTATCTGAACTCCTTATCGTCCACGTTTCACTCCCATACAATGCTAACTCCAGACAAATGCTTTCAGAAAGGACTTCTTAACACTTAATATTGGATGTTAACAAGTTTAGCTTCTTTAGAAACGCTTTTCTTCCCATAGACATTCTGCATTTTATATCTTCGGCCATCAGAACTTATCTTGCTACCCAAATAACAAAACTCATCTACTACTTTTATTGTCTCATTACCTAATCTAATTCCTTCAGCATCACCTGATTTTCTGACATTCCATTCCATTACCTTCTTGTTAATGTTCATCTTATATCTTCCTTTCAAGACACTGTCCATCCCATTCAATTGCTCTTCCAGATCCTTCGCGGTCTCTGACAGAATTATTATGGCATCGGCAAATCGCAAACGTTTAATTTCTTCTCCCTGCGCTTTAATTCCCCCTCCAAATGTCTCCTTCCATTCCTTCACTGCCTGCTCAATGTACAGATTGAACAACATTGGGAAAGGCTACAACGCTGCCTTACTCCCTTCCCAACCTCTGCGTCCCTTTCTTGCCCTTCGACTCTAATAACCGCTGTCTGGTTTTGGTATAGGTTGAATATAACTCTTCGCTCCCTATATTTTACCCCTGATACCTTCAGAATTTGGAAGAGTGTATTCCAGTCGACATTGTCAAAAGCTTTCTCCAAATCTACAAACGACAAAAACGTAGGTTTTCCTTTCCTTATCCTATCTTTTAAGATAAGTCATAATGTGAGTATTGTCTCCCGTGTTCCTACATTTATCCTAAATCCAAACTGATCTTCCCTGACGTCGGATTCCACAAGTTTTTCCATTTGTCTGTAAATAATTCGTGTAAGTATTTTGACTTATTAGACTAATAGTTCTGTAATTTTCACACTTGTCTGCATTTGCTTTCTTTGGAATTTGAATTACGATATTATTCTTGAAGTCGGAGGGTATTTCCCCTGTCTCATACATCTTGCATACCAGGTGATACAATTTTTTCACGACTGGGTCTCCTACCAACATCAGTAGTTCAGACGGAATGTCATCTACTCCAGGGGCCTTGTTTCGACTCAAGTCCTTCAGCGCTCTGTCAAATTCTTCTCGCAGTATCATATCTCCTACCTCATCTTCCTCCACTTCGTCTTCCATTTCCAGAATACTGCTTTCAAGTTTACTTCCTTTGTATAGGCCATCTATATATTCCTTTTATAGTTCAGCTTTTCCCTCTTTGCTTAGCACTGGTTTTACGTCTGAGTTCTTGATATTCATACAGCTGCTTTTCATGCCTCCAAATATCTCTTTTATTTTCCTGTAGGCGGTATCTATCTTTCCCCTAGTTATGAATTCTTCTACGGTTCTGCATTTGAACTCCAGCCACTCCTGCTTAGCCAGTCTGCACTTTCCGTCAATCTCATTTTTCAGACGGTTGTACTCCCTTTTTCCTGTTTCATTTGCTCTGTTTTTATATATTCTCCTCTCATCAATTAAGTTCAGTATATCCTGTGTTATCCAAGGATTTCTATTAGGCCTTGTTCAGCTGTCTGTATGGTCTTCACTACCCTGTCTCTCAGAGCTACCCATTCTTCTTCTACTGTATTACTTTCCCCCGTTTCAGCCAATCCTTGCCTAAAGCTCCCTCTGAAACTCTCAAACACCTCTGGTTCCTTCAATTTGTCCAGATTTCATCTCCTAAGCTTTCTACCTTCTTGCAATCTCTTAAGTTTTAATCTGCAGTTCATAACCAATAATTATGGTCAGAGTCTATAGAAGTATATATGTAGATGTCCTTAAAAAATTTAGACGGTAAGTTGCTTGATGTTTGAGGCAACATGGGGGCTAAATTTCACCACAACAGGGTCAACAAAAGAAAAATTATCACAATTATACGTTTTATCCTTATCCGTCGTAACTGCTTCTTTGTAAGAGCATGCTAATTTGAAAAAGTACTCGAAGAATTTTCATACGGTTTTCTCATTGGTTCAGGAAAGAAATCGTAATTTAATAACGTTAAGAGTATGGCATAATTTATCAGAGAACCCATATATGTCGCTGTTAATTTTCTAACTTACAACCAGTGACAGACGCTCCATAGTATACGTGGGTGCGACTCCGGATTAGCAGGCAGCAGCGGCATGATGTCACGAACCGATTGTTGCGTGGATACGGATAAACGATAAGTTTTGCTGAGTTGGCCTAAGTGTTAACGGGCGTTGATACATCCGCAGATGTCTTCAGCAGTGGACGATGAAACGCCAGACAGTGATTCATGACCTGGGCCACAGCCTTAGTTCCAAAAATTCAATATCAGCAGTAATTCAACAACCGACCGTGGAAGCCTGCATTCAATGATTAATACGTTTGTTGGTTCAGCGTAGTAATCTTGAATTAAAAAAACATCCTTATAGTTACAAAATCCCGTGTCCCGATGTTTGTCCTCGATGAACTCCGAAACTACGCAAATGATTTGAATGAAATTTTGTCCTACTTAAAATATAGGATACTTTTTATCTCAATTAATGACGTAAATACGTTGTTATTTCAAATTAGCTGTTTATCTTTGTTGGATAAGTATTCAATAAATTGTGTCAGCTTTCGATTCCAAGTTTGGGCTTCCGGTAAAAGGCTCGACAAAAAAGTGAGAAATCACAGGTTCGAAACTCGCTTAGAAAAGGTGTTTTTGTTAGTGTGTTTCTTTCTTCCACATTTTACGTTGTGGAGAGTAGTTTAATTGCAAAACTGGACAGGTGTCTAGTTTTATTTCGATCTTGCAAAATTTGCCTTCAAACCAAGACGAAGACCGCAGTATGCGAAGTATTTCGTACGGCGCATGGAGAAGAGTATCTCACAACATACATCGAGGCTGTTTGACGGATTACCATCAGAGTAATCACATGCCTGTTGAATGGTGGCAACACTTCACTTTCGTATCTTCACTGACAGCGACGTTAGTGGCCATGGAGTGATCTGTGGAGCCTGTGAGTTGGCGGTGGTTGGCGACTCTTGTATTAATTATCTTCAAAAGTAAAACGCCAATTAAATAACTGTATACACTATATATTTGTTACACAATAAGATTTATTTTTGTTGTGAACTAGCTTTCGGATTCTTAAGGCCATCTTCAGACAACTTAATACTGCAGATTATCCACATCACGCCAGCTGCTGTGTTTCGAGTACGAATAATTTGCAAAGATAACTGTCATAGGCTATGTAGGCTTTAAGTATTTTATAAACAGAGACGCCCAACCAATTAAAACAAAAAGTGTAACTAAGACATAACTATACATTGATTTTCAACAAATAAGTTGAAACAATAGTTCATTACAGTACTAGTACAGTACAGTACTAGTAAGTAAAATTGCATCTTAAGTAACATATATATGAAGAAAAGTAGGAGTGGAACAGGTGAGTGAGACATAAAAATGAAATGTTGGTGGGAAACAATTACATAAGTTTGGAGTATGTGAATATGGAATTAAGGAGCATATTGAAGTATATTATAGGCTATATTAAAATTCGCTGGTTTTCAAGAGTGGTGTAACACATGAAAGGAGAAACATTGGAATGTGGGTGAGAGACATTTCACAATTTGAACAAGCATGGTGGCAGAATTATACATAATAGATTACTTTAATAATGGTGAATACTGGAATTGGGTCTGATCATTGAGAATTAGGTTCGGTTTCTGAGCTTGGTGTTTGTTGATAGAAGGCCAAGTTTGCTATATGATTATTTAATTGACTGGCGATCGGTTTCAATGGCCTTTATGCAATTCTACAATGAAAGACTTGCACCAGGTCAATGAGCCAAACGACTTTATTATTATGTTAAATAATGTAAGATGAAAACGTTGTAGAATTTTATACGACCAGATGATGGTGGCGTAATCCATAGAGACCGGTCTTAGTCAATTAAATACTCATATAGCGATCTTGGCGTTTCGCTTTTGAACATAATTAACCTATGCAGATCGCGTCCATCCTGCGATGTCACGTGATGTCAGTCTCTGGCATTAGACAGGAGTCAGCTATTGCTGGATGTTGGACCGGGAGCCTGGCTCTGTTTGTTGAAGAGCGGGAATGTGAGACGTATTTTGTATTGAGATGAAGACGAGTATGTATGATTTGTAAATGACCTGGAATTATCATTGATGAATATTTATCAATTGTTTTGCACTAGAAAAGTGTACGATTTGTTTGTATGATTTCTTCGCCGCGATGCACATTTTTAAGTGGGATCATCCATTCATTTAACTACAAGATTTTATGCATTGTTAATTCAAACTAGATAGATCACTTTTGAACAAATGAAGGCATTATTTAAAAACACCTGAGTCATGTGTAAGATTCTTTAAAGACATCTTTTTCCAGTGTGTTACCTCCCCGTCAGTTACCGAGCTGTAGAACAGCTGCCGGCCGCGGTGGCCGAGGGTACTCAGGCACTCCAGTCACGGTCTGCACGGCCACTACGGTCGGGGGCTCGAATCCCCCTCGGGCATGGATATTTGTGCCATCCTTAGGATTAGCTAGTTCATAAGTAGTTTGTAAGTTTAGGGACTGATGACCACGTAGTTGAGTCCCATAAGCTATACAAACATTTGAACATTTTGTAGAACTGTTAATTAATTTTGACCGAGTTGCGTGTGCCAAATGAAACTAAAATTTTGTAAGACAATCGTCACCGAAGAACAATGGGCCGATAATGAGGAAGTGAAACGCTATATCGCGGTCGTAGCATTAGCATCACCATTCTCCGTCATTTGTAAATATTTCATTATTTTTTTACGAGGCAGAAATTACGTATTTTTCTAAATTTTAAAGAAATCAAATATCATCTATGTAAATCAGAGTAATAAAGGCCATAGAATAAGATAGTCAAAACACCTTATATTACAGTAATCTTTTGTCATAATGCTAGTATAAATAGTACCTGCAGTCGGGTTACTCGCTCTCTTTGAGTTCACCAAATATGGGTCTAGCTATGAACTACGTAATTTGCGATAAATTCATATCCTGTAAAGTATTGAGATTTTGATAGGATCAGATGAATAATATTCAAGTGTTACGCGACTTGCGACAGTAATCTCTATGGACTTTAGATCGGGTGAGATTTCAAAAGATAGTTATATAAATTCTGCCTCCCGAAGATATGTAATGATCAGTGTTAGATGATCAGAATAATAAGAACTGTTTTATCAAGAGTACTGAACCTTACATTATGAACTTTATTTTAGATCATAGTTGATATGAACTGTAAAAGAGATTAGAGATTCCGTTGGAAAACATTAACTGCGAGAAATATAGTTACCGAACTGAACCTATCGAAGTGTTTTTGTGCAAGTGCATTTATTTTAAACTGTAAGAATATAGAAACGAGTGAGATTTAAAAAAGTGTCTTAACAAACTCACTCAGTAATTAGAACCCTTCATCACATTTGTGATTATTGTGGAAAGTGGCTATAGATAAGATCTTTGAGTTTCAATAGATCGCTAAATGTATGTGGCAAAAACAATTTACTGGCTACGTAGAGAAAGGAACTTTACCTAAAACCTAATCTACATCGTCAATCCCATGATAAAGCCAGGCATAAACTATTTCTTTTACATAAATAAACTACCGGAACTTTTAAAAATATTTGAAATATTATCTTATCAAATTAGAAGCCCCTTAGAAAAAGACTCTTCATGTTCAATCATTACAAAGGTCTTAAATTAACAAGTAGTCTCAGGAAAAAGATAAATATAACGCAGTGCATCAAGGTAAATAAGAGACATTAGTTTATTACGAATGATTATCAGGCATACCAACCTACATTTCATACAGGCAAGCCAAGTAAAATGTAGAGCCTATTCATCCACGACGAATTACCACCAAACAAAATGCAAGAAGAAACCAAGCCGTTACCAAAAGTGATAGCAATACCAGTCCAAACCCAAAGTCAGTCAAGGGAAACCAGTTACAAAACTGGCAGCTTTTACGACACCCTCTGGGCGTGCTACTCGCTCCGCCTGCGAACTTGTGTCGGCCCGTGGATTGTTCGCCTAGCTGCTCTGCAACCCGCGTCGCCTTTGTGTTGTACGTGTTGCCGCTGTAGTAGGCGGACAAGTGAACTTAGGCATCTGCAAATTAACTTACGGCCGCTAGCCCTAAGGGCAAAACTGTTAATAAACTCGAAATAGAATTTAGTACAAGAATTAATTAAGCTGCATTGTCGTGGTAACTGAAGGTTGTCAGACTTAGTCAAAGCAGAGGTTAAGAAGTAATAATTAGTTAGCTTTGAACTGACGTACAGAAAAAAAAAGCCGCGGTGGAGTGAACGAGTGCTCTAAGGCACTTAGCTACGGAGCGCGAAGCTGCTCGCCGTCGAGATACGAGTCTTTCCTCAGGCATGGGTGAATTTGTTGTCCTTAGCATAAGTTAGCTCAAGTACTTTGTAAGCCTAGCGACTAATGACCATAGTAGTTAAGTCCCACAGATTTACAAACATTTGCATTTGGAGAAAAAGTTAACTTTGAAATAATGATAATTGTAAATGAATTAAAAAGAATAATAATTAACCTGGTAACCTCAATATAACGTAAGTACAGGTCTGAACAATGGGAAAAAACTTCAAACTATGTGAAACAGATTTTACTCTGCAAAACTGAATCAAATATCAACTTGTTACATAAAATAATTATTAATACGTAACAAGATCGTAGTCACTCGCACCGCTGAATAAACCGAGAAAGAATTCGCAATCTTAATTCGTGCACGTGATTTCAGCGAGTGGAAGACTAACTGAAATTTTCTTGTCAAAGGACAATATTTACGCCTCTGTTGAGTAATATCGAAATTAAGTTAATTGAGGCAGCAGATTAACTATGTGAAAAAATATTGATCTTATGAAATAACAAACTGGCTTTTCATTTCATTCCTCTCCATTTCAGTATCCGAATTTCTTACGACACTCGGATACTGAATTGTCTCATTGGAATGGGACCCTGCATGGTAAATGACTCAGGACAACGACAATTAGAGTGTCGTTTCACCCATGATCATATTTATGTTCTGCACCACACTCGTGTTAAACATTCGTCGGTACTCTAATTAGCGACCTACTTGTCATTCAGTGAGATTGTCATTCAGCCAGACCGACTTTCTGGAAACATGAGCACACATACATATCGCAATAAATCGATGCCAGGCCGGTTAATCATCATATCATTTACGCCTACTTCGATCACAGACGCTCAGATCGAATTTTATATTCAAAATGCTTTACCAGTCTACACGCTGTTGCATCATTCAGACACAAGTACTCACACACTCACTCACACACACACACACACACACACACACACACACACACAAACAAACACACTAAGCCACAGCGTAGGCTTCATTTTATTTAAAGATATGCGTTTCAATGTATGTATCCGTGAAGAAGGTTTTTATATTCCGCGTGACACTGTAAAGTGCTTGGTGAATGGTACATTGCAAGCAATTTCGACACCGCTTCACCTACCACTATGAATGTTGTCAGATATAGTTAATCATCATATCATTTACGCCTACTTCGATCACAGACGCTCAGATCGAATTTTATATTCAAAATGCTTTACCAGTCTACACGCTGTTGCATCATTCAGACACAAGTACTCACACACTCACTCACACACACACACACACACACACACACACACACACACACACAAACAAACACACTAAGCCACAGCGTAGGCTTCATTTTATTTAAAGATATGCGTTTCAATGTATGTATCCGTGAAGAAGGTTTTTATATTCCGCGTGACACTGTAAAGTGCTTGGTGAATGGTACATTGCAAGCAATTTCGACACCGCTTCACCTACCACTATGAATGTTGTCAGATATAGTTAATTTTCATCGACTTAGGAGGAAATGGATTGAGAGAGAGGTTGGATAGGCGACAGGTGCAGGTGAACAGGAAGAGGGTAGAGAAACGTGGAAAGAGAGAGGGGGAAGAAGGAGATGACCAATTCAAGATTCTAATGATATACAACACAGGAAATGTTTAAATATCAAGTAAACATTGGCCAGAGACATATTTTGTCTCGACATCTATTAAAGATATGAAAGCAGAGGCATTGAATTAAAATTTATGCCGCGGCCGGGATTCAAACCCGGGACCTCTTACTTACTAGGCAGAAACCATAACTAATTTTTTCTTTCGTTCGCCTTATTCGACTGTGAGGCTTTGTTGAATAATATTTCTCCGTTTTTCGAAATGCGATCTGTTTACCGTTGTTGTAAATTAAAGGTAAACGGATTTATTTGTTTGTTATTGTTCTTGTTTTTGTCAAAGTTGTGAAACTCTCCTTAACGTCACTGCTTCATTTGATACTAGTTATATGTTCCAAACTGAAGTGAAATAATAAACGTAATAAACAATTATGGAATATAGTAAGTTTAAAATTTATTTTCACATTTCGTCGCATAACGTAGTTTGTCGCATTTTCATTTTAAGTCGATAACAAAACAATGAGGAATTCTTGAAACAAATCTTTGTATTTAGATCGTCTTAGTAGCTTGTGATATTCTCTTGATAACAACTGTAAAAAGTCAGTTAAGGATTTCTTTATGCAAGTATCGCTGTAGTGCACATAATGTCCAATGAGCCAGGAATAGCTGTTATTTTTGGCATTAAGAAAGATTTTCCAGTCTGGATGCAATATATGTGTAGTAATGTTCACTATATCAGTTCGGGTTGTAAGAACAACTTTTTCCTCGTCCACGTCTGTATCTCCGTTTGATTCCTGCAGGTGAACTTACGTGAGACTGAATCAACGGGTAGAGATGATTTGCAATATGGAGACGGCCGGAGTTTGATTTTATGTAGCTTTTCTCCTGTAGCGATGGTTTACAACCTCGTACCAGACTGCTCGAACCTGAGACGGAAGCACGGGATTCTGAAAATTTCTGCATATGTTCTTCCACTGAAACCCACTGCTGTTTCGCCTGGATCTGATGCGATGGCTGTGTTTTTGTTATTTCAAGATACAGGTTTTTTGTAGCTAGTACCTTACAGTCTGCGTCGATGTAACTTAATTCCAAATAATAATTACGAACACAAGCAAAACTGATATTTCCAGAATGAAACTTCACTCTGCAGCGGAGTGTGCGCTGATATGAAACTTCCTGGCAGATTAAAATTATGTGCCGGAACCGGGACTCGAACCTGGGACCTTTCATTCTGGAAACATCCCTTAGGCTGTGGCTAAGCCATGTCTCCACCATATCCTTTCTTCCAGGAGTGCTAGTCTTGCGTGTTTGCAGGAGAGCTTCTGTGAAGTTTGGAAAGTAGGAGACGAGGTACTGGCGGAAGTAAAGTTGTGAGGCGGCATCGTGAGTCGTGTCGGGATAGCACAGTCGATAGTGCGCTTGCCCGCGAAAGGCAAAGGTCCCAGGTTCGAGTCTCGGTTCCGACACACAATTTTAATCTGCCAGGAAGTTTCAAAACTGATATTTATCCCACCTACATTCACCGGAGACCTAGTGAAAAGGATGAAATGGACAGAAAGAGGAGAAGGAGATGTAGAGAGACGAGAGTAGGAGATGGGTGGAGAGAGGGGAGGAGGAGAGACCAGAGAGAAGCGAAGAGGATGGACTGACAGAAGATTGGAATAAATAAACACCCGAGCAACGCCGTATTCTACGGAAATATCAATCCGAAACGAATGAATATTTTAACACTGTTTAATCTTGATTACACTGCATAATAAAAGATGTTAAGTTTGTGATACTATTGGCTTTTACAGAGGCATCAGAATCTCTGGTGTAGTATAGTAACACAAAATGCTGATACAGAAAGAGTGCTAAGACAAGTGTAACTGTTGCTGATGGAAGCTACGCAGTGTAATATTCGATAACCCAAATAGAACTCTGCCCATCGAAAAAAACGATTGCGTTTAGGAAACCCAGGTAATTTCCTAGAAGCGTTGTCTCTCGAAACTGTAACGATATATATCGCTCCTGTCATGCCTATCGCTCTAGCTGTGCGAGCGGTATATATCGAAAAAGTGACGCACGCCCGATGGATAAAAGACGGATGACTCTGAAGCCATCGTTTTATGGGAGTAGTGAAGAAAATACTAACGAATGTGAAAGTGTTCTTTCGTGATTACAAATACAATTTTTAATTCATAAAGTGCAGCACCCAGTTGCTTGTAATAATTTATTTGTGACGACCGGTTTCGGGCACTTGAGTCTCTATACAGACAAACAAGTACGTTGGTATTACAGTAATACATACATAATTTACAAAAGTCGGTTATAGAAATTTGAAAGTGTGAGTATAAAAGTATTCGACATGAATGTGAAAGTTTATGAAGCTAATACAATAAGTGATGCAGTTTTGAAACAAATAGATTGTAATAAAAGATATGTTCAAATAAAGAGATAAAATTTACACTTACATTTTAGTATTGTAGCTTAAGATATGTACATGGTAACAGGAGACTGAACGCTAAGTGCAGAGATTATGCAAGGAATAACAATAATTAGCTGCTAACAAAGTATCTATGGATGAGCCTCATATTGAAAGGGTGAAATTAATAAGGAAAATAAAGCCTTGGGATAATACATTCTAATAATTGATGTAGTTGACAATAAAATCGTGAATAGAGGAACATGTGACTGATAAATCAGTCGCTTAATAGAGTAATATTTAATAGTATAATAAGTACAATGATAAGTGCCGCCATAGGCGGAATATTTCGGAACTAGCCGCTGACACACTCGTAGGACGCTTATAATGCCGCTATCAGGTTAACTGTCAATATAAACAAAGTGTCATTGTGTCAGTGGCGTCAATTATTAATGGGGCTAAACTGAGAAGTGATTCTCATAGGACAACTAATTTAGAGATGTGGTTATACAGTTAAGATGCGTGATGTAATGTGCAAAGAATTGTGAATGGTTGCAGTAATATTAGGCTAGTGTTACAATTGATGCATCTAGTCAGACAACTGTAAAACGTTCAACAGTCAACTTACTAGAAAGATACCAGAGGACAATCCTGCAGAGCAGATGATGGTGTTCTAAGACACAATTAGAGTAAGTGGGTCTTCAGTTTTCGTCCTCTCCCGTATTTTCTGGATGTGATGTGGGTTTCATCAACCTTTTCCTGCCCCACCAATAGGAATACTGTCGTTTGTCACAATCTCATAACAAATTTCGCGACAGAAGCCGTAATAGTCGCAAGCGGTATTAATGTGAACGTCTGTCTCTGCAGCGCAAGATTCTAACGCATACTGCCGTTTTTTTCTTTACTTTGGGGCCCGCAGTGTGGAATATGTCGATGAGTGACATAATTATAAATGACGTTTGTACTTTTCACACTGCTGTTATAAAGATTTATTTATTTACTATGAGCTCATTTCGGCTTTATGTTGCCATCATGAGGTTTTATTTAACGTCGTACTTATTGCTGTCCTTTTTGTTTAAGATGGTACTGATTTTATTTCAATTATGACTGGCTGATATGCCTGTAACGGAAAATAAAAAATCCGTTACAGGCATATAAGCCAGTCATAATTTAAATAAAATCAATAACATATTAAACAAAAAGGACAGCAATAAGAACGACATTAAAAACCTGATGATGGCAATATAAAGCCGAAATGAGCTCATAGTAAAAAAAATAAGCATTATAACAACAGTGTGAAAGGTATAAACGTAATTTATAATTATGTCACTCAACGCATACTGCCGTATCCAACACGGAACTATTACGAGACCTTTTCCGATACTCAGTTTTGTGTTGGCAAACCAAGTGTTCGTCCGAATGAGTTGATAAAGTCAGGCTGTGAAGCTTTCTTCTGCAGTTTAACAGTCCCCTCAGTGCTACAGTCCACACATCGGCTACACTCACTATTTGCCAAAAGTTCCAATTCCCAGAAAAACTGAACACACTTCTCCACAGATGAAATCCGTGGAATCTACTCGCGCCACATTGATTTAGCCATCGCAATAAACTCACAACTAGCGAACAATAATTAGAACACGCGATAAATTAATTCAGAACAACGAAATGTCAAATTCCCGACTTCTTTTGTTCTTCGCAATCGCACGTGTGTCACTTTTTCGACAAATATCGCTCGCGCAACTAGAGCTATATGTATGATTGGAGCGATAAACAGGGTATTACAAAAATACGGCCAAACGTTCAGGAAACATTCCTCACACACAAAGAAAGAAAATATGTTATGTGGATATGTGTCCGGAAACTCTTAATTTCCATGTTAGAGCTCATTTTATTACTTCTCTTCAAATCACATTAATCATGGAATGGAAACACACAGCAACAGAACGTACCAGCGTGACTTAAAACACTTTGTTACAGGAAATGTTCAAAATGTCCTTCGTTAGCGAGGATACGTGCATCCACCCTCCGTCGCTTGGAATCCCTGATGCGCTGATGCAGTCCTGGAGAATGGCGTATTGTATCACAGCCGTCCACAATACGAGCACGAAGAGTCTCTACATTTGGTATCGGGGTTGCGTAGACAAGAGCTTTCAAATGCCCCCATAAATGAAAGTCAAGAGGGTTGACGTCAGGAGAGCGTGGAGGCCATGGAATTGGTCCGCCTCTATCAATCCATCGGTCACAGAATCTGAACCGTACGAACACGTCGACTGAAATGTGCAGGAGCTCCATCGTGCATGAACCACATGTTGTGTCGTACTTGTAAAGGCACATGTTCTAGCAGCACAGGTAGAGTATCCCATATGAAATAATGATAACGTGATCCAGTGAGCGTAGGTGGAAGAACATGAGACCCAATCAAGACATCACCAACAATTCCTGTCCAAACGTTCACAGAAAATCTGTGTTGATGACGTGATTGCACAATTGCGTGCGGTTTCTCGTCAGCCCACACATCTTGATTGTGAAAATTTACAATTTTATTTCAATTTACACTTAAAGAGAAATACTAAAATGAGCTCTAACTTCGAAATTAAGCGTTTCCGGACACATGCCCACATATTTTCCTTCTTTGTGTGTGTGGAATGTTTGGCCGTACCTTTTTGTAACACCCTGTATATCGTTAGAGTTTCGAAAGACGACGCTCCTAGGAAATTACCGAAACTCAGCCTTTTAGTTTCTCGTAACAACGTTTTCTTCGTATTTGTTTCACAGACAACCAAGGTAGAGGAAATGAGAAATCCGCCGTCTCGGAAAACACAACCCGTGAGCTCGGTGCTAAGAGAAACAATAACACTTCACGTGCCGTAAGCACACTGCCTTCTTTATCCGCCAGGTCTTCATTTCAAGTAAATACTGGCCCTTCTACTAAGTCAGCAAATACGGGAAATTTGTCCACTCCGAAGACGCAAACACACCGTGCAAAGGAAGAGGAAAGAAGTAATTCTTCTAATAAATGAGACACACAGTCCATAGTTGCCCACAGTATAATGAACGTGACCTCTTTCCTTGGTGAACGACCTCAGTCGGTAAACAGAATGCCAGACAGGCACTGAGCCCATGGAGGAAATAACCGTTGCTAGGATACGGCAAGTAGAGAGGTTTCATAAACAGCAGAGATCGATTCTAACGTGTGATCGACTGTATGTGATTATTTTACACATTAAGCAACATATTTTGTAGTGATACTCATACAACTACACTTAAAAAGTACATTTTTATACTAACAGTTTTTAAAGAAAAAATCGTATTGGGAGTAAAGGAACTGCCAATAGAAATGATTTTTGGTTAATTTAAATCTTATTATGCTATCCGTCAGATATTACATTTTATTGGGAAAATTATCAAAAATGCTCCAGGGTAAACAACTTTCTGGTTCGCGGTTTCGATGGTGCGTAATAAATGTGATTTTTTTTTCGAATTTTGTATCAAATATGGGTACCACTGTTCTTCTACAGTTGTGATGGATTCCTTACGAATAATTATGGAATATATATATTGTTATGGTGTAGCTGATGTGATGGATAAGTTCGTGAAGAAATATTTCACTCTTGAATAGCATGCGAGTGAAATGGTTCCGTGCGCGCTCTGAATTCACTAACGTAATCACGATAGTCATTTAGGATCAACAACGTATTTTTGCTATAGATATTGAAAATTCTGTAAAACTTTCTAGTCGCAGAGAAACAAGCTTTCTGTTGCCCATGGGTCTACCTCGCCTATTTTAGAATACAATAAAATGAGATGCCCTCTCTTAAATTTGCGATATCACCTGATAATTACCACTTGCAGCAGCTAAGAAATCTGAAATACTTCAGTTATCCGACGACGTAGTAGGTGGAGAGATGGCGTCGGTGCACGACTACTAGAATTGTAAACCTGCAAACAAACGTAACAGCCGGGCTCAGAATTATTTCTACGCTGATCAGCAAGAAGAGAATGACCACCTAGAGGACAAAGAAGTGTACACTATCTCAGATAAGAGACCAACACCGAAAAAGCAAAAAGAACAGGCACTTCTTAGAGCCAACTCTGCCAACTACAAACTTAAACGTAGAGGTATCACCTTTTCAGTAGCTACAGTCTGGATGATTGATTGAGCTGGCCTTGTAACATCAGATAATGTGGCTTTGCTACACAGCTACTGCCGTTACTATTCCCAAGGACATGCAGCTTTACTGTATGAACACATGATAATGGCATCATCTCGAGTAAAATATTCCGAAGGTAAAATAGTCCCACATTCGGATCTCCGGGCGGGGACTACTCAGGAGGATGTGATCATCAGGAAAGACAACACTGGCATTCTACGGATCGAAGCGTACAATATTAGATCCCTTAATCCGGTAGAGAAGTTAGAAAGTTTAAAAAGGGAAATGGATAGGCTGAACCTAGATATTGTGGGGACTAGTAAAGTTCGGTGGAAAGAGGAAAGGAATTCTGGTCAGGAGAGTACAGGATTATAAATACAAAATCAGTTGGGGGTATTACAGGAGTAGGTCTGTTAATGAATAGGAATGTGAGTGAACTACTATGAGCAGTGCAGTGATCGCATTATCATAGTCAAGATAGATACAATGCTAACATTGACCATAGAAGTACAAGTTTATATGCCCACTAGCTCTGCCGATGATGAGGAGATCGAAGAAATGTATGTGGAGGTAAAGGAAATTATTCAGACAGTTAAGGAAGAAGAAAACATAATTGTGATGGGAGACTGGAATTCGGTAGTAGGAACAGGAAGGGAAAGAAAAATAGTAGGTGAATATGGACTGGGCAAAAGGAATTAAAGAGATCGCCTGGTAGAATTTTGCGCGGAACATAATTTAATCATAACAAACACTTGATTTAAGAATCATGAAAGATGGTTGTATGCGTGTAAGAGACTAGGAGACACTGGAAGGTACCAGGTAGATTTTATAACGGTAAGACATAGATTTCGGGACCAGGTTTTAAACTATAAGACTTTCCTCAGTGGCAGATATAGACTCTCACCATAACTTGTTGGTCATGAACTGTAAGCTGAAAAAACTGGAAAAAGGTAGGAAAACAAGGAGATGGGATCTGGATAAACTGAAGGAACCTGAAGGTCTTGAGAATTTCAGAGGGAGCTTTAGGCAACAATTGACAGAAAGGGGGGAAAATAAAACACTAGAAGAAGAATGGGTAGCATTGAGAGATGACAAAATAGGTAGAAAGGCTAGACCTACGAAAAATCCTTGGATATCACAGAAAATACTAAATGTAACAGATGAAAGGAGAAAGTATAAAAATGCAGTAAATGAAACAGGCAAACTGGAGTACAGACGACTAAGAAATGAGATTGACAGGAAGTTTAAAATAGCTAAGCAGGAGTGGCTAGAAGGCAAATGCAAGTCTGTAGAAGAATGTATAAATAGGGAAAAATACATACCGCATACAGGAAAATAAAAGAAACATTTGGAGACAAGAAAAGCAGCAATATGAATATAAAGAACTCAGATGGAAAACCATTTCTCACAAACAAGGGGAAGCTGAAAGGTGGAACGAGTATATAGATGGGCTCTACAAAGGAAATGAACTTGGCACAAAATTGTAGGAAGGGAAGAGAATGTAGATGAAGAGAAGAATTTGACAGATCATTGAAAGACGTAAGTCGAAACAAGGTCCGTGGAGTGGACGACATTTCCTCAGAACTACTGCAGCCTCTGGGAGAGCCAGCCATGACAAAACTATTTCACTTGGTACGTAAGATGTACGACACAGGTGACATACCCTCGAACTTTTGAGAAATGTAATTATTTCTATTCCAAAGAAAGCAAGTCTATATTAACATCACTGGTGTAATTTATGACCCTTAAAATATAAATATTTATACTACTATCAGTATTTTGTGAACATCTGTACCGTTCTTATTGCATCACGTTTTTACGAATCTGCTACTGTAATGTATAAATTTAAGATCAGTATACCACTGTTCTCTAACCTAGGCCCATTTTCTGTAAACTATATAGTAGTGCATCTTGTATTCTTACTGATCTCTAAATCATTGTTCTTGCGCCTCACCATACACAATGCAACACAATATGTGTTATGTTTACACCAAAACTAGGATCTGCTATCAATGCTATCACTTCAGGCATTTATATCAGACTAATAGAAAGAACACTACTATTGTACTTTGAGTTCCACACTTTTAATTTTTACTGTTTGACAATTAATTCAATATATTGTAATGTGTTATGTTTTCATCAAAACAAAGATCTGCTATCAAGTTTATTACTTCAGACATTTATTTTCAGACTAATAGCAAAAACACTACTATGTTACTTTTAGTTTCACACTTTGTACTGTTTGCCAATCAACTCAATATGATATATAATTACGATTTTCTTTACTTTATTATCTGAAATCATATTTTTTGCCACATAACCTAAATAATGTCCCTCGATGTTTTATTATGTAATGTATAGCTACAAATTTGAAAGTATGTTAACATCACAGCTCCATAGTATTACACATATACATATCATTCTTCCACTTCATTACGTTGTATAGCACATGTTGATAAACATAGCAATAACATTATTTACATCAGCCATAGATCCCAGTGAAGACCAAAGACGGTGATAGACATAGCGTAACTGTACACACTATAATCTTTGCACGATGAGATCTAATGTAAACATGTTCGTTATACATCCGCATCAACATGGGATACTCTGCAAATCACATTTAAGTGCCTGGCAGAGGGTTCATCGAACCACCGTTATACTATTTATCTCCCATTTCATTCTAGAATAGCGAGCGAGAAGAAAGGACACACGAATCTCTCCGTTCGAGCTCTGATTTCTCGTATTTTATTCTGATGATCATTTCTACCTATATAAATGGGAGTCAACAATATATTTCAGCTTTCGGAGGAGAATGTTGGCCGCAGCGATAAGCGCCGTAGTTGTAATGATTCCCATCCCAGACCCTGTATCATTTTCGTAACGCTGTCTCCCCTTTGGTTTTAAAATTTTTCATTGCACACTCATCAATGTATGCTTCAGTTTGTAGCAGTCAGCCACTGTGGAAATATCGATAAGGAGTACAGTAATGATGAAAAATACTTATTTTACAATTTACAACATGTTAAGCTATTATCCGAACTCTGAAAGTATCTCACATGTAACTTACCATACTATTCTATTAATGTTCTATATGTTGGACTAATGCTTTTGATAACTTTCACCTACTTCAGGCCAACGCTTGACAATGGTAGACAAACCGAAAAAATAAAAAAGAAACAGCCATGGTCAATATGTTGTTTTGAAAAAAGCCCCACCTGTTCACCTGTTTAAATTTTATCAATTATTCAAATGTTTGTAAAGTTATGGAATCTAAGTGCAGTGGTCATCAGCCGCTAAACTAACAAACTACTTTAACTAACTTATCATAAGAACAACACTTACCCATGCCCGAGGGAGTATTTGATCCTCCGGCGGCGAACGTCCGTGTGCACAGCAGCAATGCGCATTAGCGCGCACGGCCTTTTCCGCCGCGGCGAACATTTCATCCTAGCATCTCTGCCGAATCCAAGAACATCATGAGGAACTACAAAAACTTTACGAATAAGATTCCTTTTCCTTTTTCTAAAAAGAACCACGTGGCGAACGACATAATTGTATGACTCACTTGGCTGATTTTAAAATGAACCAAAACGTCCGAAACCGATAATCGCAAGTAATAAAAAAATATCCTTCTGTGTAAGTTGGACTGGTAATTACAGAAAATTGATCAAATCTTCTCCAGAAGTCCATCTCTAAAGATTTTCCTAGCTGTCCCTTTATTTTCTTTCTCTTTATTTTACTGTCGTTTCCTTCTTTTTCCATTTTTCTTTGTCATTCTCATGTTTTATTTTTCTTTATTTTTTATTTTTTTCATTATTCTTTCTTTTTTATTTTTTCATTTTTATTTCTTTTTTTTCCACTTTGTTCTGTTTTTCTTTTCATTTCTTCTTACTTCTTTATTTTCTTTCTTGCTTCTTGTTTTTATTTTATTTTTCTTACAGATTAACTACTACCGAAATAAAATAGATTTAAGGGAAAATTATAAACTACCAACATTTCCGTCCGGCGGGCCGCAACCGCACACCGCAGGCGGAGTACACTGTAGTTCACCGCCCCAGCCGCGAGCGTGTGCCGCTAGTGTCGACAACGGAGCGAGAGAGATAGCTGCGGAAAGAGTGAGACCGCACAGCAGTGTTCTGCGCTGGACTGTCCCGCGGTCAGATCCAACGTAAACGAAGTAACAGAGGAAGCGCAGCTCTGTAATGTGAACGGTGAAACAAGCAAACCATTTACTGCTTAGGTAACAATTAGAGTATGTGTGGCAGAATCACTACAGGAAGCTTTATAAAATATTCAAAACACGAATCGAAGAAAAACTTATTAATTTTTTGACCCAAATTTGATTCTACGAATATTGTACACGCACACTCGTCATATATACAGTAGGCTTCTTCTAAAAGGTAAATGTTCCTTAAATTAACCAGTACCGTAATATACTATTCTAAAAATAATTTCATGTAAGCGCTACAGAGTCTCATTCTTACAAGGAAATATTTTTTATTAAAACACAAATAGAGAACTAAAAAAAAAAAAAGATTAGATTTAGGCGCATTTTCCCCCATTTCCTCTGCAAAGATACTAGCGCACTTCGGGAGTGAGCCGTTTTGACGGGCGCACTACTCCCCCCCCCCCCCCCCCCCACAACTGAAATGCCGGCAGCACATGTCAAACGCTGGAAGGGGGAAACGAAGGAGGGCAATTTTTGCGACACAGTAAGGCTACTAAGTGTGGATGATAACGTCGTAGAGTACTTTTATAATCGGGAATTTAGCACTAATATATCGCACGTCGGCAAGAACACTGACACAACTCAAAATTGTAGGTCTTGAGAAAAGTGACACTGCTTTGCTGTTGACGAATCATGAGCTAACCTGCAACGAAAATGACACTACTGCTCTCAGACGGACAAAGTACGAGAAAAGAAGTGACGTTTCCGTGTATATCGAGGCACTTCAGATACATTTTTCAGTGCTAAGTTTTTTTGACTTGTGTCTCTTGTCTTGCTGAAATGCGATGAAATTGCGACGTTTTCCACTCGCCAAAGCCATAACTTTATTTTTTAATGAATTCAGTTTCACCCTGCCCGACTGTATCGGCGTTCTTTCTCTCCCTGCTATCCACTCTGCCCCACCCGCCGCTGCGCACAGCGCGCTGGGCAGGGGCGCGGCGAAGGCGGTCCTGACCGCGGGGCCATGCCTGCCCTAGACAAATATAGGGTAAAGCAATTCGAGTCTTATTTCATTCTGTATAGTTCGCACGCCTTTTGGGCGCGATCTACTTTGATAGAGAATTGATGCCAAACATAGCTTCTTTTTATTGCACAACTAGTTTCAGCAATCTAGCTGCCAACTGTAGATGCCTCTACAAATATACAAGGAAGAATTAACGACTGCAAACTGCACCCTAGTCTGGGGTGACCCGATGTACCATATTTTACGGGATCGTCCCTTATTTAGCTTAAGTGTCTTCTTGTCCCGACAAAATAAATGCGGGATGTAGATTGTTCCATATTTTATTAACCTTCCCATATATTTTGAAATAACGTGTGTCAACAAGATGTTTCAGTATTTCCACATAGTTTTATCTATTCAGACAGCCAGGCAGCCCTGAGCTCACTGGCAGCTCCTACAACAGGGTCTAAAATTGTTGCAGAATGGCACAGGGTTCTGGTGGAGCTAGGGGAAAGCAATAGAGTAAACCTATTGTGGGTCCCTGACCACTCGGGGATCAGTGCCGACAGATTAGCCAGGATGGGGGCAGAGACTCCATTTATTGGAACGGAACCTGTAATGACAATCACCGAGGCAATGATCAAATTGGAGCTACGTAACTGGCTCAGAAGAATATTGGACCAAAGTCTATCAACTAAAACATGGCAAGGTAATGATGCCAAAGCCATGTTTTAAAAGAAGCTCTGCAATCCTGGGTCTGAACAGGAGAGAGATTAGACTCATGGTTGGATTGCTGACAGGCCATGGGAATTTCAAAAAACACCTACATACAATGGGAATAACAGAAGAGGACCCTAAATGTAGGATCTGTGATGACGGTGATGAAACTGCATCACATCTTTTCTTCGAATGCATTGCATTGGAGAGTAAAAGGCACAGAACATTTGGGACAACCAGACCCAAAGAAATTGTGTCTAATACTGAACTGGTAAAGGGACTCCTTGTACCGTTCAAGGGCATTTGTTGGCTCTGCTAGATATACAGCGAGCGATACCGCACAGTGCGGGCAGTGGCGGGTTGGACCTAGACTGTTTTGGCTTCCCTGGAAAAATCAAATCAATCCACATACTTTTTATGCATCTTGAAGAACCAAGAGACTTTTCGGACTTTTCTGAAGTGGAATACTAACAGGTGCTTGGTAGTATAAAAACCAAATTGCCATTCCTTCGAACCGGTTGTTGATAGAAATATCAAAGCAATGTTCGGGATCTAACCTAGACTTTTCGGACTTTTCTGAAGTGGAATACTAACAGGTGCTTGGTAGTATAAAAACCAAATTGCCATTCCTTCGAACCGGTTGTTGATAGAAATATCAAAGCAATGTTCGGGATCTAACCTAGAGTAGGACTTTCCACTTCCTCGTTGCCTCAAGAAATCATTAAGATATTAATGATGAAGATGATCTAAAGATGGCAATCGAAGATGACAGCAAAACTGAACAATACGAATACAGTGAAGATGTTGACATTGTGAAAATTGACAGAAACGACACTGAAAATGCTAGAAGAAAGGCGACAGAAAATTTACAAAAACAAGCAAAAAGCATGAAAGCTTAACTGACAAATCCCATCCACCAGCTAACATTGGAGCCAACGTAACCATACCTATTCCAGATGTAGACAAAGGCAGAGATGATCTTCGAACTGTAATTGGAGTAATACTTCAAAAGACTAATGAGGGGCCGCGGTGGAGTAGCCAAGCGGTCTAAAGCGCCTCGCTGCGGAGCGCGCGGTTGCTCGCCGTGGAGGTTCGAGTCCTCCCTGGGGCATGGGTGTGTGTGTTTGTCCTTGGTTAGTTTACCTTAGTTTAAGTAGTTTGTAAGCTACGGACTGATGACCACGCAGTTTGGTCCGATAGATTTACAAACATTTGATTTGAACTGATGAGGGTCTTTACAGAGTTGCAGGTATAATTTTATTACGATTACCCATACTTTTCTATATCACTTCAGGTAAAATGATGTCTCTGGATGAATATACTTTAAGTTGATACAGATGTGAAATTACTGATTAGTTAATAAATAACTTTTATAAATCACATTGACTATTCTATTTCTATTCCTTTGTTCAGTTTGCTTTGAAAAGTAGGCGAAATTAGTTCAGACTAGGATGTGCCTGTTTGTTCTAAAGCATGTAAATTTTAACTAGGATAAACCGATTCGACCTAGGCTAAACTGATTTCTCCTTTCGTTAACAGGATGAACTAGTTTGGCCTAGGTTACATTGGTTTGTCCTATCGGTAACGGGATGAACTAGTTTGGCCTCGGCTAAACTTTGTCCTATCGCATGTAGGGAGGACTGGTTTGGCCTAGGCGAAACTAGTTCTTCCAAAATCGGGTTTGGCCTGTAACATATACATACCACTTCCATAAAGTAACTATAAGCTAGTTGTCGCTTATATCCTATATTTTAAAAATGGCTTATTTCAAATTATATTATAAATGAACATCCACATATTAGTAATGTTTATTTAAAACATAAGAAGAAAAAAGCCATTTTTAAACTACAGTATTCACCATTACAGACCACAAGCGTACTTTATGTAAATGGTATACATGGATACTCTGCAAGTCACACTGAAGTGCGTGGCTGAATGTTCATCGAACCACTTTTATGCTATTTCCCTACAGTTACGCTCTCTAACAGTTCGCAGGAGAAAGGAACACCTCAATCTGTTTACGATCTGTGTTGGTGGGACCTAACAAAAGCTATTTGCTTTCGCAACAGAAAGTCGGTGAAAGAAAAGTTGCAAATAGATCTCACCGCAACGAATAACACTTTTATTTTAATGATTTCGACCTCAACGTGTATCATTTTCGTGACTCTACATCTACATACATCGCAACCCACCGTAAGGTGCGTGGCGGAGGGTACACTGTACCACTACTAGGCATTACCTTCTCTATTCCACTCCCAAATATAACGACAAAAAAAAGAATGCCTATATGCCTCTGTACGAGTCCAAATTTCTGTTATCTTATCATTGTGATCACTACGCGAAATGTAAGTATGTGGCAGCAAGATCGTACTACACTCAGCTTCAAATTCCGGTCCTCTAAATTTCAACAGAAAATCACGAAAAGAACGTCGTATTTCTTCCAGCGATCCTCAATTAAGTATCCGGAGAATTTTCGTGATACTCGCGCATTGGTTGTACCTACCAGTAACAAACATAGCTGCTCGCCTCTGAACTGCTTCTATGTCTTCCTTTAAACTGATCTGCTGCGGCTCCCAAACACTTGAGCAATACTCAAGACGTGGCCGTACAAGCGTTTTATACGCGGTCTCCTTTACAAATGAAGTACAACTTCCCAAAATTCTTCCAATAAACCGAAGTCGTCTGTCCGCCTTACAACTGTCCTTACAAGTTCGTTGCATTTCATATCACTCTGCAATGTTACGCCTAGATATTTGAACGACACGTCTACATCAAGAAGCTCACTACTAATGCTGTATTCGAACATTATGGGATTCTTTTTCCTACTAATGCGCATTACTTTACATTTTTCTACATTGAGAGCTAGCTGCCATTATTCGCACCAACTAGAAATTTTGTCTGTCATCCTGTTTGCTATTACAGTCAGATAAAGACGAAACCCTCTCATACACCACAGAATCATTAGCAAACAGCTGCAAATTACAAGTTACTCTGTCCATCAGATCATTTATATAGTTAGAAAATAACAGCGGTCCTATCACACTCCCCTGGGGCACGCCTGACGATACACTCGTCTCTGATGAACACTCGCCGTCGAGAACAACGTACTGCGTTCTATTACTTAGAAAGTCTTCCAACCAGTCACAAATCTGTGAACCTATTCCATCTTCGTTAGCATTCTGCAGTGTGGCACCGCGTCAAACGCCTTTTTGAAGCCGAGAAAAACACAATCCGCCTGTTGCGCTTCACCCATGGTTCGCAAGATGTCATGTGAGAAAAGGGCAAGTTGAGTTTCAAATGAACGATATTTCCTACACCCGTGGTGATTCATAGAAAGAAGATTTTCTGTCTTAAGGAAATTTACGATATTCGAACTGAGATTATGCTCCAGAATTCTACAGGAAACTGATTCAACGAAGTTGGTCTGTAATTATGTGAGTCAGTTCTCTTTCCTTTTTTATAAACGGGAGTCACCTGCGCTTTTTTTCAATCACTAGGAACTTTGCGCTGAATTACAGATTCGCGATAAATGCAAGCTAAGTAGGGGGCCAATGCCGCAGAATACTCTTTGTAAAACCGAACTGGTATTCCATCCGGACCAACAGACGTTTTCGTATTTAGCTCTCTCAGCCGCTTCTCTGCACGTTGATCATATGATGGTATATTTGTACGGTTCTCCTGCGTGAAAGATTTCTTAAAGGTTCAATTTAGAAATTCAGCTTTCCGTTTTCTTTCTTGTATTACTGCCCCGGAATGATCAACGAGTGACTGGATAGTGGGCTTTGACCCCTTATCGATTTTACATAGAACCAGAATATTTGTGGGTTCTTGGAAAGACATTTTGCTAAGGTATGGCAGTGGTAATTATTGTATGCTTCGCGCATCGATCTTTTATAGACGCACGAATCTCCACTAACTTTTGCCTGCATTCATTTGCATGTCCTTTTTTGAACAGAGAATGCAAGAGTCTTCGCCTTCTCAGTAGCTTTCTAACATTATTATTATACCACGGTGGTCTTTTCCATCCTTAATCGACTTACAGGCACATATTTATCTAACCCTTTATTTACAATGCATTGAAATTTAGTCCACAATTCCTCTACATCCATAGTCCAGGAATTAAATGATGCCCATTCATTTTCTAAGTACGATCGTAACATTTGCTTATCGGCTCTTCCCAACAAAAACACGCTCCTAGCCTTCTTGATTGGTTTATGAACTTTGGTCACCATCGACGCTATGACCATATCATGATCACTAATTCCTGTCTCTACACAGACATCGTTAATAAGGTCAAGCCTGTTCGTGGCTCTTAGGTCTAGAATATTTCCATTACGCGTGGGTTGCCTGTTTAGCTGCTCAAGACAGTTTTCGGAAAATGTGTGCAAAAGTATCTCGCAAGACTGCTTGTCTGTACCACCTGAAATGTAACTAGCGAGGTCCCAACCTGTACTCTTAAGGTTGAAGTCTCCTCCGACTAATATTACATGGCCCGGATACCTATGCACTACCTGGTATAGACTTTCTTTGAATGACTCTAAAACTGCTACAGCAGCATTGGGAGGGGGGGGGGGAAGGCAGGTAAAAACATCCAACTATTTACTTCACTTCTCTTAGACTTGTGATACGTGCGCAGATAACTTCACAGTTACTTTCAACCTCGATCTCTGTAGAAACAATATCTTTGTCCACAGCGATGAACACTCCCCCTCCGGTTGTGTCCGATCTACCTACAAGTGTTTTGTAGGCAATTTCTTTAATACAAATGTTGCATATTCTAAGTTTCCTGGCAGTGAGGCGTAGCCTTTGGTTCGCCTTAATTCAATATTTTCTATGTGTACTTTACAAGTTTTTGTTCGTAATTGTTATTTCTAGGTATTTAGTCGAATTGACGGCCTGTAGATTTGGCTGATTTATCGTATAACTGAGGTTAACGGATTTCTTTTAGTGGTCATATGGATGACTTCATCCTTATCATTATCAAGTGCCAATTGACAAGTTTTGCACCATGCAGACATCTTCTCTAAATCATTTCGCAGTTGCTTCTGATCTTCTGGGTACTTTACTAACCGATAAATGACAGCTTCAACCGCGAATAGTCTAAGAGAGCTATCTACTCGGAGTGTCTCCTAAATCGATTTTAAAAATATGGAATATTAGTGGCCCTATAAGACTTCCCTAGGCAACGCCAGATATTGCTTCTGTTCTACTCGATGACGTACCGTCATTTACAGCGTAGTGTGTCCTTTCTGACAGGAAATCACGAATCCAATCGCAAAACCGTTGCGATATTCCATCCGCATGCGACTTGATTAGAAGACGCTTCTGGGGTGCTGTGAGAAAAGCCTTCCAGAAATCTATAAATATGGAATCTTTTGGACATCCTTTGTCAACAGCAGTCATCACATCACTTGGGTAAAGAGCTGGATGCGTTTCACAATAAAGATATTTTCTGTATCCGTGCTATGGGTCAACAGATCGTTCTTACTGTTGTTTAGGGGACTAAACTACAAGGTCATCAGTCCCCTGTTCCAAGCAATGATGTAACGTGTGACGGAAGGAAAATACAGAGAGAACACTGATGAGAGAATTCCTTGATAGATGTAGAATGAAGATAAAAACTTCACAGAGGAGCGCACAAAAGGGATAAAAGTACTGGTGCAGGAGACTAAAATTTCACAGCAGAATACATGGCTGGCTGATCACTATGAGCGAGCCATGCTGTACGCACAAAAAAACCACATCATCCGAAAAGGAAGAGGTTATCAATAACTTAAAAACACTGTAAAAATGAGGGTCTTTGAATCGGGCAGAAGCGCCTTCCATTAAATGGAATGGTAGAAACCAGATGCGCGAATAAAATGTAAAACAGTAGTAGCCAAGGAGGCATTGTCACCTAAAACTGAAGTCAGCGAATCTGGTAGATTAAAGGACTGCCGCAAGGCGGCTAAAAGCGGACAACAGTATTTGCCTCCTTGGGTATGAGGTCATTTGATAACTTTCTTTTACATTAGTTTTTGAAACTACAACTTTGGATGCATTTGGTGGTTTATAATTTTATTTCTGTATGATATATCTTAAAACATTCTGCCAGGTAAAGTCATGGCTTCCACTTGCACGTTTAAGCATTAAAACGGTTTCTCTTGTTCCTCCTTCTTTTTTACATTTTCTGCAATGAAGCAATCCATTGTAGATGCTTTGTATTCTGCATTATAAAATACATCTTCCTGTTTACCCTCTCCTCAGTGTCAGACGATGACGATTTTTTTCTATTATTTGCGTTTGCCTTTCGCATCTGGCCAACGACCAGTTTAGATTTCTTCCGGAGGAACGATGAAGTTGTATGTGTTCTCCCTTTTATCTTTTGAGTAAAGTATATAACTGTTAACAAGTGCAACCTCCATCAGGCAAAAGGAAATTTTTTCCATCACTTGTATGACGGCCTTGTAGAACTAAAGCAGCCGCAGTACTGATGTCCCCGGCCCACTCCTCCCATTAACTTCGTGTATTCCAAAGTAACAGTGGCTTTCAGGAAATGTACAGGTTGTTTCTATGTTTAACCAGTGATTACTTGGGTTTGAGGACCTAACGCAGTCACCAGCGTCATGTCGTGAGTGAAAGATAAATAAATTTAATCTACGTTTGGCAGACATAAAAGTCATGCCCTGCAAGTTTTTTTTTTCTTCGAAACGGTGCGGAAATCGTTTCTAGAAGGAATAACTGTATCTATTAGACGAAATTTGATTTTATACGATTTCCCAGCAAGTTATGGGCTTGTGTAGTACCTTTTAATAAATATGTGATGGTCTCTACCACCTGTACAATCTTGAAATTACTGTTCGAAAGGGACCACTATTCGGGTTGTCCTTTCATAATATGTAATTCTTTTTCTTTAGATTGTAGTTATTTAATTGAAATCGTCTTTTGCATCCTTCTGTTCTCTTTTATATAGCCACACTTTTTTTGGCGCATATTGTACTTCGCATTTAATCTTAATATATGTATATATATAAATTCAGGTATTTGTGCCTATATTTCACTGTGCAGCCAAAACTACACATCGCAAACGAATACTGTTTGTATTTGGTCGTAGGTATCAGTCTCCCATTGTGCACTATCGTGGTAGAGAAGGGGTTGATAACAATAAGGGGGTGGATGATATGGGACTTGAAAGTTACCGCTTTGTATAAAATTCTACGTGTGTGTGTCAATATTTTGCTCTTCAGCAGAAACTACACAATGGAGACGAACAATCTCTCTGTGTCGTTGTAGTGCAAAGTCTTCCGTTGTATACCATAGCAGTTCCGTGCCGACAGCCATAAAAGGGTGGAAGACCCAGTGGTTGAAATTCGTGAGCTTATATAAAATTCAGTGTAGACCAGCGGTGACTTTTGACACTATAATAGCAAATAGATCATACACAGCGAACCGAGAAGCACAGTCATTTTTCTGCAACAAGCTTACGAATAAACCACCAAGAAAGGTGCCGAAGCGTAAGAAAGTAATTTCGTGTTCTCCATCCGTTTAGAAAAGCCCGAAAACGGCACTGAAAAGTGAATCTACAGATGATACAAACTGGTAATTTGTAGATGTTGTTTATCTTAGATTGTAGCCATCAGCGAGTTCTCGATATTCTCATACCTAATGGGGTGAAATAGGAGATGAACGGTTTTGTGGACAAAATCGTTGCTATTCAGGTAATTTCAAAGCAAGCAATACAGAACTTCGGATTTGGATTTTTGTTTGGAATTTTGAAAACACGTGTTTCGATATTTTGGAAAATTCAACCATTAAGCGGCTGAAATAAGGGAAAATCTTTTAAGGGTGCTACTGAGACTATTTTGATGCTAGAAATGTGAAAATTTGGATTTGGAACCATGGTTAGAATTAAAAAAAAAAAAAAAAAAAAAAAAAAAAAAAATAAAAATAAAAAATAAATAAATAAAATAAATAAAATCATCTTTATCATAAAAAAAGTGTTTCGGGATGTTTTGAATAGTGCGATCAATGGTGCAATAGTGGTGCATAGTTCTTATAAAGCTAAATCTATCAAAATTTATATTTAGAAGTAGAAACAACTAATGCAGTCCATCCGGCCTACGCTAGCGAAGTAGCGGGAGTTAATCTAGTATCAGTAAACTGACAAACTTTGTAGACAGTCTTCGGTGAAATGGTAACTAATGCTGACTTCAGATTCAATGCCATATTCAATATTAAACTCTTTATCGGGTGGAGAGGACCGGCGTATAGCTGTTGGTGTGTGTCTTGTGACATGTCAGCAGTCTATGAAACTAGGCGCCTGTCGAGCTGGCTGCCTGCAGCGTCACACTGTTGGTTGGGTTGCCTATACGTCAGGCGTAGTCTCGCGGATGCAGAAACGAGTCGCACGCCGTCCGACATAGGAACCACAGCGGAAAATGGAAATGTCTTACATAGTGCGAGAGTGGAGTGGAGAGAAATAAAGGTGTTGAATTATTATGAAATTCAGAAGATGGTCGTTTGTACCATAATAAATAGTATTGTGGATACGTTAACTGCAGGTATTAACTTCGTTCATCGTTTGTTGAAATTTGCTAAACACGTAATGGAAAAAGAGCATACGGTACTAAATGTTATATCATTTTCGTGCGTAATTTATCGTTCTCTCATTTCATGGAATTGTCATAATAATTTTTCCGTTAAGAGTTGATTTCGTGTGGCGTTGCCTGTTTCAAATCCTGTGGTGTTTGCGTTAACTGCACGTGTTAGCTTCTTGGATCATTTGCTGATATTAGCTAAATACGTATTAGAGAAAGAGTTTGCTCTCCTAATTTTTATATCATTCGCAAGCGTAATTTCTACATTTCGTAGTATTTTCATACTAATTTCAGCTTTTGGAATGAATTTCGTGTGGCGTTTCCTGTTAAATGGTAAACAAGTATAGCTATTACTACTACGAGTACTAAAATTTGTTGAAGGATAAAAAGGAATCTGCATGGAAATGAGAAACACAGCTTATCTTTTATTTATTTAGTTTTTATTGTCCTCGTTTGTAACAGAAGCGTAAGGCAATATGGTAGATGGTGGGGCCGAGTTGGTCGTCAGTTGGCAACAGCGGGCTCTCACAGTGACTGCAGCAGTGCCTCGCCGATTCCGCGCCGCAGCAGTGGCAGCCCTGCCTCCGACACCAGCGCGCGGTGTCCGTTCTGGCCTCAAAGTCAACGCCGCGGTAGTCCGGGCTGCGAGCAGAGCACGCGGAGTTCTGCAGCGTCAGCGGCGGTCGCCTCTGCCGCGGCATCGGACGGCCCCGCAGCCTGCTGCTGTGGCGTCGGTGGGCGACCTCGGCCGGACCGACAGAGGAGGGTCGCGCGTTGCCGACGCATGGAACTGCGCGGCTGCAGACCCAACGTCTCTCCGGCCTCTGAAATGCCCCCTCCCCCAGACTGGGGGCTCCGCCTCTTGCCGCCATACTGCAGCCTCCGTCCGACGCCACTGCGATGAGGCAGCTGTCTGCCGTCGTCTGCAGATAGTGACGCGGCTCGGCTTCCTCGCAGTTTTTTAATCCCCACATTGCACTGACGTCCGCAATCCCTGCATGTGGGGCTAAAGGTGCAACGAGAAGACATATGGTCAAACTTCTAACATTTGAAGCACCTCATAGGCGGAGGTGTATCATAACCGGTATATCATAACCTTGACCTTTTCGGGCAAAGAATCGTCCTCAAATGCCGGGATGAAAGCACCGGTGGCTACCTTTTTTATCCTTTGGCCCCCTGTAGATGCGCCTGATGAAATGAATACCGTGGGAGATTGGCGCGTAGTTCATCATCGGACTGCAGGAGAAAGTCACGGTGGAAGATAATCCCTTGGGTCATGTTCAAACTATTGTGAGGAGTGACAGAGACAGGAACATCTCCCAGCTTATAGCAGGCGAGAAGTGCCTTCGATTGTGCTGATGATGTATCTATGAGAATAGACCCTGTCCTCATTTTTGACATACCTGCGACTTCTCCATACCGGTCTTCGAGATTCTCAACATTGAATAACGGCTTCGTGTCCTTGAACTATTCCCCATCAGATCGAGTACACACGAGAAATTTTCGTGATACGATTCATTCCGTTCTCTGGCCCGTCGTTCTTCCCAAGGTGTAGCGATTGGGGAACATATTGTGCTGCATTGAACTCAGCCCTACCACTCTTAGAAACGACAGTTGACGTCCGCCAACGTTCTGTGGTCTTTTCATGGTATTCCCACGAGCAGGTAGGGATATAAAGATCCACCCAGCCCCACTCGCCTGGGTAAGCCTTATACAAATGAGGAGCGGCAGGTTCCTCAGAGGTTGCTCGCTAGCGACTGTTCAACCTCAACAGCCAAGCATCTCCTCGGCTCGTAGCACACCTTGAGATAGAGGTTTTGTTTATGGAGGTTTGTACCGTCCTCGCGACCCGGGCGATTAAGCCAAGATATCTGGGCTCTGAAGCGTACAACGTTCCACCGTCGCGCCGAACGATGGTCGTTGAAGCACGCACAGAGATTATGATGTAGCGGACTGTTGGCGCGACGCAGCCCACGGCTCAGGACTTCGGGTTCGCCAAGCCCTTATTCAGCAAATTAATGCTGAGCCCCTGAGGGGAGGGACTGATAAACCTATAATTAAGTCACATAAGCTTAAGAAACATTTGAAAAATTTTTTGACTGTGCAGTATGCTCCCGGCCCAATGTACTTAATTTGCTCCGATCTCAGAGCATTGAGACCAGAAGCTTATTTTTTTAAATTCATTATTGGCATCTTGCAGCTCATAAATTAAGAACGGGCGGGCAAAGAAACAGTTTTCTGTATTAATCTTTCTTGTGATTTTGCAATTCCTGATCTTTTTGATTTTTCCATTCAAAAGCAGTCGGTGAGCTATTTGATCAGGTGTAACTTTACTATAATTTGGTGGTGGTTCTGTTGGGTCATTGCTTAGATGTCTGATCAGTTTCCATGCTTTTCTGCTTTTCCTTTCTTGCTTCAGAAATACCGCACATCAGTACCTCGCCTGTTTGGATTGTTTCTTCTGAGAGAGTATACCTATTGTACAGTTATTCATACTTTCTTCAGCTTCGTAGCTGTTATCACTGAGCGTGGCGATATACTGTGTACGGCGCCCTCTAGGTGTGTGACGTCGCGAGATGTTCTGGACAAGATATATAAATTTTTTGTATGCTTGTGTCTCAGGTTTTATAACCAGGATCTCCTTGTCAAGATTTCCCAGTGAGCTTCTTCTAAATTGACACGTCTATTACCGGGTGTTACTTCTGGTTTTATCGCTGCCGTGATGTGCCTGGGTTACGATCTTCGACTAGGGTCCTCGATTTGCTTTATACATTGTTGGGCTACCACTTCAGAGACAAAAAATATTTGTGGATTATATCCTCGCCACCATCTTCCGCTGGCAGGCAGCTCTGGATCGTGTATCAATTTCAGCTTAGCCTGGTCTGCCCAGATCTCCTTTCTTAGGGCTCTTCTGAGAGCTTTTGCATCTTTGGTTTTGGTGCACCAGTGATTGCAGGATTGGCCGACGACGTCGATTCCAGGGGACGCCCGATTGCTTTATGTTCGAGTGGTGAACGAAATCTTCGGCGAGGCTCCTGCAGTGTCCCCCGTTAACTGTTTGATAAAGGCGGTATAGGTAGCGAAAAAGGAGGAAACGCTGCGCTATGTAAATCATAATAAAGTTTATATAAAGGGTATAAATACAACATCTGTAGAATTTAAGAATAGTAATTACTGTACTGTACTTTAAATTTAGTTTAAACAAACGAGAGGAAAGAGTGTCATGTATATGTCAAAAAAGGGAATTATTTAGGGTAAAGTTTTTCCAAATCCAAATTTTCGTATTTCTAGCATCCAAATTGTCTTAGTAGCACCCTTAAAAGATTTTCAAATGTTTGTCTGTATAGTCTATGGGACTTAACTACGGGGTCATCAGTCAAAAGATTTTCCCTTATTTCTCCCGCTTAATGGTTAAATTTCCAAAAATATCGAAAAACGTATTTTTAAAATTCCAATCAAAAATCTAAATCCGAAGTTTTGTATTTCTTGCTTCAAAATTGCCTGAATAGCAATGTTTCTTTTCTTGGTGTTTTGTTTTTCTTTTCTTCAAAAAACCGTCCATCCCCTATTAACATTTAAAAAATCGAATTCAGTGGCGGTGCGTCCTGTGTGTTCAGTGCTTCAGTGAACCACCGAAAAAAGCTCGTCGTGGAAAAAATAAAAAAAATAAAATAAAAAGTGTTTTTATACTATCATTCTTCGTTTCGTTCGTCTACCAGACCCTTCTATTACTTGATTTGTTGATTGCTGTAGTTAAGGTACTTCCTCGTTCTTTCCTGCAAAAGTAACTTACATAACGTAGACGTCTAGTTTTTCTTAACAAGCAACTGCAAAATTTTACTATGAGTGAAAAGTGTGGGCTCTGCCGTAGGTTCTTGCGTAGTGGACTGCAGTGAGGGATTTGTAGTGAGTATTTTCATGTGGGGGAATGTAGTGGGGAAGCCTTGTGGGCACTGTAGTGAGATTCTCTCCTGGAATTGCAGGATATGAAGCAGGAATAAACTGATCACGGTTGGGGAGTAACGCATTACTTGTAATAACGCCGTTACTAGTAACAGTTACTTTTCAAAGGTAACGGACGGTAACGGCGTTATTATTTGCATACAGTAACTTTAACTGTAACTAAGTTACTTTTATCGGTTAACGATTTAATGGAAGTATCGCAACTTTATTGTCGCAAGTAGTGTCACACACACACACACACACACACACACACACACACATATATATATATATATATATATATATATATATATATATATATATATTAATCTCACGAGTACAGAATAATAGGCTTTGATTTTAGTCAAGAGATAAAAGGAACAATGTTTGCTTCTAAATTAAATATTTACAACAACGTACGATGCAAACTTATGAATTATAAATTTCAGTACTGTTATAACACTTAATAGTGCTCATTCATTCATAATATTTTATTTTGTAATTATGTACAACAATAAGTATAAAACAATCACTTCACGCATCACACGTAAACAGCGTGCAGTCTCCTTTCGACATGGAGAAGGTAGATGACACATGCATGCCGTGGCCAGCTTATGCTGAAGTTTTCCAATTTTTGACGTTGGATGCAAAAATTACTCCTTTCGCTGCAAACGATATGTTGATGGGAAAACATTTCAAAGCAGTCGAAACTCCACAGCGAACTTAAGAATTAATGTAAAGGTTAGTTCATTGTTCGCTCTTGGCGTTAAGACGCGTTTACAATGAGTTTTAAAAAAGTTCTGCAAAGTTGTTGGCTGCTAGTTCTGACCTAGGGTACTGATTTTCGTAACACGCTGGCAACACAAAAGCTATATTCCGTGGCTGTGTGGGTAAAGAAACACTGTTCGTTGCTTGCTTGCTAGCACTAAATGCTCCTTTGTAGCGGGTTGTGTTCGGTTTCGTTTTGTCTACTTATAGAGTTACATGTTGTCTTTCCGTGTGTTTCTTTATGAAATGAAGTAGACAAGAAGCAACATCTACCTACTCGTCACCTAATAAGAAACTGAGGGGTGCCTGTGGTTCGATGTCATAAAAACATTAAAAAGAAGCATGACTCCCTACGGAAAATGGATTATTGTAGATAAAACAATTCTCTCTCATTTCTCAACATCACAGCAATAACGATAGGATTCGCTAACTTAATTTTGAAAACGATTCATCATCAAGTTACGTTAGACGGCGACCTATGAAATAGCGATGACTATATTTGGATTTACAACGCTTTTTATGAAGCAGAAATGAATGTGTGTGAGAGGTAGTAATGTATGCTAAACCGGAACGTGAAAATTGAATCGTCAACAGGAAATTTCTTATCACATTCATTTGTAGCGTGAGTGACTTTGATCCCGAAGAAGCTTCCATTACTGAAGATGACGATCTTGATTAATGTGAAAACATAAATAAATATACGATCAATCAAGAAAATGTATCAGTACTATTACTATAAATGAATCACACTGAAATAAGTCTTCACCCAAAACTTCATAAACTGCGGGCAAAATAATTAATTAGGGCTGGCTTTATAATGTAGAATAAATATATAAAGGTTTCTAGGCACTTCCTGTTGAAAATCAGCAAACATTGCAACTGAGAAGCACTGAGATGCAAGATTCTGTGACAGTGTATATAATAATCCGTTTATTGTGTATTACTATGAATTATTTATGTTTTAATATATTTAATTATCCATTGATATGTGTGAGGTTCATTTCGGGCTTACAAATTAATTATGTTACAAGTTTTAAAAGTAGCAGTAAAAATAACTGTATAGATATTTGCAGCTATTACAGTTACTTTCGATGTATAGTATCAATAACTTTAACGAAGTTACCTTTCAGGGAAGTAACTTTAACTGTGACTTAGTTACTTTAAAAAACTAACATTCACAACCCTGAAGCTGATAGAGGAGCAGGAGCGTTTGATCTTCGACCTTCAGGTGCAGTTGGAAAACGCTGAAGAGGAACTAGGTAGGCTGAGGAGGGGAAGGAAAGCGGGGAATGGGAACTGGCAGTTGGCAAGAAGGTAGCTAGGAGGAGGTATTCAGATAGGTTTACGTTGCAAGTTGCAAATAGGTTTGACCAACTGTCAGTGTTGAGTGGAGATGAATCTCCTGTAGCTGTAGGTGTAGGAAGTATGCAGCAGACCTCAGCTGTTAAGAAGCCGAAATCCGTAGAGAGTTCTGTTAGGAAGAAGAAGGTTCTTCTGTAAGGCAGTTCTCATGGTAGACGTGTTGGCAGGAAGTACTTGGGAGTGAGTACCAGGTCACCAGCATAGTGAAGCCGAGTGCAGGGTTAGCTCAAGTTACTCGTAACGTAGGGGACTTATGTAGAAATTTCTCAAAAGAGGATCAGGTAGTTATAGTGGGGCCGAGAATAGTACGATATAGCTGGTGATCTGGAAAGGACATCAGCTCAAACTGGTGGCACGAATGTGCATTTCGTGCAGCTGTTTCACCGTCATGATAGGCCTCGTCTTAATACAGCTGTCAGGCGTGTTAACATGAGGCTTGAAGAGGCGCTGATGACTGAGGGCATTGATCACATTGCAGTGGCGCCGGTTGAGACTATCCAAAGATCGGATTTCACTAGGAATGGTCTGTACCTCAATAAGTATGGGAAGGGGAGGTTGGCGAAGCTCAAAGGTAACAGTCTAGTAGGGGGTGGGCTGTCACTCATGGAAAAATTTATAACGGGACAATTTTTTTTGTTCGTTACGGAGTTCTTCTTTGTATGGAACTCCGGGCATGACATCAGAGATTGTATTTACAAGCAAAGAAATATGAAGAATACTGAATAGAGAGAGTTCGATCTGTGAGCTAGGATAGGCAGATCATTACGAAATAGTGATTGAGTGGAATAATATCCGTCAAACTGTTTAAACTCGTTTTACGAATCGGGAAAAATTAATTCTCATAATAAAAAGTATTAGGAATAAATTTGAAGTGACTTAAATGCATTTATTCCTTGTTTAGAAGGGTAGCTGTGGAGATTGAAATTTTATTACGCGGTCTGGGAAGATAGGTTGGTAATACTGATAACTGCGTAAATTTGCAGCAATTGGTCGCAGGTAGTAACGCTGGTACTTTGGTTTTCCGAAAGGATATTCGGAATATTTACTGTGTAACAGCAAAGAGTAACTCATTTAAGGGACGTGTTTCTTTGGTTTATGTGTGTGTGAGTGTGTGTATGTGTGTGTGTGTGTGTGTGCCGACCGAGGTGGCCGAGGTGACTGAGGCGCTCCAGTCACGGTCGGGGGTTCGAATCCCCCCTCGGGCATGGATATTTGTGCCGTCCTATTCGTAAGTAGTTCATAAGTAGTTTGTAAGTTTAGGGACTGATGACCCCGTAGTTAAGTCCCATAAGCTTAACAAACATTTTGTGTGTGTGTGTCAGTCCCGAGAGGGGTTGACGTTACTATTTGCCCAGACCAATTATTGGTATTGGAACGAATCCTGCGGGAGTTTTTTTGGATCACGTATGACACGTGAATCGTTTTGTAGTATTTTGACTGGCTCTGTGGTCAAGTTGTTACTAAAAGGGTTCCTAGAGTTACTATAAATAAGAGTAAACCAGCTAATTATCCTACAACCAACCAAAGTTGTGATTGCGACGGATAAAACACATAAATAGGGTTTGGTACCAAGAAATCTATTTGAAGATCTCTCAAGTAAGCGAAAATCAGTTAAGAGTGACTTAGGTACGGTGGGTACACTTAGTTCAAATGCGTAGAGTCGTTTATAAGTCAACACCTGAAGAAGGCTCCAAGCTGATTTTTCGAGATTACGTAAAGTTAAATACGGAGCTTTAAGCGGTGGTGCCTACGTAGGTTTTATTTTTCTTTATTTTTTTTAGCCACCCTAAAAAGATAGTTAGTGGGGAATAGCAAATAGGAGTCACTCGAACGCTAAGATCTGTAACTGAAATGAAATATTTTGCAATAAAACAAAATACTAAGCCTGGAGGCAGAAAATAAAAATAAATTGAATTATTTTTTGTTATGTCAGTAGATTGCAAGTCGTTTCAAAAATATATAAAAATTTAAAAGACAACGATCTATAGTAAATTATTAAAACGGATTCTAAATAACTAACATCTTTGGTAAAAGGAGATAAATATCTGGAATAACTGTTTCCTTTAGAAATAGAAGGCACTAAAGTTTACCGATCTGTGCAAGAAGGGGTTTTAAAATCAAAGAAAGTATTTAAAGACAATATTATAGGTATCGGGTTAAAAGAAAGACTACATTTTATTCACAAGTTATGAGTTGAGAATGCTACAAGTAGAATCTTTGTTTTCTGGAAATTAATATCACTGAAATTTAAATGTTACATGAAAGTAAACTTAATATATTTCAGTGTGGTGGCGTAAAGTCAGCGCCACACGCCAGACGTAAGAGAACGATCGTGCAGAAGGCAGCGGACGACCGGCAGCCAATCACACACCGGCGCCGCGCATCCTGGAGGGAGCAACCTAGAAGGGCGCCTTCTACAAGCGGCTATATCTAGGCCGACATGAACTCGGCTCTGAAATAGGCAGTCACTAGGACTCAGCACAGCTAGCATCGTGCAAGACGCTGCCACGACAACAGACAGACCTGTTTATAAAAGTTGATTGTTGGGTGTAAAGTTCTGTACATAAAACTAGTGTTACTAATTCTGTATAGCTGTTATAGATGTCCACGCATCCTGAACATTTCCTGAAAGACAGGCCGGAAGCGACTAAACAGAGGCTAACAGACTTAATTACATTGCCCAAATATATCTTTGAAAGGAGATTATTTCGCCAGGGAAAGTAATACCAAACAATGATAAAGTAAAGAAAAAAAGGAACTGATTTTATATCTGTTATTGGAAGCTAATGGTAGTGAGTTCCTTGGTAAGAACTAGGGTTGTATCGTTTCTCTTATTAACGAATATCAGTGAAATATATGTATGATAGTCTTGTATAATTACTAATGCTAACGAAGAAATTCATCTTATTAATATTGTAGTATATTAAGCAGGGTTAACTTTGAGTGGTAACAATGTTATTTTACGTGACCATAAATTTTAGTTGAGTGACAATTATATATATACAGGGTGTATCATTCAAGTGTTTCACTCCAGATATCTCTGAAATTAGAAGAGGTATTGAAAAACCACTTTCACGGCCATAACCGTACGACAGGTGCTTATGAAAGTACTATCTCTGAAACTACAAGATTCATTGGAAAACCAGTTTTACGGTCATGAACGTATGGCAGGGGCTTATGAAAGTAGGTACTATGAGACACTCTAAAATGTGAA
Source organism: Locusta migratoria (assembly GCA_026315105.1). Taxonomy (NCBI): domain Eukaryota; kingdom Metazoa; phylum Arthropoda; class Insecta; order Orthoptera; family Acrididae; genus Locusta; species Locusta migratoria. Next base: position 165,195,122 of record CM048751.1, on the reverse strand, counting down.
GATATATTATTTACAACGCAATCTTGTTTTCTTTAATTGGATACCCAGTGTTATTTCTTAAGCAATCAATAGGATGAAAAATCACAAAAAGAATGGCACCAGTTTCATCGCAATTACATCCGGAGAAACTGCAAAGCGTGTCCGAGGCTCAAGCGAAACTCACGCCATTCTTTTTGTGATTTCATTCTATCGATTGCTTAAGAAAGAATATGGCGTATCCATTCAAAAAACCATAAGATTACGTTGAAAATAATATTTCTTAACGTTTCAGAGTGTCTCATAGTACCTACTTTCATAACCCCCTGCCATACGTTCATAACCGTAAAACTGGTTTTTCAATATCTCTTGTAGTTTCAGAGATATCTGGGATGAAACACTTGAGTGGGACACGCTGTATATATACACGATATAGTGATTCTATCTCTCTCTAAGGTGGGTTTTGTGTTCACAACAGAAATAAATATATTCATCCTGGGTGGTATCTGATCCTTTTAGAACCTATGATTTTCTGGGATAGAAACGAATCAGATGCGCAACATTTATAACATGGATACCACAATATTGTAACGCTGTCATTAACTCTAACTTAACAGGTGACCATAGGGCTAACTAATAACAACTTTTAACGTTAGGGCCGTGACAATAATCAGGTTTACGCTGTTATAAGCTTCGCGAACCTTTCTAACAGAATTATAGAGCGTTACAAATTCCTGTAGTAGTTGGTGTTAGAGCTGCACCTATTTTCGATTGAAGAGAGCTCATAGGTATTTCTGCTTAAAGCAAGTCCCTCTAACAAACGAAACACTTTCGACAAAGTTTAAGAATCTATGTAATAAGAGGATTACTATATTTCATCAAAATATACAAAGTATCAGAAATAAAGTTAATGAACTGCTTATTGATGTTGACTGTGACATTACTGGTATTTCAGAACACATTTTAAGTGATGTGACAATTTAGAGGTTTCTTTTGCCAAGATACAGGTTAGCTGTCTTCTTCTCTAGGAGTTCCTTGCAGTGTGGGGCAGTGGCCATGTACGTTAAAAACTATTTTTCATCGGAGTCAATCGATTTTTCTAAATGATGCACAGAATAGATATTTGAATGTTGTGCAGGAGTTGTCAATGTTAATGGAAGTAACTAGTGATTGTTGTTATTTATAGGCCCCATTCCCAAGCTAGAATTGGTGCTGGGTTCACTTTATCGTAAGTATAAAAATTTAGTTATGTCGAGATTTCAACATTAATTATGTAAATGATAGCTCAACTCTCTTTCCAACGAGAGTAAAATGCAGTAACAGTTCACAATATTTTTGTTCATTATTAGAGGGGCACTCCGTTAGGAGAATAGTAAATGGCCTATCGGACCACGATGCACAGTTTTAAATTCTAATAAGTATTTGTTATTTATTTGCCGTTGAGTCTCGAAAAGCATGTGGATATAATGGACAACTGAACCTTACCGTGCAAGTACTGATGTCTCCATTAAAATGGTCATGTATTCCGACAAATCGCAGTATCCAATCTTTGAAACGGTAGAGACTGAAGTTCTCCCCCATCCTTCCCACTTGGATATTATGCTACGAGTCGCATTTTCGATACGACATTGTATCTGAATCCACATTACTTTTTTTAAATCTCAATATGACTATTGAAGGCAACCACACCGTGAAGAATAATTGCTCGACACACTTGCCAGTTATCGGATACCTTGTCATTGACCATACTAGTAAATCACAGAAGCCTCCTTCATCGAAGTCTGCTTTTGTTCCTGAACGTGGTGAATCGTAGATGTCTAAACGAAGTTATTTTCCCAATTTCAGAATCCTTTTTCTAATGCATAATCCATGCTCCTCAAAACTTTAAAAATGCGTAATATTCAAGTTATCGTGGCAACAACTACCCAACATTCCTTGATTAAAATGAACCCACAGTTGGATAAGCTTATAGAAAAATGCCACACCAAATCGTAATATAGCATACTAAAACGTAACATAATTTCATGCAAAATCCGCGATAAGGCGCCTCAGACTACGTTGCCTTCCCGTGCGGCCAAGAATGTCTTACCTAGCCAGACACCTTTGAGCTCTTTGACTGGTCGTACCGTCTAATGAGTACTCCATTACGACAAAACATTATGCTAACGCATCTATAATTCGGTGGAGGCCGCGGTGAGGTTAACTTGTAATGCTAAGGTATGGGTCCGATTCTCGCTGGGGATAACAGTTTTTAACGGCCAAAAAAATACCATCTGCATCTCCAGTAAGGACAAGTAGAGAACGCAAGACTCTGCCTTGTTTCAAATCAACATTGCACATGTCCATGCGCTACTATGTTAAACAAAGTTTTCGCAAAATACCAAACCCCTCCACGTCTCTACGAACGGTATAATCCTAACTACTAGTGAACGACAATGTGATACTTGACGACTCATAGTGTCAAGTGAAGAATGACGGTATGTGCGCATGTGCGTATAGTTAACAGGTTTTAAAAGAAACAACAGGTAATGGGTTAAGGCATCACAGGTGTCACACGAAATTATCACTTTAATGTTTGAGTAACAGAAAACAGGAACGTGTATCTACGAAATATTAATATTTTAAAGGGACTTATTAATCAGGTGTACCAAGGCTTTCTGCCTATTTTTACTGTCGTCGCTGAATTACAATCAGAATTAACATTCTTCATACGACTTTCAAGGACAGCCTTCTTTTTTCTAAAAGAAGTCGTCGGGGTATGTGAACTTATTTTAGCAAATATCAAATTGGAAGACAATAATCAATACCAAGCACAAATCAACAATACATTGACGAGGTCTACTGTGTACAATTCTGTTAGGAGGTAAGGTTGGTAGAGAGCATAAACATTCCGTATACACAAGAACTCATCCGACTTCCGCCAATCAGAGAGGGGCAACGAAAAAGTGCGTGACCTGTAATCGTATCTCGATCAGGCATACAACTGTTGTTTGCTTAACAGTGCGTTCAGATTCAGATCACGAACAAAAACATATCATGTCATTAAACAAGTGTGATAAAGTATCTGACTTTTCACTTATCGCAGCGAAATTTAATTTACAAGTGTTACTATCTCATCTCTAATGACGTGTATTCTAATATTTGTTGTGCGAAAGTATTAGTTTGCACCTTGCCTGAAAGCCATAAGGAGAAATAGGAGACTTACTTACAAGGGAATGGTCATACTTGTCATGCCGAAACATGTATTGATATTTGTAGCACTGTTAGTTAACATTGAAGGAAGTCACCTAAAAAGTCATGAAAATGGCTGTTTTTCCTGCTTGGCACTTCCGGTGACGGCTGGCCACCCCTGGAAATGGCGAGTAGCGAGCTGCTGTTATGGTGAGCGTTGTGCACATGGTCGGGAGGTGCGGCCGTCTTATCGCGGCGAGGAATATCGTTGCACGGTTTTGGTGGAAAGGGGAAACGCATATTCGTTTGTGGCATGCACTTCCCTTTCATTTCCAAACATACCGTCCTGAAACTGGTTAGAGATGTGAAATATATTCTGTACATCTACATCTCTACTCCGCAAGACACTTTACGGTGAACATTTAATCTCTCCTCACAGGTGATGGCAAACCCTGTAAATGTTTTGTTGCTTGCCATGGAGATATACCACAGACGCCAAATGAGCACTCCACAGAAACAAGCGTGAAGATTATGTGATGTCCGACATGGTAGTTAAACTTCTAGACGAGCATGTAAATAGCGCAGACATGTGGCTAGAAAAAACTGAAATCTACCATATTGCAGACTGTGAATCTACAGACGACGAAGAAACGGAAGAAAGTTACACACATGAAGACTCTTCGAGCAATATTGCCAAGTACCATCATCAATTATCTCCGAAAGCAACACCAGCAACTACAATTACATTATCAGACGCAGAAAAAGCGGTGAAGTATTGATTGAACGAAAGTGGTAAGAAACGCCTACGTCTCAGTACTGTTCAAAATAGGTAACGCTTTGTCCGTTCTGAACGTGAACTGTATAGATGGAAAAAGGAAGTCGCTGGACGACGCAAGAGTCGACTGGAAATTGCGACAGAGATAAATGCGCGACTTTTTGAGCAGTTTACCGATGCCAGATGACAATCATTCAGTGTCAGCGACACAAATTTGCGTGATTGGGCGATAGAGATTGCCTACGCGATAGCCGCTAAAGAATTTACAGCTTCTCAAAGTTGGATCAGTAGCTTCAAGAGATCACATAAAATTGTGGAACGAAAAATAACAAAATTTGTATCGAGAAACAGCTCGGAAAATGAAGTGACTCAAACGGAAATGATAGAAGATTTTCTTACGACTGCAAAAATAAGATCGCCAGTTTTAGTGTATCTTACGTTTACAATGCAGATCAGTCAGGTTTTCAAAAAGAAATGCTTGCGAAAGAACACTGTCATTCAAAGGGGAGAAACATATTGAGGCAATTGCGCAGTCCACGACTGCACTCACCCATTCATACACGATAATACCCATAATTAGTCTGGATGACTCATTGGTGCCTAAACTATATGTATGACTTCAAGAACCGATAGGACGTTTTGGATCACTTGTCAAACAAACAATGTTCTACTCAGGCAATCTTGTGGTAGACGCATCGAAGTCTGGAAAAATGGGAAATGATAACGTTACACTTTTCTTTCGTTCTGCGGGTACAAATCTCTTCTCCTTCTAGATTCGTGGTCAGGTCATTAAAGTTCTGATTTATTAAAAGCTGTATTTCGAGCTCACCCTGACAAAGTAGTAGAGATACTTCAGATTCCACAAACGTAATTCAACCGTTAGAGGGTTTTTCCGCCAATGGAATGAATTTTACAAAAAACCAACAGAGAAAATTGTTGTGTGCAAATCACGGCAGTTTCCTGTCTATCATCGTGACAATATTCTCAAGTTGCAATCAGTCGTACATTATCAGTTTTTCTCCCCACGGTTTCAGAATGTGATTAAATATACATGGCACGCCTCGAAACATACTGATATTAGGCGAGATTCTTTCCTAACAACGGCCGAGTATTGTCTACGGACGTCTAAAAACGTCTGTGATTCGCAGGGCTGTCATATGTCGTCTTTGCTTGTATGTTCTTGGTTCACAAAAAAACCTGTTTTGAACATAGTATCAATATTTCGCATTTTTGCGGTAATTACAAGAAATAAAAGTTTGACGTGTTCTAAACCGCATATGTATTTGTGTCTATTTCACAGCTATTTGGAAATAATGTTGTTGGTAACATATCAGCTACATTTGTCAACGAATTTATTATTATCGTATTTATTAATTGTCCTACTATCGCTTTCAATGGGCAGTGACAGAGACGTGAATGCTGAGCCAAGCTGTTTGTTTAAGATATGGAGACGAAAGGTATAGATGACGCTGGAGAAACGATCATTTGAAATACTTGGAATGTTTCTATGGCATTGTTAGGCTGAATTGATGATAACAGTAACGGTCGGGAAAGATCTTACTGTTAGCTTGTGGTCTCACGATTCATGCATGGGACTCCTTTCTGAGTTAGGAAAAGTATTTATTGTAATAGTTTAGTTTTGAGATTGCATTTTTATGAAATAGGAATTTCATGGGTAGTGTTCTTGAAATATGGTATTGTCGTACCATTGTTTGTGCAAATCGAGTTAAATTTATTAACAATAAAGAAATGTTTATCTTTGTTTAAAAATAATTTTGTAGGCAGATTAAATATCTGAGTTATATTTTTCTCTGAAAGATTTTAAAGTCATAAACATGACATTGTTAGTAATTTTCATGGAGTTACATCAGTTAGAGAATAAACCAGATATTTCATTTTTAATAATTAGTTGGAGTTTCTTAAACAGATTACCAGTTTATCCCTCCTCACATTTTTATTAAAAGTGTCATAGATGTTTTCTGTAGTTAGTTTTCCAGTAGTTAGTACAGCAGGAAGCAGTTTGGTGTTGCGCAAATTTATTCAGTAAGTGAAGGTAGAAAGAATCAGTTTTTGTTAAGCTTACAGTTCAGTATGATTTACATGATATCAGGGTAGGGCAATTCATACAGAGTTCAGGTTAACAAGTGTTTGCACTGAGTCAGATTGCATTGATAAATATTATATTCGTTGTAATTGCGTAGGCTTCCGCGGCCAGAGTCAGATGACATAAAAGTTTTCTGGGTATTGTACCGCGTCATGATGTAAGGCTATTAGATAACCGACGTTTCGGCCAACGTATACCCAGATGAAGGCCACTGTAACGTTGGCCGAAACGTCGGTTATCTAAGTAATAGCCTTACATCATGACGCGGTACAATACCCAGAAAACTTTTATGTCATTATGTGCGTTACGTTCCGTTTACCCTCGCATGGTATCAGCTCTAGAAAAACGTATTGTATGCCTGGGGTCTTTTATGACCCCAAAGTGATTCAAGCGACTTTATGGAGATAATATTTGAAATATGTCCATAAAAAGTAAATATAATTTATTGAGGAACATATGCACAAAGTTGATATTACAACTTCACAATTTCCTGATATAATTAAGTTACATATAAGTTGTAATTACTTACTACATTTGTTTCAAGTATAAAAACATGTTTCGTTTAGTTTGTTTGGTTCAAAAAATTATGTTAACACAAAATATTCATAACCCACTGACTATGAATTAATACTGTAATTTATTAGTATTATGTGTAATACCATTAACATGGAATTTATTAGAAATACACTCCTACACTCTCTCAGTGTCAATCCAGCTTTCAAGAATTGGGTACATATTTTTATTATCTTTTGCATGACTATTGATGTGCATTACTATTACACTCTGCACGTGATTGCTGTTAAATAGTCTGAAACCGTCTGCCCTTGTGGTCTATGGTGACGTGGAATATGCGCAGTTTCACGTATTACATTCCTTGAAACCCGCTTGCGCACATCAGGTGGCACTGTGTTATATGTTACCTGTCCACTTATAAACAAAAAAATAGATGCACTAGTTACCTGACTCTTCACAGTCACACACATCCACTTCACCTCCTACCTGTACATATTCCTCTATCATGTCTCCATCAGAATCACTTTCATTCTCGTTTCCAAAAAATGATTCATTATCACTGTCAGTCTTCTGTAAATCTGCCAAAGACTGTTTGAGACTGTAGCCCCTTGCAAAACGTATATCACCATCCATTACGAATAAACTATAACGCCACGTCTTCTTTGCACAAAGCTCAATTCTAAACTGTGAATTTGTCGTAACGGCGCACGTAATTGTATTTTCTATTCATTGTTTACAACAATGTCCAAAGGAATGTCGGTTTATAATATACATTTTTGCCAAGATTTATTTTCCTAACAAAACTTACATATGACACTGAAAATCACTTATGGTATACCTGGGGTATTTTCTGACCCCACCGCACAAATTTCAAACTGTTTTACTGAAAAATGAGATATAACCATAAATATTTTACCGAGTTATAATAAAAAGTCTATGGATAGCATATCTGCAGGATGAGTTATCAACACCCTCATTAAAAGTGTTTATTTGTAGTTAAATGAGCCTTGGGATCTAAAAAGACCCCAGACATCATGCGAGGGTTAAAGATTGTTACTTCAGTCAGAAAAAAGTTTGTAGGTTTGGAATTATTAACACAGTGATTTTTATTATCAGTAATTTTGCAGACAGTTAACTTTGTTACGACATTTTCATACAGAAAAAAATTGTTATTTGTGTCTCATAATAATAAACATTACGCAGTCAGATAGGTTTTGCAACACCTTTACAGCTACTGTCAGTTCTACAAGATTATGGTATAGGAGGTAAACTTCTGCAGGCAATTAAAGGGCTTTACGTAGACTGTCAGGCAGCAGTTAGAGTAGATGGCAAATTAAGCTCATGGTTCAGGATAGTTTCAGGGGTAAGACAAGGCTGTAACCTGTCACCACTGTTGTTTATACTATTCATGAATCATATGTTGAAAACAGTAGACTGGCAGGGCGAGATTAAAATAGGTGAAAACAAAATAAGCGGTCTCGCATATGCGGATGACTTAGTTGTAATGGCTGATTCAATTGAAAGGTTGCAAACTAATATTTCAGAGCTCGATCAGAGGTGCAAGGTTTATGATATGAAGATCAGTATCTCCAAAACAAAAGTAATAGCAGTGGGAAAGATACTTAAGCAGATTGACTGCCAAATAGGAGGAACAAAGTTAGAGCAGATAGACAGCTTCAAGTACCTAGGATGTATTTTCTCACAGGATGGCAACATAGTGAAAGAACTGGAAACGAGGTGCAGAAAAGCTAATGCAGTGAGTGCTCAGCTAAGATCTACTCTCTTCTGCAAGAAGGAAGTAAGTACCAAGACTAAGTTAGAGGTGCACCGCTCTATCTTTCGACCAACTTTGTTGTTTGGGAGTGAAAGTTGGGTGGATACAGGTTACCTTATTCATAACAAAAGTGATATCTGGCGTTCCACAGGGAAGCGCTATAGGTCCCCTACTCTTCCTCGTGTTCATAAACGATTTAGGAAACAATGTGAATAGCTCCCTTAGATTGTTCGCGGATGATGCTGTCGTTTATCGGTTAGTGAAGTCAACAGAGGATCAAAAGTAACTGCAAAGCGATTTAGACAAAATTTCTGCATGGTGCGAAAATTGGCAAATGACACTAATTAAAGAAAAGTGTGAAGTAATACACATGACCACTAAAAGAAATCCGCAGAACTTCAATTACGCGATAAATCGGTCAAACGTTAAGGTCGTAATTTCTACCAAATACCTAGGAGTTACAATTACGAACAACTTTGACTGGAGAGAACACATAGAAAATATTGTGGGGAAGGCGAACCAAAGGTTGCGTTTCATCGGCAGAACGCTTCGAAGATGCACCAGCTCCACCAAAGAGACTACCTACTTCACACTTGTGCGTCCTCTCCTGGAGTACTGTAGCCCAGTTTGGGACCCTCACCAGGTGGGACTGACGGAGGACATTGAAAAGGTTCATAGAAGGGCAGCTCGTTTTGCTTTATCGCATTATAGGAGGAACAGCGTCACGGAAATGTTGCACGATTTGGGGTGGAAATCATTAAAAAAAAGACGTTATTCATTGCGGCGTGATCTGTTTGCGAAGTTTCAATCACCGACTTTTAGTTCTGAATGTGAAAATATTTTGCTGGCACCCACCTACTTAGGGAGACATGACCATCCCAATAAAATAAGAGAAATAAAATCGAAAACGGAGCGATTTAGGTGTTCTTTCTTCCCACGCGCTATTAGAGAATGGAACGGCAGAGAAAAGTTATGAAAGTGGTTAATAAACCCTCTGCCAGGCACTTGAATGTGATTTTCAGAGTATCTATGTAGATGTAGATGTAGAAGGTAGAAATTACAGATATGAAAGTAGCAAGGCACTAATAGATGGTAACAATGGCAGGAGGGTGTCCATAATGAGAAAATCAAGGAAAAACTGGGAATGAACACCATAGATGAAGCAGTTAGAGCGAACAGACTAAGATGGTGGGGTCATGTTACACGCATGGGGGAAGCAAGGTTACCTAAGAGACTCATGAGCTCGGCAGTCGATGGTAAGAGGAGTCGAGGTAAGAAAGTAGTTAGATTCGGTGCAAAATGATTTTGAAGTAAAAGGCATAACATCAGACGAGGCATCAATGTTAGCATTGAATAGTGGATCATGGAGGAATTTTATTAGAGGTACTGTGCACCAGACTGAACGCTGAAAGACATAATCAGTCTCTAATGATGATGATGATAATGATGAATGATGATGATGATGATTACATTCACATAGAATACAGTTAAAATTACGCAGTCAGATTAACATGTTGTTGTGGTCTTCAGTCCGGAGACTGGTTTGATGCAGCTGTCCACAATACCGTATCCTGAGCAAGCCTCTTCAACTCCACATAAGAACGGCAACCTACATCTGTCTGAATCTGTTTACTGTATCCATCTCTTGGTCTTCCTCTGCGGTTTTTACCTCACACACTTCCCTCCAACGGTAAATTCACAATTCCTTGATGAAATTTTCTAGTTTCCCTACCCGATTAAGGGATCTATCATTCTACGCTCCGATCCATAGAATTCCAGTGTTGTCTTTCCTGATGATCACATCCTCCTGGGTAGTCCCCGCCCGGAGATCTGAATGGGGGACTATTTTACCTCCGGAATATTTTACCCGAGAGGATGCCATCATCATATTTTCATACAGTAGAGCTGCATGTCCTCGGGAAAGTAACGGCTGTACTTTCCCATTGCTTTCAGCCGTTCGCAGTAACTGTGTGGCAAAGCCACATTAGCTGATGTTACAAGGCCAGCTCAGTCAATCATCCAGACTGTTGCCCCTGTAACTACTGAAAAGGCTGCTGCCCCTCTTCAGGAACCACACGTTTGTCTGGCCTCTCCACAGATACCCCTCCGCTGTGGTTGCACCTACTGTACTACTATCTGTATCGTTGAGGCACGCAAGCCACCCCACCTCGGCAATGTCTGTGGTTCATGGGAGTGGCCATTAATATAACGTTGTACAAAGGCATTCAGCTAGAACAAGTTCAAACACACAGCAGACGGAAATTTTGTAAGAGAGAAGGAGAAGTGATAAACGTTCACATAGACCGTGTGAGATTACCGCCCATTAGAAATATTGGTAATTAATAGCATTTGTAATTAAACAGTATGATGTTCACTGCATACAATGACCATGCCAATGCACCAAATGTTACACAATTATAATATTAATAATTATGGTAGCAATGTATGTACGCAGTTGGGTGACAACATTTATAGTTAGGCCATAGGCAGAAATTCTCCACGTTGAGATTTGCTGTGTGCTTGTAGCTGAGGGGAGGCGGCGAGCAGGCCGACGTTGGTGGCTTGTTCCAGCTTAGGATTTTCCAGGCTAGTTTCCGGTGAGGGGAGAGAGGGACAATGACGAGTGACAGGCGCAGTGCAGTGCACAGCGTGAAATAAAATATTCTAATACTACTTGCATTTCAAGTAATACGATGCAGTTAGGAACCTTTAAGGCCCTCATTACAAAATAGCCTGTTGACAAATAAACAATACATTAGCTGATATAGTCACATCTGGCGTAATATGTTTAATTGACAATGAAAAATAATAAATTACCAATGAATACAAGACAGTTACACAGCTAGCATGGCAATGTTTGTTTATAAAAATAATATATTAACTATTTCTCATTTTATTTTCAATTAATCTTGTGTATTTTATCTTGAAGTATTCAGTTAAATCACTTATCTGTGATATAAGAAATTGCACGATAGTAATAAATAGTACAAAGGATGTTTATACCAATATAAAAAACTTAGAAGACATTTGTTGAATGTGTAGTGTAATTATTTTGATTTTAAGTAAAGTTTTAGAAATGTATTGGCTGAGCGCTGTACGTTGGCAAGTCGGTTAGAACAGCTCAAATGGGGAACTTGATGACGTAGGGAAAAAAACCCGGTGGTTGGGCTTTTGGCGCGCGCGCTCGCGGCCCCAGGAAGTCCGGAGTCGGGAGCGAGTGGTGTGGCTGGCCGGGCGGCGTCGCTCTAGGCGGTCGGCATGTGGATCTCGAGGTGGTGACTTGAGATTTGTCTGTGGTAATCGCCACGTGTGGTTGCTCGTCGTAGACTGTACCAAGTTAAATCGAGTGCTACTGTGTGTTTGTGAGTATTTAGCCGGTGGAACAAGGTGTTCATCGCATTGAATTAAAGTGACTGTGATTTGTTAATGTAACACGTGTCGTCGCATAGGCATGAACATAAACGGTGTTTGAGACAGGCACATGGTGTGAAAACAATTTGCGACAAATATTCATTTTGTCTGGGGGCTCACGAGCTATAACTTTATTTGATAAATGTGTCGACGTACAGTCGTATCAGCCACAGGGTTTCAATATGGTGTAATAAACAACATAAAGTGAACTTTCACGTGTTTTCAAAAATAGTAGTTAGTACACCCTTTTCTCTCATGAACTTACTTTATTATGAATTCTTTTGTTAATCATATACAGGGAAGGAAAAGCTGGTAGAAGCTGACCTCGGGGAAGATCAGTTTGGATTCAGGAGGGACATAGGAACCTTGGAGGCAATACTCACTTTACGTCTTATCTTAGAAGATAGATTAAGGAAAGGCACACCTACATTTCTAGCTTTTGTAGATTTGGAGAAAGCATTTGACAATGTTGACTGGAATACACTCTTTCAAACTCTGAAGTCAGCAGGGGTAAAATATAGGGAAAGGAGGGTTATTTATAACTTGTACAAAAGCCAGACCGCAGTTATTAGAGTTGAAGGGCATGAAAGGGAAGCATCAGTTGGGAAGGGAGTAACACAGGGGTGTAGCCTTTCTCCGATGTTATTTAATTTGTACATCGAGCAGGCGGTGAAGGAAAGCAAGGAAAAAATTGGAATAGGGATTAAAGTACAGGGGGAAGAAATAAAAACATTGAGTTTTGCTGATGACATTGTAATTCTGTCAGAGACAGCAAAGGACCTGGAAGAGCAGTTGAATGGAATGGACAGTGTGTTGAAGAAAGCGTATAAAATGAACATTAACAAAAGCAAAACAAAAATAATGGAATGCGGTCTTAGAAAATCAGGCGATGCTGTAGGAATTAGATTAGGTATCGAAACAATGAAGGTGGTAGATGAGTTTTGTTACTTGGGTAGTAAAATAACACGCGATGGTCGCAGTACAGAGGATATAAAATGCAGAATGGCAATGGGAAGGAAAGAATTTTTGAAAAAGAGAAATTTGCTAACATCGAATATTAATTTAAGTGTAAGGAAGTCTTTTCTGAAGGCATTTGTGTGGAGTGTTGCCTTGTACGGGAGTGAAACATGGACGATAAGCAGTGCGGACAGGAAGAGAATAGAGGCTTTTGAAATGTGGTGTTACAGAAGAATGCTGAAGATTAGGTGGGTAGATCGCATAGACAATGAAGAATTACTGAACAGAATTGGTGAGAAAATTAATTTTTGGCATACCCTGGCTAAAAGAAGCGATCGCTTGGTAGGACACATTCTTAGACATCGGGGAATCGTAAATTTAGCATTGGAGGGAAGTGTGTGGAGTAAAAATCGCAGAGAGAGACCAAGAGACGCGTATAGTAAGCAGATTCAAGTGGATGTGGGTTGCCGTTCTTATGAGGAGATGAAAAGGCTTGCTTAGGATAGAGTAGGGTGGAGAGCTGCATCAAACCAGTCTCCGGACTGAAGACCATAACAACATGCAGGGAAGGAAAGCTGCGAACGTGTGATATCATCCCCTAGAAAACGAGTCAAACAGTAGCAATCACAGTTCCAGTGTTTTTGCATGTTTAGGAATTTGGTTCGCAGTTGGTGGTTGTGAGTTTTAAAAATTAATCTTTCCGTATTTTAAACTCTCACCTCGACTTTCACCCTCGCAACCGCTAGTAAAATTGCTCCATGCGCGAACCGAATAATCTAGCAGTGTTTTACGCTCTGGCAACATCCTGGGACGTTCCAGAAAGGCGGCGGGTGTCCGGCGCCGGAGGCGTCGCGGCCGACCTCCGCGCGTCGCCGCGTGGCGCCGCCACCGTCGCGGTGGTGGGGGAGGAGCGGGCGGCGGCGCCGGCGGCTGAGGCGGCACTGCACGTGGGGTGCGCGCCGCGGCACTGTCGTCGCCCTGCCGTGCTGTGCTGTGCCGTGCCACGCGGTCCGCGAGTGCGCGACGCCAAACGCCCTCTGCCGCGACGCGTACAGGTAAGGCCTCGTCTGACGCGCTACACCTCCGAACTCTCCGAACGTCTGTGTGACGCGACTGTCGAACGGCAGAAGAACAAAGCTGTACTGGATTACATTTCTGCTAAGGGACAACGAGTGCGCTCGTAACGCAGGTAAATGAAAGTACCCCACTATATTAGTTGAACCCAGTGTCTCAATCTTAACCCTTTGTTGGGTACTAGCTGAAAACCCGGCGTTGTCCGGGTATTTATTTATTCCTGCCTTGAGTTAGTAATTCTCCTATCCCTTCTCTCTCTGTCCATCTCCCTTTTTTTTAATATCATTGTCTTCTTCAGTCTATAAGTGCACATATGTGCACCTTGTTTTCTCTGTCTGTGGCGTATTTTGTGTGCTCAGACCGCGAGTACACAATCGGGTAACTTTTTGCTTTCAAATGACGCCACTTGCATAGCCCTTGCAGCAGAAATTCTTGAGCTACACGAATCAGAAGTTTGATATTAGTGAAGCTGGCAGCTCGGCAGCGTCGTTATGACAGAATGTAACAAGTAAATAATACATTAAGCTTTATGTATTTATCTTTGTTGTAGTGAATGATAACTGAAGTTTGAAGAATCATATGAAATACAGCAAATGTGAATTATTTCAATTTTCCTGGGGAATAAATGCCGATGTTTTCATAGTACACATTTGTGTACCTTGGTTCTTAATGTGCACTTTTACAATAGATCTGTACTTCATAACGTACCATATTTTGGCAGCTCATGTGATAAGTGATAAAGATATATCACGCATACTAAAGGGAAGTGTTGCAGAACATTCAAATTCTGTATCTGAGGATGATTTATTTGCTGTAATGAATCAACAGCGTACGAATTCTGACTCCCACGTGATGCTCCTAAAGAATTTCAGTCTCAAAACATTGAAGATTTAATGAATGGTGATATTTAAAAAATCCATAAGAGGTTTGACGTGAAGAGCTATTTGGTTGGTATTGCTATACTTTGAAGAAAAAATGTATTTTTGTTTCTTTCTTTATTTGTAAGAAAATGTGTAAATTTTAACATCGAATTTTAAGAAAAATGTTGGTTTGATGCCTGTCTATGGTTTGTTCGTTACTTTTTTGCATGCCTGACATTGGCGCATCTCTGGAGAAGAAAGTAATTCCAATGAACCCAAAGGAGACTTGGAATCTTTCACTGAATTCTTTCCAGTTGAATTCCGAGAGGTTGTGACAGTTGAAATCTGAGAGGTTGTGACATATTAGACAAACCTCAAATCTATTCAGACTGGATCACTTAGTTTTAAACCAACCGCATCAGAAATTTTGCATCATGTTGGGGATAACGTTGTCACGGGGACTCATACAAAACCATCTGGCAGTAACAAATACTTCTAAATATATGTTGTAAAATTTCTTATTGTAAATAAAATATGTAGGTTGTACAAATACAACATACTATAATTAATTTTACCCTTAAATACAGTATGTTCCCATAAGAAAATTTAAGAAATATGTTTACGATTAAGACCCAAGGTACACAATTGTGTACCATTCACGTTCAAAAAATGAAAATTTTCGAAATTGCAAAAGAGAGAAATATGGTGCCTAAGCAACCTAATGAACAAAAAAAATAATGACTTTTCAAAATTTTAAATTAACATTGGCACTGGGACTGAAGAGGTTATCGGAGAATATATAAGAAATAATGACGTTTTTCTTTTTCGAGGCAAGTTGCCTGAATGTGATCTATTAAAAGTAGATGTACTGTTGTAATATGTGTAATGTAACGCAATGCATATTTATTTACGAAGTTTAAATAACAATTAACGTAATTAATTTCACTCATTTTTGAGGAAAAGTCGCTGATAAAAGGGTTCCAATCACGAAATTCAACAATAATGATTGTAATTATATCACAGAGCGATCACTTAATGTAATGCGCGAAACTTCAAAACGATTTTTTAAAGAGATGTATTGAATGAAATTCCTTTTTACTGCTTTCTTTATTTATTCTTATATTTCCTTATTCGTATGCTTATCCTTACAGAGAAAGAGCTGAAGACATTGCAACACGTGTAGAGCAAAGATATGGTCTGTGGCATCACGTTTCGCTGTATGTAACCTCCGTGCTTTAGAGTCGCAAACGTCATCGCTGGCCTTCAGTCCGATTATTTAATAATTTGACGACTTTCAATCACCATATCTTCCACCCCTTATAGCTATCGACATACAACGGGAGTCTTTGAACAACAATTACACACATACCATTCGTTTGCGTTCTTTAGTTTTCGCCGCAGAGCGAAATATTAACACACACACACACACGCACGCACACACACACACACACACACACACACACACACACACACACACACACACACACACACACATAGAATTTTATATACACTGATAACTTTCCATCCCAATATACGCCACTATTTTATCAACCCTCAAGCAACAATGCAACCAATTAAACCATTTTCAAAGAGTAAATATAATTTTCTAAGAGTAATTTTTGTTCCGCATTTCGCGTTATATTCTTCAAATTTCTAAATATCTATCAGATCGCTATAAAACCGTGCCTAAAACGTTCCTCAGGTATAAATTAGTAACTGTACAAATATTTAAGTCTCTGCGGCTTGTCGTTCGGACGTGATAAGCGTACACCGAACAGATATTTACATTAATATATATAGATAAATAGCTATCCGATCGCAATAAACCGTGCCTAAAGCCTTACCTGGGTAGACATTAGTAACTGTACAAATTTTTAGCTCTTTATGTCTTGTGGTTCAGACGTGATAAACATACACTGAACAGACATTCACATTTACAGATATAGATAGTTGCTCTGAAGTAACATTAAAACTGCGCTCGTTTTTCTGCTGTATGTTTCAAGTTTCTTCCTCGGATCTTCTGTAGTGCAGCAATAATCATTTGGTCTTTTGCAAATAGATCAGCCATAATCTGAATCGTTAGAAGACACAGCCAGCATAAGTTGCTAAAGTTTCTTTCGATTTTTTGGGGCCATTTTGTTCTTATAAAATGAAAACTGCTTATAAAGGGTAAGAGGAAGTCTCGAATGTGAGTTGTTATGGTAAAGTATTAGTAAATTCTTATCTAGGGCATTGCACATGAAGAGGACTGGCACACCACTATAGAATGAACAAGCAGTTCAGAAGAAGAGGAAATCAGCATTTACTGTGTCAGTGATTGACGTACCATACGAGGTGCTTCCAGAAAGTAAGTTCCGTTTGGTTATATAAAACGAACGGGTACAGATACAGAAAAAATGTTGGCTGTACAAAAATCTACAAGTGTCAAAATATTTTTTTTCTCGATAATGCCTGACCTCACACACCGAATATGACTAAACAATTCTTACGGAAATTTCAATGGGGCGTGTTTGATCATCCTCCATACAGCTCGGACCTCTCTCCTAGCAACTTTTACACCTAAAACCTGTCCTTGGTGGTCAACACTTCAACGATGATAAAGAGCTGTTACCATATGGTTGAATACAAAGGCGGCAACCTTCTGTGAAGGATGCATGCAGAAACTTGTTGCACCCTATGACAACTGCCTACAAAATTTCGGCAGTTATGTGGAAAAGTAGTTTCAGAGTTGTAGAATTATGTGCAATAAAAATTTCTTCTGTATCTGTGTACAATTTCATTTTATTACCAAACGGAAATAACTTTCTGGACGCGTCTCTCATATCTGGCCACAGATTATAGGGCAGAAGGGAAATTTAGGCTTTATCTTAACGCGTACTGTCATCAAGCCGATCGTGGGACTGTTTCGTACTTTCTGCCATAAACGACTAGTTTTCAGACATTTTATATGAAACAGTGCAAAAAACATTTTTAAAGCCACAAAAACAAAACTGTTGCTTTTAAATTTTAGCACCAATGCCCCTTTTTTTGGTCAATTTCATTTACAGGCAAGAAACTGAATTAAAAAAATTAAAATTATCCATATGGTCATACACCTTTAAATTAAGTAACTCATTATTTTTTTCTTCGCGCGATATCTCTGTGCGCAATGAAGGGTTAAAACAAAACTTCTATTGATACCTGATTTAGGTAAACAACAAAGTTTTCACAAATTTCCCAATTCGGGCAAACATATTGCTCCGAACAATGCTGTGCTGAGTAACCACTTAATGCGTTTCACACCCAAAATCTCAGATCTGTGTTTGAGTGTATGCATGCGTTTCTTACATAAAGTATACTTCTTTCATAAATTAATTACGTCTTTAACGAACGTCCAAAGTAGCTGGCATAAATTAAATTACAACATCCTTTAATAACTACGAGGTTCAGGAAAGACATACATGACAAAGTGAGTAGTGATACCCAATAGCTGTATTTCAAGATGTCTTGTATTAAGCTACCGGTTTCGGAAACACAATAGCACCATCTTCTAGGCCGACACACGAACTAATGAGAATAAAAATCGTTTAGATCGCTATATATATATATATATATATATATATATATATATATATATATATATATATTACGTCGTTTCGGCATCTGCCATCAACACATCTAAAAACATCTGAACATGCACAGTTAAGTTCAGCGTCAAGGATAAAATATCTACCTAGTAGATACGTCAAGTGTTAGGTCGATATTTTATCATTTTAGATCTGATGATGGCAGATGCCGAAACGAGGTAGTAAATAAATAGAATTTTAGCGATCTAGACGGTTTTTATTCTTATTGAAAAATGAAGATCGCAGACTCGTACAGAAAATTCGTTTCCTTTAAAACACGAACTAATGGCTGTACAGTCGTGATTACATAGGGGCCACTGTGATAACCGGCTACCGTCGAAACTTTCAATAGGCACGTGGTACCTACAGGCATGCTATCCAAACAGCTTAATGCAATAAATCTTAAAATACAGCTGTTGGATTGGATTGTATCACTCCCTAAGCTGACCAGCTGAGTTTCGTCTGTAACGTTCGAGTAAACGATGTATGACAAAAGTTAAAATAAAAACGTATGGATGTAAAATTGCAATGTCAGGATCGCAATGTCTTCATTAATTTTAACTATTTCCGACTGATGACTGAGCCATCTTCGGGTCATGACCTACGGAACACTATATAATCTCACAATCGGATGATTTATAGTGGCTCCATGTTCATGCACACTGAATGATTTTCAAATAATTTTACTCATAATTAATAAAACTTTGTGATCTTGAGATTACGGTTTTATATCGATACATCTAAAAATTAAAGATCCATTCTCATAACTTTAATAAGCCGAACAACAAAAGCTAAAATGTTCCGTAGACACAAAAAACTTTTTACATAGTTTAAACACAGACTTTGTAAATGAAACATTTTTTTCGTCTTTGAAATAACGTTTTGTCAAAATACTTTCTCAAGCGACAACTGCTGCGAAATATCAAAAATCAGTTAATTGTCAAGAAATTATATGCTATGTTTTGCAAACTATGTCATTAATTGTATACATGCTGTTGTTTTTTGGAAACTATGTCATGAAGTTATACGATTTAAAAAATTGTTATGAAACAAACAATAAATTGATAGAAAATTTCGTTAGCATTGTTTCACACGATAGCAAAATAGAGATCAAACACGATAAGAATCTTCAGAAAATTGTATGAACAGGGTAGTTATGTCAATTATTTCTCATCCATTGCCCTACTTTAGATTTGAAAAGTGTCCCATCATATTCTATATGATAATGTTGAGAAAACTTTTGCATTCTCTTCATTCTTCATTGTTAAAACACTAATGCGATAAATTTATGGTGGGGCTGAGGAGGTAAGGTATTATAGCATGTAAGAGAAAATGTATGTTTGTCTTATCAAGAAAGAGGCCATAAACAATAAACTTTTTGATATCGGATTTATATTCAATACTTTTTCTTTAAAATTATTCTAACGTAATTATTAGGAACACGTGTACCTGCTGCTTCATATGTAAATCTTTTTTATTGTGCCAAGACTACCACTTTTGGATAGCTACCACATCAATTGACTTCTCCACTTTAACGGAGAAAAGTCCACACACACACGGCTATAATGAAGCCTACCCCAACAAAACACGACACTCCCTGTCTGCTAGATATGCCCAATCTGTAGCTTTCGAGACAATCCATAACCTGAACAATAATATTCCAATGGAAATATACGTAGGAAAATTCTACAGAGTGCATAGAGGTACACTTCAGCTATCACTTGACGGAAAAAAGAAAATTTATAGCTTTGTTAAACGTCATTTCTACATCTTGCAATCCTTTTATTTTGTATTTTCTACAACTGCACGTTTTCGAGTATCTAGTCATTTGCAGAAGTATGGTTTAACCCATCAAAATTACAGAACTTAAGGTGGTTAACAAAATCGCTAATTGTCTTTTGGTCAGCCGGGGTATAAAATAACCTACATGAAACTAAACAACTTTGTCATGGCTGTACCAGAAAAATGTGATTGATTATTTTTCACTTCCACAACAAAATTGCGTTTCAGCAACGCATGAAAAACGTTTGACTGTAAACCACACACGTATGCTTTGGACGGACTACACCATAGACTTTAAAATGGCCTCACGTGTGATTTCATACGTCTGCCAAAGCCATAGACGCTCATTAAAATTATTAACAAAATCAATTAATGTGATGATGACTGCATGTTTAAGTGTATCTCGAGTTTAAGTGTTTCTCGATCAACCGAAGCACATCTAGGTACCATATGGTCAGACACCCATTTTGAAGTTGATCCCTACCAACTGCGTGAAACACGAAGAATAATTTACTTTGGTGAGACTCATTATCGTGCTGTGATTATAACTATAGAATTTCCAAAGGTTTAACCATGACGATGGATTGGGAACTAAAGTTTACGTTTACTTTAACGACTTATTGTTTGCTTGTTCGTTGAGAATATGAGGTTTCACAATTAGCTCTAATTGAGAACTGTTTTCCTGGCTGAATTGTTGAAACTAAGTTGTGTACTTATTGTGCAGTTTATCATACACTAGAAATAAGGAAATATAAACATTGAATTTTCAAGTTTACACTACCAACGACTCAGCTTGGTTTATCTCTTACTGCACTGCTAGAACCACTGTCGTATCGGCCCTAAAAACAAAGTACATAGTCATAGAGGTATTTCGAGTGGAACAACCAGTGATCCAGAATATAAGCTATTAGTTGATTTCTGAATTCATAGATTATTAGATAGCTTTTGATAAGAAACACCAATCTCTCCCTGGTTCGTAGGGAAATTACACAGAAAACAAAAATTTGGAAACACAAGAACTTCTTAAACTGTTCTAAGAGTTTGTTTCAGCAATATTGGGGACTGTGGAATATTCTATCATCTCTATAAATTATGAAAAGTTGTACAAACATCTGTAGAAAATTACTTTCTCTCCAAAAACTTGTAAACCAATGTTGTCCTGAATCCACAGATACTGACATTTATTCTGCAAAGTAATGATTCGACACTTGTAATGGAACCTGCCAAGCGATGTGCCATTAAGAGATGCTGCACCAACGAGCATAGTTTAAAACGGCCAAAAGTATGGTTTAGAAAGAGGTTTATAAAGTTTTATGACCGTTTTCTGACGTTTACAAATCCATCTGCAGATAGTTGTACGTGCTTACTTTATAATATATTCATAGAGGTGATAATTATGGTAAGTCACATAAATAGTGAACCAAAAAAGTCTATCACAGGGGATCGAACCAATAACAAACGAAAAAAGTGACCACAGCAAGAAAGTATGTGTTACGATTTGACTGAAATAAACATGTTGTAAATCATACTTGTAGCTGGTCACTTTTTTAAATTTTAAACCTTTTACTACTACAGCTACGGTTTTCTCAACGCCATTTTCTAACAAAGTTCTTTGTAAGATATGAATTTTGCAATTACCTGCTGCAAATTGTGTGACATTATTTGTACTACCCTCGGAAGAACTTGCCCGTTGAGATTTGATGCCACGTTAGAATATCAGACTATTAGTAATATGCAAGATTTATTTAGGCCTTACAGTCTTACGTTTGTGGTGTTCAACAGCACCTGCAGTAGTCCATAGTTTTACGATCATATTTCCGAACTTGTTAGTTTGGGAATTTTCGGTCGAAAAATTTGCAGTTAAAGGAGATAGGCAGAAGAATCAAATAAGTGTTACAACAAACTGGGTGGTGAATCATTTACCCACTTTAGTCTTTTTAGAGAAGAGCGGGATTCAAATTCTTGTCTAGATATAAAGATTTAGTTTCTTTAAACTAATTAAGGCAACTTCTGAGCAGAAAATGTTCGACACTGACGCGGCCTATTCCTATACCATCTTTGCCCTGTCGGGGTTTGCGTTTTTATGCCGAAAGATCTCGTCGCCTAGATCACAATAAACTCCAGCTTCTTCGTTTACAAACTATCACAACAAAGCTGTAAACACAAAACCAACGTTTTATTCTATTCCATGATGGTGGTGGTGGTGCCTGGTGCAGCAACAGTGTTGAATAATTAAATAATTCTCAGTCTCTGTTGCAATATTTTTTTAATATTTATTTTTCAATTACGCGTTTCGCGCTGTTAGCGCATCGTCAGACTGGAAAAGGACAAATGTTTTGTTACAGTCCGTGTACCTGGCGGGCAGCCCGCCAGGTACAAGGACTGTAACGAAACATTTGTCTTTTTTCCAGTCTGACGATGCGCTAACAGCGCGAAACTCGTAATTGAAGAATAAATAAAAAAATATTGCAACAGAGACTGAGAATTATTTAATTAACAAAACCAACGGGTTTTCGGTCGGAGGCATAGACATTATCGGACTGGAAATGGGAAAGATTTCATCACTAGTACAGGCTGCGAAATTCTACATCCGCATATAGACGAAAATGTTAAAAACCGCTGGAGTTAACGTGGGTGGGCCCCACGGCATTAATAACACGATGCAATACGTGTTCGGTGGTCATGATAGTTAACGATGCAACGCATAATATAATATGGCAAACCACTTCTCTTTACTCTTTACAAGGATGTTATATCCATACACATCGTAAGAGAGCAACGCTAGTAACTAGCAGTTGGTAGCACTTGTTTGGGTACTTCTGCTTTAACGAACGAACGTCTATGGACTACGGTAATTCCATATTTCTCTCATCATTTCTACATGTTTCTCTATTCTTTTTTATGTCCAAGTCGCACCAGTCTTATTCGAGTTTTTTTCCCCTTCCATGGAAATGCTTTTGAAGCTCTGTGTTCCTTTCTATGTGACAATCGTTCCTCATTATCTTTTGGAATAATTTGGAGTCACTTCAAATCACTTCCAACTTCTTTGAACAATATAACATCGATTTATAATTTGCTGAAGAAAGTGAAGCGTTTTTCTGTCTGTCAGTCACATTCATAGAGAACTATTATTATTTTCGTTATTATGTCGGTAAGTTTTTTCATTATACGTGTAAATCTTCTTGCGACGTCTTCTGTAATGTAATTCCCAAAATTTTTCTTAGAATTTTTTTCTTTCTGTGATCTCCAGTGCTTCTATCATCGCCTTTTTGTTCAAACAGTCTGCTGTACATAATACTTCTGAGTGATTTCGGTAGAGTGGTGTGTAAGTCTGATTTGATGTTCTACACGTTCTTATGATGTACGTTTGTGCACTGTTATCATCTTCTCATCTCCTGCTTTAATGGGTTCCTTCTTCGAAATAATTTCCTCAGTTAGTATCTTTGATTGTGTTAACTGCTCTAAACCCCTGTCATAGTTATTTGAACTTGTTAGTTCTCTCAATTTGCCTACATTTAGTTTTTACTGTGTTTAAGGCTACCTTAATGTTTATCATTAATTTGGTTACCTCAAAGATATTTTTATGTCTCCTTTTTCAGTATTTCTCGACGTTTCTTCTTTGTAGTTCTCATTAATTTCGTTGTTTTTGTTGTGTTACAACAAGGAGGTTAGAACATAGGGAGGTAGTGTTATCTATGCTGAGAACAGGCATTGGTTGAAGCCACGGTGGCCATGCCTTTGTGCCCAAAACAAGGATTTCTTGATAAAATCCTATGTGAATATTGGCCTCTTTACGTCAATCTACTTAATTTGTTGGTAGTTATATCGGAGGATTTACTTCGAAATGACATACATTTCAACGACTAGAACTACTTTACCACACAGCAAGACTAATTGGAAAAACAAATGCCGGAATGCGCATTTCGCTGGCTTCACTTTTTCAGTGTTAGGGCCTCTCCAGAGATTGTAACATCTTTGTTACAAGTACCTTCACGGCCGTATGGAATAGAGATTTTACATTTTCGAATTATTCAACGAACAGGAATGGCTATGGAGAGTGGAAACCACGGTTTACTATGATAAATTAAAAATAGAAAAGTGTTTTGATTCGTTGCTCACAAAAGTTAAGAAAGTGGCCCCAGAAGCGACAAAGGAGCAGATACAAAAATTTCAGACCTTGAGAAATGTTTTAAGAATGAGTTCAGCAAAGTGGGAAAATTAGTTACAGTCAGGGAGTGTAACAGAACAAATATCATTCATGAGCTGATACTGTCTTACAGCTCTTATATTTCCGGTGCAACAGTTTGTTGTAACTCCAGGTAAGCGCTTTCAGTCATACGCTTGTAATAATGCCAGACTTAATTCCTCCGGTAAATATAGGTGATAATTTCTGTTTAGTCCAATTTTTTCTTTCACGAATATTGTTAGACCACCATAGCACAACTACGGCCGTCATTAAACAAAGCAGTTCAATTACAGCTTCACCACAGCGCTTTTTCTACCAATGGTTGGGATCGCTTGGCAACTGTTTCTGAGAAGAAGACCACCATTTCCAGGGCTAAATAGTATTCTTGAAAACTAAGTTGATAAAGCGAGGGGACTTACGGGAGCGACCTTAAATGGGATGTACCTTTAGGTCGCATCCATGAGCTACCGAGCAGAGTGTCAATTTAGTTTGTGCGGCCAGTATGAATTCTGGCCTATGGTACACAGGGTATGAGAGACACATAAAAGAAACTGAAGAGCAAAATGAAAGAATTTTTTACTTCATAATTACAACTAAGTAGGCAAGTCAATCTTAAATGAATGTAGTTTTGAAATTCGCTATATTCAGTCTCCTTGAAAAGAAGCAAAGTTATGAATATCTTTTCAAGAATGTAGGGTTCGTTTCTTACAAGTAGAAGTTACAGTGGATCACGTTATTGATTCAATACTTCTACGAAATTTACGAAGTATGATATAGTGAGTTTATTTTATCATTCAGTTTTTCGGTGTCAGTTCGTGTTGAATTTTTCCTGGTATACTTCACGTATGTCTTTCTTTTGGCATAATTTTATCTGTCTTCGTATCCATACCGTAATTTATGGTATTATTTTTCATTTAGTCTTCAGACGAATAATAGTAATCTCCAATATAACTTGAACCACACACTTCATCTTTTACTCTTTTCCTGACAATAGGGATATAACGTTTAATTAGATATTTTTCATCATTTACTAATTAAAATAAAGAAAAAAAAATAAAAAAAACAGACTTTTCTCTACAAAAGGCGGGGGTGCCACAGAAGACCCATGACTAGTCAGTTTATTTTTAGTAAATATCTGCTTGGAAAATCGCTCGTGTGTGGCAAGGTCGAAGAGTCTGTCCGACTGCAGCAATATCGCACCTCACGGATCGCAGAAATCAAACAAAAAACATTTCTTTCAACCTTAATACTAAGTTTTTCTACCAAGAAGTTATGTTACAGTTTTCAACCAACAAGTTACGTGACAATTTTCTAAACCACACAAACGGAACTCTATTACGTATACAATGCTATGTGTGTCAGTTAAGAAACCTTTAGGATACTCTATCTCATTTTCCTGGACGAATCAAGCATATATGTGAATACCTATATGGTGATGCCAGATACCAATTACACACAGACGTACAAGAATAGATATCGCGTGAATGAGCGCAATATCTTTGTTATTGTCGTTCTTAGACCATTATGTTTTGTACTTGTGTGATGTAGCGATCCCTCGGACATCGATCTGTAATGCTAGTGTATAGTGGTTCTGAATAAATCCTGCCGGCTAAGTCAAAGTGTCTACATTGATGCAATGTGATATTTCTGAGATAATATTTATATGCATCTGTGACATTAATGTTTATACTACTCTGGATTTTGAATTTTAGCTCTGTGGTGCCAATATCCATTACCATTTCTTGACAAATTACAACATGGCTGTTGAGAAATGTTATTCGAACACGAAAACAAAACACGTTTCTATTACGTTGCCATATCAGCCAATCACATGTCATATTGATATGAAGCTCATTACAAGAAGTAATCAAGCAATTATTTGTCATGAACAAATTGATGGCGGGCAATGTGCAATCATATGCGAAAAATACCACAAAAATATAATACTGGAGTGGAAAACCTGGCTCTGTGATTGCAGCCTGATGCCTTTCCCTCAGGTCAAAAAGTTTCCGTATGGTACTACTACGTTCTTGTTAGTTTAATCATACTTTGCATTTGACCTAACACTTCCATACTAGTTGAATTTAAGACATACCTTGTGTAGTCGTGTTATATGAAGAACATGCTACATACACTTTAAGCAGACTGTAGTTATCGGATAATCTCTCAGAAAATAAAGATGTTATCCATGACAACTAGCACATATATCACGGTCATACTATTGAAATAAAAGTCGAAGTTGATCGACCCTGTTAACAGATTAATTAAAACAGAAAATAAACGCGGCTCATCACTGAATGTATCGAAACAGACTGTAGATTTCGTCTGGACACTCAAAACGGTTAAGATACGTGTTATCTACGACAAATAGGACTTTTGTAACGACTATAGTACTGAAAGAAAAGTCTAAGTTGTATGAAATTGCCAACAGATTAATAAAAACAGCAAATCAGTGCAACTCATTACTGTCTGTATCTTCCATTTGCTGTACGAAAAATTACAGCCATATCCAATACCCAAAACGACCCTTATCAGAACTCTTAAAGACAGCGTAACTTACGTCAGGTCACCTGTATTTTTATAACTGGTTTATGTAATTACACATACGACTGCTCGCACGTTTTTAGTATAGAAATATAGTGGCGAGACTTTAGTGACACCATTGATACTGTATACTGCGTAGCCAGTCTAGTAATATATGTCTGTGGATTACAGTTATACCACAGTGTAACGTATACAGTCACGACACTCCTACAGATTTTTGTTATATACTTCGACAGTAGCGTTTCAAACGGCCGGCAAGCTGCATTTCTAACTACGATATCGAATTAATGCGAATAGTATCGTTGATATTGGTTTGTAACATAGGTTTTACAATAGGGAAGAAAATACGTTTAGATTTCGTTCTCATTGCAACCTATTATTTCACACGTTTAAAACAAGAAGTTAGGAAACAATTCTTTGTCACGTATTTACGGACATACGTTTGCCAAATTTAAAGATGGTGGAAAACGTCAAATCATTATCAATTCATGTTAATGTGCAGGCACTCTGCAAATCTGTGCTCAGAGATCTGAGTTATACAGGGTGAGTCACCTAACATTACCGCTGGATATATTTCGTAAACCACCGCAAATACTGGCGAACCGATTCCACAGACCGAATGTGAGGAGAGGGGCTAGTGTAATTGATTAATACAAACCATAAAAAAATGCACGGAAGTATGTTTTTTAACACAAACCTACGTTTTTTAAAATGTAACCCCGTTAGTTTTGTTAGCACATCTGAACATATAAACAAATACGTAATCACTGCCGTTTGTTGCATTGTAAAATGTTAATTACCCCCGGAGATATTGTAACCTAAAATTGACGCTTGAGTACCACTCCTCCGCTGTTCGATCGTGTGTATCGGAGAGCACCGAATTAAGTAGGGATCCAAAGTGAACGGTAATGTACCTTAGTTACAG
This sequence comes from Locusta migratoria, assembly GCA_026315105.1. NCBI lineage: Eukaryota > Metazoa > Arthropoda > Insecta > Orthoptera > Acrididae > Locusta > Locusta migratoria. Next base: position 165,167,465 of record CM048751.1, on the reverse strand, counting down.
AAGAGACTAGAACAGCACATTACGTCCACATGCTAACACCTTTATTGGTCATTTTCACTGACAAACATATACATTACCATGAGGGGTGAGGTACACGTACACACGTGGTTTCCGTTTCCAATTACGGAGTGGAATAGAGTGTGTCCCGACATGTCTGACCAATAGATGTCCAACGTGGTGGCTATCATTTGCTGCACACAACAGCAATCTATGGCGTAACATCTGGTGTAATGTCGCCGCAGGCTGACACAATACGTTGTTTCATATCCTTTGGGGTTGTAGGCACATCACGGTACACATTCTCCTTTAACATACCCCACAGAAAGAAGTACAGAGATGTAAGATCAAGAGAACGGGATGGCCAAATTATGCGTCCTCCACGTTCTATGAAACGCCCGTCGAACATCCTGTCGAGGGTCAGCCTAGTGTTAACTGCGGAATGTGCAGGTGCACCATCATGCTGATACCACATACGTCGACGCGTTTGCAGTGGGACATTTTCGAGCAACGTTGGCAGATCATTCTGTAGAAACGCGATGTTTGTTGCAGCTGTTTCGGTCCCTGCAATGAAGTAAGGACCAATGTGGTAGTCGCCAATGATTCCGCACTATACATTTACAGTCCACGGTCGCTGTCGCTCTACCTGTCGGAGCCAGCGAGGATTGTCCACGGACCAGCAATTCATGTTCCGTAGATTCACTGCCCCGTGGTTTGTGAATCCCGCTTCATCGGTAAACAAGTAGAACTGCAACGCATTCTCTGTTAATGCCCATTGAAAGAATTTCACTCGACGATTAAAGTCATCACCATGTAATTGCTGATGTAGCAACACATGAAACGGGTGAAAGCGGTGACAATGCAGTATGCGCATGACACTACTTTGACTCAGTCCACCGGCTCTCGCAATGTCCCGTGTACTCCTGTGTGGGTTCACGGCAACTGCAGCTAACATACCAACTGCACGGGCCTGTTACGGACCCGTTTGCGTGCTACGACCATACCCGTTGCATACAGTTGGCGGTAGATGTTTTGAAATGAGCGGCACGTTGAATGCTCTCGGTCCGGGTACCGTTCTGCATACACCCTGCAGGCTTCAGGTGCATTTTGTCGACACTCGCCATAGATGAGTATCATCTCCGCCTTTTCAGAGTTCTAATACACCATGGTCACAGTTCCTACAACACTACACTGTCACAGACGTCTGGTAACACAGTGTACTACAGTTAGTCTGCGTGCAAAGACGAATGCAGAATAACAATAGCAGCAAGCGCTACATGCGGACACTGCGACAGCAAGACCAAACCACAACAGTGCACTACAGCCACACTCGTAAACACGGTCGTCATCGTAAACATGTCCCTGCATATGCTGCTCGCCGACCGTGGCCCGTGTTTGTTACAACACGCAACCGAACGTCGGATGTTTCAAGCGTCAACTTTAGGTTACAATATCTGCGGATGTAATTAACATTTTACAATGAAACAAACAGCACTGATTACGTATTTGGTTATATGTTCAGATGTACTAACAAAAAAGTAGGTTTGTGTTAAAAAAAACATACTTCTGTGCATTTTTAATGGTTTGAAATTAACCAATTGCACTAGCTCCTCTCCTCACGTTCTGTCTGTGGAATCAGTTCGTCAGTATTTGATGTGGTTTACGAAATATATCCAGCGGTAATGTTCGGTGACTCACCCTGTAGATCCAGATTGTATAGCGATCACTGATGTATTATCACAGTCCAACATGTACAATCGCGACACTCACTACTATGAAATTTGTTACCAACTGACACTGTCGCTCCTAGCGGTGAGCAAGCCGCCGAAGTAGTCAATAGTGTTGTTTGTTTGTAATTATTTTTCTACATAATTAACGAAATAGTAGGTATAAATTTTACGTTAGAAACATTAGCAAAGCATCAGAGACATACATAATATGGTAATGAATGTAAAAAAAAACCGAATTTAATCGATTCAGTGGTATAACGAACAACGTCGCCATGAACAAATACTTATGAATATGTGTTTATTTGCTGGTTATTCCGGTGAAAGTAAGTAGAATATAAACATAAGAGAAACATAAATTTCTCTTATCATCTGTTCTTATTTTGACAGGCAGTTTTGCGCGCGTGTCAATTCGGTGTTGAGTCTAATGATTGCACATTTTTACACCTCACTAGTCTTTCTTATGTACGCGCATATTCCTTTGAGTGTCATTAACTTATAAAGCCAAGGTTTTGAAGATTCTTGTCGTTTGTGGTTCAGCTGCAACAACAATTGTGGAATTGGGTTCTTCTTTGTTGGAAAACAGTTTGATTGATTTTGCCGCTTTCTGCGACGTTTTTCCTTGGCATTTTTCTAATTTTTAATAGAAAATGAAATCAATCGGCAAAAGACTAGTTTAGAAGATAATTGTAAATAAACTGTCCTGTAATGTGCCATTTAATACATTGTCGGGGATCTTTTGAAACCTAAGAAAGACAAATGTGGAGCTATTTTTAAGTTATTACCCAGTTTTAAGGCAGTATATACTTTCCCTAAAGTGAAAAGGATGTTAAAATGAATATAAACGACACTATTCGCACTCATTCAATATCGTTTTCAGAAATGTTGCTTGCGGGTCGCTTGGAGCTCTGCTGTCGCAGTTTATAACAGTGTGTATCAGTGGTGGTGTTGTGACTGTGTGAAGTTTGACTGTGGTATTACCTCCTTGGGTATTACCATTATACTGATTGATTGCTATACTACCATCTATGGACGAACCATCCTGGCTGCATAGTGATGGGAGAGTATTTGCACCCGAACTAGCTAAGGAAGTGATGATAAAATTATGTAGCCGGCCGTTCTCTCAAACATCCCGAGGTTTCTTCGTGTGGAGCTTTTAAATGAAAAATGGTGGAATCGATTGATGGAGTTCAGTTTAGTACAATTTATTATATACAAATCGATCCATACGAGAATATTGCACAAAATTACCATAACCGGTGACCCTTGAATTTTTACCCACTTAAATCAATATCACCATTCCCCATGGTAATCTAGCGGTTCCTCTATACATATAACAAAATTAGGCAATCGGCACCGACTGGTCGAAACTTAAATTATGAAACAAATATTACAACTCCAACAAGGTTCTTGGTATCAACTATCAATCCTTCCTCACATACAGTTAAGCAACAGCTTTTCAAAGACACGTCGGAAAATGTCAATTATAGCCCATCAGCCTCTGGTTCTATACATAAATACGACAACATTTGCGCAGGAACAGCATAATGTCCACATATCAGTAAGAATCCCTGCGTACACTCGTTACCCGAGTCCAGTATATATCTACATGTAATAGCCCCAAATAATCTAGGAAGACGATCGGGCAAGAATACAAATGTTCGCCCCTGTACGGTCACAATGCGTAATCATACGCCACACCTTCGACTGTAGCAACCTGTTAGGAACCTTCCTTCCTTTGTGTATGTCCAGTCTTCCTTGGCCACCACCACAGGATGCGTTTTGCCAAACTCGTCGGCTGTCCTCCTGTGCAACACCACTGGAACTGCCGAAAGCTCGGCCGCACGTTAGTCGTGATACCAACACCACCACTACCCCGGTGTCCACGGTCGACTCCACGTGCTCTCCCCCTACCCGTGCGCTCGCCACAGACCTTGTTCCCCACTCCACCAGTGAGGTTACCTCTGGTCCACAATTGGCACTGCCAACCGCTAGCGTATCGATAATTTTCGGACATGTGCCAATTACGGCACATTCGGGTGCAAGCCTTTGACCATAGATAGTATTAGACCGGGCAAACAGTAGAAAAGTTATACATATGGAATCAAGGAGATTAGAATAAAGGGAGATGGCATTATCCAAGCCGAGAAAATGCGTCAGTTGAAGCCTGTCCGCCTTCTTTGTCAGTTTTGGAATGCTATTTCTTCGTTAAAACTGTGTGTTAAGTGAACCCTCTTACTGTTAATGCATTGAACTGACAGTCACTGCGAATTATGTACTTTCACTTAGTATACTGTCTTGCCTAATTTATCTGAATCTAAAGAAACCATGTTAAGATCACAGGATGCATTGGGACTGAATCAGGAAGGATAGGCCCATCTACATACCCTTCCTTGCTGCACTTGTTAACATACTAAACTAACTTTAATTGTGGATTACCGATTATTAGATTCCAAACAGTCTCTTTAAATCCAACAAGTAGAATTTTGCTCATTATAGGACAGACTCACTTTAATTAACTGAATTGTCTTTCCAACAAACACAGGAACAATTTTATAGTAAAATATGTTTAAAATTACAGCACTTTGATTAATAAACAAGGTATTAACAAACAGATAACAGATTAAGAAACAGATAAGCTTAGCTTTCCCAAGGTATACCCAAATTTTCAAATAATTATCCAAAACAAGATCAATAACTGTTCAAAATGTTCAAATGTTTGTTAAGCTTATGGGACTTAACTACGGGGTCATCAGTCCCTAAACTTACAAACTACTTATCAACTACCTTATACTAAGGACGGCACAAATATCCATGCCCGAGGGGGGATTCGAACCCCCGACCGTAGTGGCCGTGCAGACCGTGACTGGAGCGCCTCAGTCCCCTCGGCCACCGCGGCCGGCATCAATAATTGCCCACTATAATTTGCTCATTTAATTTAATTTACGCAGTATAGTTAGGTCAACACCACTTTAATGAACTAAATTAAAAGGGTTAAATAACTTGGCAAAATTTTCTTCTTTGGAGGATTAAAAGAACAATCTTCACTAAAATAAGATTATGCAAAACAAGAGCAATGCTTCCCAATAGTAATTTGCCCTCTTAAAATTTACACTGTATAGTTCAGAGCAACCCCACTTTAAGTGATTTAATAAAGTTAAACAACTTGGCATAATTTTCTTTTTGGAGAAATACAACAACAATTTTACATTAAAACCGAGTTTTAAGGCAACAAACTTGAAACTAGCTTAAGGAGGCTGAGGAAAACGAAATAGAGAAGCACTCAGTTAGGAGATTTGACGCCTCACTCGACGACAACTTAACTTGAAGGAGAAAGCAGTCCCACGGCGGACACGTAGACATTGGGCTACGACCGAAACACCGCCCGTCGCGTCCGGCGACACTCGACCCCTTTCCTTAGCGAGATATGACAATTACTGTCCACACCAAGGGCTCTAGCAATACCACGGAAGTCGTCAGGCAGCAAAAAAATTCACCATCGAGCACACGGGCTGTTACTAACCACCGCTGATAGCACACCCCCTTTCAGGCGGTCTAGCCTGATCGCCAGTCCTCTCACTTCCACTATCAACTGCCAGGGCGCATCATTTCAAAGGAATTTACAACACCAAAGATAATCTACTCCTGGCAAGCGGAGATATCGAACGTCACGGTTCAATAACTACTCATCATAATATATTTGAAAACGTAATTTTTAACGACTAATTTGCACTCTATTAACAAGTTGTACATCGCCGTCGGTCATTTTATTCCTGTTTTAAGGGACATAAAACATTAACTCTACAATATGAACACTTTTTTTTCAAAACTTACCAATATGGCGGAGGCTAGGACGTCTCCCTGTATTCTAACCTGCTTGTGTGGAATGGTACCAAGATATAACCACGTGACTGTTGGCAAACATTAGCTGTATGTAAATACAGTTCTTCTGTTTTCAAGAAGTGAAATTATTTTAAACTGATAATACCTACATGTGAAATTTAACAATACTTCAATTCACAAAAATCTTTGTTTAATCATAAGCTCAGCTGGACACGACCGATGTTTTGCCAAGAGTCACGTGGTTTTTCCATAGGGATGTCGGTGCAAAGAAAGTGATATAATGCCCTGTCTACTATTATCTGTGGTCGAAGGGGCAAGCTCTTTCCTGCAGAGACGCCATCTTCCCTTTCGTGTTTCATGATATTGTCCTTGTAACTCACGTGTTGCTATTTCAACGTAACGCCAGACTGAGGCGGTATCAAAAACACGTCATTCTTAGTACGATTAATTATAAGCTAGAGTCAAGAAATGCCATATTGGCGGGTAACTCCTGAAAATGTTGGTGAAGAGGAACAGAGACGGCTCACACAGCTGCTTTATTTAGAGCAGTGGGTAAACGCATGACGAAACTGATATGTGTGAGGGCGGTGGTTCGTTTCTCGCTTCCGACAATATTTTTATTTTTCACCTCGACTTCCAAAAGTTTCCTTACACATTTATTAAATAGAATTTACATGTTGAGATATGTCGACATATTTACGTATACAAGAGCATTGTGTTAAAAGTGGACCAACGAATTGTAAATATTGTCCCTAGAATTTACGTACTGTGATATTTCGACATATTATTACAGCTTTTTCTAAAAAGTGCGTTTGTTCTCTTTAGTGAGCACGTCGTGAAGTATAAACCAACGAATTGTAAACATTATCTCCTGAACTACCCGCACATAAAGTGATGACACATTGTTATTAGGAATGTTGTAAATGACATCCTGGTACAAATAGTTTCATACATTGACTGCAAAATATAGATAAAGATCTTGAGATCCGTGAAATGGCTACACACAATTATCTCATAAACAGTGCATACAGAACGCAAGATCGTGTATAACAGCTATTGCAAAAAAAAAAAAAAAAAAAAAAAAAAAAAAAAAAAAAAAAAAAAAAAAAAAAAAAAAAAAAAGTAACAAGGCACTTCAGTCTCATTAAGAAATGACAGTTGCCACAGAACTCTAGTATGTAGTCTATATATAAAATTATTTGAATCAGCATGTCATTTAGAAGATTAATTGCTGCAGTGTGTCTTCCGTTTATGTGCAGGTAGTTCAGGAGACAATGTTTATAATTCGTTAGTCCATATTTCACGGCATGTCACAAAAGAGAACGAACGCAGTTTTTAGGGAAAGCGCTCGTATACGTGAATATGTCGAAATAGCAAAAATTGTAAATTCGTTTTAATTAACAATAATGTAAGAAAACTAAGGAGTCAAGGTAAAAAAAAAAAAAAATACTGTCGGTACCGGGAAGCGAACCACCGCCCACGCTCAGCGGCTCCTCAACACGACTCGTTTATCCACTGCGTTACAAGAAGCAGATTTATGGAGTATATGTGTTCTACATTACCACCAATATCAAGGGCTACCCGCCAATATGGCATTTATTGACAAATTGACAATTACTCGAACTAAGAACTTCTATTGGTACCTATTCAGTCTGTCGTTACTTTGAATTAGCAAGACGCGAGTTATAAAGAGAAAATCATAAAAATACGAAAGGGAAGATTGCGTCTCTGCAGGACAGAGCTTGCACCCGAACAAGAGCGACCGACTACGTCACTTCGACGTCACTTCCTTGGCCGTTCGGTTGCTAATAGAGTATACCGTATAGAGATAATTGACCTGGGACGTCACGGTGGATAAGTTGGGATTTCCGGTAACACGACCTCGATTCGTCTCGCCTTCACCTGGAGCGTTGCAAGGTTATGGGACTGTAATATTGGGTCCTTATTTGATGCTTTACATCTTACTTCACGCTTTTTGATTTAGTACATAACGGAAGACGGATTCATAATATCGCGTTTCTGATTCCGATTTTCTATATGCATTGCAATACGTTACTCGTAGTCTGCTTGATTTTTGCTCAATGTGATAATATTGGATGGAGTAAAAGGTTTCATATTTGTTTATATTTCACATGAAAGAGAAGCTGCTTTCATCGCATAATGTGTAAATTTGTTGTGTGAACCGCTCGATTTGAATGCATTGTGGATATATCGTTCTTATTTTACTTTATTTTAATTCGCCTCCATTGTTCATAATTTCTTTCATTTAATGGAGAACTTCATATCAGAAACGACGGAACTGAAACGTTATGAATATGTATTTATGATTTCTCTGGTGTGCAAAATTTCATTATAGTGGAAGGATGAGGCTTGTTGCTAGATATATTTCTGCTAAGTTTGTTTGTAGTACCTACCTTTAAGTAACATGTGAACACTTTTGCGTAACTACTCTTACATTTTTTGCATTATCAATTTAGACTGCCTTTGTTACTATGATTAAAAAGCATATTAACTGACAGGATGCGACATCATTCAAAGTAGAATTACGTAGCCTACTCATTCTGTGACAACAGTAATAAAGCGGAACCTGTTCCACTAAAAGCCGTTAACATGAAGTTCTCCATAAAATGAGAGAACGTACTAAAACGGCTGCAAATTAAATAAAGTAGAACAAGAACAATAATCTTACAATGGGTTTTAATCGAGCAGCTAAGCAAAGTAGTGGGCGAACAAATGTACAATAGCCCAAAAACGTTATGCGACGCAACAACGGATTTTATATAAAAAAAGGGAATAATCTATTCCACACAATATTACATGTTCGTGGAAAAATAATATTGGGTATGAGCAATAAATTCACAATGTAATTCAAAGATTGCTGTACAAAGCTGTAATCTTTATCACAATGCTGCGAAACCAACTTCTGTGTCGTGTCATGCGGCGTAATTCAAGGTTTTGTCCTGTTCTGAGGCGTAAGTATACCAACATAATAAAGGCTGCATGCTCAGAATAGTAATATTTGCTCTCACTTATAATTCATTTTACAATCAAAACCTATGAGAAATTAATGTTTTTTGGGATTTCTCGAAGTATTACTTTGTAAAGTCTCAAAAATGTTTCTGATTTCAGATGCACACTACTACTAAATCGCCTATTTCGAATTATAAGTCTATATTCTTTCTTACTCGAAGTACACTTCCCCTTCACGCTGCTGTCGTTTTCTGTTCCCTTAACATTTCCTACATATTGAAGTTCTATGTCATGCATTGTTCTCTGAGACGAAGCGTTCGATTACTCTTGTCTATGCTTGTGCTGCGTCAATCCTGGATAGCGTATATGTTGGTGCTTTATTCGGTCTACTGTCAGTATAAAACCGACACCTCCAATCCAATTGTAACTATGTTTGGTTAATACGATGGTGATTTGAATCCTCTCCGTCCAGCTTAATTTCTCTCGCTCCATCATCTTCGTCTCCGTTGATATCGAGAATGTTTTGTCCCCAATTCTGTTCTGTACCTCCTCATTAGCTACGCGATCTACCGACCTAATCTACAACATTGGTCTGTATCACTACATCAGCTAATCGTCTGAACGCCTAATCGTCCACGTTTCACTCCAGCAGAAGCCTAGAAAAATGACTTCCTAACACTTACACTAATATTCGGTGGCAAGAAATTCATTCCTTTCTCGGTCATCGTTACTAAAAACAGCCCTACCTCACGGTATGCTTACTTAGTTATATATTAAAATTGTTTAAAAGGTTCTAACAATTCTTCATATTTGTGCCTACACCACAATGTACGTTCTATTTTGCAGTGTTATTGCTCATTGTGTGATCCTCACGAAGTGAAAATGACGGTTAATAGTAGACAAAGTTCAGAGAAGGGCAGCTCTACACTCTCCTCAGAAATTGAAAGGACATTTGCACGACATGTTTCAGAAAAATATTCAACATAGTGCAAGTAATGTGAATACAACTAGATGATGATAAGTTTATTGCGACAGACAAAAATAGGAGGCTGGTAAGCTTATAGTAAGCTCGTGAGGAAGAAAAGTAGATGGTGGTGAAACAACTTCAACGTCGATCTTTGCATCCCTGGTTTACAAAAGTTGATTACCACCTTAGATACAGATACCTACCTATAGAGCTTCTTGTTCTATTTCTGTGAATATAGAATGAGTAATTATTGTATCAGTCGGCAGAGAGGACATGTAAAACTTTTCTTCTTCGTGATTACTATATGTTTTTGCTTCTAATTTTGTCTTCTGTCCTTATTGCGTATTCTAAAATAAAAACATATAGTCTAACTTACTAATGTTTTTTCTGTCCGCCTCCGTACTCTAGTGCAGTGTTTCACAACCTTTTTGAATAAGCAACCATCTCCCAGGTAAAAACTGTCTGACGACCCTCTGCCCCGCAACCATAAGTGTATGTGAGATTTCAAAGAGAACGATTTTTTTCTGTCGATATTTCTTGTAATTTTGTCTTCTGTCCTTATTGCGTATTCTAAAATAAAAACATATACGTCTAACTTACTAATGTTTTTTTCTGTCCGCCTCCGTACTCTAGTGCAGTGTTTCACAACCTTTTTGAATAAGCAACCATCTCCCAGGTAAAAACTGTCTGACGACCCTCTGCCCCGCAACCATAAGTGAATGTGAGATTTCAAAGAAAACGATTTTTTTCTTTCAATATTTGTTGTAAAAAAATATTAACATTATATCTTTGTCTCCGCTGATATCGAGAAAGCCTACGACCGTGTATGGCATTCCGGTCTGATTTTCAAGCCACTTCCTGTTAATTAACTCCTTCCTTCCTCACCCATACCCCCTGTCTGTAACTCCAATTCCCGTTTGTTCTACCCCTCCGCCGGGGAGCCACAAGGCTCCATCCGCTCCCCCTCCTCTACCTCATCTATTCCGCAACATGCTCCAACCCCAGCCTCCCATCAATCTCCTACAATATGCTGACGACACCGCCTTCCTAGCCCTTGGCCCCTCCCTCGTCCGCTCCAAGCACTTGCTCACCCCTACTTTGCTGAATGGTGTAACTGGTGGCTCCTTTTCGTGTTTCCAGATAAATCCCAGACATAATAAGTCGAACCATCCCCTCCTTCTGCGTCCATCACTTCTACCTTACCCTCCACGATCGTCCTATCTGTCACACCCCCACCCTCAAATACATCGTCCTCACCCTCGATCGATCCCTATCCTGGACGCACCTCTGCACGGTCCGCCAAAAATCCCTCACCCTTCTCAACTTTCCAAAGTTCCTGTTGGGCTGAACGTGGGGACTCAACCCCTGCACCATCCCACATACCTACCATTCCATCATGCGTCCCGTCCTATGCAGCTTCCATCCCGCCTGGATTTCCGCTCCTCCCCCTACTACAAATCCCTTCAAATCCTCAAATGCCACGCCCTCCGCCTCAGCGTATCCGCCTCTCTTCCCCCATGCGGATCTTCTACAACGTAATTCCTTTCCCTCACCTTCTACAATTCCTTGAACATATCTGTATCTTGTACATCTCCCGTAAAATTCCTGCAACCCCTTGGTCTACCCCATTCTCACCACGCCTAGACCACTATATACCTCCCTCCATCCTCTTCCACGGTCAATTTCGCCACGCCCCCTCCCCCTTCCAGATGACGCCCACCGTTCCGATATCTACCCCTCCTACCAACCCTAATCATACACATTCCCTTACCCATATATCCAACGCCCCCTCTCCCCCACCCTTTCCCTTCCCTTGGCCTTCCCTTCCTTCCCCAGTTCTTACGCGCCTCCTTCCCTTGCTCTCCTCTCCCTCTCCCTCCCGCACGCATCCTGTCCCTTTCCTCCCACCCCTCCTGCGGTGTCCACAGTGCACAGTTTTAACGTGTGTATCGTCAACAGTGCTGCGCAGTGCGTCCATTCAGTGTATTTTAACTCGTTGCGACTACCGCAGTACTGCCACAGTATGTGTGTGTTTTATCTAGTGTCTCGGTTCTGTTCTTCGTTACCAATGTTTCTGCCCATCAATGTGTTTTTAAGCCACTATGGCAATCATTTTAAGGACCGCATGTATTTTATCCCATATGGGTTTCAGTATCCAATATTTCCCCATGCACTTTTTAATTTCACTGTTTCTAATCTCGATTGTACATTTAAAATCATCTCATTCATTATACAAATTCTGTAAGCTGAAGAGCGCCGTAGAATGCTGCTGCCAGCCTTACAGGTATGGGAATGAAAATGACACAAAAGAAAAGTGGTTTTGAGACCGAAGAATGATTTGACACAGCTCACCTGTTTTGTCCCCAATTCTGTTCCGTACCTCCTCATTAGCTACGCGATCTACCGACCTAATCTTCAACACTCGTCTGTAGCACTACATTTCAAAGGCTTCAATTAGCTAATCGTCTGAACGCCTAATCGTCCACGTTTCACTCCCGCAGAAGCCTAATAGTCCAGAAAAATGGCCAACCGCGGTGGCCGAGCGGTCTGCGGCGCGCCAGTCACGTTCTGCACGACCACTACGGCCGGGAGTTCGAATAACCCCTCGGGCATGGATATTTGTGTCGTCCTTAGTATTGGCTAGTTCATAAGTAGTTTGTAAGTTTACGGACTAATGACCCCGTAGTTAAGTCCCATAAGCTCTACAAACATATGACATACGAACCAAAAAAATGACTTGAAAGGGCTTCCTAACACTTACACTAATATTCGGTCACAAGGAATGCATACCTTTCTCGGTCATCGTAACTAAAAACTGTCCTATCTAACAGTATGTTGATTTAGTTGTAAATTAAAATTGTTAAAAAGGATGTATCAATTCTTTATATTTGAAGTCGTCGTCGTCTGCTATAAATAAACTGCCTATACCACAATTGTGCGTTCTATTTTGGAGTATTGTTGCCCATTGTGCGATCCTCACGAAGTGAAAATGACGGATAATAGTAGACAAAGTTCAGAGAAGGGCAGCTCTACACTCTCCTCAGAAATTGAAAGGACATTTACATGGCATGTTTCAGAAAAATATTCAAGTGCAAATAATGGAATAGAACTAGATGCTGCAAGGTTTATTGCGACAGAGAAAAACAGAAGACTGGGAAGCTTATAGTAAGCCCGTGAGGAAGGAAAGTAGATGCTGGTGAAACAACTGAAACGTCGACATTTGCATCCCAGGTTTACCAAAGTTAATTACAAGTGAACCACAGAAGAGATCCTTAGATACAGATACCTAGCTATAGAGCTTCTTGTTCCATTTCTGTGAATGTAGAATGAATAATTACTGTATCACTCGGCAGAGAGGGCATGTAAAACTTTTCTTCTTCGTGATTATTATATGTTTTTGCTTCTAATTTTGCGTTCTGTGCTTATTGCGTATTCTAATATAAAAACATATACGTCTAACTTACTAACGTTTTTTTCTGTCCGCCTCTGTACTCTAGTGCAGTGTTTTACAACCTTTTTGAATAAGCCACCCTCTGCCAGGTAAAAACAGTCTGACGACCCTCTGCCCCGCAACCATAAATGTATGTGAGATTTCAAAGGGAACGACTTTTTTTTCTGTCGATATAACTTTCTTGTAAAAAAATTAAAACATTAACATTATATGATGAATATTTTTGTGCATTTTTCGGGCCGTTACATCATCTTGTTTATTATGAAGTGCGCCAGAAAAATATATGTTTCATACATGTATTTTGCACTGCAGGTAAGACTAACAATCCAATTAATGTCGTTAAGCAAGGTACTACAGTATTATCACTTTTTTCTAATTTCTCAAAATTACTTATTGCATCTTAGTTATCGATTGGATAGGCTTTCCGTTTATACAACTTTAGCACAGACTATTTATTACGATAAACAAGGGATTACTTAATTTTTATGTAAAGTATATTACACTTTCCTCTGGCCTATGTTTCTGTATTACGGAACCCTTAGCATTCTCACATGCAGTGAGCCAGTTGTTTTGTGGTGCGATTACTTCCTGCTGTGAGGGCGACTCCCCAAGCAAGACTTTGGGACCCCGTCTAGGCACCGCGAGCCACAGGTTGCAAAACACTGGACAGCGTGGTGGGTTGCCATGCAGGGGGCCTGGGCTCGATCCCCGGTCCGGTCTGTGATTTTTCTCGCTTTGGGACTGGATGTTGTGTCGTCTTCATCGTCATTGACATTCGAGTCGCCGAAATGGCGTCAGCTTAAAAGACTTGTCCCAGGCCGGCTGAACACGATCCCAGTTCGGCATAAATGCCAGACGATCATCATCATAATCGCGCTTCCCTCATCAGTGATTCAGGAATCATATTCCTACCACAGGTCTGCATTTTGCAATTTCATTTATAGCCTCTTGAAAAGATTTCAATTTACATATAATACCGAATCGGAAGGGGGCAATTTTGAAAGAGTTTGAACATTCTCGAAGTTTTGGGTACATACATTACTTAATGAAAACCCGGCGTTGCCCGGTTATTTATTCAAGCCTTGAGTTAGTACTTCTCATATGCCTTCTCGCTCTCTGTTCCTCTCCTTTTTTTCTAATAGCATTTTGTATTTATCAGAGAAAATATGAGAAATAAGGTTGTCTTGCATAATATACAAAATTTAGAAAGATATTAATCAAAATACAAATGATATGTAACACTGATACATTCATTTAATTCACAACTTTACTATGAATACTATTTCTTGTTACTTGTCCAGGATTTTATACGAATAATTTCTTTGGTGAGGTCACCCCTGCGCAAGTGATATAAAGTTGTCCGTATGAGAAACATGGACATGTCAAATCAACTCGACAGTAATGAATAGATTGCCCTGTGGTTTATTAATCGTAATAGAAAATGCAAGTCTCACTGGAAACTGCAGTCTCTTGATGTTAAATGCCAGATCTGTCGTAAAAAGTGGATAATCGTTGTATGTACTCTGTTTCATTCTTTTCCTTTCCTTACAACTTGCTAGAAGTCTATTGCTATCGCCTGCATCCGTGTGCGCTTTAGAGCTCAAAGCTGCCAACACTACTATCAGCTATCAAGGAATTTCTTTAAACTGACTAGAATACTTGTTGGATGATGTGGCAAGTTTTTGCCCATCGCAATATATATTATCTCATATTTATTGAATTATATGTTTTACAATAGCATCATTTTACAGTTATATATTCATTTGTATAAGTCCTGTATCTCAGTAAAATCAGTTGCGAACAGAGTTAGTTGTAAAGAAGTGATAGATTAAAACGGGATGCGTGATGGGGCGGTTTTCCCCGAATGTTCTTATATCTCATGAACTACGTGTCACACTGTGATACAATTTCTAAACTACAATCATCTGTATGTGGGAGTACTATCTGTAAAATATCCTGCGACTATACTTTGTACTGTAGAAATTATAAATTGAAACGTCATTCCGAATGCCGTAGTATCGCTCCATGAACAGCGGAAAAGTAGTAAGCGAGAAACTATTTTCCTTTCATTATTTTGATATGTTTGTCAGCGAAAAAATGTTTAATAAAGGTTTGAAATAATGTTTAAAGTTTGTTGCAAGTCATTCTCATGTAGTATATTTATAAAGTCTCGTCGCATTATGTGGCAGTTTCTTGCAGCTACATCTATATCGGATACTCTGCAAATCACATTTAAGTGCCTGGCAGAGGGTTCATCGAACCACCTTTATACTATTCATCTACCATCCCACTCTCGAATAGCGCGCGGAAAGAAAGAACACCTGAATCTCTCCGTTCGAGCTCTGGTTTCTCGTATTTTATTCTGATGATCATTTCTACTTCTGTAGTTGGGACTCAACAACATATTTCCGCATTCGAAGGAGGATGTTGGTGATTGGAGTTTCGTTAGTAGACCACGCCGCACCGGCAAGCGTCGTTGTTGTAATGATTTCCATCCCAGATCCTATATCATTTTCGAGACGCTCTCTCCCCTGTATCGTGACAATAGAAAACGTCAAACCCACCTGATAAGGATCCGACACTGGGCACCTATACTTCAAATGGTGACAAACAAGGGTAGTGGATGCAGTATCTTTAGTAGTTCTGCTGCATTTTATAAGGGTTCTGCCAATGAAACGCAGTCTCTGGTTCGCCTTTCCTACGTCATTATCTACGTGTTCTTTTCAGTTTAAGTCTGAAGTAATAGTAATTCCTAGGTATTTTGTGGAGTTTACGGTCTTCACTTTTGACTGATTTATATTATAAACAAAGTTTAACGGATATCTTTTCGTAGTCATGTGGACGACTTCACACTTCTCATAATTTAGAGTGAGTTGCAAATTTTTACACCATACTGATATCTTATTTAGATCGTTCTGAAGTTGGTTTTGATCTTCAGATGACTTTACTACACGGTAAATGTCAGCGTTATCTGCAGACAACTGCTCAGATTTTCTCCCAAATCCTTTATGTAAATAAGGTACAGCAGAGGACCAATAACACTGCCCTGTGGAACGCCCGACACCACCTCTGTTTTAGTCGATGCCTGACGATCGATTACTACTTATTGTGTCTTTTAGGACTGCATAAGCACGCAGTCTACCTTAAGTTTCATACGGTGCTTGGGGAGGGTACTTTGCAACATAAAAATGGATCCCTAAATACCTTGGTCGCACCATAACTTGAGAACGGCTCGACCGATTTTACAGGTCCATTTTTTGTTGTTTTCGCTATTTTCAGAACAGGGGTTGTATGAAATAATACTGGAATATTTGTGAAGAAGAAAGTGAATTTTTCAATGTGACCTTGCGTTTCTATTGCATACAAATCTATGCAACCGTGAGTCTCGCTTGAGCCTCGGACACGCGCTAGCAGCGCGCCTTATGTATTTCAAACGTCAACTTCGCTTCGCAGTTTTTCCGGATGTAATTCACGCATCGCGATGTAACCAACGCCGGTATTTTTGTGATTTTTCATCCTATCGGTTGCTTAAGAATTAATATGGAGTATCCATTTAAAAAAAGACAAGTTTGTATTGAAAATAATATTTCTTCACATTTTAGAGTGTCTCATATTACCTACTTTCATAAGGTCCTGCCGTACGTTTATGACCGTTAAAGTTGTTTTTCAATATCTCTTCTAGTTTCAGAGATACCTGCCGGCCGCGGTGGCCGAGGGGACTGCGGCGCTTCAGTCACGGTCTGCACGGCCACTACGGTCGGGGGTTCGAATCCCCCCTCGGGCTTGGATATTTGTGCCGTCCTAGTTCGTAAGTAGTTCATAAGTAGTTTGTAAGTTTAGGGACTGATGACCCCGTAGTTAAGTCCCATAAGTTTACAAACATTTGAACTTTTGAACATTTAATCAGAGATACCTGGGAGGAAACAGTTGAGTGGGACACCCTGTATATATAGATTTGGTAGTTCTGTTTGTTCATTAAGTATGTCGTTGTATGAACGTATATATTTATGAAAGGAATGAATGGCTAGTCCCTCACCCTGCACGGAGAGAGATGAAGCAGTGGTTAGCAGATTGGACATGCATTGGGGAGGACAGCAGTTGAAACTCGCTTACGTTTTTCGTGATTTCGCTAAACCGCTTCAGGGAAATGGATGGACACGGCTGATGTCCCTCCGCGGCCCTAGCAGATCGCTCTTAGCCTGTACTCCGTCTGTGACGACCGCGCCGCCTGCGGCAGCTTCCATCCTTCTGCCTGCTCCACCAGCTGGCTGCTCGCTGGCGAGTGCTTCCGGCCCAGAGACCCGCATTCACGAGGCGTCCTGCCCGGCCACGCACTCGACGGGTTTCCCGTTCGGTGACCTTTCTCATTCGCTCTCCAGTCACGCGCCGCGAATCAATCGCCGAACGGCAGCGCCTAACCGCGCGACTGACTCTTGATTTCGCCTCTCAATGCCGCCTCAGATCTTGGCATTGTCCTCCAGTAAATGACAGACACCTGCATCACAGCAACGCTGCACCTCCTTCTCGTTTGTAACGAGCTTCAGTTGTATCGTTTACATTCGAAACTGTTACACCGTCAAGTGTTTGAGAATATTACCGAAGATTATTTTACCACTTTTTTTAAAATACGATTTATACAAAGGGCGCTGCTATAAATAAATGATTTATTTCGTCAGGCCTGTTTCATCGTGACTGCATCGTCATGATATTTGTACGTTAAATGGTTGATCTTCTTCTTGTTGTAATATCGATTTCTCAACCTCTTTAACATTTTATTTAGCATTTATAAAAATGTTCAAACGTTTGTAAATCTATTGGACCAAACTGCGTGGTCATCAGTCCGTAGCTTACAAGCTACTTAAACCTAGGTAAACTAACCTAAGGACAACACACACACCCATGCCCCAGGGAGGACTCGAACCTCCACGGCGAGCAACCGCGCGCCCCGCAGTGAGACGCTTTGGACCGCTCGGCTACTCAACCGCGGCTTGCAACTGCAACAGTTTCTGAAATAACAGAATATAGACCGTAGCAGTTATATTAACAGATATATAAAAAACAGTTGTTTACATACTTCTTTATGATACTATTCTTTTATCAAAAGTTTATTTCTTATTTAGTCGTTACATGAGAGATAATTTGAGAGATGAGTCAGCGATGTATCTATATTTGTTGATATACCTTGTAATATCGCTGACTACATCTACATCTACATGGGATACTTTGCAAATCACATTTGAGTGCCTGGCAGTCACCTGTATCGTGACAATACAAAACGAGCTGCCCTTCTCTGGACTCTTTCGATGTCCTCCGTCAAACTCATCAGATAAGGATCCCACACTAGGCAGCAATACTCCAAAAAAGGATGGTCAAGCGTAGTGCATGCTGTTTCTTGAGTAGTTCTGTTGCAACTTCTAAGGGTTCTGCCAATAAAACGCAGTCTCTGCTTCGCTTTCCCCACGACATTATCTTTCCAGTTTAAGTCTGAAGTAATAGTAATTCCTAGGTATTTAGTGGAGTTTACGGCCTTCACTTTCGAGTGATTTATCTTGTAAAGAAAGTTTAACGGATTTATTTTCGTACTCATGTGGACGACGTCACACTTCTCATAATTTAAATTTCCAATTTCTGCACCATAGTGATATCATATTCAGATCGTTCTGCAGTTGGATTTGATCTTCAGATAATTTTACTAGACGGTAAATGACGGCGTTATCTACAAACAACCTAAGAGAGCTACTTAGATTTTCCCCTAAATCGTTTATGTAAATAAGGAACAGCAGAGGACCAATAACACTACCCTGTGGAACGCCCGATATCACCTCTGTTTTAGTGGATGCCTTACCATCGATTACTACAAACTGTGTCCTCTCTGACAGGAAATCACCTATCACTGATGTCAAGATAGCTGCAATATAACGACTAAATAAGAAATAAACTTTTGATAAATAACATCATCATAAAGCTCTGCATACAATTTTTATATAACTGTTAATCCAACAGCTAAACAAAACTGATTAACAGACAGAGAAATCGATATAACAAGGAGAAGAAGAGCAACCAACTAACCTACAGTTATCCTAACGGCAGCAATCAGCCGAAACAGAGCTATTGAAATAAATTATTTACTTATAACAGAGTCCTTGAAACAAAACGTATTTTAAATATGTCTCTAAATGACATATACATGACGCAACCGGCCTAAAAGAATACTAAAGGTTATCAGGAAAAGTCCAACTTCACGAAGAACGACAACACGCGTTGAAAATGAGAATCAAATGAGTTTTCCTTCGTGGGAAACCACAGTCGTATAGAGTTTTTTAAAAGAAATATTCTCCTTTCCACTGCCATCAGGTTTTTTTCAGGCTTTCAATATCAATTTCGGCCGTGTTACCTATTCTGAACTGACGCATAAAAATTTTAAGTTGTCTTACATGTCTGGCAGGCACACCCGCATTTTGGCTCACTGTACGTTGCGGTGATCGCATTTGACACCTCAAATCTTCATTGAAAATAACCATTTAACCGTACATCTGAGAAGAAAGGAGAATAAACATATTTGTAGCGGTTACAGGTCTCACTTCTTTGCTCCCTGATGTTTTCTCCATATCTCCCACCGTTTAAGAGATACAACGGTTGGTACTTAAATAGTGTATTTATTCGCAGCCGATACAAAAGCGTAATATATTTGTACCTGTTAC
Source organism: Locusta migratoria (assembly GCA_026315105.1). Lineage (NCBI taxonomy): Eukaryota > Metazoa > Arthropoda > Insecta > Orthoptera > Acrididae > Locusta > Locusta migratoria. The sequence continues at coordinate 165,147,809 of CM048751.1, read as the reverse complement.
TGTCCTTCGAAGTAGTCACCAGGGTTGTATACAACCCGTTGCCAGCGATGTGGAAGGTGTACAATGCCCTTAACAAACACTGTTCTCTTGATGGTGCGAATAGAGTGGTCTACTGTCTTTCGAACCTCTGGAACAGTTCTGAAGCGAATGCTACGAAGTGGTTCTTTCATCTTCGCAATCAAATCAAAGTCACAAGGACTGACGTCCTTGGAGTATGGTGCATGGTACAGTATTTCTCAATCCCATCGACCGAACAGAGCAGCCACAGCTTCCGCTGTATGCGTCCGCGCATTGTCGCGCAAAATGAAAATGTTCAAATGTTTGTTAAGCTTAAGGAACTTAACTGCGGGGTCATCAGTTCCTAAATTTATAAACTACTTATGACATACCTTATACTAAAGACAGCACAAACATCCATGTCCGAGGGGGGAGGGATTCGAACCCCCCGACCGTCGAGGCCGGGCAGTCTGTGACTGGCACGCCGCATATCGCTCGGCCACTGCGGCCGGCCACGCATAATGATGGGTGGGGTTACGCAAAAGTGTTATCGCCTCTTTCGTAAACCATGTCGTAGGTGATGCTCAAAAAACGAACAGTAATATTCTGCAGTGACAGTCTGCTGTGGAGGAAAGTAATGCGTTAGGATAACACCATCAGAGTCTTAAACGAGAATCACCATAACTTTCGCCATACTGGGGATCTGACGCAGTTTTGACTTTCGCGGCGACTCATAATGATGCCTTTCATTGGATTGACGTTTCAGTTTTGGCTCCTACTATGTGGCCCCTGTCTCATACAGATTCACGATACAGCGTAAGAAAGCCCCTACATCGCGATCATAACGCTCCAAGTACGTCTGAGCAGAGTCGTAACCCAGCTATTTCTGCATTTGCGTCAATTACTGCGGAATACAGCGTGATGTAATTTTTCGCATGCCTAGGCATCACTTCAGGATGCGAAGGACAGTCGTATGCGCTAACCCGGTTTCGTGGTAGAGATCACGCATCGTGTGGCATCAACCACTGTCCACAAATGAGGCAACAGTATGCAGTTCTTCTTCAGACACGCAAAAATAAAAACTCGTAACGTGTTTGCAGAAAAAAAAAATTTAGATTTTTTTTTAAATAGTCTCATTTTAGATTATATACTTCGTCCAACGGTGTTTGTAGATTCCTTCTGATAATAGGAATTATTCAAGCCTGCAAAATAGCTATTAGTTTCTGAAATCGCCTCCTCGTTTGAATGGAATCTTCGTCCAGCCAGCCATTTCTTCAAATTGGGGAACAAACAGTAAGTCCGAGGGTGCCAAGTCTGCAGCATAGGGAGGATGTGAAACGAGTTGGAATCCTATTTCCAATAATTTTGTGACCACAACTGCTGAGATGTGTGCTGGTGCATTGTCGTGATGGACTTTTCTTGGGCCAATCGCCGGCGTTTTACTTGCAGCTCGGTTTTCAAACGATCCAATAACGATGAGTTCATATGTTTGTAATCCTATGGGACCAAACTACGCTGGTCATCATTCCCTAGTCTTACAAACTACTTAAACTAAGTTAAACTACCTAAGGACAACACACACATTCATGGCCGAGGGAGGAGTCGAACCTCCGACGCAGGAGGCCTCGCGACTCGTAACGTGGCACTCCAGACCGCTCGGATACTCCCGTGCGGCAATAGTTTTACCATCTTCCAGATAGTTGATAAGGATTATCCCTTGCGAGCGAATCCCAAAAGACCGTCGCTATAACTTTTCCGGCTGAAGGACCGTTTCGTTTTTTTTTTTTTTTTTTTGTTTGTTCACATTATCCCTTGGTAACCCATTGTTTAGATTGTTCTTGGTCTCAGAAGTATAGTAATGTATCTATGTTTCATCCACAGTGACGAAACGAGACTTAAAGTCCTGAGGATTCTTCCTGACAGGTGCAAACCTTCCTTGCAACACTTCACACGATTCCGTTTTGGTCAAGCGTTAGCAATCGCGGTGACCATCTTACGGATAGCTTCCTCATGTCTAACTGTTTATGCAAAATATTATGTACCCGTTCATTCGAGATGCCCACAACACTAGCAATCTCACGCTCCTTAACTTATCTGTCATCCATCACCATATCAGGGATTTTATCAATGATTTCGCCGGCCGCTGTTGCCGAGCGTACTGCGGCGCGCCAGTCACGGTCTGCACGGCCACTACGGTCCGGGGTTCGAATCCCCCCTGTTCAAATGTCTGTAAATCTATCTGACCAAACTGCGTGGTCATCAGTCCGTAGCTTACAAACTACTTAAACCTAGCGAACCTCCACGGCGAGCAACCGCGCGCTCCAGAGCGAGGTGCTTCAGACCGCTCGGCTACTCCACCGCGACAAATCTCCCCTCGGGCATGGATATTTGTGCCGTCCTTAGTATTAGCTAGTTCGTAAGTAGTTTGTAAGTTTAGGGACTGATGACCCCGTAGTTTAGTTCCATAAACTCTACAAACATGTGAACATTTTGAACAATGATTTCCGGACTCGTAATATCCACATGGCTTAGAGAACGTCCAGCACCACTTGTGCCCTTATGGCCACTTAGAATATTTTGAAACCACTCATTAACTGTTATAATCGAAAGTGCAGAGTCACCATAATATTTATCAACCTTCTCTTTAGTCTCACGAGGTGTTTTGCCTTAGTAAAGTAATTTTAATCACCGCACGAAATTCTTTTTCGTCCGTTCTTTGACAATCACTCGACTTCCTTGATTCACACGGATGCCAAACACAAAGAAATAGACGAATATGACTGAAACTTGGTGTGCGTTCTTTCCAAAAATTATACTAACTAAATATGACCTCGATACGCTGCACTGGTGCCATCTCTCGGACTTTGCACGGACTTTTAAAACGCCACTCTTAAAGTATGAAATAATATATTTTTATTTAATTTTATATTATTTATATTTTTATTTGTTTTGTCACAAATATTTGCAAAAAAATTGTAAATCTACAGGAACACCTAAAGCGGATCGTAGAACATAGGAGTGGAATTTTTATAAATATATTCAGAAAAAAAACAGAACATCTTGAGAAACTAGAGATATTATGAACGCCATGTTCACAGGACATGTACATTAGCATGTTGTACAGAAATGATTAGCATTTGGCTCAAGGTCACACAGATATCGTGGTAAAATACGCCTGAGGCTCTCGTTCTCGTTATGACCCTGAGGTAACGGACCACTATGCAAATATGTTTGTACATCTATCGAACCAAATTGCGCCGGCCGCAGTGGCCGAGGGGACTGAGGCGCTTCAGTCACGGTCTGCACGGCCACTACGGTCGGGGGTTCGAATCCCCCCTCGGGCATGGATATTTGTGCCGTCCTAGTTTGTAAGTAGTTCATAAGTAGTTTGTAAGTTTAGGGACTGATGACCCCGTAGTTAAGTCCCATAAGCTGTACAAACATTTGAACATTTGAACCAAATTGCGTGGTTATCAGTCCGTAGCTTATAAACTACTTAAACCTAGTTAAACTAACCTAAGGACAACACACACACCCATGCCCCAGGGAGGACACGAACCTCCACGGCGAGCAACCGCGCGCCCCGCAGCGAGACGCTTTAGACCGCTCGGCTCCTCCACCGCGGCATGGATCACTATGACTTGAGCACATGTACAGGGTGCGTTGTGGACGTACATAGTGACACAGTGACGTACCGCCAAATCAGTCAGCTATTACCATGAGAGATTATGAGGCATCTGGGAAATTGCCACTCGTTTGGAATAATGTGTTTCTGAAAGGCAAAGAAACGTCATAGAACACGACGAGGTGGGTCACGTCACACCACCCAGACCACCTCCATAAAGAGATCGATGCCTCTTTCTAATGGGAACTAGATTTGCGTCCTCCTCAGTTCTGGTACAAAAGTGGATCACTGGAACATATAGTAATGAGTAGTCACATTCAGTCGCCGTTTATTGCGGCATGCGTTTCGTGCTCCTCGACACCACGTCGCCACCTAGCTAATGTTCTGATGCATGCTAGTTGCCAACGTCGTACGAAACGACGTCATCGAACATTAGTCCTATTCACAAATGTGAAAGCAACTGTCACATGTGTGAGGAAGGAAGGAAGCTTAGGGTTTAACGTCCCGTTGATAGCGTGGTCATTGGAGCTTAAGCTCGGATTTTTGGGGAAGGATGTAGGAGGAAATCGGCCGTGCCTTTTGATAGGAACCATCCCGGAATTTGCCTGGAGTGATTTAGGGAAATCAAGGAAAACCTAAATCTGGATGGCCGGAGGTGGATTTGAACCACCATCCTCCCGAATGCGAGTCTAGTATCTTACCACTGTGACATGTGTGAGGAGGACACACGAATGTTCAGGAGCTGCAAAAACGGATAAATATGGCCATATGGACAGTTCGTGACCTTAAGATGATATGGAAATAGCGAAACCGGTAGCATAACAAAACAATGCGTTCAATCAAAATTTACTGCTGTTGGTGGATATATAAATATTTTGAACCACTTAAAACTGTTTTTCGGAATATTTGGAAAAATACATATCGTATTAAAAAACAAGTTGCAATAAAGTTGTTCACCTCGAAGAGCTATATCCATTAACATAAAGCTCGACCCCTGAGCACCATTCCCGGAAGTGGAAGGGGGGGCGGCTATAAAGTTTGATTCGTGAGACCATCTAGTTTGGTGAAAGATTTGTGTTTCAGAGCCCACTCATACAAACCCATCTCATTCTTTTCAGAGTGTCGTGGTTTCTATTTGACATTACAGTTCTTTATACCAGCTTCTTGGAGTCGTCTGCTATTTGGCGCGAGCAGGTATTTTCGTTAAAACTTCCATACAACTCAGCAGCGAGGCCTAACGAAGTTTTCTTCCTCTTTTTAAGACTCTCTTTCTGTCGTTCGCTCATCAAGGTTTGTCGTGGACAGCTTGTGCACGTTGCTGGATCTATTAACATGAGACCTGGCCATGGCGAATCTCTCAATACTATTTTGATAGCAGATTTGTAATGTCCGTGAAAACAACATGCAAATTTTTAGAAACATTGTTTTGTGCCAGGATAGATGGCGCTGTAATAGGCAAAAATTGAGTCGAAAATTCTTGAAAAAGAGTAATATCTGAAACAAATAAACGTCAGATTATGAAAATCAAAATAGAGTTTCTGATATTTTTAATAATACTATCATGTGACACCTCGCATAATCGAATGATGATATACTTTCATTCTGTAGTACGACTGTTCACTATACTTCAATGATTCGAACTGCACACAAATCTACGCAATTGTTCCACGATTACAAAGAAAGCAGGTATCAATTTCTCGTGCTTTGAGGCTCATGGAAATGCTGAAACAGCTCTTCAAAGGTATACTAATCTGTATCCTGATAGGAATGTTTTTTTTATCCAACGGTTTGCTGATACTGGAAGTGGTGAGCATAGAGGAAGAGTCCGATATCTATTTGTTCAGCATATTACCGTTTTTCAACAACTTTCAACTCATTTTTATATTTCTCGATTATGGCGCTACCTATTATGAAACGAAAAAGAAATGTTTCAGACGAAAGTTACATATTTTTTCACGGAGAATACAAATCTGCAATAAAAGTAGGGATTCCTATTTAAGATTCCAAGGTCACCCCTCCTGCAACCCCGGGGATGGTGCAGCGGGGACTAGTTCAAAAATGTTCAAATGTTTGTGAAGTTTAAGCGACTTAACTGCGGGGTCATCAGTCCATAAACTTACAAACTACTTATGAACTTCGTTATACTAAACACGACACAAACATCCATGCCCAAGGGGGGATTCGAACCCCCGACGGGGAACGTCCTCGCGCATCGTAGCATGGCGCGTCAATGCGCTCGGCCGCTCCGCCGCGGTCGGGGACGAGTTTTATGTTCCCGAATGTACCTCTTCGTGGTGACCAACTTTAATTGAAAATCTTTTATTTAATTCGATTTGTATTTTGAAATGTTACTACGACAGTTTTAAGTGCTTCACCCTGTTTGAATGACATCCTGTGACCTACAGCCATATCGTTTCAAGACGACACCACAGACGCCATTTTTCAGGAAGACAATACACGACCACATATTTCTGCACGGATAGTCTTTTCTTTTTACACTTTGTACACACTTTTCCCTTGCCAACCATATTAGCAGACTGGTCGTTAATTGGTAAGATATGGTCAAATAAGTGCAGCACTGTAATGCAATTAGTGTACATGTCAACGTCAAGGCACTACGTTTGATTTTAAAAATCCTGTTATAAAGCTCCATATTCAACCATAAAAAAAATAAATAAATAAATAAGTAAAAAAAAAAAAAAAATGTACTGCACTGCTGCATTAGTGCACGGAAGCGAGCCAAAACAGAAACGTAAGATGTATTAAATGGTCAATACGTTCGTTTGATGTTGTTTTACTTCCATCCACACATCGACAAGTTAGGAACTTCCAAGTGTGGCCGAAATCATGTCTGCGAGTAGGAAACGACTGTAAAATGGCGAATATGTCCTTTAAAAAATATAAAGAGATTTTTTAAAACGCACTATGTCACCATGTCATTCTCTTCTCACACATGGACCATTTTTTTGAGTATTAAAAACTATGCCTCTTGCCGAAGTTCCTTGATTATTGTTGTACTGCATGTGTTTGAAGATTTCTACGCTGAGTATCCAGTCTTCTAATAAAAATTCAGAAACAGTATGAACATCGCCGTTGACAACACCGAACACAGGCACAAATTTTCTCAGCTAGTATCACCTAACAATAGTTCAGATCAGCGATTCTAAACCTGTCGAGAAAGCCCCCCATACAGGCGTAATAACACAATTTGTGGGTTGTGAGCTTATGACAGGAAAATATGAATTAAAAACGAACAATTGAATAAAAGGAAAGTAAATCAAAATATACCGTGACATTATATAAAATTAAATTTCAGATTTACAGTGTTATAATGCCCTTATAATAGAACTGTATCATACTGCACGCTCCATTTAATATTTAAATTTCAAGGAATACATTACTGAAGCAAGTTACGCAGCAGCTATCAAATATATAAAAGTTTATATAGACACGACATGTTTCGCGAATGCATTATCCCATTCTCAAAAACTAAAAACTAATAACTACTCGAGAATGGAATAACGTAGTCGTGGAATGTGTATTGACATAAACGTTAAAGTAATCGACACTATGACCCAGGGTGTCATCAGCTCTTCTCTTGACCAAGACGTCAAGTGGTGTCAGTTTTGGAGAAAGGAGTCAACTTTGCTCCTACCCCCAATTTCACACCGGTCGCAGAAATTATTAGTGCTATTGAACAGATTGCAGCTCGACTTCCGCCTGAATCAGCTGAGGAAATACGTCGTGAAACTTGTCGTGCGTTGACGAAATCCAAGCCCTTGAAGTCGAACATCACTAGTAAAGAGAGGGCGGCCATTCGTGACCTGTGGGAGCGCCCTGAAATTGTTGTCTTACCGGCTGACAAAGGCAATGCCACGGTTGTTGTCTCCCATAGGGTCTACACTTAAAACATGCAGAGCCTGCTAAATGACGATCCCTACCGGAATAGCAGCGTTGACCCAACAAAGAAAGTGGAAAACAAGACGAGGGCGCTTCTCAAGGATGCGGATTTACCGCAGGGTCTCGCCAAGATACTGCTACCCCAAGGTCCGGTACCGCCAAGACTTTATGGACTCCCTAAGGTTCACAAAGATGGAGTGCCGTTACGTCCCATTGTCAGTAACATCAGAGCACCTACATATTTGTTGGCCAAATACTTGACGGGAATATTAAGTTCTTATGTGGGTAAATGACCTCATCACATCTGTAATTCCGTGGATTTTGTTAAACGCCTTAACAGCTTCAGGCTGGATGAGTCAGATATCATGGTGAGTTTTGACGTCGTTTCGTTGTTTAAGAGGGTGCCCCTTCGAGAGTCACTAGATTTGATTGGTCAGAAGTTTGACGAGAAGACCACCGAACTTTTTAGGCATGTCTTGACCTCCACGTATTTTCTTTTCAATGGCGAATACTACGAACAAACGGAGGGAGTCGCCATGGGTAGCCCACTCTCCCCTGTGGTCGCAAATTTGTACATGGAGAATTTCGAGGAGGAAGCCCTGGCATCATCTGAAACGAAACAAATGTTCAAATGTTTGTAGAACTGATGGGACTTAACTACGGGGCCATCAGTCCCTAAGCTTACAAACTACTTATGAACTAGCTAAGGCTAAGGACAGCACAAATATCCATGGCCGAGGTGGGATTCGAAACCCCGACCGTAGTGGCCGTGCAGACCGTGACTGGAGCGCCTCAGTCCCCTCGGCCACCGCGGCCGGCTGAAACGAAACCTACTTGCTTTTTCCGTTACGTGGATGACACTTTCGTCATCTGGCCACATGGTATGGATAAACTCCTTGACTTCCTTACACGTCTGAACTCCATACAACTCAACATTAAATTCACTATGGAGACTGAAACGGAGGGTAAATTGCCGTTCCTTGACGTCTTGGTCAAGAGAAGAGCTGATGCCACCCTGGGTCATAGTGTACACCGGATCTGTATTTACACGCAGAGAGCTGTCACCACCCTTCACAGAGGAATGGGTTACTTGAAACTCTAGTACATAGGGCGCGCACTATCTCCGACGCAGAGAGTCTACCTCAGGAATTGGAACACCTGAGAACTGTATTCCGAAAACATGGGTACTCAGAGTGGCACATTCAGCGGGCTCTCCGCCCAACCACTACATCACAACCTATAGAAACGGATGAATGTAGGCACTGCGTTCGTTCCATATACCGGCGCACTCTCGGGGAAGGTCGCCCGCATTTTGAAAAAACACCAGGTTGGAACTGTTTTTTGTCCGCCGAATAAAATTCGTGCACTGGTGGGGAGCGCCGAAGATGATCTCGGTTTGAGGAAGGCCGGCGTGTACCAGATTCCGTGTCAGTTTGGAAAGTCATATATTGGACAGACGATGCGTACCGTCGAGGATCGATGCGTTGAACACCAGAGGCACACACGATTGATGTATCCGAGCAAGTCGGCGATCGCTGAATATTGTTTGTCATAGAATCATGCGATGGAGTATGGGGCGCGGACCGCGGAGGGGTCGCTCCGCGGGCCGAGGGTATTTAAATCGCCCGCTACCGGGCTAGAACCCAGTTCCCTTGGAGCAGCCGTAGCGTGCGGATGTCCGTGCCGGCGCGTTTCCAGGAGCTCAGTCACCTGATGATGGCGACATGTATGATCGCCGAAATATTGTGCCCGTTTGACACTATAGACCGGCAGTACACCCGTGGATATTTTGATTAATATTTATACTGTATCTATTTTGATTGACCCTGATGTTATTAGATCATATGAAGGCCAAAGTGACTAGTACTGTTTAAATTCTATAGCATTTTTCTTTTAGAGTGGAGCAATGACATTGCTCGGATAACTAACGCTGGTGTAGATCGAAAAGGAAGTTCAGCGATTTCAATCTCATGGTCGCCTGCTGATCACAGGTGGCTAGAAAGAGCACGGATTTTGTATCAGAACGAATAACCCCTATAATTATAGTAATTAATATATGAAATGATGAAATATTGTATTATCTGCAGGCCAAGAGATACCTTCTCCAGAGGCCGACGTTTGGTTGCGTTTTTTAAAATGTGGACGGACCCATTAACGCAGAAACAAAGCTATTTGAGATGAATCAGTAAAACCTAAACCAAACACTTGAAACAACGCGAGACGGATCTAATCTTTTTCTTCAGTTACTGTCGGGAACATGGTGAAATAGAGTTGGTGGACTGAGTAAGTTTGGAAATATGAACATGACATAAAAAAATTAGAGATAGTTTAAAAAAAGTAGACATGAACACTTTGGACTTTGTACGATGGTTGAAATATTTTGCAGAAGATATAAATCAGTACACGATGGACGACTATGTACACAGCCGCATATAACGGTCGGCAGCAAGTCGTCACGGCAATTCACACAATTTGCAGAGAACTCTCTCGTGAAACCAACGGCAAATATTTAACTCGGGGATTCCATACAGCTAGCTCGCTCTTTGACCTTTCCTATATAACTCGCGGTGCTGCATAATTATTGAAAGTACCTGTCAGTGAATTCTGTTATGCTCTCATTTCGTGACTGAAATATAAAGTAGCATTTACTTTTCTCTCTGTTTAACACTACCTTTTATATCCTAAAGCGTCTCAAGATGTCTATGTAGTGGCTTTAATTAGAAATATGTGTAACCTCACATTGTTATTAAGATGATTATCTCTCATTCGTTAAATCGGCAAAGTGGCCATATAGTAAAAAGAATTTTATAAAGATGCAGCGTGACGTATCATAAAAAATGACAGTCTTTTTCAGTTCCGTGGGTAACTGAATAACAAGATTAAAAATATGTCAAGTAAATACGAGTAAAGTTTCATACTGTAATTGTGTCCAAGGGCATTCAGCATGTTAAGCTTTTCTGGGTTGCGTACAACACGATCACAATAGCCTTTCATTCTCAAGCACAATTAGAGAATATTCGGAAAATATTTCGCGGGAATCTCCTAGTGATGTTACAGTTTAAGGTGGAGACATTACTTTACCACATATGGATATTACGGAAGCGGAATCGAGCGAATTGTTCTACGAGCTGAATCCCAAACTTTCCTTCTGCAAGTACAAACAGAACCGACTACAACGTCATAGTCCTGCTGGTGAGGTATAGACCCGAACTTTAAGACTCGATTTGCGCAGACCAGCCACTAAGTGATTACAAGGCCGTTACAGATTCACTCAACACCGATGTAAATATGAATGTTTCTGTTTTGTAAGGACGACAAAAGACAGATTTCAGAGTACCGTACAGGTTAACCGGAACCTTTCATCCTCACCACTGACAATGTTGAGTGTCAGTAGAGAAAGTACCAGAGCGTAGCATTATTCGTTTCAGACGAGTAAAATTGTAGGATGAGGATGATCCACCATAGTTTAACAGCCGAGTTACAAAACAGATAAGAAAGAAAAGAGAGGTTCTTTGCAAATTTAAACGTAGTGAAGGTATCGTGTAAGTCTTTTTACGCCGGTTTTGTGTTTTCAAACTTTGGAAACTGCTTCACACGTCGACATTTTTTTTGAAAGATGTGCAAATCTATACTAACTAATTCACGTCTCTATTTTGTTTTCACAACACGATATGTCGTAAGCGAATGGCCCTAGAGTCCTTCAACAAACGCCACTGACATTATAATTTACCCTACTTTTAGCTTGGCGATGTGAATGGGCTTTGTACCATACAAAATTTGCGCAAAAATACTCTTTGTACGTCTTATTAAGCTCTGTTTATTGGGTAACAATATAAACCCGAAACTTCCTATCCATCCTGTGAAAACCGTAAATCAATAGCACTTTTCATTTGCGCAGTGTTTGCGGTGTAAGTGTTAGGTTATTGACCCTGAATAATTGCACTGAGCACCGCAGTAATCAGAATAATAAAGAAGGAATAGCAAGAGTTACAAATTTGTCCAACGGGACAAATACGGTGAATACCACCATATTTACCTAAGCCTGACGCACTCAGTACATGTCACACGCTGGCTGCAGGACTAATTACGGATTTAATCATATATGGAATATGCGTGATATTACGATGCGCTAATTGGTTTCTTTATGTCTAAAAGTTCATTAGCGCTGCAGGAATTTTAGAAAACTTACGGTAAGTTGACATTTTCGCAGCACCAGACGTCAATGCAGCGAGGCTATAGGTCCGTTTATGTAGCGGAGACTGATAACGTGCGATTCGCCCTTTGTACTCTGGGCGAGCGACCGCTAGGCGAGAATCTCCATCCGACCAGGCCTGCTGTAAGCAGTTCCGCTTGCTGGGCTTCAATGAATATGCAACAGGCCTCTGCGTCTTTAAAGCCTCTGATGATGTCTCCAACACTGGGAGCGAAATGTTAAGTAGGGAATCACGCCTTGGACCACTGCCTAATGTGAATTAAATGGACATCAACAATAAATAGAAAAAAATCTTACAATTTTTGTAAGAGCAACTAAGAGGTCAGTATCGTGGTTCAGGTCCGTTCCTAAACGACAAAATACATCGCAATTTCTTCATTAATCAAGATATACAATTGTCTAGTATTCTGTAACTCATTTCAGTTAGATCTGCCTGCTCCTGTATCCACACTGGCAGCCATACATTGATTTATGTCAATAAATTCCTTCAAAAGCCCAGATCGCTTCAATTTTTTAATCTATTTATCACAAGGCGACTGGTTTCAACGGTCCAATACTTGTGAAACTTTACTGGAGTGCTTATATATGGCGCCATAAGGAATTTTTATTTTGTTACTGATAACCCAATGCGTCACGCTGAGTAATAACAAGATTAAAATAACAGTCAAGCCGCAAAATTTAATAAAACGGTGATCTCTAGCGAAATCATCCTCAGACCTAGTCGCCTCGCTGATGTTGTTCAGGCGATGAGCGTGCGGCGCAGCGAGACGTCTAGTCTGAGGATGATCTCACCAGAGACCGAAACCAGTCACCTTATCAAATAAATTGTTAAATTTTGCGGACTGTTATTTCCATCTTTTATAACATTCACCAGTTCTCTGTCTTTCATTGAGGAAACTATATTCTCTTAAGGGTGCTTACAGTTTTAACCAAATGTATATAGGCCGAAAGTTTCACTGATCAGATCATGACAACAACTTTTGTGTAAACCAGTCATGTTGTGAGATATATATGGGAAGACATTTATCTGTTTTATACATACAGAAGTAACAACAATCTGTAGCCAACAATTATCGATATTTTTCTTGGAAATCATTTTGTGCAATTCTTGACATGTACACCACCTGAATGAATTTGTAGGCTTGCAATTTATTGCCTCCTTTAACCACAGGGCGTTTATGTTTTTTTTTTCTTTATTGTAATTTCAATTCCCATACCGGGACGGCCTATCGGCGCACAATCACTAGGAGTACACAAAATAAAACTGTTACACCACGAAGATGACGTGCTACAGACGCGAAATTTAACTGACAGGAAGAAGATGCTGTGATATGCAAATGATTAGCTTTTCAGAGCATTCACAGAAGGTTGGTGCCGGGGGCGACACCTACAACGTGCTGACATGAGGAAAGTTTCCTTCCGATTTCTCATACACAAACAGCAGCTGACCGGCCTTGCCTGGTGAAACGTTGTTGTGATGCCTCGTGTGAGAAGAAGAAATGCGTACCCTCACGATTCCGACTTTGATAAAGGTCGGATTGTAGCCTATCGCGATTGCGGTTTATCGTATCGCGACATAGCTGCTCGCGTTGGGCGCGATCGAATGACTGTTAGCGGAATATGGAATCAGTTCCTTCAGAAGGGCAATACGGAACTCCGTGCAGTCGAGGTGACAGGCATCTTATATGCATGGCTGTAACGGATCGGGCAGCCACCTTCCGATCCCTGAGTCAACAGATGGGGACGTTTTCAAGACAACAACCATCTGCACGAACAGTTCGACGACGTTTGCAGCAGCATGGACTATCAGCCCGGAGACCATGGCTGCGGTTACCCTTGACGCTGCATCACAGATAGGAGCGCCTGCGATCGTGTGCACAACGACGAACCTGGGTGCACGAATAACAAAACGTCATTTTTTCGGATCAACTCAGGTTTTGTTTACAGCATCATGATGGTCGCATTCGTGTTTGGCGACATCACGTGAATACACAATGGAAGCATCTATTCGTCTTCGCCATACTGGCGTATCACCCAGCGTGATGGTATGGGGTGCCATTGGTTACACGTCTCAGTCATCTCTTGTTCGCGTCGACCGCACATTGAACATTGACTGTTACATTTCAGATGTGTCACGATCCGTGGCTCTACCCTTCATTCGATCCATGCGAAACCCTACATTTCAGCAGGGTAATGCGCGACCGCATGTTGCAGGTCCTGTACGGGCTTTTCTGGATACGGAAAATGTTCGACTGCTGCCCTGGCCAGATTCTCCAGATCTCACACCAATTGAAAACGGAGACTTACGGTAATGGTGGCCGAGCAACTGTCTCGTCAGAATATGCCAGCCACTATTCAAAAAATGTTCAAATGTTTGTAAATATATCGGACCAAACTGCGTGGTCATCAGTCCGTAGCTTACAAACTACTTAAACCTAGGTAAACTAACCTAAGGACAAACACACACACACCCATGCCCCACGGAGGACTCGAACCTCCACAGAGAGCAACCGCGTGCTCCGCAGCGATGCGCTTTAGACCGCTCGGCTACTCCACCGCGGCAGTCACTATTCTTGATGAACTGTGGTATCGTGTTGAAGCTGCATGGGAATCTGTACCTGTACGCGCCATTAAAGCTGTGTTTGACTCAATACTCAGGCGTAACAAGGCCATTATTACGACCAGCGGTGGTTGTTCTGGGTACTGATTTCTCAGGATCTATGCTCCCAAATTGCGTGAAAAGTAACCACATGTCAGTTCTAGTATAATATATCTGTCCAATGAATGTGAGGAGGGATGGGAGGCGCTGCAGGACCACGAGGAATGGATTGGGGGGGGGGGGGGTGTTAGGAAGTCACAGGAAACCAAGGAGGAGGAAAGGAGGGGAGGAAAGGAGTGGCCGAGGGACGTCCTGTGGGGTGTAAGCAGACGAGAAAGGAGAGGAGGGGGAAGGGAGGAACGGGTGGGCTCTCAGGGAGAAGTCAGGAAGAGGAAGGAGAGGTGGGAATCACAGCTGGTAGTACTGGTAAAGGTCTGGATAGAGGGTATCATCCGGGAGGGGGAGTTTGAGAAAATTGGCACTGGAAAGGATCCGGAGTGTGGTCAGGTGAAGGGCTAGGGGAACACAATGATGGAGACGTGGCAAATGGCCGAGTGTAGAGAGGAGGGGATGGGCTGGGGACAGGTCTAAATTGCGGGAGAGGTAGCGGAGGCCGAGGTGTTCATAGATGAGGACGAGGTGAGGGAAATAAATGAGGTCGTAGAGGATCCACGTGGAGAGGGAGGGAGGGAGAAAGGGGCATCGGAAGGCGAGGCAGAAGGCATAGCGCTCCAGGAACTATGGTGATTTGTGGATGGATGGGAGTGGAGGGAGGGCGGAGATCCAGGTGGGATGGACTACGATAAGAATGAGGCAGATATGTAGGTGTGACGAGCACTGAAAGGTTAGTCCCCAGTTTCGGCTATTGAGAATTTTAAGGATGCGGAGGTGGAAGTGGAGTTTCCCTTTGATGAGGTAGAAGTAATGAAAGTGGAAGGAGGGGGTGGTTCAACCTACAGTGACCGCCTAGGTCTTGTCAGGGTTTACAGAAAGGAGCCAGTGGTAAAGAGGTCAGGGTGCTACTGAAGAGACGCTGGCACAAAGAAGGCAGTTTCATCAGCATATTGGAAGTGTATGTTGGGGGGGGGGGGAGGTCTGAGTTCGGCATGTAAGAGGTGTAAAGGAGATAGAGGAGGGGAGATAGATACTCAGGAAATGCCAGGAGAGAGCTAGAAAAGCGTCAGAGTTGTAGATGGTAACATAGGATGGGCGGTTGAAGAATTGACTGGGATGAGGTTGATGGCAAGTGGGTAGTCTTAAGTTTAAAGAGCAGGCCGGTATGCCAGACCAAGTAATAGGCCCTTTCCAGGTCCAAGGAGACAAATTTGCTGGTACAACGGTAATTTAGCTGGAGGGAGACAGGTGGAAATCATCAGGGGAGGAGGAAGGGTGAAATACACACCGAGTGGCTGGAAGGAGATGCTGAATGTGAATATGGTGGTGAATGTATTAGGAAAGGTTGGTTTCGAAGCCCTTGCTGAAAACTGGGGTGAGGCAGCTGGGCCAGTAGGAGTAAGAGGCAAATATGGGCTTATGGGTTTTAAGAACTTAAGGATATGGGTCGTTTTCCACAGGCTGGAATAGTAGCCAGTCTATGGGTCTGTGGTATAGATGGTAGCAAGATTGGCAAGGAAAGGGGCGGGACGCTCTTTGAGGTGGCGGTAGGTGATGCGGTCTTGACTGGGAGTGTGTTTGGCATGTAGTATCGACTGCAGGTCATATGCAGAGATTGGGGGAGTTAAGGTCTGATGGGAGATGCAGTCAAGGTAGTTGAAGCTGGGAGATTGGGTTATCCATTTTTTCAAGGACCTCTGCGAATAATGAATAATCAGGATTGTCAGGGATGGAGAAATTAGAGTGGAAAGAAGCAAAATGGTTGGCTTTACTGGCATAATCAGGAAGGGGTGGTCTAGATGAAGTAGGAGGGTAGGTGGATGTGGGTCTCGAGTCAATAAGGGGTGGTCTAGATGAAGTAGGAGGGTAGGTGGATGTGGGTTTCGAGTCAATAAGGGAATGCATTCCAATACCGAGACGATGAGGAGATGATCATTGAGCCATGTCACTGTCTGATACCACTCCTGTCGTTTTTTGGCATTCAGAAGACTGAACACGTCTTAATGGAGAAGCCAGTGGTGGAAGAGTGTATCCCAGTAATGGCAGAGGAAGGAGCGGTAGAAGTGGCGGGATTCCTGTAGGAGGTTAGGGCAGTGAGGCTGAATGGCTTTTTTGGGAATATTGGAGTGGATGGCTTCAGAAAACGTCTGCTGGAGGAAGGAGGTGGCGTGGTCGATATCGTCGGGAGAGTGGAGAGAGAGAATGGCTTTCGACCAGATGGGTGAAGGACAGCAAAAGTCATATCAGTCTGCCTGGGAGTCATTGCGGACGAGTTTCGAGATGGAGGTGGGCGGGGATTCTGGCAGCGATGGGCAATGGGTGGTGAAGGTGAGAAGAATGGGGTTGTGGTCACTGCCAATGGGGTCAATGACTTTGGCGGTGATGCGCCCAGGGATATTTGGAGAATCGATGATGACATCAGTGATGGTTTTGCTACAAGGGCGGGTGTGGTGGGGAGGAAGTCATAGGGGATATGGACACAGGAGCAGAATGGCACAGTTGCGGAAGAGAATGAGAGGATAATGTTGGGGAGGGTATGTGGGTGAAATGGGTGGTATTGGACGTGGCCAATTGTAACTTCACTTCCTTCAGAGGATGGGGAAAGTTGTGCCGGTGTATGAGATAGGGGGTGGTACTGACCTGCAAATGATGGAGCAGAAAGAAATCAACGTGGTGTTGGCATAAGGTGTTCGTGAGTAGGAGCTTATTGGTAGCAAGGATCACCCTTCAACTTCACATAAGCTGTATACTTTCAAGAGCCAAAACTATTCAGATGCCGAATCGTACTACGAATTTCTTGAAATTTTGCACTCATCAAAGAATAATTCCTGTTATCCAATTTTACGCTTAAATGATCCTTATGGTACATCTTCCTAGTCCTTCCGACTTAAGTCATTAATTTGGAAACCGTCTTAGATCCCTAAAATGCCCGAAACAATCTCACAAAATGGACTAGGTATGTTCAAGGGTATAATTTGTGAGCTGATTTTACGTTGAAAATAAACATAAAAAGTCCTGTAAACGTGTGGGTTTTTCGATCTTTACGGGTTGGTTGAAGATAACACACATCTATGAATGACAGTGAAGGCAAATTTTAAGTACCGAAATGCTGTGTAGACGCTGTGTTGGACAAAATACTGATAAGACAGGTAACCTACAATACGTATTAACGGTTCTTCAACAGATGGCAGCACTGTGACATCGTACTGAAGGAACGGCTGCAAGCGTACCTAGCGGATTATCTGTTGGAAAACACTTATCTCCTGTTGAATGCACCAGTCGCCTATTTCATTATTATTCTATACAAAATGCAGTTCGAAAAGTAATATTTGTTTTAATTTTCGTTCATAGATGTTGGTAGTCTTTAAGCTGCTACAGTTGTGTAACGATGCAGGGATCCCTCTCCATCCTCTTTCCATATCACACCTTCTCCTCTCCAACTCTCCACCGCTATATAGATCCTAATACGAACAATGCATCTCTCCTTGTCCTCTGACACTCCTATCTCGTCAACATGTTGTACCAGTCACCCATCCTCCATCCTTAGCACTGACAATTTCCTCTCTCTCTAAGCACCTCTCTTTTCAGCAACCATTCCAGGAACTAAGGGGCAAGGCGGATAAATAATTTTTTTCTCCTCATCAAAATATTTTTCTTGTCACTTTTTGTTCACCTACTCTTCTACATTAATCCTCCTATCTTCTGATTCTCTGTTTTCCTACGCGAACTCTACATTGGGGTTTTTCTTTGTTGTCTTTATTCCATTTTTTCCATTCGTCTCACTCATTCTTTCTCTCCAATTCTCAACCACTATCCTACTCTTTCTCTCAGTGGCTCTACTCATTCTCTTGCTTTTTTTTTACTCTTAGTCCTCTTTTGATATTTATCATCTCTAACCCATACTTTTCATTCTTCCAATTTTATTACCCCTTATATCCTTCTTTATTTTGTTCAATAATAATAAATTGTTGTCATTCGAAAACCCAGAGTCGGAAAATAGTTATTTGAAAAACAAATAAATAACTACAAAACACATATGTTTAATAAATAATAAAGACCAGTTCAAACAGGGAAATCATGCAGCAATAATGACATGAGGCTGTCTTTGGTTGACACATGCCACACAAACTGAAAACATGTTTGGATAACGAAACAAAAATTGTGTACTTTGATATAGAACGACCCTTCTGTAATTCAACGTTACCAAATAATAGTTTCACATTCAGTGAGACTCTACAATTACTCTAAAATTATGAAAAAATTGAAGGCTGTGACTCGAACTTTTTTCTGTGAGTGTTACTCCTAGAAGTTTTTGTAGATGTACTTGGGAGGAACAGACATGCCAAGGCGCTCAAAGAATAACAATATTTCTTCCATTCTTGCTCGGTCATAAGAGCATTCGCTCTGCTTGTAGCGAACCTTGCACAGAGAATCATTACGTTTTGTATAAACATTTATTAATAACGATAACTAATCTTTTAAATTGAAGCATACTTGCACATAAAACATTTTGATGTTGGAGTAAAGCTGATAGGTATCTCATAAATGTACCAGGGTTTTCGAAAAAAAAAAAAGTGTCAAATACTATGAGAGGTAGTAGTACCCAAAAAAGAGGAAAAAAGTCCAATAAACCTGCGTCCTTGTTCATAGTGATTCAAGACGCTTGGTTGTGGAAGTCAGCTTCCGAGAGAGACAAGGTAAACATTTAAGAAACAAATACTGCATTGTATTGCATGGAAATGTCGTTTCCTCTGTGATCTGTCAACATGGTTCGCCACTGTCACCTCTTTATCCAAGTACTGAATGGGACTCACTATCATGAATTTGCTGTTAATTGCCTTGTTGGAGGATGTGTCAAGTCAGCAAAGACTACAGATGTGGTTTTCACTTGATGGTGCACCAGCACATTTCCTTCACAATGTCCAATGTGCATGAAAATCTGGCACTGACATTCACTGGATTGATCGGGGAGGCACCAAACCTTGGCTCTACCAAATCCGTTAGACTTTTGGTTATGGGGTCACTTGAAGGCAACGATCTATGTCACTTAACAGATGCAATAATAAAAGAATATTCCACTGATGATAGAGAAACTTCTCAGAAACTTATTTGGTTGAATAACAAACAAAAAATGTGTTTCCTCATGTACATCAACATCTCTGCAAGTCACATTAAAGTGCATGGCAGACGGTTCGTCGAACCGCTTTTATGATATATCTCTACACTTCCATTCTCTAATAGCTCGAGAAAAAAGGAACAGCTAAATCTTTCAGTTTTCGATCTGATTTCTCTTATTTTATTTTGATGATCATGTCTTCCCATGTAGGTGGGTACTAACAAAATCGGTTCTCATTCGGAAGAGAAACTTGGTGAAAGAAATGTCGCAAATAAATATCGTCGCAACGAGTAACGCCTTTCTTTTAATAATTTCCACACCAACTCGTGCATCATTTCTGAGACACTCTCTCCTCTATAGCGCGATAATACAAAACGAGCTGCCCTTATCTGTACTTTCTCTAAATCGTCTGTCAATCACTTTTGATGGGGACCTCACAATGCTCAACAATACTACAATATAGGACGCACGAGTGTGGTGTAGGAAGTTTCTTCAGCAGAGCTGCTGCATCTTCCAAGTGTTCTGCCAACGAAACGTAGTTTTTGGTTCGATTTCCCCACAATATTTTTCAGTGTGTTCTTTCCAATTTAAGTTGTTTGTAATTGTTATTCATAGGTATTTAGTTGAATTTACGCCCAGTAGTTTTGACTGATTTATCCTCAATGCTGAATCAATCATCATTACTATATTTTAAGAAGAAAACACAGGTAACAAGATCTTGCTCCACACTGATCACCTTCAGTGATGATTGGTTTTAGCCAACTGGTTTAAGGGAGGATACTGTATGACGTGAGTGTATCACTGACAAATAGCGTTAACCACCATCTAATTCGATTTGTAATTTGGACATGGAAAAGAAAGGAGTAACGACAATATTCTAAATAGACGTATTTAACCAATTTTTGAATGAAAAGATGAATATAATGTTTCAACAATGAAGAAAATGTTAAAAGAGAAAGTTTTAGGAAAGACAATATTTGATAGGGAAAAAAAAGAGTACAAGAATTTGATCTCAGTTTAGCGTTTATAAATTACCAACTGGAACTGCAAGATAACTGAAGAAGGTAGCAACAGTGAGATGATGTGAAACTAACTACAGCAAAAAAGTTATCTTTGCGTATATGTAAAAGTACCGTACTAAGATGTTTGATAAATTCTGTAACTACTCAGTTGATAATAATTATTAATGAAATATGTCACTGTGTGTGATTTGGTACGGTTAGATTTTCATCCAGTTTAATGACAATAATATATTTTTTACTGCGAATTAATTTTTTTCCCAGGTTGGGTAACTGTCCTATTGATGCTGACATGTTTCTATTGTATATAATTCATCCAAATCTACAGTTTTATACCGACATTGCTGAAGTTTTGTATACTTCACCATTAAAAAAAAAGATAAAAGTAACAAGAGATTTGCCGGCCGCGGTGGCCGAGGTGACTGAGGCGCTCCAGTCACGGTCAGCACGGCCACTACGGTCGGGGGTTCGAATCCCCCCTCGGGCATGGATATTTGTGCCGTCCTAGTTCGTAAGTAGTTCATAAGTAGTTTGTAAGTTTAGGGACTGATGACCCCGTAGTTAAGTCCCATAAGCTTAACAAACATTTGAACATTTTGAACAAGAGATTTCGTATGGTATATGGCTGCACAAACGTCGCTATGACAGTTATTAAATGTATGTATGTTTTCATGTAGAAGTTTTCTATACTCCACCTACCATAATACTATTGTGCATGGCGGAGGGACTCGTCCAAAGAACTTGGACACCGTTGCACTGACCAACATGAAAGGTAGCAGATATAACCAATGAAATGTTTAACATTCATGAGGGAGGACGGGATGAACTGAGAGAGGAATTGGAGATAGAGAGGTGCAGAAGCGGGACATAGTGGTGAGGGAGGATATGAATAGAGAGATTGGAGAAGAGGAAGTGACAGAGAGGGCGGTGGGGGACGACGACGACGATGGACAAGTGAGAGGAGCAGTTAGAAGATCAGAATAAACACATAATTAGGAAAAACTGTTTTGAATTACATATATCGCACTCTATATTTCAAGGAGAGGAGGAGGAGATGGACAATGAGAGAAACGAAGAGAAAGATGGACTTAAAGAAGATTGGAATAAATATATACCCGGCAGTGCAGAATTATCAGCTAGTTGAGTACAGAAACGATCTGACGTAAATTTATAGAGGAAAGTTTCCTAATCTAATATATGAGAAGAAGATAGTTCACCGTTTCATATAATATGTCGATATCACAAATAAGAATGATAATAAAATGCAGCTGCTGCAATTGTCCTCTTTTAAACAACCACTTGTATATTGATACACTGCAATTAAATACAGGTAAAATATAATTTCGAATTTGGTTTTTATTTATTTCATAGATGTTTATTTATCACGAGAAACACTTCAGCACATTTATATTACACAGCCCGATCCGTGGTTGATAAACATTCCACTCGGGAACAGCGTTACTCCAGGTTTCATACATTACAGCTTTCAGGTTGTCATTTTGTCCACGAGGAGAGTATGTTTGTACTTTACTTCGCAGTTTAAACTGGACATTGAAAACAATCAACTTGGTAAATATGTCTCATCGGTGCTCCGATTTTGTAGCTTTCACAGTAGTATTTTCTGGTACACTAGTTTACAACGAGAATCCATTACGTATGCCACGAAATTGCTAATCCATTAAGTTCGTAGTCTGTGCTGCAGGCAGAGAAGACTCAACTCAGCAAACACTATAATTCACTGCCCGTCCAAAGACTATAATTTTCAAGTTTGCGTTGTGAGGTTTTAGTAGACGACATGAGGCACTGTAATAAATTTTCAATTACACTGCACAGGCAGTAACATCTATCTCATACACGACAATAGTAAAAGTGTGCCCCTTTTCCCAGACTCAGTTCTTACCGTTTCACCTATTGACCAAAAGACATACACATTGAAGCTCGTTTCTAACGTCAAATAATGCGTATATTACAATGTTCTGAACTGTTAAGGGAAACTACCATTTAATTAACATAAAGAAATAATTTACCAACTCATAAGTAAATGCTTAAGCAGAGATTAACAAAATTTAGAAATTATCTAATTTTCTGTTCTAGAATGTGTGCCACGAATAATCAAATTAAATAGTTCCACCCTTATCTGTAGAATGGTTGCACTAATTATATTCTCTTAATTGTAAATGAATATTCTAATACCATTTCTACATATGACTCGAGCAATTTGGCTCAAACTTGCTGTAATACAGTTTACGTAATGTAATTCAACAAAATTGTTTCTGTTCTGACTGTTGAAGTATCGAAAACTGACTACAACTCTTGCAATTTATGGCTTTGTACTTTATTGATTTGCAACTTTCCACACAGTTGCTGAAATCAGCCACGTTCAAGATTGTGAGATCATTTTTGTATCATTACTAATTTGTATCTATAAAATTGATGTAGCGAGTAGGAGGAGTTGCCATTTAAAAAGTCTTTTAATGTCTGTTTAAATTATTATTCGCCATCAGGCTTTTGATGCTATTTCGTAGCTGAGAGAAGACTTTTATGGCAAGACAATTCACACCGTTCTGGGCCATATTTAGATTTAATCTTGACTCAAAGTGAATAGTGAGGCTGTGGTGAAGACCCCTTGTTCCTTAAGCAAATGTTTGCAGGATGAATGATCGTGGGAGGTAACCAGCAGTTATTCTGATTACACGCTTTTGTGCGATGAACTTTTTTTACTCAGTGATGATTATTACTCCACATGTGAATGCCATACGAGTGAAGTGAATGAAAATAGGCTTAGTATACTAATTTACCGAGCTGTCTAACAACAAAATTTGTAATAACTCTAATAGCATAAGTAGCTGAACTCAAAAAATGTTTCAGCAATTGACCAATGTTTCTACCCAATTACATCTCTCAGCAATTCACACACCTAAATGAAGATTCTATTTTAGGTACATACTTCTGTCCAGAATCAATGTTTATTAATTGTGTCATGCAATTACTATACATAACTGGATATACTGTGTTTTATCAAAATTTAATGAGAGTCAGTTTGCGGAGAACAAACACTTCAGTTTCGTTCGTCAGTTGTGATTACAATACTTGTATCATCAGAAAAATACACTATCTTTGTGAATGTAGAACAGCTAGTCATTAATGCGTATAAGAACAGTAAAGGACCCAAGACTTCCGCTTCTCTAGAAGAATTCCATGGTTTACACAGGCAAAAGCCTTTGAGAGACCACAAAAAATCCCAACATTTGATGTCCTATTGTTCAAAGCATTTAATATTTAATCATTCAAAGAGTATATGTTGAAAAGCGTTTCTCAGAACCAAACTGACATTTTCTTAGTACTTTCCTTCTAGAAATATTAGAAGCTAATAATGAATATATATTTTTGGTAATATTTTTGTTTCACTTATGGGGAACAGCACTCTTATGTAAATTTATATATAAAGAACAGTCTAGAGCGCAAAACATTTAATTTTTTCGACTAGTTTCGGTCTTATTTTAGACTATCTTCAGGAAATTAAGCTCCATTGATGTTGTGGAGCAAGCAGGAAACTTGGAGCCTTCTAGTGCGTCAGGATGGTCTAAAATAAGACCGAAACTAGCCGAAAAAAATTTGCACTCTAGACTGTTCTTTATATATAATAATGAATACATTACTTTTTCAATAATTTTCGATAGAGTTGTGAGAAGTGAGATTGGACAATAGTTTTGACATCAGACTCATCCTTTTTTTAATGTAATGGCTTTGTGATAGCATATATCAGTCTCTCAGGAAAAACTCCCACTTCAGAGAGCTATTACGTATGTGGCTGTGGATCCTACTTATCTGTGGAGAACAAGCTTTTAGTATTCTTCTGGAAATGCCATCAGTTCCAAGTGAGCTTTTACTTTTAGGGAGTTTATTATATTTATTATTGAGAGGAGGGTCTATATGAGGTTTCTATTGTATCAAGTTGCATACTTATAGCTTCATTAACAGTCTTGCCTCTTCTAAGGGATTTCTGGTTTCTTTTTTCTCCACGTCATTTAAAAAAAAGATAATTAAAAATATTTTCAACATATGACTTTCTTTTGATAAATTTTTCATTCTGTTTGATGGTAATATATTCTTCCTGTATTTGTGGTTGCCCTGTTTCCCTTGCAATAGTATTCAAAATTGTTTTAATTTTGCAAATTAGGGGAATTAATTTCAGAAGTGATACACATGCTGTTGGACTTTCTGATTACTTTTCTTAGTGTTGCAGAGCAGTTTTATTAATATATGACTGTGATTCATTACTGTGTCTTGCTGTTGGATGCAATTCTCTTTTCTGGTTACAAGATATTTTTATTCGTTTGGTAAGCAATGATTTTTACATGTTTTTTTTACTGGTATGTTTAACTATTTTCTTGGGGGAACAGTTTTCCAACACACAAATGTATTATGAAGTAATTTATATTTTAAATTAGCATAGGATTTCTTGTACACCTCATCCCAGTCTAACTGCTGTAGCCTTTCCCTGAAATTAGTAATTGTTGAATCATTAATTAAACACACTACTTTAGAGGACCGTTTTGAATTAATGTCATGTACTGTAACGAGCTGTACACCATGATCATAATGTCCATTCTGAACAGAATAAACGGTTATGCTGTTAAATTAATGTTAGTCTCTAGAAAAGTTATCTATTATGACATCCATCAAAACAGATCCAACAAGGAAGTCTACAGCAAAATAGAAAAATATTACAGACACATTCCATAAAAGATGGGCACGATTTTATGGTCAACTCAAACGAATGGACGGAAATAGGTTAATCAAAAATATATTTGTCTTTTTTGATTCAAAACCAAAAACTACGTTGCTGTGCTTTAAAAACACCAAAGATGACCTCCAGATGCTACATGTCTAAACCGAAGATGCCTTTGACACTTTTCCGAAATAAGATAGTGACAAACGGAAAAACCCGAGACCAGTATCCGAAAAGAAGACACGATGTCCATTGAACTGAAGAGCGCAAGCAGTCCCACTCACAACGAATGAGGGAAGTCTGGACAAGCAAGTGCAGCAAGACTTAACGTGGTCCTAGTTGGCCGCAAATAATAATATACAATATAATATATATGAGTAGCCGATTTTCAAAACCAGTTATATGCTAGATAAGCAATGTGTGAGAAAACAGGTAAAACTAATAAAGCGAACTAGAAATGTGGTAGCGGACTAATTTTTCTGCAAGTAATAGCTGTACATGATTTTAATATGTGTACCGAAGATCTGAAATATCTGATGAGTAGGAAAGAAGTTATATACATATTTTATTGGCATATAACAGGTTTTGCAAGCGTGTTGTTTACATATCAGGATTTGCAGCTCTTGCGGCAGCCATAATGACTGCTCCTCAGTTTGCAAAATCAGCTAAAATTATAGTGGGGAAAATGAATATTAACCACAAACCCTGGAAACACGGAAAAATTTTATGATTATGTACAACGAATACATCTGTAATGATAAACTTATTGTACAAAGTAGATTACATCACTAAGTAAAAGGCATTTTACATCTTTTAGAACTTTGTATTCAGTATGTGTTAATATTCCATCAAAGTACTGGTACAACCAAATAACAGATTTAGGCAATGTATTTTCATCAGCTTCCATTATCTAAAAGTCCAAAGTGTCATTATAATCATCATCTTCATCATGATGTGCATTTTCATCCATAATTTGAGTATCAGGATTCTGTTCCGCAAATACATTGATTTGGAATGCCAAATCTGGTAAATTAATTCCAATAAAAAACTGACAAACATACACTGAAACTTTCGCATCTTAGAGGACACCTCTTTCCCGCTCTTCGTGGTTCAGTCTCCACAATGAATTCTGTATCGCTGTCAGTATCTGCATTTTCTCCATTTGATCGATTATCTTCATCCATTTTAAACAAATAACACTGCAGATCTCTGTAAAAACGAGACGTAATCTTGTAAGCTATATCAACATCAACGAACTCGGAGAAACTGGCGCGTGAGTGAAACAAATGCATGCAGAATGACACAGATGCCTCTCCTCACTATGTAGTACAGCCAACGTAACTGTCAACGGTAGAAATAAGCATTTTATCGTTATTTTACTTTACAAAGAGAAGTTCAATGCTGTTCCTATGGAAAAGATAATAGCAGGTTTTGCAACTCGCTCGTGAGACGACCCTGGTAGGTTACGCACATACAGCAGGTTTTGCAACAGTTTGCCGCTTTTCACTTGAAATTTAAAGAGGTTACAGTGTGCTTTAGAACCTTAAATATAGCTAAATTCTAGCTAGTACCATAAATCATTGTTGTTGTCGTGGTCTTCAGTCCGCAGACTGGTTTGATGCAGCTTTCCACGCTACCCTGTCCTGTGCAAGTCTCTTCATCTGAGAATAATTTCGGCAACCTACATCCTTTTGAATCTGCTTACTGTATTCGTTCCTCCGTCTCCCTCTACTATTTTTACCCCACACACGCCACTCTAACGCTACATTGACGATTCCATAATGTCTCAGAATGTGTCCCACTAATATATCCCTCTTAGTCAGGATATGCCAGAAACTCCTTTTCTTCCCATTTCGGTTAAGCTCGTCTTCATTAGTTATGTGATTTTATGTAATTTTCACCATTCGACTGTAGCACCACACTTTTTGTCTGAACTCCTTATCGTCCATGTTTCACTCCCATACAATACTACACTCCAGACAAATGCTTTCAGAAAGGATTCCTAACATTTAAACTAATATTGGATCTCAACAAATTTCGCTTCTTTAGAAACGCTTTTCTCCCTATAGCCATTCTACATTTTTTATCATATTAACTGCCCAAATAACATAACTCATCTACTACTTTTATCATCTCATGACGTAATCTAATTTCTTCAGCATCGCCTGACGTTCTGACGCTACATTCCATTATCCTTGTTTTACTCTAGTTGAAGTTCATCTTATACCCTCTTTTCAAGACACTGTCCATTCAATTGTTCTTTGACAGAATTAATATGTCATCATCAAACCGCAAAGTTTTTATTTCTTTTCCCTGAACTTTAATTCCCTCTCCCAATTTCTTCTTGCATTCCTTTACTGCTTGCTAAATGTACAGACTGAACAACATTGAGGAAAGGCTACAACACTGTCTTACTCCCTTCTCAACCTCTGCGACCCTTTCATGCCCTTCGACTCTAATAACCGCTGCCTGGTTTGTGTATAGGTTGAACATAACTCTTCGCTCCCTATATTTCACCCCTTCTACCTTCAGAATTTGGAAGAGTGAATTACAGTCGACATTGTCAAAAGCTTTCTTCAAATCTACAAATGCTAAAAACGTAGGTTTGCCTTTCCTTGGCCTATCTTCGAAGATAAGTCGTAATGTATTGCCTCCCGTGTTCCTACATTTCTTTCAAATCCAAACTGATCTTCCCTGTGGTTGGATTCCACAAGTTTTTTCATTCGTCTGTAAATAATTCATGTTAGTATTTTGCACCCATGACTTATTAAACTGATAGTTCGGTAATTTTCACATTTGTCTTCATTTGCTTTCTTTGGAATTGGAATTACAACATTCTTCTTGAAATCGGAGGGTATTTCCCCAGTCTCATACATCTTGCATACCAGGTGGAACAATTTCTTCATAATAATGCAACACCATTTTCTCATTTTCGTAATTCATGCACATATCTGAGTTTTCTAATGGACCAGTCATATATAAACATCTAACGGCTGGCAATATGCATTTTAAAAGTATATTACGGCTGTTACCACACATCTCAGTTGAAGAAATGGTTGTACCTTGGGACATTTTTTACATTTTAATTTTTTATATTCTAATTTTTTTACAAGAAATTTGAAAATTTACTCCATCATAGGCATCAATTTTAGGTAATGTTGAACGAACAGCAGTTTACGCTAGATTCCAGTATTTACATAATTACTCACCAATAAAGACTTTTGTGACACTTGCCCCAAGGTACAACCTATGGTTTCACCTTGGGACAGTGGTGGTTTTACCTTGGGACACATTGATGTATTCCAATTTCTTAGTTTTATGAATGAAAAAATCGTATTTGGAATAATGTAGTAATTGTCTGTTAGTCCAAATACAAAAGTTATTTTACCTTAAAACAAGATATGATGGGAATAAAATATTAAATGAATGAAAACCATGACACACCACTGGAGCTGGTAGTTCTTTCACTATATTACTGTGATTAACAATGATGATGTTTTCAACATTAGAGAATACAAAATGATCCTTTGCTTCTTTAAGAATTTCACAGTTACATCATCTTCTGTGCTTTCTAAAACTATTCCTACATAGTAAATATGAGATCTGCCACTGATGTCAAATTTTACCAAGACCCAACTACCTTGAGAATAAGAAAGTGTTACTTTTCTAGATGGAAAGAAGGATGAGAAATCTTCTTCTTCAGATGACAAATCAAGTATGCTACCTCCCTAGCTACTGCCAAGGTCGGGAATTTCTTCATCAAAAGAAGTGGAAGATGAAAACTCCTTTGTCCGTATACTGGCTTCTTTCTTTGGGAAATACTTGTTTTTCTTGTTTTCTTGCTGTTTGCTCTTCAATTTTTTTTTCTTTTTTTTTTTGGCGTACGAGTTACAACCATGCAGCTTCCAGGTGTCCCAAGGTGCAGCCAGAGAAGTGTCCCAAGGTAAAACCAAAAACATAGTAACAGAAAACAGTATCCTAACCTATGTACACATTTATATCTTTATAACTTATGGTATCAATAGCTTACTGAAACAATGCCCTACAACACTGTATTTAAGAAACATCAATAATGATGCTTAGCTTTAATTTTTACCTTCTAAGGATAAAAAAAAAAGCTGTCAACAATCCGAAGATTGGTTTGAAGACCTCAGTGCTTTACTTGCCATGGTCCTTTTTGGAGGTGGTATGCCGTTGCCTTCCTCCGACCTTCGAACTGACTTACCCAGCCAGTTATAGGGGGACCTACAGTTTAACGTCGGTTCCGAACCACGGTGCTACTCGGTATTTTCACATGCGCAATACTGCCAGAGCTGAAAGAAGTGGAAAGTGACAGATAAAAATCCTAGGACCTGGCGGGGATCGAACCCGCGACCTTTGGATTTTGTAGTCTGGCACTCTACCACCGTGCAACCGATGCGCACTCTTCTAAGGATAGTGGCTAAATTTTAATTTCAAACACGAAAACTTGTACAACTCCTCCTCAGATCTCGAACACCATCCAAATACGACATGGCCTCCTATTCCCTCTGAAAATAGGCCTGACAACTGTACTTCATAGTTCTTAAAGTTTCCACAGCCGGCCGCTTTGGCCGAGGAGACTGAGGCGCTCCAGTCACGGTCTGCACGGCCACTACGGTCGGGGGTTCGAATCCCCCCTCGGGTATGGATATTTGTACCGTCCTTAGTATAAGGTAGTTGATAAGTAGTTTGTAAGTTTAGGGACTGATGACCCCGTAGTTAAGTCCCATAAGCTTCACAAACATTTGAACACATTTCCACTAGAGTGCACTGCCTTTATTAATAAGTGTCCCAAGGTAAAACCGTCCCAAGATACAACCATTTCCCCTAAACACTTGAACATCTACTATCCCTCAGCGAGTAAAAATGAACATAGTGATTCCAGGTGTAGTAATTGTTTCCCGACTAGGTATTTCTATAGCGTTGTCGCGGGCGCTGATTAAAGCTGAGCCGTCCTCTAGTGGCGACGGCGTAGCTCAGGAGCTGCAGTCGGCCCGCCCGTCCGGCGCTACAAAGGCCGAAATGCCGCCGCGAATTTACGCTGAGCCGCGCCCACAGAGGGCTCAAACTCGCGGCTCACGGCTCGCGGCTCACGGCTGGCTGGCGCCACGGCTCTCCGTTTGATCTCGCGCCGCCTCACAACTTTTAAAACACCCCCGTCCGCCGCTAGTTCTCAAGTGCGCAAACCGCCCTTCATCAGCTTGTTTACGTCCTCGCGTGCCAGTGAACGAGGCAACGAGCGCGCGGTGCAAAAGGCGAACGCATACAGGCTCTTTCACAACCTTTGCATCAGACGTCCCATGGATCATAGATATGTCGTGGTGAACAACTTTTCTTACATAAAAGTACTTGAAAGGTAATATGGGACCGGACTGAATTTGAAGATCCCAGGAAACATGTACATTGTAAAAAAAAGGATTACAGCAGAATCCAAACAACAGAAATGAGGTTTATCAGGACTATGAATCAAAGTACCAGGAGATACAAGATCAGAAATGAGGTACACAGGGAAACAGCTGGTATCAGGGTCCCTATTGCGAACATCTTGGTGAAACGAAGACTGCTGTGCTATGGCCATGTAATGAGAATGGATAGCTCAAGAACAGCTAAAAATACATCAGAATGGAAGTGGGAGGAAGAAGACCAAGAGGAAGGCCAAGGAGACGATGGATAGAGGCAGTTAAATCAGACATAGAGTAGAACGGTTTTAACTGGGATGATGTCCAAGAACAAATGTTATATCAAGATCGGATGAGATGGAGATCGCTTGTTAGCCACACCCAGGAAACGGAGATGGAAAATGACGATGATGATGAGGCGAAGAACCTGATTATTCAATATTGTGGCGCTCAGAATAATAATCATCATAACTGTTCTGCCCCAAGGCAGGTCTTCACATGCAGCTCTCCAAGTAGCCTGCCAGACACTTAAATGTGATTTGCAGAGTATCCCATGTAGATGTAGATGTAGATGTTTGCTACTCTCTTTGTTGTGCACCGCGGCGGAGCGGCCGAGAGCATTGAGGCGCTATGCTTCAAGCCGCGAGGCCGTTTCCCGTCGGGGGGTCGAATCCGCCCTCAGGCATGGATGTTTGTGTCGTCTTGTGTATGGTAGTTCATACGTAGTTAGTAAATTAAGGGACTGATGACCTCGCAATTAAGTCCCATAAGCTTTTTTGTATCCCATCCTCGTCGCCACTTTTGTATCTCAGCCTCGTCGCCACTTTTGTGTCTCGTTTCCGCCGGTCGTCGTAGGTGTCGGTGGCCGAGTAGAAAGAGACCGACACATGAATAAAGGATGCACGCGTGTGTAGGTACGGAGGTGACCAGCCAGTGAGACAGCAAAAACTAGAAACACTAGAGTAAATTAGAACGAGATATATATTTCATAGAGAGAGAGTACAAATACTTAGCTTTGTGAGCAGCAGACTAGTAGAATGTTGATACATAGCTTTGATAGAGGCCTGCCTACTGATGATTCCTAGTACCTATCCAATAGCCAAGTCTTAACTGGTGCCTATCTGATTCCCAAGTAGCCGATGCAGCAGTCGTGGCCACGAGCGAAGTTGCAGCAGAGGGCGCTCGTGGCCGACGTCGTTAGAACGCCGCGCCGCGCCGTGGGTGTATGGCGGCGCGTGGCGTAAGTACGTGGCGCGCACTTCATACGTGTGCGACACCACAAGCTTTACAAACATTTGAACAACTGATTTTCTCTTTGTTTTCTCGTAACTGTTTCCTATCCTTATTCCACAGTCTAACATATACACTCGCGACACTCATTGCTGTGAAACTTTTTACACCTGACAGATGCAACGATACCAGCGCTCCTAGCGGTGGGCAACCCGCCGAAGTAGTCGTTATGTTTATAATTATTTTTGTACGTAGTTAACGAAATAGGAAGCAAAATTTTCCCGTTACAAGCATTACTAAAATATCAAGAGACATACATAATACGGAAATTGATATAAAAACAGCAGTATTTCACTGATTCAGTGGTGTCAAGAACAACATCACCATGAACAAATATTTACGAATGTGTGTATATTTGCAGCTTATTCCGCTGAAAGTAATTAGGATATAAACATAAGAGAATAATTAATTTGTATTACTCTTTTCTTAGTAAGACAGGCAGTTTTTTTATGTATATAAATTCGATGTGGAGTCTAATGATCCGCACAGTTTTACACCTCATTCGTCTTTCTTAAAAGTGTAAATTCTGTTAAGTGTTTTTACTTTAGCTTAAAAAGCCAATGTTTGCTGATTCTTGCCATTTGTGGTTCAGCTGTAGCAACAAATGTGTAATTGGGTTCTCCTCTGTTGGAAAACAGATTGATTGCTTTTGTTTTTTCATTGCCACGTTAGTGATGTTTTTCCTTCCGCTACAGCTGTTGTGGCTAGTGTGGTACGTCAAATACTGCAGTTATTGGGTTCTATACGCGTTTCCTACGTTCCACCCTCACCGATTTTACTGGAAGTGTAATGCAAAAATCTTAACGTTCCTGCGCAGAAACGCTTGGAGCGCTGCTAACGCGGCGCAAAACAAAAATCTGTGGCAGTGTCGGTGACGGTATATGGCAGACTGTACCTATACTGTCAGCCATCTGTATCTTAAGCTTCTTCTTCTATGTACTGCTCCGTCCTTAGCATCTAACAGCAGACAATCTCTTCTCATACAATGCCCAAGCCGATTACGTTTCTCTATCTGATTACTATCTCTTTTTACCCACTCTTCTCAACACTTCATTTCTCATAATAATGGTAGATGTCAACTGACCTCAATATAGATACAGAAGCATTAGTGTGTACTCCAGCCCTCTATCTTTCAATCGATGAAGTGGGATAGACCAAATCTCTCATTTTTCACTTTTAAAATTTGTTTTTAGTGATAATGAACACAGCGGAGGTGTATCTGTGGAGAGGCCTGACAATCGTGTGGTTCCTGAAGAGGGGCAGCAGCCTTTTCAGTAGTTACAGTGGCAACGGTCTGGACGTTTGACTGAGCTGACTTCGTAACATCAGCTAACATGGCTTTGCCATGCAGTTGCTGCGAACGGCTGAAAGCAAACTACAGTCGTTAATCTTTTCGAGGACATGCAGCTCTACTGTATGAATATATGATCATGATTGCGCTTCTTGGGTAAAATATTCCGGAGGTAAAATAGTGCCCCATTCGGATCTCCGGGCGCGGACTACTCAGGAGTATGTCATCATTAGAAAAAACAAAACAGGCATTCTACGGATCGGAGCGTGGAATGTTCTAACCGTTAATCGGATAGGTAAGTTAGAATATTTGAAAAGAGACTTGGATAGGTCTAAGTCAGGTATGATAGGGATTAGTGAAGTTCGGTGACAGGATGAACAAGATTTTTGGTCAGGTCACTACAGGGTTATAAATACAAAATCAGTTGGTGGTGACGCAGGAGTAGGAAAATAGGAATACCAGTTAGTTACTATCAAAAGCATAGTGAACGCATTATTGTAGCAAAGATAGACACGAAACCAACACTGACAACAGTAGTACAAGTTTATATGATGAGGATATCGAAGAAATTTATGAGAAGATAGAAGAAATTATTCAGGTGGTTAAAGGAGAAGAAAACTTAAATGTGACTGGCGAATGGAACTCGATAGGAGGAAAGGAAATAGAAGGAAATGAAGTAGGTGAATATGGACTGAGGAAAATCAATGAAAAAGGAGATCGCCTGATAGAATTTTGTGCAGAGCACGATTTAACCATCACAAAAACCTGTTTTAATCATCAAGAAAGAAGGTTACATACGTGGAAGAGTCCTGGAGACACTGGGAGGTAGCAGATTGACTCTATAATGGTTAGTCAAAGGTTTAGAAATCAGTTTTAAACTGCGAGACATATCCAGGAGCAGATATAGACTTTCACCATATCGTATTGGCTATGAACTGCAGATTAAAACTTGGGAGACTGCAGAAAGGTAGAAAATTAAGGAGTTTGATTCTGGACAAATTGACGGAAATAGATGTAATTCAGAGTTTTAGAGGGAGCATTAGGCAAGGATTGTATGAAACGGTGGAAAATAACACAGTAGAAGAAGAACGAGTAGCTCTGAGAGATAGAGTAGTGAAGGGCGCAGAAAATCATATAGCCAGAATATCAAGGCCCAATAGAAATCCTTGGATAACACAGGAGATACTGAACTTAATTGATGATAGGAGAAAATACAAAACCGATCTAGCAGGGAAAAGGGAGTACAGCGTCTGAAAAATGAGGTCGACAGGAAATGGAGTGGCTTGCGGCGAAATACAAGACAGTAGAAGAATGTATAACTAGGGGATATATAAATACCGCCTGCAGGAAATTAAACGACAAGTTTGGAGATAAGAAGAGCAGCGGTATGTATGTCAAGAACTCAGATGGCAAACCAGTACTAAGCAAAGACGAGAAAGCCGTAACGTGGAAGTAATATATAGAAGGCCTGTACAAAGGAAATCAACTTGAAGGCAGTATTGTAGAAATGGAAGATGAAGATGAGATAGGAGATACTATAGTGCGAGAAGAATTTGACAAAGCGCTGAAAAATCTGAATCGAAACAAGGAGCCTGGAGTAGATTGTATGCCGTCTGTACTGCTGATATCGTTAGGAGAGGCAAGAAAGGGGCGCAGCGGTTGAGAAGGGAGTAAGACATAGTTGTAGCTTTTCCCTAATGTTGGCCAATCTATACATTGCGCAAGATGTGAAGGAATGCCAGGAGAAAGAAAGAGAATTAAAGTCCAGAGAGAGGGAATAAAAACCTTGCGGTTTGCTGACGACATAGTAATTTAAAGGACCTGGAAGAGCAATTAAAAGGAATGGACAGTGTCTTGAAAGGAATGTATAAGATGAACATTAACAAAAGTAAAACATAGGTAATGGATTGTAGTGTCAGAAATTCAGACGATGC
This sequence comes from Locusta migratoria, assembly GCA_026315105.1. Taxonomy (NCBI): domain Eukaryota; kingdom Metazoa; phylum Arthropoda; class Insecta; order Orthoptera; family Acrididae; genus Locusta; species Locusta migratoria. The sequence goes on along the minus strand of CM048751.1, from coordinate 165,112,559 downwards.
TGAAAGAATTAGATTAGGTAATGAGACAATAGGAAGAAAGATAGCTTCTGATGGCCGAAGAAAAGAAGATATAAAAATGCAGAATGGCAATGGGGAGAAACGCCTTTCTGAAGAAGCGAAATTTGTTGACATCAAATGTTAGTTTAAATGTTAGGAAGTCTTTTCTGAAAGCATTTGCCTGGAGTGTAGAATTGTGTGGGAGTAAAACGGAGACAATAAGGAGTTCAGACAAAAATATGATATAAGCTTCCGAAATGTAGTGCTACAGATGAATGATGAAGATTAGATGGGTAGATCACGTAGGTAATGAGGAGGTTTTCAACAGAATTGGGGAGAAAAGGAGTTTATGGCATCTCCTAAGAGAAGGGATAGGTTGGTGGGACATATTCTGAGCCATCAATGAATACTCAACTTAGCATAAGAAGGAAGTGTGTGGGGTAAAAATCGTAGAGTGAGACCGATGGATGAATACAGTAAGCCGATTCAAAAGGATGTAGGTTGCCGAACTTATTCTTAGATGAAGAGGCTTGCACTCAATATCAGTTGTACTCAATATCGCGATTTCCACAGGCGTGGCTGTGATTGTATCGTTATTTTAAAAGTTTTCCCTCACTTGAAATCAATGTTATCTGCTAACAACCTCATCATATGAACTGACTCCTGTGCTGCACAAAACATAGATATTCGTATTGTTGGTCTTTGGATTTACTTGGTGGAAATGAAAGTTTTTGACTCTATAACACCCATAGATTTTTCGTACCAGGACATTCAGTTGTAGCGGCATTGGTAGAAAAGAATATCACCAAGATCTGAGAAAATGCAGTGGTACACATGTAGACCAATATCTACAAAAATAGCCACTCATGATGCCTTGCATGTAATAAGGGGAACTGTGTATGGAAAAAAATTACTGGTCTTTTAGTTGAAATATACATTATCTGTTGTAGTCATTGTGATCTTCTGTCTGTAGGATGGTTTGATGCATCTGTCCACACTACCCTGTCCAGTGCAAGCTTCATCATATCCGAATATGAACAGCAACTTTAAATCTGCTTACTGTATTCGTTTCTCGGTCTGGCTATATGATTTTTATCCCACACATTGCCTTCCAATGCTAAACTGGCGATTCTTTGAGATTATCAGCAAGTGTGCATGTGTGCATCCAACTAATTATCTCCTCTTTAAGTCACGGTAAGCCAGAAATTCCTTTTCGCCCAAATTCTGTTGAGCACTTCCTCATTAGTCACGGGAACTACCTACCTAATCTTCATCATTCGTCTGTAGCACCATATTTTGAAATCTTTCGGAAAGGAATTGATTTGATTTGATTTGATTTTTTCAGGGAAGCCAAAATAGTCTTGGTCCAACCCGCCACTGCCGGAACACGAAACTAAGTTTATTGTGCAGTATCGTTCCCTGTATATCTAGTAAAGCCAACCAATGCCCTTAAACAGTGCAAGGAGTCCCTTTACCAGTTCTTTATTAGACACAATTTCTTCGGGTCTGGTTGTCCCAAATGTTCTGTACCTTTTACTCTCCAATGCAATGCATTCTAAGATGAGATGTAATGCAGTTTCATCACCGTCATCACAGATCCTACATTTATGGTCCTCTTCTGTTATTCCCATTGTATGTAGGTGTTTCTTGAAATTCCCATGGCCTGTCAGCAATCCAACCATGAGTCTAATCTCTGTCCTGTTCAGACCCAGGATTGCAGAGCTTCTTTTAAAACATGGCTTTGGCATCATTACCTTGCCATGTTTTTGTTGATAGACTTTGGTCCAATATTCTACATGCTGTCTTCTGAGCCAGTTACGTAGCTACAATTTTAACATTGCCTTGGTGATTGTCAGGACAGGTTCCGGTCCAATAAATGGAGTCTCTGCCCGCATCCTGGCTAATCTGTCAGCATGTTCGTTGCCACTGATCCCCGAGTAGCCAGGGACCCACAATAGGTTTACTCTATTGCTTTCCCCTAGCTCCACCAGAACAATTTTAGACCTTGTTGCAGGAGCTACCAGTGATCTTAGGGCTGCCTGGCTGTCTGAATATATATAGATACTACGGTCTTTGTAGCACCTACGCAAATTCTCCTCCGCACACGCCCTGATGGCAGTGATTTCGGCCTGGAATACTGAGGCCAGTTTTCCTAGAGAGATGATGCCCTCCAGTCTTGGCATCACCCCGTATACCCCAGCCCCAACGCCTTGGTCTGATTTTGACCCGACAGTGAACCAGACAATATCCCCTGTACAGTGTTGAACTATTTCCTCCCACTGTTCCCTACTTCCAATTTTATACTGAAAGGCTTGTTGAAGCAGTATGGGGTTATAATATAGTCGGCTGGCATTTCCCCAACCTTTCCTATATTTACCTGACTCACTCTTTTAGTGTGTGATTCTGGATATCCCAAAGAGTTCCAGTTGTTGCCAGTTTTGAGTCTGTATGCACCAGCCGCTGCCTCCATGTTGACCCAAAGCTGTAATGGGGGCATATCCAACATGGTTTCCATCCCAGCAGTTGCTAATTCCGCCTGTTATGGCTAAGCAGGATAATCTCTGCACCTTACCAAGCTCCTTAGCAGCAACCTGCTGTTCTACCTTCTTCCACCACACGACCGCCCCATAGGTGTGATCCTGGGTCTAATCACCGTGGTGTATATCCAGTGCATTCCCTTGGGGCTCAGGCCCCAATTTTTGCCGAAAGCTCTCCTGGTACTTACCAAAGTACCTTTTGCCTTGGAGCAAATATTCCTAATGTGAGGGGTCCATGTCAGTTTCTCATCTAAGGTAACCCCTAGATATTTCACTGTCCCCTTCACAGATAGCGCTTCATTGAAAAGCAGATTCCAACTTGAATGTTCGATGTGCTTCTTTGTGAATGGTACAACAGCAGTCTTCTTAGGACTAACCCCCAGATCGTGTTTTCTGCACCAGTCTTGCACATGTCCAACGCACCTTGTGCCATATTCTTGACGGTGACAGCAAATTTGCCAAGTATTACTATGACAAGATCATCTGCGTATCCTTGGCAAAAATACTGCCTAGAGTTTAAATCTCCAATGAGATCATTCACCAATAGATTCCACAATAAATGGGAAAGAACTCCTCCTTGTGGGCAACCTCTAGTGGTGTTTCATTCATCATGCTAGCCTCTACCTTTCTTCCACTGAGCATGGTCCTAGTCCACCTACACATAGTGGTCCCTAGGTCATACACCTCTGCTGCCCTAACCATGGAATCGAAGGTCGTGTTGCTAAAAGCCCTCTCGATGTCCAGGAAGATACACAGGGCTATTTCCTGAAAGTGTAGTGCTTTCTCCACCTTCCCAATGAGTTGGTGGAGAGTCGTCTCACATGATTTACCTGGCTAATATTCATGTTGGTTTGAATTTAGAGGAGCCCTACTTAACCGCCTTTCTCCAACATGCACATTAACCAGCTTTTCCAATGTCTCGCTTGAGCAGCTGTGCCCTCCACTTCCTCACAGAATACCTTCCAGGATGCCTCCTTTGCCCGTCTGATGGCAAGGTTGTAATTGACAAGGGCCTCACGATACTTTGCCCATTGTCCTTTGCCCCTAGCAAGTTTAAACAGTCTTCGTACCTGTTTCCTTTGCATTTTCCAGGTTATTATTCCTCCAAGGCACACTCCTATTTGTGCAATTCGTGGTAATTGATCAGTTGTCCTAGTATGAGGTTACTATAGCAGAGGTTACGGCCTCTGCTACTTCCTCAAACTCTGCTGGATTCCTTATCGAAGTTTTAATTTGCGATAGGCTGAAGTCAAGGTCTCTCCTATATGTCTCCCAGTCCGTTTTCGTGGGATTCCTATAGGCCATGGTCTGTCTGGTTCCCATTTCAACCTTGATTTTAATATTCATGTGATCTGATGACGGTGGCTCCAGGACCTCATGCCACTGTTTGACGTAACTGCCCATCATCATGGAACCAAAAGTTATGTCAATTACTTCTTCCTTTCTACAATTCCTGAATGTAGGTTCATCACCCCTATTCAGGATCTCCGAGTTGTTAGATAGGAGAAATTCAAGAAGGTGCTCCCCTCTACTGTTGGTGTCCTTCCTGCCCCTCGATTGCCTTTTAGGTCTTTGATTACCCTGATGGCGACCTGCGAGAACCCTAAAAACAGTTTCAGGCCTTGCTCCCGCATTGTCTTCAGGGACCTCTCCGACCTCCACCACCAGGGTTCGTCCCTCCGGAACGACCTTTTGGTTAATTACCCTCCAATCCTCTGTCGAGACTTTTGGGTTCTGGACCCTTATTTTCTCGGACAGAGTCTTTGGAGAGACATCCTTAAGGATCTTTGGTACCCATATTGATACCTTTGCGGTCTTCAGGAGTTCAGCTGCTGTCTTGACCAGCAGCTTCGCATCCTCCCACGAGGATATCATGGACACCTTGTCCTTAAGCCATTCTGCTGAGTGCTCCCCCTCGCAGACAAAAATGAAGGCACCGCGATCTAGATAGACCCTCCTGAATTTGGGTCCTTGACCAGCGTCACCCCCAATCTCTTCAAAGAGGGCCATATGTATGAGCTCTTCCTGCTGCGAGGTGAGGCTCACCAGTGGGTATCCTTTTTGGATAACCGCCATTTTAAAGACCGAGACTGCAGTACTATAGGTCTGTTTCCCTATTTCCTGCCTCAGCCTTTTAGGATCACGCTTGTCCAGAGAGGAGTGAGCCTTAGATTCCTCTCTAACCCTCTTGCCACCTGTCTTTGACGTCGAGGGGGTCTGTGTATCCCCTTCGACCTGAGGCAGTTTTCTTTTTGGGGGTCTTGGGCTCAAGACCTTTTGATTCCCTCCACTTATGCTTAGGAAGCCATTCTTTTCCTTCCTTTTGCTTTTGTTCCTTGAGAAGTTTCCTCCTCTGAGCCCCAGACAAGGCCTTAATCCTAATCTGATCCAAGGTCTCTGTTACAGTTCCCACTTCTTGCTCAGGTCTAGACCCTGATTCAGAAGTAGGAGAGCACTCCATCGGTCCTGATCCAGATGTATGAATATCTGAGGTCTCAGATTGCCCCTCAGATTCTTTTAAAATACTTTCTTTCCCTGTATTCATCCTAGTCTCAAGAGATTTGGGGATTTATATTGTGCACACCACGATAACCCCGCGTGGTGCAAGGCTAATTACTCAGGGAGGTCGCCTGGTATACCTGAGGCTCCTTTCGAGACACATCCACCCATGTGCCACACACACATCTCGTCACGGATCGCATCACACCGTGGGTTGGGAAAGGAATTGGGAATGGACTGGGAGAGGATAAGGATTGTGGGACATAGTCAGATCCATCAGCTGAGGCCTTTCCGGCAGTTGTTCTCTACCTTCAGTATAGCCCTCAGCTTCCCACGGATACGCAAGCCTCTCCACCGACACGGACAGTGCTTCGTCAAGGTGGTGTCCCCCGGAGAGGCGGAAAGGAATTACTAAATTAAAATTTTATACAAAAATAAATAAATATAATAATATAAAAATAAATAATAATAATAATAATAATAATAATAATAATAATAATAATAACAATAATAGAAGCACACTGACGCACGTGCCTAGAATAAAACATTCACTGCCAAGTGAAACAGTCATTTCGTACTGAAGGAGAGGGACCATTTCAAGAAAAAAATAGCTGTCAAAGGAGGAGGATAGCCTGTCGTTAAATTTTATGTGGTACATAAATTCACTACAGACTTTTACAACTTCCGTAATTCACTAAGATTTCCTGCTGTGTAAAAGTAGTTTGATTTCTTTATGTAAAGTGATAAATCTTATATATTTAAAAAATCTTCTTTTGTAAATTCTTTAAGCTTATGTACTGTGTTTGCGTTTGCCCAAATACCTGCTGCAACCGCACGAATTTAACCTTGAAACATGTAATATTACTATGTAATGGGACATGTCAAATAAAAAAATAATGAAACAATAATACGTTTCATTATTTTTTATTAGACACAAACACCACAAAAACTAAAAATTAAATTCAATAATATAATGTCTTGGGTGCAGATGTGTTGAGAGAAAATCGTATGACTGTTAAGACGTGTTTATTTAGACACAAGCAGTTTTACATCGTTACAGATGCATATTCAGGTAGCATTAGAAAAATCATTACAAACAGCGTCCAGCTTTCAGGATGCCTTGCTAAAATACTCTCACAATAGGGTGTAATTTGATAAATAACATCTCCGATTTATAAATTCCGAAGAAACCAGCAATGTGATTTAGGAGATGCCGCCTGTTCCTGACTCACATTGCTGGTACCTTCTTAACAGATAAATCGTGGATGTTATATATCAAATAACACCCTATTGTGAGAGTATTTTAGCAAGGCATCCTGAAAGCAGGACACTGTTTTTTTTAAACAACATGTAATCATTTTTCTAATGTTACCTGAAGATGCATCAATATCAATGTGAAACTGGTTGCATTTAAATAAACACGTCTTAACAGCTATGCGATTTTATCTCAAAACATCTGCACGCAGGACTTTATATATTATTGAAGTTAATTTTTAGTTTTTATGGTGTTTGTGTATTGAATTTTATCAGTTTGCTAAGTAATTTTTTTTATCTGCTAGGCCCCTGTATATTGGCATTATTGTTTCCATGATTGTGGCAGGCATGTAATCAACATGGCCAGTGTGCAGACATTTGTTCAAAGAGCGTTTAAGACTGAAATAACTATTTCAAAATAAATAAACCGTACATTTTTGGATACGGGAAAAATATATCTTTCAGGTCGAGGCAAAGTTTATTTTTTTTTTTCATTTTTCAGTCAGTTTCACGTCTAGAATTTCATGTAAACATAAGCCGACGTTGTAGTGGAAACATTGGCAAGACAACAAAAAATAGAAAAACACTTAAACCTTCAACTACTGCGCTAGGAGCATCACAGGCAGACCAGAGCAGACTGCACTGGCCATGTTCTCGCAACACCCGCCGCTGCTCTACCGTTTAAACGGGCGCACCGTAGCCGGTAATCGGACTGTGCACCGCGCTGTCCACCGAGGAATCGATGTCCCCTGATCCAGACGGGCACTCCTCGCCGAGCTGGCCCTCGGGTGGCCGTGCAACCTTGCAGCTCCAGCCGGTATTGAGCACTCTGCCCCGCCTGCATTGTCGAGTCCTCCTCCTAGGTTCTCCACTGACTCCTTGTCCGGCTGGGACCCAATGTAACTCGATCGCTGCAGTGCTGCTGTCAGCCCCCTTCTGCAAACATACACAGGACGCCACCCATCTCATTCGGTGAGAATTCAATATGCCGCTATTTACAGTATCTAGCCCTTTGCCTGCTACAAAGGTGCCCTCTGCATTCTCCATGACCGTAGTATTTTTCCTTCTTAATAAAAGCTTATTTCATCCATAGCGGACTTAATTTCCACAATGAAAACATTTGGATGCGGATGCCCGCATTTTAAAATAACACTGTCTAGTCTTAGTGTATGTTGGAATTTAACTCGTACAATGCCATGTACGAACATAAATAAGGTATCGAAATTATATTTAACAATGACAGCAGAACGATATCCTCTTTCATAGAATGTAGGCTTTTACGGACAGCATCTTCATTAATTAAAGCTTCCGGGCTAAGTTGCCGTGGTCTATCCATAAAACTTCTTACTCCCGACGTTTCGTTGCCTACTGCGGGCAACATCTTCAAGGGTGAGTCGACGACTGCCTACAAGGCGCTGGAGGTCCTGCTTATATAGATGGCATAGATGGCGCCACCACTTGTCACGTGCTGCCGACTATGAAGTTATCTTTGACCAACGTCATGTCTCTCGATTACAGGTAATCGATTGTCATATCTTTGGTTCAAAGTTGACCGCCAAATCTTATCTAATTTCAAACCTTCTTCTTTCCTGTTAAAATTATTGTGGTGTTTTTGTATTTCTATGGCTTCTCTGTACATCCGTGTGTAACAATCCGACGTCCTGGCTAGCACGCTCGTTTCACTGAATTTGATTTCATGGTCACCACGTGTAAAAACATGCTCTGCCACAGCTGAATTGTCTGTGTGACCCAGACGACAATTCCTTTTGTGTTCCAATATGCGAGTATTAACACTCCTTTTTGTTGTTCCTATATACACCATGCCACAGCTACAGGGAATTTTATACACCCCAGGCGTTACTAGGGGATGTCGTGCGTCTTTCACCGATCGTAAGCATTCGCTAATTTTCTTGGTAGGTCTAAAGACGGTCTGAACTTGAAACCTGGCCAAAACTTTCCCAATACGGTCCGTAATTTTGTGGATGAAAGGAAGAAAAACTTTTCCGGTCGACAGTTGTTGTTGTGGCTTGTTTTCGGACCCTTTTCTTCTTGGATGGAGAGCTCGATCTATCTCTTTATCGGTGTATCCATTTTCCTTAAACGCTGTTCGCAAATGGTTTAATTCATCTCTCACATAAATAGGCTCACAGATATTATTAGCTCTATCCACCAATGTTTTAATGATACCTCTCTTCTGCCTAGGATGATGGTTCGAATCCTTATGAAGATAACGATCGGTGTGGCTGTCTTTTCTGTATACCTTATGCCCCAAGGTCCCATCTGCCCGTTTGATTACCGATACATCCAAAAAGTTCAACTGTCCGTTTTCCTCTTTCTCCATAGTAAATTGTATCCGTGGATTAATACTATTCAGGTGCCCCAAAAAGTCATTTAATTCTTCATCACCGTGATTCCATATCACAAAACTATCATCCACGTATCGGTACCACTTTGAGGGACTTTTGTTGGCAGATTGCAGCGCTTGATGTTCAAAAAATTCCATAAATAAATTAGCGATAGCTGGACTCAAAGGACTACCCATGGCCACCCCTTCAATTTGCTCATAAAATTCACTATTGTATTGAAAATAAGTCGTGGATAGGCAGTGTCAGAATAAAGATACTATATCAGTTGGAAACATGTCAGCTATATAAGAAAGAGATTCGTCTACTGGGACCATGGTGAACAAGGATACTATATCAAAACTGACAAGAATATCACGAAACGTTGGGAGTAAGAAGTTTTATGGATGTACCACGGCAACTTAGCCCGGAAGTTTTAATTAATGATATCCTCTTTCGTTATGGGGGGTATTGGCTTTTATATCCGACATGGAGTGTGCCTGATTCTGTCGATGTGAACATGCCAGCTGCTGTACTATCTTTATTCGAAAAGGGACTGAAGTTGTTTAAAAAAGGAAATAGCCAAATATTATAACCTGGTCAAAACTAAAATCGCCGGAGAATCGACATCGCCCTAGAGTACAGAAGCTGGAGTACAGAAGATTGTACGAGAAAAACTGAGCAGGGCGCAAGCAAAAGCTGCCCTGTTGAAGTATACACAGACGGAAGCAAGTCAGACGACGGAGTGGGTTCAGAAATAACAATAATTGTTAGTCAGAAGCTTATTTACCAGATACAGCTTAAACTGTCTAATCAAGAAGAACAATTTGTCATTTTCAATTCCCTTGAATTAGTAACTAGTCTCTCGAATATTGATAGAGATGCAGCAATTCACACCGACAGCAGGATTAATTTGGATTCTTTACGAAATCCGAAGAATCTCAACTTCTAGATTCAAGAAATATGACGTTAAATCACCAGGTTGCAGACACACAACTGGCACGTCCATTTCGAATACGTTAAAGCACATCGAGGGATATGGGACCATGAACTAGCTCACAATCTCGGTAAAAAAAGCAGCTCATTCACGACAATCGATACAGAAAAATACCTACAAATGCAGTGACGTTTAATGATTAAACTCCCAATACCTACGAATTTTACAGCAATGTTAACAGGTTATGGGAAACTGGATAGATGCCTGCTACTACTCTGTGCGACCCTTAACAGTCGGCGGTCTATGTCAGCCAGTAGACGAGGTCGGCCTGCACGATTTCGTGCTGTACGTCTCCCTTCACGCTAAACTATCACATGAGGGATGTTTAAGAAATTCCGCGTACAGACTTCCGACAAAAGTGACACCCAAATCACTTGACCACGTTAGAAGTGCGTGAGTTCCATGGAGGTCCTTATTCTGCTCTCTCACGATGTCTAATGACTAATGAGGTCACTGATATGGAGCACCTGGTAGTAGGTGCACCTAATATGCAGAACGATCTGAATAAGATATCACTATGGTGTAAAAATTGGCAATTGACTCTAAATAATGAGAAATGCGAAGTCGTTCACATGAGTACCAAAAGTAATCCGTTTGTATGCAAGATAAATCAATCAATAGTGAAGGCCGTAAACTCCACAAAATACCTAGGAGTTACTATTATTTCAGACATAAACTGGAAAGAACACGTAGATAATGTCGTGGGGAAGGCGAACCAGAGACTGCGTTTTATTGGCAGAACCCTTAAAAGATGCAACAGAACTACAAACGAAACTGCATACACTACGCTTGTCCGTTCATTATTGGAGTATTGCTGCCCAGTGTGGGATCCTTATCAGGTGGGTATGACGGAGGACATAGAAAGAGTCCAGAGAAGGGCAGCTCGTTTCGTATTGTCACGAAACAGGGGAGACAGCATTACGGAAATGATACAGGATCTGGGATGGGAATCATTACAACAACGACTCTTATCGCTGCGGTGTGGGCTACTTACGAAGCTCCAATCGCCAACATTCTCCTCCGAATGCAAAAATATATCGTTGACTCCCACTTACATAGGTAGAAATGATCATCAGAATAAAATACGAGAAATCAGAGCTCGAACGGAGAGATTCAGGTGTTCTTTCTTTCCGCGCGCTATTCGAGAATGGAATGGGAGATAAATAGTATAACGGTGGTTCGATCAGCCCTCTGCCAGGCACTTAAATGTGATTTGCAGAGTATCACATGTAGATATAAATGTATGGTTTAGGAGTCTCCGGGTACTTTTGATGGTGGAACTGTGTGCTCAGCGACCACAAAACAATGAATACAATAACTATAGTATGCAGCATTGGTCGTTTTTATTAATGTTTTTGCAGATAGATTTCGATCACATAGTGATCATGACTGGTGCTTTGAGGATGATCACTATGTGATCGAAATCTATCTGCAAAAACATTAATAAAAGACGACCAATGCTGCATACTACAGTTATTGTATTTATAGTATATTGCTTAGCGTTGATATTACTTTGCGCCAGGCCTGACCCTTTGGCTCTCGCTCCTACCTAACGATTCGTGCCCCGCCCATCCTTTTGTGCCACAGGCGACAGTAGCGGTGGCTCTCTGGCCAGACGCCAGCTCGCGCATTTATCACCTGTCCTGCAGACACCCAGACCGCACCAACCCCTCCTTTTTTTCATACTGCCCTAACTAACAACCCCCACCACTACCACCTACCTCCATGTCGTAACCACACCACTGTCTTCGCAAGCCTCTCTCCAGTCTAGTCGGACTTTCCTAATGCCAACGAAGTAGCAAGACAAAGAGAATTTGTAACGAACGCGCTGAAGCTCGGTTCAGTCAAGTTTTCAACTCGCGTGACCGTTCCCTACACAGGGTAAGGCCGGACTCTCGCAGCCGCAGTGTGTAATGTAAGCAGGGATGAAGAGCTTAACGAGTCGTCGGTGTCGAGTACAAGGGGCATGTCTGAATGTCAGTTGGACAAGGAGTCAGCAGCTGGCCACCTTCTGTTACCGTATTTTTGAACAATGTGTTGTGTTGTTGTTGTTGTTTTAGAGGTCTGCAGTCCGGAGACTGGTATGATGAGGCTCTACACTTCACTATATTCTGTACAAGCCACTTTATCTATTTATAAAAAATGAAGTGCTGTTCGTTAGTGTCGCTAAAACTCGAGAACGGCTGAACCGATTTGGATAATTTTTGTCTTGAAATATTCGTGCAATTTCAGGGAAGGTTTAAACTGTGATAAAATATGGAAACGTTGTCCGGAAAAGAGGAAACTCTGGAAAAACGAAAACAGCTTTTTCCAGTGAGCTATCAATACCGTTCGTCCAATTCCGATAAAATTTTGTACATTTCATGTTGAAAGCAAGAGGAAGGTTCGTATCAAATAAAAAATTGGAAAGTAGGGAAATGTAGGAAAAATCGAAAGCGATTTTTTTCTATGAATAAAAGTCAAATGCCACATACATCACTTGAGAACGGCTTGACAGGACAAGGTTTTTTTTTGGAAAATCTACCGGTAAATTCAAGAAAAACTTATAATGCGTTTTTCAATGTGTTTTTGATTGAATCCAGTACTTCAACTGACTATTCGCACGACGGAGAGGAAAATTTTTTGTTCGTTTGTTCATTATGGCCTTGAAAATGTATCAGTACAAAAAATATAGTTAAAAGGGAAAGTCGCAAATTTCGAATCAATGACATTTTCATTGTGTTTCTACATGTTCTGAACACTATAAGTTGAGAACACTTCATCCGATTGCGATAAAATTTTGATCATTTGACGTTCAACGAAAGATGAACGTTCTTATGAACGAAAAATTTGGGGAAGTTACCCGGAAAATTTGAAAATTCGCAACAAAATGAAAGCTTTTTTCAATGGGACATCAATATAATTCGTCTGATTGCGATAGAATTTTGCATATTTGACGTTCAAAGCAAGAGAAACGTTCTTATGAAATAAAAATTTGGAAAAGATTCCCCGAAAATTGGGAAATTCAGAAAAAAATGGAGAGATATTTTTCTATGACATATCAATACCATTCATCTGATTGCGATAAAATTTTGCTCATTCGACTTCAAAGCGAGAGGAAGATTTGAATGAAGTAAAAGTTGGAATAGTAGGCCAGAAAATAGGAAAATTTGGGGAAAACTGAAAGAGCTGTTTTATTTTGGATATCAATATCATTCATACGATTGCTATAAACTTCTGCACATTTGACGTACACCGACACTGAGACTAATGATGCCTTTATAAAGCTACTGGGTCTAAAATACATATGATTTAAATTAATATGGTTCATATTAAGAAGTAAGTGATACGAAGTTTACCGGGTCATCTTGTTTCTGAATAAGATCAAAAAATGTTCAAATGTCTGTAAATCTATCGGACCAAACTGCGTGGTCATCAGTCCGTAGCTTACAAACTACTTAAACCTAGGTAAACTAACCTAAGGACAACACACACACCCATGCCCCAGGGAGGACTCGAACCTCCACGGCGAGCAACCGCGCGCTCCGCAGCGAGACGCTTTAGACCGCTCGGCTACTCCACCGCGGCAATAAGATCAACCTACATCCGTTTGAACCTCCGTACTGTGTTCGTCTCTTGGTCTCCCTCTGCGATTTTTGCACCACACACTTCCCTCCAATTCCAAATTGACGATTATATCATGTCTCAGAATGTCTCCCACCAATCAACCCCCTCTCTTACTCAAGTTACGCCAGAAACTTCTTTTCTTTCCAATTCTGTTCATCAAATCCTCATTAGTTACTCGAGCTAACCATCTAATCTTCAGTGTGTGTAGCACATTTCGTAGTTTCTATCATATTTCTATCTGAACTCCTTATCATCTACACTTCACTCGTGTACAATGCTACACTCTAGAAGTCTACAGAAAGGAATTCCTAACATTGAAATTAATTTAGTATTTGAACAACTTTTGCTTCTCTAGAAATGCTTTTCTTCCCATAGCCATTCTGCATTTTATAGCCGCGGCGGAGTTACCGAGAGCGTTGAGGCGCTAAGTTTCGTTGCGCGAGTAGTTTGTAAGTTTAGGAACTGATGAACTCGCAGTTAAGTCCCATATAGTAACAAACATTTGAACTTTTCTTTTTCTTTTTCTTTTCTGCTATATAAACACTAGCCAAGTTCTCAATCGTAATTTTTTTTTTCATAAAATGCTTTTTTAAAACCATCGGCTGTTTATTAAAAGCCTTATATATCTACCAGTTTCGATCAATGGACCATCTTCATGGATAAAATGGTGTTAAAACTGAATGGTAAAATGCATCAAAATAAAATACATCTAGTCGAGACAAACAGGAGTCAGTCTGCTCTTACCTTTTACGTTGTGTTAACTGATAGGTTTTATTTAAGCAGACCACTGTATTAACATTTTTAGTTATACTGACTCCTGTTTGTCTCAACTAGATGTATTTTATTTTGATGCATTTTAGCATTCAGTTTTAACACCTTTTTATCCATGTAGATGGTCCATTGACCGAAACCGGGAGATATATAAGGTTTTAATAAACAGCCGATGGTTTTAAAAATGCATTTTATGAAATATATTACGGCTGTTGACACTCGCCTCACCAAATCATTATTTATTTTTGATTACTAGTTTCGGCAAAAAAAGTTAACATCTTCAGATTTCGTCATGAAACATTTCAAAGCAGTATCGATAGTAATGGCATGTATCTGGATAGCCAGTGCAAGTTGTAAAAAACGAGAATAAAAGCGAAACATCAAAAAAGTTGAAAATTTGTAATCAGACTGCAGCAACGGCGTAAGCACAGATTGTCCAATAAACGCAACATTGCGCTTCTGCATGCACACCACAACTGACTGCAGTGTGTTTACAAGCTTGTAACTGACGCTACAAAGAAAAAGATTCAAAGAAAACTTGATTTCAAACATGTAGGCGACACCTGCAATTATAACATACGGTAATTTCAGTTTATCCTCTATGAATTTCGCCGCGGTGGAGCGTATTGAGGCGCTATGCTACGATGCACTAGACCGTTCCCCGTCGGGGGTTCGAATGCCCCATCGGGCATGGATGTCTGTATCGTCTTTAGTATAAGTAGTTTGTAAGTTTAGGGACTGATGTCCCTTAAGCTTTACACACATTTCAACTTTTTTTTATAATCTGTTCTGCTTGTAAACAAACTATGGTCTTTAACTCAGTCGCCACATAAATACTCAAGCTTTCTACAAACACGCGCACACCCCAAAACTTCCGCGCTCGAGGCCAACGAGAAAGACAGGCCGCGACGCACACGTCATGTCATGTAAGCAAGGTAGTTCTGAGCATTTTTCACATCAATAAACATAGCCAAAAAAGAGAAAATTGTGCAAACTGAACGTACGAGGGACCAATAGATGAGTAAAAGAACACGTAGATAATGTCGTGGGAAAGGTGAACCAGAGACTTTTATTGGCAGAACCCTTAAAAGATGAAACAGAACTACAAAAGAGACTGCATACACTACGCTGTCCGTTCATTTTTAGAGTATTGCTGCCCTGTGTGTGATCCTTATCACGTGGGTTTGGCGGAGGACATCGAAAGAGTCCAGAGAAGGGCAGCTCGTTTCGTATTGTCACGATACAGGGGAGACAGCATTACGGAAATGATACAGGATCTGGGATGGGAATCATTACAACAACGGCGCTTATCGCTGCAGCGTGGGCTACTTATGAAACTCCAATCGCCAACATTCTCCTCCGAATGAAAAAATATATTGTTGACTCCACTTACATAGGTGAAATGACCATCAGAATAAAATACGAGAAATCAGAGCTCGAACGGAGAGATTCAGGTGTTCCTCCTTCCCGTGCGCTATTGGAGAATGAAATGGGAGATAAATAGCATAAATGTGGTTCGATGAAGGAAGGAAGGAAGCTTAGGGTTTAACGTCCCGTTGACAGCGTGGTCATAAGCGACGGAGTTAACGCTCGGAATTTTGGGTAAGGATGGGGAAGGAAATCGACCGTGCCCTTTGAAAGGAACCATCCTGGCATTTGCCTGGAGTGATTGAGGGAAGTTGCGGAAAACCTAAATCTGGATGGCCGGAGGTAGATTTGAACCACCATCCTCCCGAATTCGAGTCCAGTGCGTTACCACTGCGTGGTTCGATGAACCCTCTGCCAGGCATTTAAATGTGATTTGCAGAGTATCCCATGTAGATGAAGAAGTGCCCGAAACCGATCTAATAAAACCAATTTAAGTGCAATTGGTTTCTGCTATTTTTTGCACCGATAAATATCAGTAGCTGCTATCGACAAAATACTAAGAAATCCTCCATTGACTAAGGAGCCTCTGTAGGAGCCAGTAATCACAGAAGTATGTTTGTTCCGATTAAGATAAAACAATAAGGCATATTGTCTAGTGCACTAACAGTATACTGTTAGTGTTGACAAGACGTCTGCTGTAAATGGATAATTTCCCATTTGCGTAAAATTTCGCCGCTTCCTCGTCCCTGTGTGCTACCTTTAACGAGACAATAATCTGCGAAGTAGCAGAGCCAGCGACTTCGCCGCCGGCGCGGCGGACATAAAGGGTATCGGAGACTTTGTGGGCGGTCCTGAGCAGCTCGTAAATGCCTGGGGATGGGGGTGGGTAGGGTGTCTGGCGCGAGCCCCCACCACCACTGCTACCGCCTTAAGCGGCGACAGTGCTGGGCCCGACTTGGAGGCACAGGTTTACGACCGCCGTATAATAAGGCTCCCAGATTCACGTCGGAGGTACCATTTTATTACGATATATAATTCATAGTTATTGGAAAGTCGGGACGGCTGAGATATGCTTCAAAATGAATTCCGGTCAGGCTAGAAATACAGTTTGCTCGAAGACCTACATACAGAACGTACTTTTTCGCGATTTTACTAAACGTCTTTTTCCAAAGTCGTTTCACAGAGGAAGACTGCACTGTAGTTTCTTCTCTAGATTGTCGCACAGATGACAAAATGTCATCAAATGGAGGTAAGTCATCCGAAGTAAGAATGATGTCAGGTGTGCCACAGGGGAGTGTCGTGGGACCGTTGCTATTTACAATATATATGACCTTGTGGATAACATCGGAAGTTCACTGAGGCTTTTTGCGGATGATGCTGTAGAATACAGAGAGGTTGTAACAAGCGAGAATTGTATTCAAATGCAGGAGAATCTGAATCGAATTGACGCATGGGGCAGGGAATGGCAATTGAATCTCAATGTAGATAAGTGTAATGTGCTACGAATACATAGAAAGAAAGATCTTTTATCACTTAAATACACTATAGCAGGTCAGGAATTGGAAGCAGTTAATTACATAAATTATATGGGAGTATGCATTAGGAGTGATTTAAAACGGAAAGACCATATAAAATTTATCGTCGGTAAAGCGGATGTCACACTGAGATTCATTGGAAGAATCCTAAGGAAATGCAGTCCGAAAACAAAGGAAGTAGGTTACAGTACACTTGTTGGCACACTGCTTGATTACTGCTCACCGGTGTGGGATCCGTACCAGATGGGGTTGATAGAGGAGGTAGAGAAGATCCAACGGAGACCAGCGCGCTACGTTACAGGATCATTTAGTAATCGTGAAAGCGTTACGGAGATGATTGCAAACTCCAGTGGAAGATTCTTCAAAAGAGATGCTCTGTAGCTCGGTACGGGCTTTTGTCGAAGTTTCGAGAACATACCTTTACCGAGGAGTCTAGCATTATATTGCTCCCTCCTACGTATATCTCATGAAGAGATCATGAGGATAAAATCAGAGAGATAAGAGCCCACACAGAGGCGAACTGACAATCTTTCTTTCCGCGAACAATACGTGACTGCAATAGGAGGGAGAACCGATAGTGATACTCAAGGTACCCTCCTCCACACAATGTCAGGTGGCTTGCGGAGTATGGATGTGGATGTAGATTTAATCTCATTCACATCCGAATTTTAGAAACATTTTCAGTGACCATGTTCGTATTTTCTGGCCTGATATGATATTTCACAAGTACCATTTCTTCTCGATTATACACACAGTTTCTATTAAAAGTACGAGGGGGTGTTCCATTGAAAAGGTACGAAACGTCTTAACAACAAAACCGGTTGAAATTTGAATATACCGTTTTGGAATAAAGCAGTCAGGCGTCTAGGAACCTGGGGCATGCGTCGTCACCTCTCCGTAAAATATTCAAGTCTATCCCCTCAGCAGGCAAGGTGATCCTCATTCGACGTCCGAGGTCCAATACTCGTCGAATTCCTCGAGAACGGATAAACCATTAAGTGACTTGCACTGTGAGACGCTGCATAGCGTACTCAAGTCCATCAAGAGCAAACGGCCTGGGCTGCCCACGGAGGGAATGGTTCTGCTCCATGGTAACGCGCGTCCACACGTATACTGGGTCACACAAGGTGTACTGGCCAAGTTGGAGCAGCTGGAGCATCCGCCCTACAGCCCTGACATGTCGTCCTGTGACTGTTTGGTCCGCTAAGAAAACATATCAGGAGCGCTTAAACTAAGACGACGAACTGAAGGACGCAGTAGCTTTTTGTACGCTTCAAAAAATCAAGAAGTTCTACACCGATTCAGCTTGAAGTTTGACTCAATCATCTATTCTATTACAGAAAGGTTTATATAGTGTCCCAGCTACCTTGTTCACCCAAAATATCTCTGGAACAATAACAGCTATTGGAAAACGACTTTCACCGGTATCAATGTACGGCTGGGGCCCATGAATGTACATATTTGGAAACATTCTAAAACGAAAGCAAATGTGTTTTTTAACAGAAACTTATGTTTTTTTTTAAATGGACACCCTGTTTTTTCTTCAGCAATCCATAGCTTGACAAATCACATAAATAATGGCGTTGATTGCATCGCACTGCGGGCGTGAACCCCATGCTGCTCAGAACGTGCGCTAGCCGCGCGTTTCGCGTATTTCAAGCGTCAACTTCGCGTCGCAATATCTCGGGATGTAATTGGAATATTGCGAGGCAATCAACGCCATTATTTATGTGATTTGTCAAGCTATAAATTGCTCAAGAAAAAAACAGGGTGTCCATTAAAAAAAACAAGTTTGTGTTAAAAAACACATTTGATTTCGTTTTAGAATGTTTCCAAATATGTACATTCATGGGCCCTAGCCGTACATTGAGACCGGTGAAAGTCGTTTTCCAACAGCTGTTATTGTTCCAGAGATATTTTGGGTGGAGAAGATAGCTGGGACACCATATATATATATATATATATATATATATATATATATATATATATATATATATATATATATATATATATATATATATATAATTTTTGGGAACAGCGTTTCTTCAAAATAAATTTTTTATAAATTCATATATGACATGTATTAAAAAGTAGGTATATAAAAACATACGCGTATTCCAATAGAACGTCATGTGAAAATTTCAAAGCATTCGGTTAGGAACTCCTGGAGATTTCCGGTTAGGAACATCTACATTTACAAACGTAAATGATCTTGTGTTCAAAATTTGAAAGCTCCGAAAATTCTTCAGATTGTGTTGCAATTAATGATACAATATTGCCTTTGATTTTGCACATGTTTTTAATATTCATTGCATTGAATCATATTTCAAAGAACTTAGAAACCAATAAAACCATTTGTAAATATATGGCATAGTTGAAAATTCAAGCCGTAAATAGTATTTTCAGAGAGTGATTATTGTTCCGTTTTCACGTCATTGTGATAAAAAGTATCCGGACACCCTCAGAAACATACGTTTTTAATATTAAGTACATCGTACTGCCACCTACTGCCAGCTACTCCATATCAGTGATCTCAGTAGACATCGTAAGAGAGTATAATGGAGCGCTCCGCGGAACTCACGGATTTCGAACGTATGATTTGGTGTCAATTGTGCCACAAGTCTGTACGCGAGGTTTTATATTTTTTATTTTAATTTTATTATGGCTTTTGAGTACGCGAGGTTTCCACACTGCTAAATATCCGTAGACCCACTGTTTGTGATGCGATAGTCAAGTGGAAACGCGAAGGGACACGTGCAACACGAAAGCGTACAGGCCGACCGCGTCTGACGGACGGGCAACGGTTGAAGACCGTCATACAGTGCAATAGGCTGGCATCTATCAAGACCATCACATAAGAATTTCAAACTGCATCTGGATCCACTCCGATAGTTAAGCGGGAGGTGAGAAAATCGGTTTTGATGTTAGAGCGGCTGACAATAAACCACACATTGTGATTCCTTAATTTCAAAAAACTTACGGGTATGCAGCCAGTTATCAAAATCGACGTCAGCCTATATTTCGGCACCAAAAACTGCAGTGAGGAAGCACTGTGCAACGATCTTTTAAAAACCTCGGTTTTCAATGAGTAAACATGAAAGACAACACACACCGTGCAAGCAAGCACACAGCGCCGGCACGACCAAAGATGGAAACGGTCAGGATATCGTTAGTAAACACCAGTTCTCGACGGATGAGGTCGGATTAGTTTTGTGCCTCTGTTTTTGACAAGTGAGAGAGCAGGAATTTTAGCAAAATTCTCCATTTGGTTGTTAGCTAGTTTTATTTCAATCGTTTCCTTGATAAGTCCCAGTAGCTGGAAGTGCATGCCAAAATTTCCGTTTTGTTGTATTACATAGGGTGACCTGCGTCAAGACAGTGTTCGGCCACAGCAAATTGGTTGTAATCGTGTGTGATGTTTATGCTCAATACAACGGTCCTCGACAGTCCTAATAGTTTGACCAACATGCCATAGCTGCATGGGATTCGATAGACACCAATCTTGCGCAAACCAAACGGATCCCAACAGTGCCATAAATTTAGATGGTGGATGAAACACACATTAAACATTGTTTTTCGCAAAATGCAGCCAATCTTGTTGGACGTGCTGCGAACGTATGGCAGAAAGGCCATTGACGTCGATGCCATTATCAGTATCCCATTGCAACGCTCTTTTAATCTGCCCTTCACTATAGCCATTCTGTCGAGAAGTTACCTCCAGACGGGACTGCTAAGTGTTCAGAAATGACGCGAGTCGCCGGCCACGGTAGCCGAGGGGTCTGCGGCGCGCCAGTCACGGGCTGCACGGCCATTACGGTCGGGGGTTTGAATCCCCCCTCGGGCATGGATATTTGTGCCGTCTTTAGTATTAGCTAGTTCATAAGTAGTTTGTAAGTTTAGGGACTGATGACCCCGCAGTTAAGTCCCATAAGCTTAACAAACATTTGAAAATTTTGACGCGAGTTCTATGCTCTAAGGTTAGAAGAACCCTTTCACGTTGAGCTGGGTGGTGACAACTATCAGCTTGCAGAAACAAATCAGTATGAGTTGGCTTCGTATAAACAGCATCTGCCTTCCGCCTGAACAACACATCAAGGAAGGGAAAGCAACCATTGTTTTTCAGTTCCATTATGAAACGGATGTTGTGGTTGATTGAATTTAGATGTTCCACAAAAATAATTCAGGTTCTCACTACCAGATGGCCAAGCAACAAAAGCGTCGTCTACATATCTAAAAAAACAAGCAGCTTTCAACGCCGCTGACTCCAGTGTACGATTTTCAGAGTCCTCCATGAATAAATTAGCAATGATATGTGAGAAAGGGCTTACCATCGCAACTCCATCTGTCTGCTCATAGTGCACGTCATTGAATAAAAAGTAGGTAAAAGTCAAAAGATGTCGAAATAAATTCGTTAAATCAGTACCAACTTCGCCTCAATTAGTTGCAACGAATCAAACAGAGGAACGCGAGTGAAAAGAGAAAACACATCAAAACTAACTAAAATATCCGAGTTATCCAAGTGCAATCCCTCCAAACTTTGTTTGGTGTGACGAATCATGGTACACAATGTGGCGATCTGATGGCAGGGTGTGGGTATGGCGAATGCCCAGTTAACGTCATCTTCCGGCGTGTGTAGTGCAGCAGTAAAATTCGGAGGCTGTGGTGTTATGGTGTGGTCATGTTTATAATGGATGGGGCTTGCCACACTTGTTGTTTTCTTTGGAAATATCACAGCATAGGCCTACATTGCTGTTTTAAACACCTTCTTGCTTCCCATTGTTGAAGAGCAACTCGGCGATGGCGACTGCAACTCTAAAAAAATATTTGAACATTTTTTCCGCGAACGTCCTCCTCTCTCTCGGGTCAACAGCCAACTCATTCTTTCCTCCTAGGCAAAGGGCACGCGGGCGACCGAAGGTCGCCTAGGGAAGGCCTAACCTATAGCGCCACCGCCGGATGACGCGAGTACGGGCGACTGTTAACTTGCGCCAATGCATAGCAATGCAAATGCAACGAAAATCCAGTCACTACCGCTCAACCAGCTTTCTCTTCCGAATGCGAATATAATTTGTTAGCACGAACCTACATACTGAGACATGATCATTGAAATAAAATAAGAGAAATCAGACCGAAAATGGAAAGATTTGGATGTTCTCTTTTTAGCGCGCTATAAGGGACTAGAACGGTAGAGAAAATCACATAAGTGGTTCAACGAACCCTCTGCCATACACTTCAATGTGGTTTGCGGAGTATTCATGTAGATGTAGATCAGTCACAATAAGGAAATTATTTGCGACTGATCGCTGTCATGTTCTAAACATTTGAAAACAGTCACTGGATACCCCGAGTCATTAGGGAATCAAACTTGAGTTTTCTTTCATCAGCAACTGAAAACTATTTAAATATTTTAGAATCTCCACTTTTCCATTAATACCATCAACACGCGGCAGCTGTCGTGCTGTTTTGGTTAATATTGTCGATGCTCGTCTGCAAGGATTCCGTATTCGAAACCCATTCGGATTATATTTTCCCTTTCGCTTGCTTCTGGTGTCTGCGTGTTTTTTCATAATAATGGCATCATCGCCGGGCAAGTCCCCGAAGTGGCGTCAAATTTGACTTGCATGAAACTGCCGAATATTCCTAACGGGCTCTAATAGTCAATAAAGCCGTAACACATTTAATTTCATTTCATTTTACTGATAAGCGAGCGCAACTGAGGGTAACGGCTGGATTGATCTGCAAATGTTCCTTAATGATTTGGCGCAAATGTAGCGCCACTCCGATCGAACACTACCATTTAAATCAGGTTGACTGCATTAGATAGGAACGGTGCCACATCTTTGTCAAAACATTGTAATGATTCTTTCGCAGTTGGTGAAATTGAAAGAACGGTCCTATCACTAATTTGCGCGTGGTCCACCAGCCTTACGGTATCATTACGAAAATAAATATGAATCACTCCTCTCAATTAGATAATTATTGATACAAAAACAGTTGGTTTCAATCTTAGGCAATTTCTTATCACTAGGGATAGCTGGGATTCCTAATCCTAATAAATAAGAAATCGGAGGATTCAATGTTTTATGACGCAAAAGTAATGAATCTCTAACAAGGATGGCACAACCTCTACCTATTTTGAAAAATGGTTGATAGTGACGACATGTTAATTGTATCTAAACGAAATTACAAATCACTAACCGACTCGATAGAGAAGACAACCAGAAGCTCAAGAATACAGCCAACTAGTGAAAGGTACATTTATCTTGAACTGCTCTATATCAAACTCAATGTGCGTATATAATCAATTCCCAGTCACTCCAGGCAAATTCCGGGATGGTTCCTTCGAAAAGGCATGGACGATTTCCTTCCTCATCCTTACCCAGCCACTCCAGACGTAAGCTCTATCTCTAACGACCACGCTGTGGACGGGACGTTAAATTCCAAACTTTCTCCTTCCTTCCCAATACTGTTCTGATAAGACGAACAGCCGCTGGCCACCGTGGATGGGTCGGCCCGTCGTGAAGTTCAAACGGTTAGATGATGGCTACACAGTAAACGAACTACTTCATTAAAAAAAAAAAAAAAAATAAAATAAAATAAAAAATAAAAAAAAAAAAATAAAAAAAAAAACAAACCAAGAGGTTTTCGGAAACTGCTTGTCTCACTGACCAGAAACAGAAAAGAAGCTCAACTGTAAGCTTGTAAATGGGTGCCTCGAAACGCAAATGCA
Organism: Locusta migratoria; assembly: GCA_026315105.1. NCBI lineage: Eukaryota > Metazoa > Arthropoda > Insecta > Orthoptera > Acrididae > Locusta > Locusta migratoria. The sequence continues at coordinate 165,088,923 of CM048751.1, read as the reverse complement.
CTGAACTAATAATTTTGTTCTTCTGCTGACAGAGAAACAATTATGAATACTGGAAGCAATGCAATCTGCACTTGCAGCTGATTGTGAGCTGTTACTGGACAGCCGCGGTGGAGTAGCCGAGAGGTCTAAGGCGCCTCGCTGCGGAGCGCGCGGTTGCTCGCCGTCGGAGGTTTGAGTCCTCCCTGGGGCATGGGTGCATGTGTGTTGTCTTTAGGTTAGTTTACCTTAGTTTAAATAGTTTGTAAGCTACGGACTGATGACCACGCAGTTTGGTCCGACAGATTTACAAACATTTGAGCATTTTTGTCGCTGGACACTTTTCCAGCAACTGCCCACCTGCGTCCTCGAACCGCGAGCGCAGCTAGCCGAATCACCGACTCACCCGACTCACTTTTCAGCGGCCCGCAAGTCTCTCTAGACCGTTTTCTCAAGAATCAATCAAAGCTATAGCTTCAAATCTATCTCCCCCGCCATTACTTCCTTCTAAACATCTATCCCGCGAAAAAGAAGCTTCCAGTGACTTCTAGAAAGCTTCAGAACGTTTCGACTACTTGGCGGTTGAAATCATCTCCCGACTGTATCGTTGTCCACGAGTTTTGGCGCGAAGTGGCATCAGCCATTGGCCGGTCAGTTACCTGTGACCTCGCATCACCTGGTCAACACGCCGCGCCCTCGCTGCCTGCCGGCCTCTCTCATTGACTTAGCTGTGTTCTAGTTTTCAACCAAGAAAAGTACTACATGCGAATATTGTTAATATTAAATCTTGCCTACCAGCAACAAGCAGTTTTCTCAGTGACCTAGTCAACATTAATATTTCCACTCTTCCTACCTATTTTTGCGTTCAGATTATTTGGAATCAAAGTGATACCAGTAATTAAGCTATAAATAAATGCACATTATTAATACATAAACATAGCATGTAAGGTCGTGAAATTTCCTTTAGCCTCACAACATTTTGAAACATTTGTTTATGTAATAATCAAGAACGAAATTTATTACATTGTTTGGAATGGTACTGATGAAATTACACAAATGCGCTTACGACTGAGACTAATTTCGAAAACTACTTACCGAGAAATTGTTTTAATAAACACCAGTGACGAAGATCGATAAAGAACAATTGTGAAAGGAAAGCGGGGAAAGGCATCATTGATGAAGAGCCAGTGGTGGCCTAGGAGTGGACTGTCAAAATCTAAGTGGATCTGCTCCCAAGGATCTGTTGGCTTGGGCCAGGAGAGGAAAGTCTGGGGTGGGCAGGAAGGCTATTGGGAACAAATTTAACAGCCCCTAACCATCTCAGTGACGTTTTTGGCAAGGCCAAACCAGAAGACGTGGCCAACACCTTGCTACGCACCATTCCCCCGATGGCCTTGGTGTAAGAACTGCAGGACCTACATCTCCAACAACTCTAATTCAACATTCCTTTAATCCAAATACCGACGCCTTCCTGTTCGTTAACTCTACGGTGATTCTAACAACAAATGGCATGTTACACAAATAATACAATTTACCAATATCCTTGTTAAACACTTAAAAAACTTGAAATGTACGGTAAGCAATCACATCTCTGTTATTAAAACTCTCAAGTCCACCTTGCGCCTTTAAAGTATCACCGTTACCACGAACAATTGCAGCTGTAATCCAACCATTACCATGACTCGGAGTATTGTCAGCTCTAGGAACAGTAAACTGGAGAACACCACCGCAAAACACACTAGGTCCTTGTGTGTGTGGGGGGGGGGGGGATACCATCAATGGGGGAGAGTTATGACTCCCCTGCATATTATAGTCTGTTGCAGTGAATTGCAATTATGTTAGTATATATATTCGAGACGTAAGCTACGCTACGTTAAAGTAGCTGTTACGGTAGCGCGCCTGCGGGGGTAGGCATCCTGCAGCTTTTGTGGAATGACCACGTTGCGGTTCCACCTGCAGTGACACTCCGTCAATGACGGACAGCTGGTGTCATATAGAATAGTGGAAGCGGGGGTGCTGTTGGTCCCAGGCGAGCTAACTGGCGGGCCATCCTTACCGAACATACGTGCGGACGGCATGCATCGATGGATTCCTGTTGGTAGCGATGACCACTGTGAAGACAGTGTTCGGAGTAATCGAGAAAGTTTCGACTACTTTATATGGCACCAGCTGTCCATCATCAATGGAATCTCATTGCGGATAGAACCAGCAACCACACCTCACATGGTCATTCCACAGAAGCTGCAGTCCAGTGATCAATTATGAGGTAAAACACCTTCCTGTACAGGAGAGATAAACATTTAGAGCATGAAAATACTATGCCCAAAGCTTCCTTCTCTATCTGGCAATACTTGAGTTGGGTGTTGGAGACAAAAGCTATCGGGCGTTGCATTATATCCTGCAGTTTATGGGAAAGTCCTGTTCCCTGAAGAAACAGGGACAATGATAGAAAGGGACATGAGTAAACTGGAAGCAGGAGAACTGAAATTTCTCAGAGCAGTGGAAGGAAAATCAAGAATGGACAGAGTACAGAATATGGCTAAAAGGAAGGAAGTAAATCAGAAAAACATGAGAGAGGAAATCGAAAAACAGAGATTACTTTAGTGTGAAGAGGATGTGTGGGCAGAGACTACTCAAAATATGGCGGAACTAAAGATGGCTGAAGAAAGACCTAGGGGCGCCCAAGGACACACTGGAAAACGGAAGTGAGAACATGTATCGAAAGAAGAGGTGTGAGGTGGCAAAGGGTAGAGAAAGAACAGTTGTTGGGGGACAAAGGAAGGTGAAGAGAACTCGTCGACAACCGGGGTGGGCAGTAGCTGGATAAGGAAACGGATACATAATGCAACACGTACTGTAAGGAGAAAAAAGCAGCAGTTCTGTGGGTTCCAAGCGTATAGCAATATTAGTGATTTAGTACCATAAAGGAGGGCTGCGGTTGCACCGGACGCGGCCAATAACGGGGGTACCTCGTGTGCTAGCCACTCCGAATGCATGTAAAGAAACAGCGTATGCGGAGGCAGTTTACTTCAAGCCAAGATCGCATACGCTTCACGTCAACCGATAGAAGCAGGGACTCCGTCTCGGTGCATGATTCTGCGTTGCAACCCGTACACATTGGCAAGTGTTGAGGCGAGCATTATTGACTTTTTAAAAGACGATTTATATCAAGAACGCTGTTATGAATAAATTATTTATTCTTACTCGCCGGTTTCGCCGTGATTGCTATCTTCAGGGTAACAGTAGATTAATTGTCTGGTTTAATAAGTCATGATGCAAAATACTAAGACGGATTATTTACAGGCAAATGGAAAAACTGGTGGACTCCGACCATGGGGAAGATCAGTTTGAATTTAAGAGATATGTAGGAACACGGGAGGCAATAGTCACATTACGAATTAGATTAAGGAAAGGGAAACCTGAGTTTTTAGCATTTTTGGATCTGGAGAAAGCTTTTAACATTGTTGTGGAAGTTTTTTCAGCAATCAGTCGTAAAAAATACTTGCGTCCGTTCGTACTCCAACATGGAGGTCGAGATGTTTTAAGAGTTTTAATTCTTTTTAAGCATCGATAATGACCACACAGGGGTCGAAATATAGATTTGCGAATAAATAAGTATATTTTACGACTGATTGCTGAAAAAGAAATTTCCACAACAATGTTAAAACCTTTCTCAAGATACAGTCGTGGAGCACAAATTCCACCATGGAATCAAGTTTCACATTGTTGACTGGAATACAATAAAATGTAGGGAGCGAAGAGATATATTCAACTTGTACAAAAATCAGACAGTGGAGAAAGCTTTTGACATTGTTGACTGGAATACAATTTTCCAGATCCTGAAGGTAGCAGGGGTAAAAATATAGGGAGCGAAGAGATATATTCAACTTGTACAAAAACCAGGCAGTGGAGAAAGTTTTTGACATTGTTGACTGGAATACACTTTTTCAGATCCTGAAGGTAGCAGGTGTAAAATATAGTGGGCTAAGAGATATATTCAACTTGTACAAAAACCAGACAATAATTATTTATTAGAGTCGAAGGCCATGAAAGGGTCTCAATGGTTGGGAAGGAAGTAAGACGGGATTGTAGCCATTCCCCAATGTTGTTCAATCTGAACATTGAGCAAGCAGTGAAGGAATGCAAGGAGAAATTTGGAGAGGCAATTAAAGTTCAGGGAGAAGAAATAAAAACCTTGCGGTTTGCTGACAACATAGTAATTCTGTCAGAGAGAACAAAAGACCTGGAAGAATAATTAAACGGAATGGACAGTGTCTTGAATGGAAGGTATAAAATGAACATTAACAGGAGTAAAACAAAGGTAATGGAACGAAATGTCAGGCGGTGCTGAAGGAATTAGGTTAGGTAATGAGACGATAATAGTAATAGATGGGTTTTGTTATTTAGGTAGCAAGATAACTTCTAATGGCGAAAATAAAGAAGATATAAAATGCAGAATGGCTATGGGAATAAAGCGTTTCTGAAGAGGGGAAATTTGTTGACATCCTTTCTGAAAGCATTTGTCTGCAGTGTAACATTGTATGGGAGTGAAACATAGACGATAAGGTGTTCGGACAAAAACATAATAGATGCTTTCCAAATGACGAATGATGAAGATTAGATGGATAGATCAAGTATCTAATAAGGATAATTGCGGAGAAAAGGAATCTCTGACATATCCTGACTAGGAGAAGGGATAGATTGGTGGGACACATTGAGGCATCAAGGAATCGTAAACTTAGTAGTAGAAGGAAGTGTGTGAGGCAAAGATCATTGAGGCAGACCGAGGGACGAATACAGTGAACAGATTCAAAAGGGCGTAGGTTACCGTACGTATTATCAGACGAAGAGGCTGGCATAGGACAGGGTAGCGCGGAGAGCTGCAGCAAACCAGTATGCAGACTGAAGACTACAACGACAACCATTGGCTGGTCTCGTTCTCCTTGTAATATCCATCTCTGACTCTATTAATCTGTTTTGTTTAGCTGTTAAATTAACGTATAGGTAAGAAAATAAGACTTTTTAGCTTGGTGGAGATATGAAATATTTATTTTACAAATATTCACGTATCGATTTCGTTCCTATGATGGAACTTCATCAGTGCGGGTTGTTAACTCATGATGACTCATGTACTCTGCGTGACAAAATCAATGGTCGTATCCATAAAATATTTAGAAGGCTGTTCTGATACGCCTCATGTATAAAACGAAATCGATATGTGAATTTTTGTAAAATAAATATTTCATTTCGCCCACCAAGCTAAAACTTCTTATTTTATTTCAATATTGGGGCTAACATAACCTCCGTAATGGAATCAAGCTACAAATATATGTGGTGTTTGTGTAGTTCTTGATGATGATGAAAGCGAATTTGACAGATGAGTCATATAACAGCTAAACAAAACAGAGAACGATATTACAAGGAGAAGAAGACAAACCAATTAATCTGTACTTATCGTGACGATGGCAATCAAGCTGAAACAGGCCTCTCGAAATAAATAAATCATCATTTAAAAATGTCTCTAAATGACATACATGACGCAGCGGGCTCACAAAAACACAAATCACTATTGACTTTAGCTGCTCTATAATCTGACGCTAAAGCTAACTAGATGATATTCCGCGCGGAAGAAGTACCTAAACTGATTGGGGTGCTGTTTAGATAGGATCAATAATTTACTTGTTCTATGATTTTTCTTTAAAAGAATATACACATTTTTAAAAACTAATTTTCTTCGTAGCTACCAAACTTTCTGAATTCAGTAGAGATTAGGAACATTCTATTTCAGTGTGGACTAGCAGTAGCATCACATCCTGGCTGCTCACAACATTAATTGTCAGGCCCTAGAAAAGGCAGCAAAAAAGTCACGCACAAAGCCACAAAATTAGCTACAGAGACATAAACTACAAAGGAGCGCTACTGACAGACGAAACCACCAGCCGCCCCACAAGTGCCCCAGTATGTCAGAAATGTTTTCATCAAATTAAAGCCTCTGTTAGGTGCCACGGCTTGTTTTCTTGTGCTAATCTGCTTGGTAGGTTCGTCCTTGCTTCTCCAGTAATGTTTTTTTTTTCTTCTTTTACATCGAAAGTACCAGAATTCATTCATTATCACGAATTTTGATAAGTTTCACTATTCAGTTGCTAATACTTTTCAAATTTTAGCCTGTTTTGCTGATTTTTCTTGCAATTTATATTCCATACTTATTGTACAATTCATTCAATTAAGTAAATACTATATATTTTCAGTCTGAATGAGGACTGCATTGTCATTAGTGACTCTCATCGTTAATAGTCTTTACCCCGAATTTCTATCCAACTCTAGAAGACTAAATCTAGTTCCGTCACTGAGGAATCAGTATAAAGAAGCGCAAACATCTCTTATATTCGTCAACAAAATTTCTATCCAAAATTCACTGTCACTTTCGTTCGTAGCTCTGTCTACTAAGAGCTGTGGTTTTAGTCGGTAACGTAAAAGTGGTAAAGAATCCTGGTGTGTCATTTTTTTGTCCGTGAATTATTAATCAATGTAGGAGCATGCTGGGAATGTGAATTAATAACCTGATAGTCTGAATAGCAATAATTTGGATTCTTCGATTTCGTTTCGCCTCAACTTATCACTGGGAATCATTAATCAGGTGATGTAGAGTTACATATTTCCAATAATCACGTTTCCATCACAGTACGCTCTGCATTCAAATGCAAGTACATTTCAGGTTAGTGAAGATTCTTAAAAATATACCGACGAAAATCTTGTGTGCCGCAACATAAATCTTAACGTTTCCAATTGTAAGGAGCCACATCTACAATTAATCCGCACGGTATTAACTGTTTGACCTAAGGGAAGAGTCTTGTACTTCAACCGAAGTAACTGAAAGCGAAGCGATTCCCAGAATTTCAAAACGAATTCCTAATCTACATAATATCTTCAGGAGAAACTATTCGTAGTTCTTTTCAAGATGATACTGTAGTTTACCATGTAACAGAATCATCGAATAATCAAAACGAAATTCAAAATGATTCTGTGAAAAAGTATGTGCATGTTTCGAAAAGGGGCAACTGATGAGTAACAGTAAAACAGAGTATTAAAATATTAATTATGAATTGTCGAATATAAAGTTCTCAAAAGTACTGAATCATAGCGATTACAATTACGAACAAGTTTAATCGTAATAATCACACAGAAAATATTGTGGGCAAGGCTAATCAAGACCACTAGAACATCTAGAAGATGCAATAAATCTATTAAAGCGACGGCCTACAGTACGTTTGCCCGTCCTCTGGGGACACAGTGTTACTTAATATAAATTTCATGATGGAGAAACGTAGTCACCAAAAATAGCAATATTATAATATATGTAGTTTACATATTATGTAGTATAGAAATATCTAAAACCCTTCCTGTATTAGAATGAAACATTGTGTCAAACTTCGAGCTGAATCGGCGCAGAAGTTTTTGAGTATTTGAAGCGTACACAAACGAACAGAACATTTTTATATATAGGCATAATACTGTGTTTAAACTTGCATTCTTCCTAATAGAAATACAGCAACTAACATTTTCTCGCTCTCTATCGGGCGAGACTGGAATATTTCAACATATTTTCCGTGAACAGAACGTGTATAGTAAATGGAGCAGGTGTTCTTTCCATAGGCTGTATCCAAAATGCAAGCACAAACTCGCAGAGCTGCGAAAAATTTAATTAAAAATCATTACTTTCGCTTGCGATATTTCTTTCGAAGCTTTGTAATTTACATTAAAAAGCTTTTTCATCGTTTGAATTCTGCGAACAAATGCACCACATTCTAATTTAATTCGGGACCCACGCGCTCACGGAAAAGTCTGTTGTAGCATCCATTCTATTCATCTGATAATTTTTATGTATAACTTTAAAGTATTGCAAAACAGGAAAGGATACTTTCAGTTTCGCTATATAGTATTTCTATATTGCGCCTTTTAGATTACTGAAAGCAAGACCGACTCTGTGCGACGATATTATTTGCTTTAAGCGTCACCCCCGTAATCAGTATGCTTCATTAGTTCGGGGCGACCTGCCGAGTATAGACTGGGAAACTTTCACTACAGGGTGGTGCAGACAAGCAATCTTCTGAACTGTTGTTGAGCAAGTTTTCAGAACACTGCTTTAAGCAATTAAATCGTGAGCCCGCACTTCAGTTACAAGCAGGTCAGACATTGTCGATGATGTCACTGTAGAGTTAGGGGTTAGTGAAGTCGTCAAAGCGACAACGGTCACCAAAATGAATCTGTTAAGAAGCCTAGGAGAGTGTTTGTGCTAGAAAGAGCAGATAAGCAACTTTTAGCGACCCACTTAAGGAGTGAATAGAAATCATTTAGTTCTGGTAAGGTGAACGTAGAGGAATTATGAGCAAATTTTAAATGCATTGTAAATAAAGTGCTGAAAAAATATGTGCCGACAAAGTGAATCAACGATGGGAATGACCCAGTTGGTTTAATAGTAATATTCGAAAATGCTGAGAAAGGAAAGGCAGTTGCACTCTTGTTTTGAAAAAGGTCAAGCAAATAAAATATGAAGAAAGTTAATAGAGCAGCAAAATGAAGGCCGAAATTTTAAATTTAACATTTAAGAAAACATTCACGCAGGAGGACCATGCAAACATACCTTCATTTAAATTTCGCACCAACTCCCAAATGGAGGACATAGGGATAAGCATAGCTGGTGCAGAGAAACAGCTGAGAGAGTTGAAAACAAACAAGTCGCCAGATGTGGTACCAGTATGAACTCAGCGGTATTGGCCCCTTAATCATTGCATTTATTGCGATTATTTGATCCATGAACATATTCACAATTCTAATATAGTAAATTTCCTTGAGACGGAAAAGCTTCTGTCTATCCACCAGTGCGGCTTTAGGAAGCATCGGTCGTGCGAAACCCAGGTTGCCATTTTCTCTCATGAATCTTGGGTGCTATGAATGAAGGGCAAGCGGCAGACAGCATATTTCTCGATTTTAGAAAGGCGTTCGACACAGTGCACAACAGACTGCGACCGTAGGTACGAGGTTATGGAATAGGTACCAAACTATGAGAGTGGTTCGAAGACTGCTTAAATAATACAACGCAGTACGTTGTCCTCGATGGCGAGGTATTGTCAGGAGAGCCCCAGGAAAGTGTGGTAGGAACGCTATTATTTTATATCTATAACTGATCTGAAGAACAATGTGCGGCTGTTTGCTGACGATGCAGTGGTGTCGTCACTGAAAGATTGTAGTAGAATGCAGGATGACTTGGACTAAATTTCTAGGTGGTGTGAGGAATGGAAACTAGCCCTAAAGTAGTAGAAACAATCCGATAATGTTCGAATACAGCATTAGTAGTGTGTTGGTTGACAGACTCGCGTCAATTAAATATCTAGGCGTAACGAAGCACAGCGATATGAAATGGAAGTAGCATATCAGTACAGTGGTGGGGAAGGCGCATGGTCGACTTCGGTTTATTGGAAGAATTTTGGGAAGGGGTAATTCGTCTGTAGAAGAGACCGCATATAAAACGCTTATACGACCCCGTCTACAGAGCTACTGAAGTGTTTGCGGCCCCAGGAGGTCGATTTACAGGGAGATGTAGAAGCAGTTCAGAGGCGGGCGGCTAGGTTTGTAACTGGTAGATTCGATCAACGTGTGAGTGTTACTGAAATGCTTTGGAAACTCAAATGGCAGTCTCTGGAGGAAAGGCGACGTTCTTTTCGAGAAACACTATCGTAGAAATTTAGAGGGCCGGAATTTAGGCGGACTGCAGAACGATTCGCCAACCTACATTTCGAGTAAAGATCAGAAAGATCAGAGAGATTAGGGCTCATACGGATGCGTACAAGCATTATTTTTTTCGCCGGCCGCGGTGGCCGATGGGACTGAGGCGCTTCAGTCACGGTCTGCACGGCCACTACGGTCGGGGGTTCGAATCCCCCCTCGGGCATGGATATTTGTGCCGTCCCAGTTCGTAAGTATTTCATAAGTAGTTTGTAAGATTAGGGACTGATGACCCCGTAGTTAAGTCCCATAAGACTTACAAGCAAGCATTTGTTTTTCTTTGTTCTATATGGGACCAAGTAACAAGTGGTAGTACTGAGTACCCTCCACCATATACCTTTGAGTGGAATGCGGAGCATGTATGTAGATGTAATATGCAACGAATTTCCTATACGAATTATCTGAAAACTGGAAGAAATGGCATTTCACGTTACTGACAATTATTTTTTTTCAGTTTAAAGTACCAGTTTACTACCTTCTTGATGCCATGACCGCTGAGGACCTTATTTAGATGTCTGATTTTGACCATGGAAACCCCGATGCTTTAACAGAAAAACTTGATTATGTGCTGCCAAACAGACCGCCTCTCATAGTTTCAAATAAAAGTCTTCAGGAGAAGGATCAGATGCATGTTTGAGCACAGAAAGTGTCTTTCGTGGTTTGAAACAACGAAAAGCCGTTAGGCGCCAGATCAGACGGACAGGAAGTGTGAGAAATCTCTTCAGCATTCTGTCACATTGAACCTGCAGTCTCGCGCTGGCCCGATGCGTTAGGTCGTTGTCTTAGTAACAGAACACACGTGTAGCACTTTCTAGTTGTTGTTGCATGCGTTGCTGGAAAAAGTTATCTTAATTACACCTGGGTACAGCGCACCTGTTACCGTAGTGTCCTATGGAACCAGATGATTAATAATTAAGTCCTCATTGTCATGGAACAAAGCCACCAACCTTTTTTGTTTCAACACTAACTCTTGACCCGAAAATATTTTGTGAGGTGGCGACTGTGTATGTTCCCACTGAGCTGCTGGAACTTCGTTGCTGGAGTAAGAAAACATCATCTATTTGGTACAGTCAATAAGTTGTGAGACTTGACGCCGGGAGGATAGGCACCACGCGACTCTGAATGTCGCACATGCTGCCGTGAAATTCTGTGAAATGCGGCAGCAAGTGTACCGTAAGAGTCGCGTGGCTGCCTATCCTCCAGGCGCAAGTCTCAGAACGTATTGACTGTTCCACATACAGGGTGGTCCATTGATAGTGACCAGGACAAATATCTCACGAAATAAGCATCAAACGAAAAAACTACAAAGAACAAAACTTTTATAGCTTGAAGGGGGAAAACAGATGGCTCTATGGTTGGCCCGCTAGATGGTACTGCCATAGGTCAAATTGATATCAACTGCATTTTTTAAAATAGGTACCCCCCATTTTTTAATTACATACACGTCTATGAATGGTTTATTTGGAACACTTTTTCCGCTTTATGGTAGATGGCGCTGTAATAGTCACAAACGTATAAGTACGTGGTATCGCATATCATTTCACCAGTGTGGACGGGATTTGCTTCGTGATAGATTACTCGCGTTAAAATGGACCGTTTACCAATTGCAGATAAGGTCGACATGGTTTTTATGTATGGCTATTGTGATCAATGTGCCTAACGGGCCTTTGCTGTGTATGTTGATCCTGGAAGACATCATCTAAGTGTCCGTGTCCGGACCTTTCGGAGGGTCAGCGGTTCCCGGAAGACACCTTACGGCCAAAGGCCATAGCAGGTAGGACTGAGACGTGAGCCTTACAAGTAATTTCGCATACGTTACCACCATCTGGCTGGAGCCAGCGACGCTTGGAGCAATACAATATGCCTCCACGGGTGATGTGACGGGAGAGCTGGGATGCCTGGCGCCGAGTTTGCGAATTCCAGGATGGCACCCGCTAGGACATTATCCATCTCTGGCGCCAAGCTGGCGGGCGCCGCAATTGTACAATAGTGAGGGAGTGTGGGCGTTTGCTGGGAACAACTTGCTGGCCGTATTTTCGAAGGTGCCTGAAGGCCATCCGCCGCTACCATGAGAATGCTGGACGTAAGGTCGAGACCCGACCAATGAAAAGGCGGGAGAGCTGGCCATTGGCTGCTGTTTTATAGTAAGGGGGTTTGGCTGTCCGAATCCCAAACACAAGCTGTTATTGGCCGTATTTTGGAGTCTCGCTGTGGACTGGAGTTTCAATGGAGATAAGCCGAGCCTGGAGGCTTTGAAGAGAGGAGACGGAGATTTTAGAAGTAGAGAGAAGGAGACTGGTGTTTGAGCGGCTGAGGAGAGCAGACGCGTCTGCTCTCAGTTAATACTTGTCTTCCAGCAGCAGTACTTAGAGTTTGTGGTACAACTTTTGGAGTTACTCCAAAACTTGTGCTAATAGCGCTGAGTATTGGCAAACCGAGAGCAAGGTCAGTCTGCCCGATATTATACGCAACTTCGCGCTAATTGCGATTGTCACAGTTCTGGTGTCATCTCTGCCGATAGTACATTCGTGTTTCGCACTTAAATTGTCTGTAGTGGCGTGACATAGCCAAACGGGTGAGATTGTAGGCACTGAGATCCACTGGGGTCGAAGTTGGCTGATATTATTTAAACATCGCTTCTAGAATTCGAAGCTAAATTATCTCTGGGTCCGTGACTTGCAGCTATCGACTCACACAGCCGCCGTCCAGCCGCCGTGTTGACGACATGGCCAGCGAGCACAGTTTTGGTTCAGTAACGCATCGCGTGCATTTGATAGTGTTTCGAGGGGTGTTCACGTTGTGGACTACTGAAAACGTTAGGTAAACTTACAGAAATCTGGTATCGGAACATTCCTCTCGATTATGCCACTGTTCCCAATTAAATGTTGGTTCTCACAAGTGTTTAGAATTAAATACAATTATCCTGAACTTATCAGTCACTTGCTGTAGGAGTGGATATTCTGTTTTGTAAATTCATAAAATTTGTTCTCTGTTCAATTGTATGTATATCTTACTTTCAACTCTTGACTTCAGAGAATAAAACCAGTCAAAACAAATTTCTTTACTCAAATTATTCAAATTAGTTACTCGCTGTACACAATTTTGGATGGGTTTTATTACGTGGAAGTTAGGTCCTTTAATATCAAGTGAACAAACCATTTGCATACCGTCCTCCCTCTCGTCTTCCTTACTTTTATTTTGCAACACACCCACCATAAAAATATATCCTTCAAGATGACCGTCCTGTAGACAGCCAATCGAGACCGGAGGCTGACTGCAACTCAGTTGCAACGCACCCTCCGGGCTGCAACAGGACGCCCAATTTCAACACAAACAGTCCGAATTCACCTTGGGGAATGTGGCCTCTACGCAAGGAGGCGTATGGTGTGTGTCCCATTGAAACCACGACACCTTTAGCCCATAAGAAACTGGGTGGCGGAACATCAGGATTGCAGGCGTAATGAATGGCGCTGGATTTTGTTCACAGATGAATCAAGATTTTGTGTTCAGCCGGACAATCGCCGTTGCCTCATCTGGAGAGAACATGCGACTGGAACAGTACTGCTTACGTGCAGGAAGCGTCACCATTTCATGGTGATTAACGAATGGTGTGAGGAGGAGTCAGTAATGGCGGACGCACGAACCTTTATGTCATTCATAACTCAGAGTTATAGAGACGAGCTCCTTGGATCTTTTCTTGTGCCTTACGGCAGTGACACATGAAATGGGTTCCTTCTGGTACACGATAAAACTCGTGTCCTGGTGTACAATGCTTAAAGCCTGTTGTATGTACGGAGTGCCCGCCTCGTTCACCCATCTTATATACCAAATTGAGCATGTCTGGGATGCTCTTAGCAGACGGACTGCAGCCACATTAGCGCCCCCCACAACGGTTGCAGAGCTGGATATTGCACTAATGGAAGAAAGGCCAAATATTCCTCAAGAGCTGATTGATAACCAAAAAGCGTTCATGACATGCAGATGTGCAACTGTACTGGTCGTCCGAGGTGATCGCCCTCCATATTAGAGGGCAACGAGAATGCCTTTTTCACTAATATGGCTCGCTCGAAGAGATGACGCAGCAAAATATCGTACTGTATCACACAAAAATTACAATTGTAACCAATAAAGGTAAAGCAGTCAACAATCCGAAGATTGGTTTGAACACCACAGTGCTTTACTAGGCATGGTCCTGTTTGGAGGTGGTATGCTGTTGCCTTCCGCCGATCTTCGAACTGACTTTCCCAGCCAGTTATAGGGGGACCTACAGTTTAACGTGGGTTCCGAACCACGGTGCTACTCTGTATTTTTCACATGAGCAACATTGTCAGAGGTGAAAGAAGTGGAAAGGGACAGGTAAAATCCTAGGACCGTATCTGAATAAAATACGTTACCGTATGTATATTGTGTACAATATTTCACTTGATCCCGTAATTCTTTTGAACAGTGTACCACCGCGGCGGATTAGCCGTGCGCACTGAGGCGCCGTGCTTCGCTGCACGAATCCGTTCACCGTGGAGGTTCGAGTCCTCCTGCATGCATGTGTGGGTTGTCCTTAGGGTAGTTTGACTTAGTGTAAGTTGTAAGCTAGGGACTAATAACATAGATGTACAAACATTGAACATTTTTAACAGCGTTTCGTAGCGCTCAAATGTTTGCAATTGTAAGAGACCAATCTACTCTGGTCATCGGTCCCTAGGCTTACAAACTACTTAATACACAGCCATTTTTATAGCTATTTCAATTGTATCCCAGTCTTTCAGTATTTGTTTCGGATCTTCCAACGATGCTCTTTAGGTTGCTTTATTGTATCATCTGCTATGGCTCATTAATCCAGAAACAAGTTGATAATGAAGGCTTATACTACGATGAAAAACTTTATCTTTGATTGGTGAAGATCCGCTGACCAAATAATTATGTAAACGAACGTTTTTTGTCTGCATGTCTGCTGTTCCTTCTGCAGGTGACTTCACCGTGTGCGTTGAAAATGACACCCATCTCATACGTTCACACCACATGAGATCAGTCAATGGTGACGAATAAATATTCGTAATTAAATTAAATAATGAACAATATCGACGGAATGGTGATGACTTTTTATTTAGGACTAGCTGTATACCCGGCGTTGCCCGGGTGTTTATTTATCGTACACTTTCGCAGTCCACATCCCATCCCCCCCTCTCTCTGTATCCACGTCTTTCTCTTCCATCTCTCTGTTCGTTTCCACCTTTCCCTCTCTCGGCAATGTTTCCTGCAAGGTACTCTCCGTCATGTTCCATACAAGCATTTATGTAGCCGGTGATCATTCTCTTGGTTTAAAGGTAATGTGTCCAAAAATTCATGAAGATTGTTGGAACAAAACTATGCATTTTGTATAATTCCGTAAGTTAAGTACCCTCCACCATGCACCGAACGAAATTTTATACTGACAGTGACATTCCTATTGTTTTTAAGATAGAGTATACCAAATTTCATCGCTGTCGGAACAAAACTGTAGATTTCTATGCAATAAAACGCACCGTCAAATTGAAAAACGCACTTTGTTGTTCTCAAATATTCCAGTTTTATTTCATACAACTCTTATTCTGCGAATATCGAAAACAACAAAAAAGGATCTATGAAATCGGTCGAGCCGTTGTCGAGTTATGGCGCGATCAAGGTATTTAGGTACCCATTTTTATGTTGCAAAGTACTCTCCCCCATACGCCGTATGAAACTTAAGGTAGACGGTGACCTTCCTCTTGTTTTGAAGGTCAAGCGTACGAAATTTCGTGATCTGAATGAAACTATAGATTTCTTAAGTCTGTAGGAGAAGCATGCTGCCGGCCACGGTGGCCGAGGGGACTGAGGCGCTTCAGTCACGTTTTGCACGGCCACTGCGATCGGGGGTTCGAATCCCCCCTCGGGCATGGATATTTGTGCCGTCCTTAGTAGTAGCTAGTTCATAAGTAGTTTGTAAGTTTAGTGACTGATGACCCCGTAGTTACGCCCCATAAGCTATACAAACATTTGAACATTTTGATTTTAGAAGTATGCTCCGCCATGTACCTACCACATAATACTTTCTTATCTGACGTTTTGTACCTATGAACTACATTCCTGCCAAATTTCAGCTTCAGTGAAGTAGTGTTCGAGATTTCGTGTTTAGTCAGTGAGTGTCCATTCGCTATTAAGAAAACAGATAGCTTATTTTTGATACAATAGAATTAACAAAGACTTGCAGACAAAAATAAATAGTAACATGCAAATCTGTAATGCTAACTGATGCCACAGTTTTACGGCATCTACAGCGAAACTGTTGTGAGTGGTAGATTTCTTTTCGTTGTGGGGGGGGGGGGGGGGGTGGTGATGTTACAAAACGCTTCACAAACGCTGAAACTTTGTTTCAGGACCCTAACTATTCCCATTTTCCAATAATTGACGCATAAATCTGGGTATTCTCACGCGAGGGCCTCTCATTATTTATGACGTCATATCTCCTGAGCTATGTGTCGTCCTCTTTTGTTTTTCAGTTAGGAACCTTCGTGGGCGTACAGTTCACCAAAGATTCATTGCAATCGATTGAATGGTTTATGAACACATAGAGGACATACAGACAAACATTCATTTTATATTTATAGATTAAGAATATCGAACGACAATATTTTAAAAAATTATTTGTCCTTTACTTTGGTGTTATTGTTATTCATTTTATTGCTCTTATTTTTGGAACTTACTATCAGTGTACAAACTAATATTCTTTTAGTGTTTAGAAAAGATATCATAGACGGGGAGAAATAAGAGCAACAGATAGGTATATAGATAGGCAAACAGAGAATAATGTAGAACTCTTGGGTAACTACATTTACTGAAATAAATAGTAGCATTTAGAAGCACTTTCATCTCCTTCAAAGCTAAAAATATTGTCGTTTCTATCTGGGTGAACATCTGGTCGAGGGCGACAAAAGGCGCCTCTTATTTCAGGAAATCTTCGCTCGCCACAAGCAGAGCACAGCTGTTAGCACTGCTTTTGATCTCGGATTACCCATAACGTTCGTAATCTCCAGCACCGCTTTTGTCGATAGAACGAGAGTGAGAGATAATAATCAGTAGCGAAAACCGAGGTGCACAGCCAAAGAACCGGAGAATCTCTGGTCAAAGTATTGCTGTCGGTTACAACTTAATTAGTTTGAGCCCGTTGCTGCTACATTTTACCGAAGATTTCCGTAACCCTCACAAAGCGCTTCACCAATCCCACGAGAACCGATGCAATCAGTATCTTTGATGTGCAGTAGGATTTATACGACAAATTACCTGTTTGCAGAAGAGCTTTATTCAGGGGATTTGCGTAGCGTTTCTACGTGGGACAACGATCCAGTGTTTTTGTTTTTCTTTTCCTTTTTTATCGGCCATGAATTCGTACGCTTGCATCTTGACAGTGGTGTGTGTGTGTGTGTGTGTGTGTGTGTGTGTGTGCGTACGCGAGTTAGACGCTAGGGCAAGATACTGGAAAAAAAAGCCAGCCGCGGTGGCCGAGGGGACGAGTTTGTGACACTTGCGGGGAGTGACACTTGCGCGGAAAGGGAATGTGTAGACACTTGCGCGGAGACTCGGACGCTGCAGGTAGTGAACAGGGTGTTCCAGAAGTAGCGATACACCACCCCTACTCCACGCCCTCCAGCCGCTACCTGTGCCGTATTCAGGGAAAGGCCCACCGAGCGAGATGGAGCAGTAGTAACGGGACGTTCGCTAAAAATGGGGTATATTACAAGATTCACGTCTCTCGCATTCTGGCCCAAAATTAGCATGGGCCTATATTTCGCATTCATTGAAAAATACGAATTTTTCCGGTACCTACTGTTTACTTCGTACATATTTAAGGGCAGAAAATAAAGTTATCTCCCATTATTTCTGGTTAAATAGTGTTTCACACCAAAATACCATTTATGACAATTTCGGATTTACTGCATTTTGATTCAGAATTCACATCTATATTCGAATTTATCGCAAATACGAATTTTTCCTGTCCCTAGAATTACCTCTAAAATTAAACAGCTGATCAAGGCACTAAAAGCAAGGGCAAATCTTTAGGTGTATTTATACAAATTACTAAAACACAATTTGATCGTGGAATTATATACAATCTCATTATAAAGGTTTTTTGTAGGTGGTTTTGAGCAGCTTTTAAATATGTTAGAAATTGCATTATGAAATATAGACAGCTACACGTTA
Organism: Locusta migratoria; assembly: GCA_026315105.1. Lineage (NCBI taxonomy): Eukaryota > Metazoa > Arthropoda > Insecta > Orthoptera > Acrididae > Locusta > Locusta migratoria. The sequence continues at coordinate 165,070,953 of CM048751.1, read as the reverse complement.
TGTTTATTATGAGATATCGATTTCGGCTAATTTGAGGTCATCTTCAAGTCTCAAACAACAGGTGTTACTTATGCATTTTTCCAGTGGCACTTTAACTGTTTACACACAAGGTCTAACGTTGTTAATCGCGTTAGCGATGAAAAGAGAGCCCAGAATCTTTGCGTCTAAATGATACATATATTGGTGTGATGTCTTATTTCGAAAGAACAGACATCACAGCAATACATATATAGCTCTCGGTGAAATGGAACGGTCTGATGTCGTTACGTACCACAGCACGGCCGACTAGAAACGCAGGAGAAGTGCAAACAACGTTCTCTCTCAGAGGTATGATTATAATTGGGTTCGGCGTAGACTTCTACAACATACAGTCTACAAGGCGAAGATTATACCAAAAAATTTAACTTTTCGTCTACTTTGGCGATAGCAACCATATTTTAGAATCGTGTCTACTATGTAAAGATTTAGAAACAAAAACGCTTCAAGTCCATAACTTCACTGGTTTTCGAGTTCTGAATTTTTAATATGTTTTTAATGTTATTATAGAAAAAACAAATTTGGGACTCACACTAAAATTTTCATATGCAGATTTTGTAGGTACATTCACAAGACATAATTCAACGGTTGTGTGCATTCATCTTATGAGAAATATCAATCATTTGTTTTCAGCGTTTATGTCAAATTTCTACATTTAAGTTTCTTTAATTATTAGTACTTAAACGTGGTTATGAAATAAATAAATTACGTGTATATTTGTAGTCTTATGCGGCCAAACTACTTAGGTCATTGGTCGCTAGAGTTACACACTACTTAATCTTACTTAAAATGACTTAGGCAAAGTACAAACAAACATACCCATGTCCGAGGAAGGACTCGAACCTGCGACCGGACCGGCCCCGCAATTTGTGACACAAGTTACATGTTTGATAATATTAATGCATAGAAGTATAAATCACGTTAAGACAACTTCCTGCAAAAATTTTGACAAAAAAAGTTGGCACTGAGTTTAGAAAAACAAAATTCTGGTATATTGGATTTTAACATTTTATCAAGAAATGAATGTTACTTTTTTTACTACAAGAGATACAGCCATTCAAATTTACGGCCACCAGAACGTTTTCCCTTCCTGAGTAAATGAGCTGCTTCTTGTAGTTTCAACACCTTTTTCTTGAATGTTCTGAATATAAATCTTCACACAGACTTCTTGAGGAGGAGAGTGATACGGATATCTGATTGTAAACCACTGCCTATTACCTTAGACCTTTTTGACTGTACTGAACAGTAATTCCGCGTATTCCGTAATTTATATTTATACAGTTAACAGGCAATGTAATTTACAACCAACTATTGGCTGCCAATTTCGCTTCATTTTTCCTGGCAGTCTTGCAACTTGTTTCTCCCTGTTGGTTTATGCCGAGTTCGGAGTAAAAATGGTTCTATATGACGGTGATGGAAAATAGAATTTATCTTCAGCATTTTGTGACATTCCCTTACACATTCCGTATTTCATATATTTCTTAGATGTATTTGTAATTCGAATACAGCCAAATCGTTTTGGGGTCCACGAATAAACGCTTCAAGTATGTAAAATACTCATTGACTGATTATTAACGTTTTTTAATTGGAGATTTAAGGTCGCGTCTCCTATTAAAAAGCATAGTAGCTATTTTTAAAGAGATGGAAGTTGCGTGCAGTGGGGTTAACTACATAGCGGTCAATTACATCAACGTATCTGTGCAAGATGCCTAATGTATTTATTGCTTGCGCAGGTGTCTTGATATGCTTAGTGTTCTGAATAATATGCTTTTAGGAGGTATGACTGTGGAAAGTCATCGTCTTGTAGTAGCAGAGATTGCCTTAATAACTCTCCAAACATTATCACTATTAAAATACCTTTTTGTTTACAGGAGGAACACTCAATGGATTAATATGTAGTTAGAACAAGTTACTATATTGCTCTTCAGCTCTTAAAGGGTTGTGCAATTTCACTGATTTTCGTATTATGTTGACAGTGTGGAAACTTGACCACAGCAGTGCTAGACTTCTTGGTGTGCCTGTACCCAGGGAAGGCCATCAGCCGCCCCAAGGGCCCCGGGTTCCGCGCGTCACTCCGCGCAAGTGTCACCCCGCGCAAGTGTTCCAACCCCGAGGGGACTGAGGCGCTCCAGTCACGGTCTGCACGACCACTGCGGTCGGGTGTTCGAATCCCCCCTCGGGCATGGATATTTGTGCCGGCCTTAGGATTAACTAGTTTAGGGACTAATGACCCCGTAGTTAAGTCCCATAAGCTATACAAACATTCGAACATTTTTTTTTTTTTTTTAAATGTGAAACATAAAATGAAGAATTACACTCGGAGTGTGTACTTTCGAATATATTTCTGACGCAGGAGTACACCTTGTTAACAGGCTGAAACCACTTTCAGTCTGAATAAGGTGAGACGTGTGACTTATGTCCAGTAATCAGCACCAAGTCGTTCTTGTAAAAGCACGAAATGTAAAGTGCTGTCAAAAGGCTACATCAAATTTATTCCATACTATACTGCTCAAAACAATTAGTTCAGGAGAGATATAATACACAATATATGATGCAACAGCTCCACCAAAGAGACTGCCTATGTCATGCTTGTGCGTCCTCTCCTGGAGTACTGCTGCCCAGCGTGGGACCCTCAACAAGTTGGACGGACGGAAGACATTGAAAAGGTTCATAGAAGGGTAGCTCGTTTTATCACGTTACAGGGGGAAAGCATCACGGAAATGTTGCACGATTTGAGGTGGAAACCATTAAAAGAACGACGGTATTCGTTGCGGCGAGATCTATTTGCGAAATTTCAATCACCGACTTTTACTTCTTAATGTGAAAATATTTTGATAGCACCCATATACATAGGCGACAGGACCATCCCAATAAAATAAGAGAAATCAGATCGAAAACGGAACGATTTAGGTGTTCTTTCTTCTCGCGCGGTATTAGAGAATGGAACAGTAGAGAGAGGCTAAGAAAATGGTTAATGAACCCTCTACCAGGTACTTAAATGTCATTTGCAGGGTATCTATGTAGATGTAGATACATATGGTAATATATTTTAGTGAGATATTGGTTACAATTGTAATTGTTTTTGTTGGCACTGTAATCATGAATAGGGACTGTGACTGCTGTGTGCGGATGCAGTCTGAGCTGGTGACACTTCGCTCCCAGCTTCAAGCTGTGTTAACCTCGGTTGCACAGTTGGAAGCTGCGATCGATGGGCGTCGTTGTTGTTGGCCGGCGGTGGGGACCGAACGGACTCCCGTCGACTCCACCGATCGGCCTGCGGCAGCGACATGCCCTGAAACTGCTAGCAGTGAGGCAGATATCCCACCCGTGGTTGCGTGGGAGGTTGCTCCAGTGCGTGGCAGGAGGCGCAAGACATTCCGGGGGACCGATCGTGAGGCCTCCCCGTTTCGTCTTGCGAACAGGTTTGAGGCACTGTCTGCTCAGGACGACGTTCCTGAGTCGGATGGTGTCTCTCACCCTGTCACCACCCAGCCTGCAAGATCCGGGCTTTCACAGAGGGTGGGTTTACTTGTAGTCGGGAGCTCCAACGTTAGGCGGGTGATGGAGCCCCTTAGAGAGATGGCTGCCAAGGAGGGGAAGAAGGCCAACGTGCACTCCGTGTGCATACCGGGTGGAGTCATTCCAGATGTCGAACGGGTCCTCCCGGATGCCATGAAGGGTACGGGGTGCAGCCAACTGCAGGTGGTGACTCACGTCGGTACCAATGATGTGTGTCGTTTCGGATCTGAAGAGATCCTCTCAGGTTTCGAGCGGCTAACTGAAGTGGTAAAGACTGTCAGTCTTGCTTGCAAGATGAAAGCAGAGCTTACCATCTGCAGCATAGTTGACAGGACCGACTGTGGACCTCTGATACAGAGCCGAGTGGAGGGTCTGAATCAGAGGCTCAGACGGTTCTGCGACCGTGTAGGCTGCAGATTCCTTGACTTGCGCCATCGGGTGGTGGGTTTCTGGGTTCCGCTGAATAGGTCAGGAGTCCACTATACGCAGGAAGCGGCTACACGGGTAGCGGGGGCTGTGTGGCGTGGACTGGGCGGTTTTTTAGGATAAAGAGCTTCGGAGAAATAGAAAATGGGCAATCTCAAAGGGTTCAGGTGGATCACAGAGGAAATGTAGATCCGGAAACTATCGGTATAACAGTTGTAAATTGTCGTAGCTGTGTCGGGAAAGTTCCAGAACTGCAAGCGTTAATAGAAAGCACCGAAACACACATCATTATAGGCAGCGAAAGTTGGCTCAAGCCGGAAATAAGTTCAGAAGAAGTATTTTCAAAAGATCTAACGGTATTCAGAAAGGATAGATTAAACAAAATAGGTGGGGGCGTGTTTGTCGCCGTCAAAAGTAGTATTTCATGTAGCGAAGTTGAAGTTGATAGTTCGTGCGAGCTATTATGGGTAGAGGTTGTACCCGAAAATCGTAAGAAGTTAATAATCGGTTCCTTTTACCGGCCTCCCGACTCTGACGATACAATAGCAGAAAGGTTCAAAGAAAACCTGAGTCTAATTACAAAAACGTACCCGACTCACACGATAATAGTAGGTGGTGATTTTAATTTACCCTCGATCTGTTGGCGAAATTATATTTTCAAATCAGGAGGTAGGCATAAAACATCGTCCGAAATTGTACTCAACGCATTCTCTGAGAATTACTTCGAACAATTAGTTCATGAGCCAACTAGAATTGTAAATGGATGTGAAAACACACTTGATCTCTTAGCAACAAATAATCCTGAGCTCATAATGAGCATCAAAACGGATACAGGTATTAGTGAACACAGAGCTGTAGTAGCGAAATTGAATATCGAAAGTCCCAAAGTCACCAAAAATAAACGCAAAGTATATTTGTTCAGGAAAGCAGATAGAAACAAAATACATTGCTTCTTGAAAGACAGCTTCCACTCGTTTCTAACACTAAACGTAGGTGTAGACCAGATGTGGCTCAAATTCAAAGAAGTGGTATCGACAGCAATTGACAGTTTTATACCTAATAAATTAATAAAAGAAGGAGGCGATCCCCCTTGGTACACAAAACAGGTTAGGACACTGTTGCAAAAGCAAAGGAAAAGGCATACTAAATTTAAACGAACACGAAATCCCCAGGATTTGCGATTGTACTCAGAAGCTCGAAATTTAGCGAGGATTTCAATGCGAGATGCCTACAACATTTATCACAACGAAACTCTTTCTCGTAATTTGACTGAAAACCCAAAGAGATTTTGGTCATATGTTAAATATACTCGGGGAAAGTCACAAACAATACCTTCACTACGTGATAGTAATGACGATCCTGCCGATGACAGCGCTACTAAAGCAGAGTTACTAAACTTAGCTTTTAGAAACTCATTCACTAAAGAAGACGAAACCAATATTCCAGATTTCGAATTACGAACAGATGCCGTAATGAGTAACATAGAAGTAGATATCATCGGAGTAGTGCAGCAACTAAAATCACTTAATAAGAACAAGTCTTCTGGTCCGGATTGTATACCCATTAGATTTCTATCTGATTATGCTGAAGCGATAGCTCCTTACTTAACAGTCATATACAACCGCTCTCTCATAGAAGGATCTGTACCAAAAGATTGGAAAGTTGCACAGGTCACACCTATATTCAAGAAAGGCAGTAGGAGTAACCCACTAAACTACAGGCCTATTTCATTGACGTCAATTTGCAGCAGGGTTTTGGAACATATCCTGTATTCAAATATTATGAATTATCTCGAACAGAACGATCTATTGACCCAAGGTCAACACGGATTTAGAAAATATCGCTCATGCGAAACACAACTAGCTCTATATTCACACGAAGTGATGGGTGCTATCGACAAAGGTTCGCAAATCGACTCCGTATTTCTTGATTTCCAGAAAGCTTTTGACACCGTACCTCACAAACGGCTTTTAATCAAATTGCGTGGTCATGGTATATCGCCCCAAATTTGCAATTGGATAGGGGATTTCTTGTCAGAGAGGACACAGTTCGTAGTAATCGATGGTAAGGCATCGACTAAAACAGAGGTGATATCGGGCGTTCCACAAGGTAGTGTTATTGGTCCTCTGCTATTCCTTATTTACATAAACGATTTAGGGGAAAATCTAAGTAGCTCTCTTAGGTTGTTTGCAGATGACGCCGTCATTTACCGTCTAGTAAAATCATCTGAAGATCAAAACCAACTGCAGGACGATCTGAATAAGATATCAGTATGGTGTAAAAATTGGCAATTGACTCTAAATAATGAGAAGTGTGAAGTCGTCCACATGAGTACGAAAAGAAATCCGTTAAACTTTGTTTACAACATAAATCAATCAAATGTGAAGGCCGTAAACTCCACAAAATACCTAGGAATCACTATTACTTCAGACTTAAACTGGAAAGAACACGTAGATAATATCGTGGGAAAGGCGAACCAGAGACTGCGTTTTATTGGCAGAACCCTTAAAAGATGCAACAGAACTACTAAAGAAACTGCATACACTGCGCTTGTCCGTCCATTTTTGGAGTATTGCAGCCCAGTGTGGGATCCTTATCAGGTGGGTTTGACGGAGGACATCGAAAGAGTCCAAAGAAGGGCAGCTCGTTTCGTATTGTCACGATACAAGGGAGACAGCGTTACGGAAATGATACAGGATCTGGGATGGGAATCATTACAACAACGGCGCTTATCGCTGAGGCGTGGGTTACTTGCGAAACTCCAATCGCCAACATTCTCCTCCGAATGCGAAAATATATTGTTGACTCCCACTTACATAGGTAGAAATGATCATCAGAATAAAATACGAGAAATCAGGGCTCGAACAGAGAGATTCAGGTGTTCTTTCTTCCCCCGCGCTATTCGAGAATGGAATGGGAGATAAATAGTATAATTGTGGTTCGATGAACCCTCTGCCAGGCACTTAAATGTGATTTGCAGAGTATCCCATGTAGATGTAGATGTAGATACGCTACGATATTTGGCTGTCTCAGCTCTTTACTTGAGGTTTACATGGCGTTTACGTAGAATGAGTGTCCATGGGACTACCGTAATAGTGAAAGTCATCCTCGTTGCCCTTTAATATGATGTGCGATTACCTCGGACGGCCAGTACAGTTGCTACCTGCGTGGCATGGACAGTGTGAGGCACCAGCTGGTACAACGAAAGGTCGAAGGATATCGTCTCTATACTTCTGAGCAGTCAAAGCACACTTCTGAATGACGTCTGTACATCCTCCAATACTGACTCCTGCTCACACCATTCGTCCACCACCATGATATGGTGACGTTTCCTGCACATAAGCAGGATTGTTCCAGTTCTCTCCAGATAAGGGAACGATGATTATTCAGATGAACACAAAATCTTGACTCATCTGTGAACAGAACTCGCCGCCATTCGTTACGCCTCCAATCCTGATGTTCCTCCGTCCAGTATTTGTGGGTTAAATGGTGTCGTGGTTTCAATGGAACCCACACGATAGACCTCCGTTCGTAGAAGCCGCATTTCCGAATGTTGCCGTAATGTTGTCTCTACACCGTAGAACCGACATAAAGATGTCGAACCATTTCAGTTCATTTTGTCGTTGACAGTACTTCAGAAACTTGCTATCTTAACTCATCACTTAATTGTTTTGACCGTGGTAGCCATATGCCCGTGTTTCAGAAAGGATTTTAATCAAGATTCTCTGCAAAGCGAACAATCTGTGTAGTACATTCACACATACTAAGTGTAAATCACAAATATATATTATTACTAGAATATAACTGTAACAATACATCATTCATAAGAATCAAAGGACACCCTGAAGTCATCATATTTCTTTTATGGTGGAGATTATTTTAACCAGACAGACGGCGTTGCGATGGGAGGTCCTTTAGCTTTAGTTGTAGCCAACCTCTTCATGGAGCATTTCGAAGAAATGGCCTTGGACACGGCTCCTGAAAAGCCTAGCTGCTTTTATCGTTATGTCGACCAGACCTTCGTCATGTGGTCTCATGGACAGAAAAAGCTCGAAGAGTTCCTGGAGCACATCAACAATATCCACAGCCACATTAAATTCACGATGGAAGTAGAGAAGGAGGGTTCCCTGCCATTTCTGGACGTTCTTGTCCGTCGTAAACCCGATGGAAGTCTGGGTCATAGCGTTTACCGCAGGCCCACTCGCACGCCCGCGAAACGACAGTCATCCACTTGATAATGGCAGAGGAGTTCTCTGTCGAAAGCTCGCAGGCAGTAGACCACAGGACGCGGCTTGTAACCCGAGAAGATTTCATTAATGGATATCGTCGCTATGCACTGATATATAGACAGTAAGCATGTTTCATATTGTGAATATCAGTCCTATTACCATTTAGGAATTGCCTCGTTATGTTCTTACAGACTGTGAGTTATTCACATCGAACAGAGACATAAGACGATAGAATGTGGTGAAAGAGATATAGAAGAAGTAGACTGGTTAGAGAAAGAGGAATAGAATGCTAAGATTCAAAGCTATGATAGAGAGAAGAGAGGGTAACATGGACGCTATGTCGTCGTTAATATGTAAATTTTCAATGGTTTGAGTGGTTTAAGGTAAGACGTAGATCACATGGCAGTGTGTTCCATAGTCGTGTGGCTGAGTTGGAGAACGACATGGAGAAAGATTTAGTGTTGTGTGAAGGTACAGCCAAGATGCTAGACGTATCCGACGTGGTATTGCGGTTGTGGAATGACGATAGCTTTTTTATGTGAGCAGATAAGTACTAGGGTCACTGGTGGCTGAGAAATCGATGAATTAAGCACAGCGTTTGAAAATCGCGCCACTTATGTGGGCTCATACAACCGTATATTGCACACGTACCTAACGCAAGCGTTTATCACTAGCTCGAGGCGTCTCGAATTTTCACTTTCTGTGCCGTGTTGAACTATATCACAGTAATAAATATTTGGCACGACAAGTGTTTGAACTATTGTTTAACTTGGGTTGGAAATGTGTTTTTTAATTTTTGGATTGAATATAGGGATGAGAGCGTTTTCCTGCAAGCTGAAACTGTTCGTTCTTCCCATTTTAGGTGTTCATGCAAGATTATACCAAGCTCTTTCACTGTTTATTGCTATGGTAATTGGGTATCATTGAGGTGTATTTCAGGGACTGTTTCACGAAAATACTGGCTGTTTAACTTTGGATCTGGTATTTATTGGGGTTAAAATTAACACCTAGGTTTTGTGCCCATGATGAAACAGAATAAAGATCTGCATCCTAGCAGCTACTGCACCATAAAGTTTTTAGCGGTGGCACTTATGTACAGTTGGTTGTCGTCGTCACTTAGATGGTTGTTGCAGGAGTCAATCACAGGAGAAATATCGTTGATATACAGTGGGAAGAGTAATGGACCAGCGATGGAGCGAAGAACGCTTCATTTCATCAGAATCGGACGACAGAAAGTAAAAGAAGCATAATTTTTAAAAAATTCTAAAAGAAATCGTGTATGTTTATCTGTACAGAGGAATTTCCAAAAGTATTACGCGAACATTCATGGGGCTTTTAGAGGTACTTTAACAGTGGCTGGGGGCAACTTATGTGATTCATTTAATCAAAATGAGATCAGGGGAAGTAAAGAAATACTAATCTGAAGTTTTACCAGTATACTTATAAGAACGTCGTAGTACACCAAAGAACAAATAGAGGCGCTGTTAGTCACTCAAATAGTGAATTACTTAAATATTCCGACACTAACAAGGAAAGTACTTGGGCTCGAACAAACACATATACACTAAAATCGTATTAGAGATAATGTAAAGATCCCTTATTGCACTAGTGATACTCCCGCATCTGCAGTCGTCCGTTAGAGGCCTCTGCGTGTGCCATGCCACATTGCTCTGTCGGTTCGCCAGTAGGGACGGTGCAATGTGCTTCCGAAGTTGCGTTTTGTGATGTTATTTGTGCTGTGAAGCGTCAGATGGGGCGGCGATTGCTAATCAATCCTGCTAATGTATTGCGACTAGTTGAGATGAAGTTACGAAGAACCCTTCTTCGTGAAGATAGTATTAGTGTAGAAGACGAATCATTCGCATGATTTCTCGTATCTGTTATGGTACAGAAATATGTTGTTACAAACTCATAATAATGATAAAAGGGATGATAATGACGAACAGCTCATTGCAAGCGGTAGTGCTACGGTAAGTGCGGGAAGAGGCGATGGAAGCAGTGGCAGTGAATACCAACAGTCTTTCGGAAAGAAGATTAAAGTTGCAACTATCCTCACGGCTTTTGATGAAAATTCGCTAGAGAACATGTACGATGATTATTACATAAGTTATGGTTAAATATCTGCATGGCATATGTGGATGGCGTCTTCAATTACATATACAGTGATATCTAGAGCATGGTTGCAGAGCTTTGCAGAAAAACGACACCCACCAGCACATTCAGGTGTACGTTGAGATCCTGTAACCAAACGTTCATACAGATATGTTTGTTCGAGCCCATGTGCTTTCCTTGAAAAAAAATGATAAAACTCTTCTTCTGCCGCTTCCAATAGTGGTCGAAACGTTGGTGAAACATTTGATATACTGCAACAAATTATGTATTGTGGATATTCGCAGCTGTAGACTTCAGTTATATTGATGGAAACTGCTTCAGCTGTTTATTAACCAACTAGTTTCGTGGCATTAGAGCCACATCATCAGGGTTATGTTATTTCATATTTATCTCTAAGTGACACTAGACGACCCAAATTTCTCCGGTCCGTTGGCGTTGCGCTGGGGCAGCCCTTCGTCAACTATGTGGTGCTCGTGACCATACATTGCTGATGTGGTCCGATACCCAGAAGAGTTTTATAAATATACCTCGGTATCTACGATTATTTCACTCAGTGTCGGATGTCTGACGCGGTTTCGAAATCAGTTCGGAACTCGGATTTTTGTCAGTCTGTGTTTTAACCCATCCTTCACCTCTCAACGATGTGAGGAGTCGCCAAAAACGACACGTGGTTCGGATTGCACGTTACGCGGTAGGTCCCCTTTCCCAGGTTGGATAACTGAGGTCGGCTAGGCACACGCAAATCGCCGCAGTGGCGTTCAATTCAAAGACTCGCACCAGGCCAATGAGCCACACGAAATTATTATTATGTCAGTAAAACAAATGTCGAAAATTTTGTAAATCTACGGAATCAAAGTAATGTGGTCATCAGTCCCTAGGCTTACAAATTACTTAAACTAAACTAGGGACAACACACATGCCCATGCCCTACGTAGAGGACTCGAACCACTAAGTAAGGAAGTTCAGCAAGTTTCAGAATGAAACTTTCACTCTGCAGCGGATTGTGCGCTGATATTAAATTTCCTGGCAGATTAAAATTGTGTGCCGGAGCGGGGACTCAAATCTGAGACCTTTGCCTTTCGCAGGCAAGTGCACTACCGACTGAGCTATCCCGACTCGACTCATGATCCGTCCTCACAACTTTACTTCTGCCAGTACCCTGCCTCCTACTTTCCAAACTTCACAGAAGTTCTAATTCGAACCTTGCAGAACTAGCACTGGTAGAAGTAAAGTTAATTTTCGTTCTTTGGGGCCAGCAAATTACAACAGAGTTCTCCACAAAAAACTTTCTTAGTAAGTATGTAAACATGGAATATCGCAAATACACTGTCAACCATGCTGTCAAGATCGAAATAACGTAAGAAGCTAACAGGCACCAATTGACATCCAGGTGTAAAAAATAAAGACAGCATAGACACAAACGAGGCACCAATCGACATGTAGGCAAAAAATAAAGACAGCAGTGACACATACGATATTCCATGTAAGGTAAGAACTATGAAATTGTAAACCACTTCCATCTATAGTTGTCGCGGTGGAGTAGCCGAGCGGTCTAAAGCGTCTCGCTGCGGAGCGCGCGGTTGCTCGCCGTGGAGGTTCGAGTCCTCCCTGGGGCATGAGTGTATGTGTTTATCCGTAGGTTAGTTTACCTAGGTTTAAGTAGTTTGTAAGCTACGGACTGATGACCACGCAATTTGGTCCGATAGATTTACAAACATTTGAACATTTTCCATCTGTAGTTACAATTCATATATGTATATTCAGACCATTACAAATGTATTTACAGAGCATCTGATGATGGCTAAAGGTCGAAATGAGCTCATTGTGATTTATAAATGATAACAGCAAGTATAAAGCAGTGTTGTTGGTGTATAATTATAATAATCATGTCATTACAAGACATATTTTACACTGCGGGCCCCTAAGAACGAAAATTAACTTTACTTCTGCCAGTGCTAGTTCTGCAAGGTTCGCAGGATAACTGTGAAGTTTGGAAACTAGGAGGCGAGATACTGGCAGAAGTAACGTTGTGAGGATGGATCGTGAGTCGTGTCGTGATAGCTCAGTCGGTAGTGCGCTTGCCCGCGAAAGGCAAAGGTCCAAGATTCGAGTCCCGGCTGCGGCACACAATTTTAATCTGCCAGGAAGTTCCAATATCTATTTTGTTCCGAGTGTTTAACTACTTCATGAGGAAATCGCCGACATGTGGTGCGCGCCAGGCAGAAGCGGGAGGGGCGTGCGCCGTGGAACAGGCGATGTCCACTGAGCGAACTCATCCATCAAAGAGAGTGGGTCAGCGTCTTTTAAAGGACAGCGACGCAATCGTAGGAAAGATGCAGGCGATATGGACGATTTTTGAAAGTACGTTTTTGCGTCGAACAATGTTCGTGGTGCATATAACCAACTGTAGAAAGTTTATTTTCTCAAGTGAAAGAGAAGTAGCCGGCCGCGGTGGCCGAGGGGACTGAGGCGATCCAGTCACGGTCTGCACGGCCACTACGGTCGGGGGTTCGAATCCCCCCTCGGGCATGGATATTTGTGCCGTCCTTAGCATTAGTTAGTTCATAAGTAGTTTGTAAGTTTAGGGGCTGATGACCCCGTAGTTAAGTTCAAATTCAAATGTTTGTAGAACTTACGGGACTTAACTACGGGGTCATCAGTCCCTAAGCTTACAAACTACTTATGAACTACCTAAGACTAAGGACGGCACAAATATCCATGCCCGAGGGGGGATTCGAACCCCGGACCGTAGTGGCCGTGCAGACCGTGACTGGAGCGCCTCACTCTCCTCGGCCTCCGCGGCCGGCAGTTATTTTACACTATCATAAAATGAATATTTTTGAAGTTCACCAGTACTGCCTAAATTAGCTCGTTTTTAAGAGCTATCCGTATTGTAAAAGCTTGTCATTTACTTCATTCAAAATCCTATATTGTCTTGACTTTGAGCCTGTTAAGCAACAGAAGTAGTAGGGCTACTTGTATTTCTGAGAAGTATAAATGGGAAGACAGTATTCGTTCTTTTTATTTCTTTCTTAAATCGATTTATGCACTTAAACGCTGAGCAGCTCTTCACCATCGTGCTTCATGTATACTGCAATGGTAAAAGGATACAGACGTGACTACCAACTGAGTATATACAACGCAGCAGCTATATAACACACGATTTATCTACTAACAACACTGGTATTTATGTGACGCTTGCCACTATCATGGCGGCCGGCCGCAGGTTGCAATTATCCCGCGACAGCAGCCCCGTCACTGAGTCTAGTTATTTTGGCCCACTTTAGGTTACGGTAGTAACACTATAAGTGCGACTGTCTTTTGACAGCTCGAAATTTAAATGAAAATATCGGCTTAACGATTCATCTGACACGAAAACTGAATAACCGAATTTGTAGAGAAAAAAAAATCCCTACAACGTTGCTGTCTTATGTTTTTTTCATATCTCGTATCGTTTCAGAGATATCTGCAAAAATATCGGCCATTTTGGGATGTCTGTCTGTCTGTCTGTCTCTCCGTAACGTGTTCCCTGTTTCTACCGATCAGCACCAAATTTTACAGACATAATTTTAGGCCGTCAGAGACCGGAATCTCCCTTTTTCAAATTTTCAGACAAAAAACACGGTAGTAATACCAAAAAAAGCCATTTGTAATATAATTGTAATTGCAAACAAACCGTTGATCTGACACGAAAAGTGAATAGCCTAATTGGTAGAGGGGAAAAGTGTCTACAACTTCGCTCTATTATGTTTTTTTTTTCATATCTTGAATAGTTGCAGAGATATTTGCAAAAATAAAGGCGATTTGACGATGTCTGTATGCTGTAACGTGTTCCCACTTTTTAGGTCGAACTGTTCAACCAAACGGCACCAAATTTTACAGACATAATTGTTGGTTAGCAGAGACCAGAACCTCGCTTTTTGAAATATTTCGGACAAGAAATACGTTAGTAATACCGAAAAAATCCGTTTGTAATGTAATTTTAATTGCAAATAAACCGTTCATCTGACGCGAAAATTGAATAAACGAATTTGTGGAGGAGAAAATTCTCTACAACTTTGTTCCCTTATGTTTTTTTCATATATCTTATCGTTTGAGAGATAATTGCAAAAACAACGGAATTTTGACACCCTCCACCGAATTAACGAAAACCAGTCGTTTGCAGATGTCTCCTGACATTCCTCGCCCAGAACTCTATCTGGCATACGCCTTCTTGCGTTGCGTATTTGATGATTTTCTTATTGTAACTCACACGTTGTCATTTCAAAGCAATGGCGCACTTAAGAATTAACAAAATCCCATCGTCCTTCGAACGATAAAAATATAGTGTCTACAAATGCCATATTAGATTAGCATCAGTTAACAACTACCATCAATAGTATGACATTAAAGAGCACAACTCCTACATGTCAGATGTAGCGTAATGAGCAATGCGTTGGACTGTAACGCTGAAGGTCAGTGGTTTGAACCCACCACTTTCTAAAAGTTTTTTTCCTAAAAGGCTTTCAGACACTCTTATTAATTAATTTTTTATTATTTAGATTATTATTTTGGTCAAAATGTTTGCAAAAACTTATAAAACTACAACTCTAAAGTGGGCCGTAAAACACGTAAGTGCGATTTTTTTACAAGGTCTTCGGGCGCGGCGTGCCTGGATTCGTTTGTCATTTGTCTCGCGACCGGCGCGAGTAACCGCGGTCGCCGTGTGTAGCTCAAGGCCCTACAATTCCGTAAGCGGTCGACAGCGAACAGCGGGCAAATTGAAGAGCGCTTCGGCGGCCATTATGGTGGTAAACTTCCGCGCGAAATTTAAATGTGCGTAAGACTCTTTTGATTAGCGTGTGTATTCATTCGAGATAAGTCGCGAAAACTATGTTTCATTTAAATATATAACTACAAAACAGCTTCAGACTCTTTGAATACACTGTAACTATCGGTTGTGTGTAAATTTATTGCACATACGGCGTAGAAGTCGGCTAACAGCTTTCCTTCTTCGAAACTAAACCGAATTATAAAATTTAGTTTTTTAGCGTTTTAAGTGCAGCATATGAACGAAATTTATCGTCAGACACGGTTTCTTGGCACTTTCTCAGTATACTCTACGATGGTGAAACTTGTGTACAAACATTAATCTACAGCTACAAAGATACTCCGCAAATCTCATTTAAGTGCCTGGCAGAGGGTTGATTAACCACTTTCATAACCTTTCTCAACCTTTCCATTCTCTAATAGTGCGTGGGAAGAAAGAACACCTAAATTGTTCCGTTTTTGATCTGATTTCTCTTATTTTATTGGGATGGTCATTTCTCCCTAAGTAGGTGGATGCTGGCAAAATATTTTCAAATTCAGAAGTAGAAGTCGGTAATTGAAACTTCGCAAACAGATCACGCCGCAATGAACAACGTCTTTCATTTAATGATTTCCACCCCAATTCGTGCAACATTTCCGTGACGCTTTCCCTCACGTAACGTGATGGAACAAAACGAGCTGCCCTTCTCTGAACCCCACCTGGTGAGGGTCCCACGAGGGGCAACAGTACTCCAGGAGAGGACGCACAAGTGTAATACAGACAATCTCTTTGGTGGAGCTGGTGCATCTTCGAAGTGTTGTGCCAATGAAACGTAACCTTTGGTTCGCCCTCCCCACAATATTTTCTGTGTGTTCTCTCCAGTCAAAGTTGTTCGTAATTGTAACTCCTAGGTATTTGGTAGAATTTACGACCTTAAGGTTTGACTGATTTATCGCGTAATTAAAGTTCAGCGGATTTCTTTTAGTGGTCATGTGTATTACTTGACACTTTTCATTATTTAGTGTCATTGCCAATTTTATCACCATGTAGACATTTTGTCTTTATCACTTTGCACTTGCTTTTGATCCTCTGTTGACTTCACTAACCGATAAATGACAACATCATCCGCGAACAGTCTAAACGAGCTATTCATATTATCTCCTAAATCGTTTATAAACACAAGGAAGAGTGAGGGACCTATAAAGCTTCCCTGTGGAACGTCAGTTATCACTTCCGTTTGACTCGATGACTTACCGTCAATTACAACTATCTGTGTCCTTTCTGATAGGAAATCGTGAATCCAATCGCACAATTAGGGAGATATTCCATAAGCACGCAATTTCATTAGAAGCCGCTTGTGGGGTACAGTGTCAAAAGCCTTCCGGAAATCCAGAAATAAGAAATCGAATTTAGATCCCTTGTCGATGGCACTTAACACTTCATGTGAATAAAGGGCAAGCTGTGTTTCTCAAGAGCGAAGCGTTTCAGAAACGTTTACGTCTTTGTTTGAGTGCCTGCTGCATTCTCCAATATTTAGGTGTTTAGTACCATCAAAAAATGAAACAAAGCTGCCTGGAACTCCTAATGTTAAAAATAGACTGTGAAAATGAAATATTCTATCAGATACATAACTACTTATCTTGTTAATAAAGCAACCAGCCACTGACCAATTCTTTTAAGAACACGAAGTATGCCATAACTTTTTCTTAATTATGTGCAGGTAACATTAGCATTAGGGCATCTACACACAGAAAATATTGTGGGGAAGGCGAACAATAGTTTACGTTTTATTGGCAGAACGCTTCGAAGATGTAACAGCTCCACCAAAGAGACTGCATACATCACACCTTTGCTTCCTCTCCATAAGTACTGTTGCCCCTTGTTGGTCCCTCACCAGATGGGACTGACGGAGGACATTGAAAACGTTCATAGAAGGGCAGATCGTATTGCTTCATCGCATTATACGTGGGAAAGCGTCGTGGAAATGTTGAACGATTTGAGGTGGAAATCGTTAAAAGAACGACGTTATTCGTTGCGGCAAGATCTACTTGCGAAATGTCAGTCACCGGCTTTTAGTTCTGAATGTGAAAATATTTTGCTAGCACCCACCTACAAAGGGAGACATGACCATCCCAATAAAATAAGAGAAATTAGATCGAAAACGGAACGATTTAGTTGTTATTTCTTCCCATGCGCTATTAGAGAATGGAACGGTAGAGAGAAGCTAAGGAAGTAGTTAATGAACGCTCTGCCAGGCACTTAAATGTGATTTGCGGAGTATGTATGTAGATGTAGATGTAGAGTCTCCTGACTGCCAGCGAAGGAAAAAAAGCTGATTCCCTAGTTTTATTGTTGGAACTTAACTTAATCCATCCGTTAGAGATAGCCTTTTCAGAATCCTGGGAATAAATACTGTGAACAAATTTAAGAGAATTTAGCGGGTCATAATAAAAGGGGTTTACCGATTAGAATCTGAAGCTAAATGAATAATACCTTTCTACATGCAATAATGCAGATGCCTTTCAAGAAGTATTCGCTTGTCCAGCTCAAGCTGAAAGAGAGGGCATGGAGAAAGCTCTTAGTTCAGAGTCGTCGAAGTGCCGCGAACTGCGACAGAAGAGGAGGGCAAAGCCGTGTTGCGGGCTTCGCAAAACGCTGCGGAGTTCGTCTTTAGCGAGACGGAAACTTCGGAATTTGAGAGAAGTTCTCAATAACTAGCCAGAAGAGCTGGTGAAGGTATTATTTGGAGAAGGGTTTGGAGAGGAAGCTTTCATCCGTGAAATAGTTATTGTTCATGATAACCGTCAGTGTGTGTGTGTGTGTGTGTGTGTGTGTGTGTGTGTGTTTATAAATAACCAGCTGAAAACCTGACTTTGCCCGAGTATTGACCTATGTACTAAATCCTTGAGTTAGTGCTTCTCCTATCCCTTATCCATCCATCTCCTTTTTTCTAATAACATGTTATATTTATCGGAGAAGATATGAGAACTAAGTCCATCTTGCATAATGTACAAAATTTTAAGTATTGTATCCAAACAAAGAAAGATAGGAATCAAAATGATATGTAACATTCGTACAATCATTTAATTCACAAATTAACTATAAAATATATTTCAGTGGACTGTGAAGAGCACACTGTTAGGGTACATGCCCCACCCCGCTTTTTGACTATACCTATCACTGTAGGAATAAATTTCGACTTTGGTCATTTGCAATTTTACACCTTATAAAATAGGCTGTATGTGTGTACGTATGTATGTTCCACAACTCCTCCTAAACTACTGGACCGATATCAACCAAACTTGGTACACATGTTCCTTAATATCAGGCAACAGTCGCTGTCGCGGTAAGAATCACTTACGACACATACGTATGGAGATATGACGTCATAACCAATGAGATGCGCAAACGACAATGCTGCACATTTTCTCCTAAACCACTGGACCGATTACCGATTCCAACCAGATGTGTTACACATATTCCTTACGTACGATGAATAATTGCTGTTGGAGTACGAACCACATACGACACATGGTTCAAGAGATACAACGTCATGAACAATAGGAATCGCAACAAAAAAAACTACTAAATAATGCTTCGAGACTTTATAAATACACTATATGAGAATGGCAGTACTTGGCGACTTGCAACAAACTTTAAACACAATTTGAAACCTTTATTGGGAAAGAGTTTTAAACGGATTGAGTGCCAAATAGGAGGAACAAAGTTAGAACAGGTAAGACAGTTTCAAGTATCTGGGATGTATTTTCTCACAGAATGGCAACATAGTGAAAGAACTGGAATCGAGGTGCAGCAAAGCTAATGCAGTGAGTGCTCAGCTAAGATCTACTCTCTTCTGCAAGAAGGAAGTAAGTACCAAGACTAAGTTAGCGGTGCACCGCTCTATTTTTCGACCAACGTTGTTGTATGGGAGTGATAGTTGATTGGTTACCTTATTCATAAGGTAGAGGTTACAGATATGAAAGTAGCAAGAATGATTGCAGGTACTAATAGATGGGAACAATGGCAGGAGGGTGTCCATAATGAAATCAAAGAAACACTGGGAATGAACACCATAGATGAAACAGAATGAACAGACTGAGATGGTGGGGTCATGTTGCACGTATGGGAGAAGCAAGGTTACCTAAGAGATTCATGAGCTTGGCAGCGGAGGGTAAGAGGAGTCGAGGTAGAACAAGAAGAAAGTACTTAGATTCGGTGCAGAATAATTTTGAAGTAAAAGGCATAACATCAGACGAGGCATCAATGTTAGCATTGAATAGGGGATCATGGAGAAATTTTATTAGAAGTACTATGCTCCAGACTGAACGCTGAAAGGCATAATCAGTCTCTAATATTAAACTTTCTCTCGCAGACAACCACATCAAAATAATGAAAGGAAAAAAAGTTTATCGCTTACTACTTTTCCGCTGTTCATGGAACAAACCTGTGGCATTCGGTATAACGTTACAATTTATAATATCTACACTACCAGTTGTACGCGCAGGAAATTTTGCAGAATACACACTCAAATCTGAATGTACGTTCGAAATTGTATCACGGTACGACACGTAGTTCATGAGATATGAGGACGTAAAGAGTAACGTTCATAGAAAACCGTCACATCAAGCATCACGTTTAAATATATTACTTCTTTACTACTAACCATATTCGCAACAGATTTTACCGACATACAGCACTTGTTGTTGTTGTTGTTGTTGTGGTCTTCAGTCCGGAGACTGGTTTGATGCAGCTCTTCACAATACCCTATCCTGAGCAAGGCTCTTCATCTCCACATAAGAACGACAACCTACATCTGTCTGAATCTGCTTACTGTATCCATCTCCTGCTCTTCCCCTGCGATTTTTTCCCCACACACTTCCCTCCAACGCTAAATTCACAATTCCTTGATGTCTAAGAATGTGTCCTACCAATCTATCCCTTCTTTTAGTCAAGGTATGCCAGAAATTCCTTTTCTCCCCAATTCTGTTCAGTACCTCCTCATTAGTTACCCGATCCACCCACCTAATCTTCAGCATTCTTCTGTAGCACCAAATTTCAAAAGCCTGAATCCTCTGCCTGTCCGCACTGTTTATCGTCCATGTCTCACTCCGATACAAGGCAACACTCCATAGAAATGCCTTCAGAAAGGACTTCCTTAGGTTTAAATCAATATTCGATGTTAACAAATTTCTCTTTTTCAAGAACGCTTTTCTACCCATTGACATTCTGCATTTTATATCCTCTGTACAGCGACCATCATTTGTTATTTTACTACCCAAGTAACAAAACTCATCTACCTCCTTTATTGCTTCGTTTCCCAATCTAATTCCTTCAGCATCACCTGATTTTCTTACACTGCACTCCATTACCCTAGTTTTGCTGTTATTAATGTTCATCTTATATGCACCTTTCAGCACACTGTCCATTCCGTTCAATTGCTCTTCCAGGTCCTTTGCTGTATCTGACAGAATTACTATGTCGTCGGCAAAACGCCATGTTTTTAATTCTTCACCCTTCTTCTACAGCACTTATACAAAGCCATATATTGCTGCAAAATTTTACAGTTGTAGAACTGTTGTATACTAATAATAAATCTTCCAGAATCAGTAGAAAATGGCAGAGTTGGCGACCCTGCGTGCTACGTCACAGGAAGCGCCGGTCGGTATGAGAGGTGCCGGCCACCTCAGAGCACGTTTCCGCGGCTTTCGAGAGCCGCGCCAGCTGTACGGCTTCTCCACCGCGCACTCCACGGCGCACTGATTCCGCACGGTGCAGCGGTCGGACGAGCTACCGTCTGCCTCAAAACTGTTCGTCTCGATCTATATTTTTGACAAAAGTTAGTTTGGCGCACATGAAAACAACCGAATACAAACTGTGGTCATTTGCATTGAATACAATTAACGTTAAAACAGGCCAGATCGCTTCTCCCTGCACTTTAATGCCCTCTCCAAATTTCTCCTTCCATTCCTTCACTGCCTGCTCAATGTACAGATTGAACAACATTGGGACAGGCTACAACCCTGTCTTACTCCCTTCTCAACCTCTGCGTCCCTTTCTTGCCCTTCGACTCTAATAACTGATGTTTGGTTTTTGTATAGGTTGAATATAACTCTTCGCTCCCTATATGTTACTCCTGATACCTTCATAATTTTATTTAGTAGCTGAAAACCCGGTGTTGCCCGTGTATTTATTTCTTTATTCCTGCCATTTTACAGATTAATATATATATATATATATATATATATATATATATATATATATATATATATATATATATTATAAGGGCTGTATGTCTGTAAAATCCCTTGGGATTACAATTGCCGGCCGCGGTGGCCGAGGTGACTGAGGCGCTTCAGTCACGGTCAGCAAGGCCACTACGGTCGGGGGTTCGAATCCCCCCTCGGGCATGGATATTTGTGCCGTCCTAGTTCGTAAGTAGTTCATAAGTAGTTTGTAAGTTTAGGGACTGATGACCCCGTAGTTAAGTCCCATAAGCTTAACAAACATTTGAACATTTGGATTACAATTAGTAGTAAAGAAGTAACAGATTAAAACTTGGTGCGTGATGGGGTGGTTTTTCATGAACTGTACTGTTTATGATCTCATATCTCATGAATTGTGTGTCGTACTGTGATACAATTTAGAGGTACACTCAACTATATGCGTGTATACTGCATGTAAAATTTCCTGCGGCTACAGTTTGTAGTGTGGAAATTAAAAATTGTAACGTCATACTGAATGTAGTTTCAGTCGATGAACAGCAGGACATTACTGTTTATGTGCTCATATCTCATGAACTCTGCATTGTAAGCTAATTTACTGATATGCCTATCAGCAAATTTTGCAATGACCCTGATGGTTTAAGTAGCTGAACTCAAACATTTCAGCAGATCTTCAAGGTGTTTCTTGTAATTCAATCCTTCATCAATACAAAGACATAAACATTTTTAAATATTATACCGTAGCTACAGATTTCTGTTCAAAGTCTATATTTATTAATGGTGCCATACCATTTACTGAATGAAACTTTATGTAATGGGTTTTATCAAAGGTTAATGTGAGTCCATTTGTAGAGAACTAGGCAATAATTTTCTGAAAGACATCATTAACAATTTCGTCAGTTAATTTCTATTTGTCATGCGTAATAACTATACTCGTATCGTCAGCAAAAAGAAGTAGCTTCGCATTTTCGTGAATATAGAATGGCAAGTAATTAATATATATTAAGAACAGCAAAGGACCGAAGACCCAGTACCTTATCGGATCACATTTGTGATAGCTCCACAGCTACAGGAATTAACTGTTTCTTGCATATTATGTGAACGGCTAATTTCAACTTTCAGTTAAGTATGATTTAAACCATTTGTGCAATGCCCCACTCATACCACAATAATTAAGCTTACCTAGAAGAATTCCATGATTTACAAAATAACAAGAAATCCCAACTGGTGATGTCCGGTTGTTCAGGGCATTTATATTTCATCATTGAAGGTTAAACCGAGTTTGAAAACTGCGTCTTGTCGTCCGGGGACTGTGTTGCAACCTGTGGTATTCCAGTACCGGAAATACACGTTATTCGATGGAATACATAACAGCAAGCTCCTCCTTCGGTACAAGAACCAACTTTCACGTTGCAGCTGTGGAACTTATCACACGAAACTGCACTGCACTGTTGGTACGCCATGCTCAGAAAGCTTATATAGGGAGACTGTGATATCGTTGATGATTGGCCGAGAGCCCAGGACGCCATGTTTTACCAATGTTCTGTGTGAGTCTCTGTAACTTAGAGTGTGCAAACCTGTTGCAAGAAGCATTTATGCTTGTGGTAGCAGGTTTTCACGTCTTTTGCAGGTTCTATTTGCGCAAATTAACTTACATCGATAATCACGCTGTTTGTCGGTCTGTGACGATAATTTTAGAACATCGCGACGATTTTTAAAATTAAATGTTGATTTGAAGTGATTTATTGAGTGTGACTTATAATGTGCATTACATAATCATATCGGACAGTCAAGATAAATGCCTGGTTGTAAAATACGAGGTGTAGGTGGCTGTATAATGGTTGCGATCTCAAGGAATGAAGAAAGACGGAAACAGTGGGCGGTTAAAATTAACCGAGAAGGTAGGAACCGTAAAGGCGTCTTATGGAAACGAATTATTCCTTTCTGTGTGAAGTAAGTATTTTTTGCTGCTCCAGTTTGCAAGAAAGGCTTCGTTAAAAGTTCGTAATCATTAAATTACTATTAGTGTAACTCTCCCGTGGGTTTAGGAGATCCGTACTGCGTTCATAAGCTGATGGTAGCGAGTTAGGTTCGGTGAAAGGTAAGATTTTTTTATCAATATTTTCTAGCTTTGCATTAGTTCATTAATTTTATTTCTGAAACGCCAACGAACCTGTGACTGGCACCTTGAACTTGGCTGTGTATTGTTAACAATTCATAAACCTTTAATTGGTTATGGTGTGTAAGAATAGGGGGGGGAGATATATAACTCGTTGTGGATATTCTATTACTTATTTTGAGTCAGTTTCTGCAATTTTAGTGGAGAAGGCTTTTCTTAAATGTATTTGGCCTTTAGTATTTCCCAGTGTAAGAAAGTGAGATCGACATGAATATAATTAAAATGCATTAAATGGGAGCGAAAAGGTATAAGAGTTTTGTAATTTCAGCGGTGGATATCCGACAGAAAAATCTTAAATAGCCTAATTTTCTTTGAGATACAAGAAACATCTCATTTTTTTTATTCATCAATATTCATCAACTGCCAATTTTCGTTGTTACCAGGACATCGTAAAATATAACTATTAACATTCAGCTTACGTAAACACTACTTCTCGAAACTTACATTTTCTCACAAATTTTTAAACCTTTGTAAACATAGACTAATGGCATTAGTTTTAACTAGGTACTAAGTATTAAGCTAAAAGACCTGTCGATCTGATGCCTTACTTTAATTGTTAATTGCCTGCTTTTCTGCTTGGGTTGCTATCTAAATACACGTCCTGCGTGCCATCTGGTAAAAACATGGCGGACACCGGCTCTCCAACCATTCTGCTATTACAGCGCCCTACGTCGCATCTTTTCGAACTATTACAACTTTATTAAAATTAATTTTATTTTTTCTTTACTTCTGTAGACAATTCTTACCATTTTCACGTTACAAAAGCTTTTGCGTGCACACGTCCTACGATCTTAGATTTCGAGATATTCAATTTTGAAACCAGAGACTTCTTCGCTGGACACTCCGTATTACGCATGGACGGGGCTCCTGTATCACTTATGAAAAGATTCAGTTTGTTTCAGTATAACAAAAAACAATTGATCTTACATTCTGAAACATTCAACGTTTATTTCCATTGCGAGAGATCTTTTCAGCTAAATGCCATTATAGCAGGTGGACTCAGAATGGATAGGAGGAGATTATCAGTTTTGAAGTTTTCTTTGCAGAAAGGGAGATCTCCCGAAAACCGTGGTCGCAATATTTCTCTCTCTCTGTCTGTCTCTGTCCATTAGCTTACATCTTCCCTAGAGAAGCGAGGTAAGACAACATTTCACAAAGTTTCTGCACTCTCGCCTACCAACGTTTTCGTTCTAGAGACTGTGGCGTAGTTAAGGAAGTAATCCCATTAGCAGTGCAATATCATCCAGGGACGCGGCACTTCTTGTGTGCGTCACAGTCAAAGTTTTAATAAACTGGCTCCTTCAAGTTGCCTGACAGAGACAATTTTTGGAGTTACGAAGCATCCTGTCGGAAGAAACCTGTGCTTCACTCGTAAAACCGTAATTTAAAAACGTGTCTGCAATATGGACGTTTCGAGTCGCCGCCCTGCGATTATAAGTACTTGACGGCGTTTTTATATCCTGTGATACAACCTGGAACGAGGTTTTGAGAGGCGTGGGTTTATACTTGATTTGATTTGATTTCGCACCGAAACTAAGTTTATTGTGCGGTATTGCTCCCTGTATATCTAGTAAAGCCCACCAATGCCCTTGAACAGTGCAAGGAGTCCCTTTACCAGTTCTTTATTAGACACAATTTCTTTGGGTCTGGTTGTCGCAAATGTTCTGTGTCTTTTACTCTCCAATGCAATGCATTCGAAGATTAGATGTGATGCAGTTTCATCACCGTCATTACAGATCCTACATTTAGGGTCCTCTTCTGTTATCCCCATTGTATGTAGGTGTTTTTTGAAATTCCCATGGCCTGTCAGCAATCCAACCATGAGTCTAATCTCTCTCCTGTTCAGGCCCAGGATTGCAGAGCTTCTTTTAAAACATGGTTTTGGCATCATTACCTTGCCATGTATTTGTTGATGGACTTTGGTCCAATATTCTACGTGCTGTCTTCTGAGCCAGTTACGTAGCTCCAATTTGATCATTGCCTTGGTGATTGTCAGGACAGGTTTCGGTCCAATAATGGAGTCTCTGCCCCCATCCTGGCTAATCTGTCGGCATGTTCGTTGCCACTGATCCCCGAGTGGCCAGGGACCCACAATAGGTTTACTCTATTGCTTTCCCCTAGCTCCACCAGAACCCTGTGACATTCTGCAACAATTTTAGACCTTGTTGCAGGAGCTGCCAGTGATCTCAGGACTGCCTGGCTGTCTGAATAGATATAGATGCTACGATCTTTGTAGCACCTACGCAAATTCTCCTCCACACATGCTCTGATGGCAGTGAATTCGGTCTGGAATACTGAGGCCAGTTTCCCTAGAGAGATGACGCCCTCCAGTCTCGGCTGCACCCCGTATACCCCGGCCCCAACGCCTTGGTCTGATATCGACCCGTCAGTGAACCAGACAATATCCTCCGTACGGTGTCGAACTATTTTCTCCCACTGCTCCCTACTTCCAATTGTTATACTGAAAGGCTTGTTGAAGCAGTATGGGGTTATAATATAGTCGGCTGGCATTTCCCCAACCATTCCTATATTTACCTCACTCACTATTTTAGTGTGTGATTCTGGATATCCTAAAGAGTTCCAGTAGTTGCCAGATTTGAGTCTGTATGCTCCAGCTGCTGCCACCATCTTGACCCAAAGTTGTAATGGGGGCATATCCAGCATGGTTTCCATCCCAGCAGTTGGTGTGCTGCTAATTCCGCCTGTTATGGCTAAGCAGGCTAGTCTCTGCACCTTTTCAAGCTCCTTAGCAGCAACCTGCTGTTGGGTTTATACTTACAATGTGGTTTTCGTTTATATGCCATACATATAGACAAATCAGTTAAAAACGCAAGTACTGAGCAATAAAGACTATAAACCAGTTTTACTGAAGATTCAATTTACCAGGTTTTATTCCGTGGTTTCCTTTGCCTGACAGACAGCAGATGCTTCATTGCTACCACCGTTTTAGAGACGATGCAGTCACTAACAACGTATTATATCGAGTGATCTTTAACCCTATTCAACAGTTTTCACACATCTTCCTGTAAAACGACAGTAGTCTCATCAGTCCGTCATACCATATCATCACACGATCAAGATGGCCAATGTTATAACATAGCGGGTTTGTAGAGGGTCAGAATCAAACAATGTTTCCTTTTATAATTTAGCAGAATTTCAGTTTTACGGGGACACACTCTGGAAAGAGACATTTTAGCTTCAAGAATTATCTCTTAGACACTATAAAATATATTTAAAAAATCCATATAACTGTTGAAAAGGTGATGAATACACTTTGTAACAAAGCATGTTGGAATTTATTTCCATTTGCTTGCATTACTGAACCTCCAGATACCACTGTTGCATAATAATACTTAGGAATGTAAATAGTCTATTATCATTTTCTTTTCCAAAACGTTTGTTATTCTTTGTTGTAAAGTAACTATCTGAAGTCATTTTCTGTTATTTGACGCCAGAGAAGTTCGTTTAATTAGGAAATATTAAATATTTAATGTCAGAGGTATATTGTTAAAGACCAGATAGTATGATAATTAGTATTTCGGATAAAACTAAATAAATTCTTTTGTCATAATTTTAAAGTAGGTATTACTATGTTTCACAAGTACTGTTAGGATTTGTTAGTTTCTCCATGACTGGATGCTTGCTGTTGCCGCAACTGTGGTTCAATTTAATGAAAGTCCAGCTCCAGTTGCATTTATTTGTGCTTTATTTAAGCCCACACTACCGGTTTCGGCCTCTATGTTAGGCCATTTTCAAGTGTGCAACGTTACCATTACCATCGTCCAAAATATGATGGCTTCCTGGTGTTATTGGTCGTTCAAGCAATATATCTTCTAGTAGTTCCAATTTATTAGCTACTGGATGAGTTGAAGGCATATCTTCTTTGCCGTTTAGCGTTCTACATCTACATACATACACACACCGCAATACTTAGGTTTCTCACACTTGAAAATGGCCTAACATAGAGGCAGGAAACCGGTAGTGTGGGCTTAAATAAAGTACCAATAAATGCAACTGGAACTGGACTTTCATTAAAATGTTAGGAATGTTTCGCCTTTATTAGTTTTTGTATAATTACCGTTAATTACGAAAGTATTATTAATAAACCTATTTTGTTAAATTGGTATATGAAATACTATTAATTGAACCGAGATTTATATATTAATTTAATCACTATTATTAACGCTATCCTTTACTATAGCCAGTTGCATGTAATTCTTTACTTTTCGATTGTAATTTATTTAATGTACATAATTAACAATACGCAATTTCCAGTATAATTGTTTGATATATATAAATAGGATGCAATCCCGGTATGTAACTGATTATTGTTTCGGCCGCTATCTGAGGCATAATCCACGATAGTTCAGAGTATTGTTTCGTCCGTTGTCTGAGGCACAACCCAGGCAAGTTCGGAGTATTGTTTCGACCGTGGATTGAGGTCCAATCCATGCCAGTTTGAAGTTTAATTTTGATCAATTATGTAAAATAGTTTTCATTAATAGTTTATTCAATGACGACCGGTTTTGCTGAACTGTGTCACCATTATCTGGTCACATATATATTTTACCAGCTGGTGATATTGTTAAAAATGGATATAAAATAATAAGTGCTACGTTGCACTTAGTCACTAAATAAAAACTACACAAGTTAAAAACATGACAGATTACAAAATACTCATTTTAAAATATATATGACCAGATGATGGTGACATAGTTCAGCAAAACCGGTCGTCATTAATTAAATTATTCATGTGCGATCTCGGCATTTCATTTTGAAGACTCTAAAACGATCAGATCGCCTCCAAAACCGACTATGTCAGGTAGTCTTAATTATGTAAAAGTTCGTTAGTGTTATTCGCGTGCAAAGTGTTTCTACCGATATCATCAATGGACTGTTAATATTTATGTCACATTAAGATGTACATCTAGAACTTTTGTATTCCACACACGAACTGTGTAAATTCGTATTATCGATGTCTGGAATGTGCATTCCTGGTCACACTAATTATAATTAATGAGACTTGTAGGGTGGCCATAAATGGGGACAACTGGGCATTTATGAACCATTAAAAGTGTCAATAAACTGCAGTTTTCTGTGTTGCCTGCGCTATTTGTAGCGGATTAGGTTTGCCCCCATAAAAAGTTTAGCCAGCCGCTACCGAGAGCAACGAACAACGAGAACATCAAGAATCGACTGTCTACGTATACGTAATGGCACAAATTGAAAACTTCTGTAATGATAACAAATTTTGCAAATTATTCTACCCCCGGTGCTTCATTTTGCAAAACGTGTACATCTGATGTAACTTCAATCCAAGGAACTTTGAGGGTACACCTATCTATGTTTAATTAATTTGCTTTCTGATATATTTTCGAAAAAAAACCGTATACCAACTGCTGTCAGATTTCTTTCAACATACGAATACCTAAATAATATTAGTTATTGTTCAAGTTATTTGTTTTAATTACTTTGTTTTGTATTTCAAATTAGTGTTTTCGCATTTCAGATTCATGTTATTTCAGTTTTTTTGTTTACCGTTTCAAATACGTATGTTTTGTTATTGTGGAATACTGCACTGTTTATAAAATGAATAAAATGCAGACATCACACGCCAACTTCGCAAACCTATCACCCCACTGAGTCGACGTTTGCTGATGGTACGTACGCTGTTTCACTGTCAGCGAAATCCTCTTCAAGAGAGCCTACAGCGATGTGACACAGAGAAAACATCACTTATACCGTCTCTGCACTGATAAATTGCCTCTCTCCTCACAGTTTTAAAAGAAACTTATGGTGGAGTGCTTGTAACGACAACTATAGACTCTGTTTTTGAAGCCATCAAGTGTTCTTGAGATGTAACGAAAGCTGATAAACTACCGACTGACTCGACGTCTTTCTCGGTGTGGGAGAAAAATATGTGTTATTGTTCGATTCTTGGGGTACTCAGTGCAAAAAAAACCACTCTGAATGTCTTTTCTGAGGAAGAGAAACATGTTCATCTGGTGATGGCCAAAGGATCTATAGGGCAAGTACTGTCCCTGCGCTTACGTTGCACGTACACAAGTCTCGATGATGTAAGATCTTTGTGAAAAGATTTAATCTAATTATGTCTATCTTTGCAGAACGACATATTGACCATAGCTGTTTATTATTTCTCAATGCTACCGGTTTCGGTTATTTACCATTATCAAGCGTTAGCCTAAAGTAGACAAAAAGTTATCAATGCATTAGTCAACCATATAAAACGTTAACAGAAAATACAGTAAGTTTCATGTGAAATACTTACAGAGATTAGCTAATAGCTTAACATGTCGAAATAAAAGAATTCAAAATTATAACACAAATATTCGTTGTCATTGCTCTAGTCATTATCATAGTGGCTGACTGCTACAGACTGAAGCATACATTGATGAGTGTGAAGTAAAATTATTTTAAAAACCAAAGAAAACGAACATGCTTACATTAAATTTTATTGCACAAAGGTTATAGGGCATACAGTTATGCTATGTCTATTACCATCTTTGGTCTTCATTAGGATCTATGACGTAAACAATGTGATTGTTATGTTTATAAACAGCTGCTATACAATATGATGAAGTGGAAGTATGATAGGTACATATGCACTTCTACGCTTCTATATGTTACGCTTCTCTCACCCATTCCATCGATTACATCTTGCTACTTTGCCTACTGCCAGCCAGCTACTTGGCTTCTAGAAAATTTACAAGTCCAAACTAAGATATGAAAACTCTGAATACTATTATGAAACTAATAAAGATATAAAATCATTGTCACAAGCTGGGCGTCAATTGGGTGGTATTCAACTGTTTCTATCATTACCCTCACTGGTCGGATAACTAAATATTTCACCGTCCTCGACATCAAACAATGCTCCCACAAGCACACTCAAAAAGGTTCAGCTGTGCTGTGTACAGCAGTAAATAACTATCAAATATCTCCCCTCGACAGCAAAATCGACATAACATAAACGAGGATTTCTAGAACAGAGAGTGAGGACGAAATATAGATTTTTGAATTAATTGATCGATACTTTCGTACTAGAATGGCTAAAATACTGTTGGAAACTATACAGACTCTTTACGAATCTTTCCCTCGAAGTGTTGCACCAGTTTTAAAAGCTGGTAGTATTCGAGGGTTGGAACTTAAATAGTGGCAACTTTTTATTAACAAACGATACAGCAGCATTACATGTTTGCACCTGTTACTATACTTCAAAGTAGTCAGGAACGTTGAGCAGAACCCATTGCCAGCATTGTGGAAAAAGTAGTATGGTGAATCGTACAGTACTTCCCAATCCCAAAACCGAACAGAGCAGCTTGTACCGTATGCGGCCGCGCATTGTCGTGCAAAATGATAGGTGGGTTACGCAGAATGTGTTGCCGCAAGCTGGTAGCAGGTGATGCTTCAAAAACGAACAGTATTACTGTGCACTGACGGTCTGTCATAGAGAAACGAACTGCTTTAGCATTACACCAT
Source organism: Locusta migratoria (assembly GCA_026315105.1). NCBI lineage: Eukaryota > Metazoa > Arthropoda > Insecta > Orthoptera > Acrididae > Locusta > Locusta migratoria. The sequence goes on along the minus strand of CM048751.1, from coordinate 165,039,939 downwards.
GACAGTCGTACACGAGAATCATCATATCGGCGCTCTGACGCACTTTCGACTTTGTCGGCGATTCATTATGACGCCATTTGTCTCTGGCGTTTCGGTTTCCGCTAGTATGATGTGGCCCATGTCTCATTCAGTGTTATGATACGGCAAAAGAAAGTCTCTTCTTCGCGCTCTTAGCTTTTCAGGTGCGCCTGAGCAGCGTCGTAAAGCAACCATTTCTTCATTTCAGTCATGGGGAACACATCGTGATGCAATTTTTTGCATGCCCAAGAACATTCAATCTTGATCCAACTCCGTTGTTCCTGTTTCGAAATGTAGTGACACCATTACGTTAGACCGCTCGCTAACACGTGAATGTGTTTCCCTCGATTGTGCGAACGCCGGACGTCCATTTGCTCGGAGGTAAGGTCAGTAAGTGAACAACGCGTGATATCAGCGACAGTAGTAGGTGCCATAGTGTATCCACAGCAGTGTTGCCACTATTGAACTTCCAACCCTTGTATAAATGTTCTATGTTCATATTATTTCCATCCCGTGTACTTACTACAGACAGTGGCAGACTAAATTAAAATTAATAATAATAATAAAAAAACGAACTTATGTACAGCATGGCAATTTCCAAGACTAGCGAAAGGGAAAAGCTATTTCAGTAAGGGACGGACAATTCATATTATTGTGAACAAGACTCTTTAACACGCAACTCCCAAATCGCCGTCCATCACGATCGCCACAGAAGTACGATGCCACGGCTCTGGACCTTTGCTCGATGTTGTGTATACAGCGCTTGGACCATTAACTGTTTCTGTTTTCCTTTCCTCCCCCCCCCCCTCCCACATTTCCATACAACTTCTTTCTGTCTTCCAGCCTGAACAGTGTGCAGTTTTCGATGTATTGACTGCTACATTATCTTACTACTGAATCGAAGGGGCTGACGATGTGGAGTTTGAGAGATTTCCGTACTGCCACGTGGCTTTCCAACAGTAATAGGACAACGTAACCTTGTTAATTTTATTATATAATTCGTACGTTATCAATTTAATAACTTGTGGCAATAGAGAAATATTCTGTTACGTGGTTGTGTGAGGCCTGTAGCAAGTGTGAAAAAAATCGAACTGACGTGTTTTACGGCCCACTTTAGATTTGTAGTTTTATAAGTTTTTGCAAATAGTTTGGACGGAAATAATAATCTAAATAATAAAAAATAATTAATAAGCGTGTCTGAAACCATTTTATGGGAAAAATGTTAGGTAGCGTCAGAGTCCACGCATTGCCCACTATGCTACGGGTATCTTTTTTTTTTCTTTTTTATTAACCCTTTAGTATTATTATACAAAACATTTATACACAATATAAAAAAATAAATTATCTACTATTGCTCCTGAAATCTATTTTATATTTTCAATATGTTGGTCATCTTCTGTTGGTTTGTTGTAGCTTCAGAAAATCATTGTTGCACAACTTGTGATCTTATTCTTAAATCTCTTACTATTGATGGCCGTTGTTAACTGATGCTAATACGGCATTTATAGACACTAGATTATCATTTTTGGTACGAATAACGACGTGTTTTTGTTAATTCTTCAGTGCGCCATTGCTTTGAAATGACAACATGTAAGTTACAATAAGAAAATCATCAAATACGCAACGCAAGATGGCGTATGACAGAGAGAGTGTTCAAATATTTGTAGAGCTTATGGGACTTAACTACGGGGTCATCGGTCCCTAAACTTACAAACTACTTATGAACTAACTAACACTAAGGACGGCACAAATATCCATGCCCGAGGGGGGATTCGAACCCCCGACCGTAGTGGCCGTGCAGACCGTGACTGGCCCGCCGCAGAACGCTCGGCCACCGCGGCCGGCCCAGAGAGTGTTCTGGGCGAGGAACGTCACGTGACATCTGCGAGCGGCTGGTTTTCGTTAAATCAATGGAGGGTGTCAAAACACTGTTATTTTTGTTGTAGAGAATTTTCTTCTCTACAAATTCGGTTATTCAATTTTTGCGTCAGATGAAACGTTTATTTGCAATTAAAATTATATTACAAACGGCTTTTTTGGTATTACTAACGTATTTCTTGTCCGAAATATTTGAAAAAGCGAGGTTCTGGTCCCTGGTAGCCAACAGTTATGTATGTAAAATTTGGTGCCGATCGGTTGAACGGTTCCACCTAACAAGTAGGATCACGTTACAGCCAGACAGACATCGTCAAATAGCCGTTATATTTGCAAATATCTCTGCAACGATCCAAGATATGAAAGAAACATAATGGATCGAAGTTGTAGAGAATTTTTCATTCTACCAATTAGGTTATTCAATTTTCGTGTCAGATGAACGGTTCGTTTGCAATTACAATTATGTTAAAAACGGCTTTTTTTGGTATCACTACCGTATTTGTGTCCGAAAAATTTGAAAAAGGGTGGTTCTGGTCTCTGGCGGCCTACAATTATGACTGTAAAATTTGGTGCTGATCAGTTTAACGGTTCGTCCTAAAAATAGGGAACACGTTACGGACAGACAGACATCCCAAAATCGCTGTTATTTTTGCAAATATCTCTGATACGACACGAGATATGAAAAAAAGAGCATAACAGAGCAAAGCTGTAGAGAAGTTTCTCCTCTACAAATTCAGTTATTCAATTTTCGTGTCAGATGAATGGTTAAGCCGTTATTTTCATTTAAATTTCGAGCTGTCAAAAGACGATCGCATAGGCCCACTTTTAATGTTACTACCGTAACCTAAAGTGGGCCAACAAGCGTTCAGAGCTAAAGGCAGATCGGTGGCGAGCACGAGGGTGGCTCTGTTTTTTGGAGGGTCAGCGGTTCCTTGAAGATGCCACAGCAGGTAGAACTGAGGCGCGAGCCTTCCAAGTATTTTCGCACACATTACCACCATCTGGCTGGCGCCACCGACTTTGGCGTAGTCTGGGTGAGAGCGTCTATAAGAATACAATATGCCTCCATGGACAGTGTACGGTGCTTTGCGAGGGCAGAGCTGGGGCGTCTGGCGTCGGGTTGGTGAACTCCAGAGTGGCACCCACTAGGACATTGTACGTCTCTGGCGCCAAGCTGGTGGACGCCGCAATTGTACAATAGCGAGGGTTTTTGGCCGTTTGCTGGGAACAACTCGCTGTCCGTGTTTTTGACGGTGCCTGAAGGCCATCAGCCGCTACCATGAGAACGCTGGACGTAAGGGCGAGGAGACTGGGGCATGTTGGCCATATCTTTTCTATTTTATTTTATATTCATTTATGTAATTAAGTTTATGAAATTATTGTTAAATTTAGAGAGGTCTTACGGAATCTGGTTGGCAATTATTGAGGTTGAAAATATGGGTTATAATATTAGAAAAAAAATTAATTACTGGACATATGTCAAGTGGGCCAATCTGCTACTACCTGGGGTGAAGATTGCCCATTTTAATAAGTTGAACTAGTACAACATTAGTAAATCAAAGTAAAACTAATATCTATCAAGAAACATATGGTAATGTGCCTAATATAAAGTTGAATATTGAGTAAAATGCTTAACATTTTACTAGGACAGCGCCAAAAAACATTATTAGGATGGCGTCACAATACAAACAAGTTAACTTTAATCACTGTCCAGATCCAAAGGATCAGCACAGTTTTAACACAAAATGGTCCATAGATTTCATTTTCCACCCAAGTCTGATGAGCACAACGCTTGATCTCCAGATCGACTGTTTGAAAAAAAGATTTGAGGCACTTTAAGTACAGTGAATCTTCCACATCGTCATCATCATCGTCGTCATCTTGGCTTTGTTTATTCTTGCATTTTAGGCCTCCTGCAGTTTTATTTAGTTAATTTCATTCTACCAACGCTAGCACTTTTTTATTTTAGAAAAAATCAATTTTTTAAGCATGTGATGTAATATTTCTTTCCAGTGTTTCGCCTTCTTTTGGGTCCAATGGCATGGTTTGTGGTAGCGCTTTAGTTTCCTGGCTTTCAACTGACTGAGTAGAATGACGTGATGTCTGTTTGTACTTAGCACAGTACCTCCCCAAAGTTTTTCTTGGAATCCCAAACTCTTCGTTTACAACACGCACATACGTTATTCTACTTTTAAAACTCTTTTAGCATCGTACCTTCAGAAATCATTTCCCTTTCACTTTTTTTTATAATTTCTGACCATTTTTATGTTGCTACAAATAAAACATAGGTTTAAACCAAGATCGTAACTAAGATGTTCTAAAAAAAGGAGATAAACTAGATCATGACTTCTAAGATTGCTATGTACGATTAAAACGAAATTTAGAGTTAGGTTTTTTACTTTTAAAACGCTTTTTATCTCGTGAATATAACGATGTTGTGACCTCTTAAAAAGTATCAAAATTATCAAAATATTTACTATAAGAGGTTATCCGTCTTAAGCTGACTGCAAATATTGCAGGTTTCCCGTCTTATGATGACTCCAATTATTGCAGTTAGCATACGACGGAAAACCCCTTATAGTTAATTACGTAAATAATTTGATAAACTCTACGAATTATGAATATTATTATCATTAAAAGTAACAAAACTTTCATCGAGTTAAAAAAAACATCATCATCATTAGAGACCTATTATGCGTTTCAGCCTTCAGTCTGGAGCATAGTTCCTGTAATAAAATTTCTCCATGATCCCCTATTCAATGCTAAAATTGATACCTCGTTTGATTTTATGCCTTTTTCTTCAAAATCATTCTGCGCCCGATCTAAGTACTTTCTTCTTGGTCTACCTCTTACCCTCCACTGCCGAGCTCATGACTCTCTTAGGTAACCTTGCTTCTCCCATGCGTGTAACATGCGTGTAACATCTCAGTCTGTTCGCTCTAACTGCTTCATCTATGGTGTTCATTCCCAGTTTTTCTTTGATTTCCTCATTATGGACACCCTTCTATCATTATTTCCATCACAAAAAAAACCTGCCCCTTCCTATAGGAAGGGGCAGGTTAGCCCGACTGGCTAACGTGCCCCGTCCTCTCTGGGCCAACCTGCCCCATCGCCATGTTTACAATAAACTCGGTGCGTTAGAAATCCCGCTGAAGCAATTTAGATTTATGACGTATAGAAATAACCCTTAAACTACGACCTTTGATTATACTACTCACTTGTTATGCCTAAGGTACGCAAAAGTTAAATAATATGTATTTAATCGACTAGTAGAAATTTACTGAAGTATTCGCAATCACAATTAATCACTACAGCTTGTCCAAAACATCTCTTCCAGATATATTGGTCCTGTAGAAGGAGGGGGACCGTGCTATCAATCTGCTGATTGACTCCTAGGATTGTAAGAACAAATTGGACTAAGCCATCCTGCCACTATGGCTAACGTGCTCCGGTCTCCTCTAATATGTCGAATGTATGTCTACCTCACACCCCGTGAAAAATAAAATGAAAAGCTGCACATAAACGAAACAATGATTTCGAAAGTGTTGGCTGTGACTATCTCTGACAATGCAACTAATTCGAGCATAATACGTATAAAACAAAATGCTTCAATACTTAATAGCAATGAATTCGAGCGTCATTTGTAAAAACCGTTCCAGAAAAAAAATAATAAAAAAAAATAAATAAACTTTTTACTCCGTATTGAGTTATCCAGAGGTTCGGACTCGTACTATTTGCAATGAATGGGATATCGAGAGCTCCGTTTTATATGCACCAAAACACGATGGATGGGGTGGCCGGCGAATGATTCCGCAGAGAGCAGTTAAAATTCGGCAGCTACAGTTTCGCAGTAGAGATCACAGCGAAATTTAATCTAATATATCGCGTGGGCGGAACATCAAATGCCCTCTACGGCTGTTCGCATCGGAATGCCCGTCGTGTGGTTTTATGAATAAAACTTGTCAGTGGACAAGTTTGCCATGCGTGCACGCGGATATTACTGGAAAGTAATTCCGTATTCAGAGTCGCCTGGAGATATTTATCGCTTGTGAGACGTTATAAGTATTACACACAACGTTTCACACATTAACAAAGAACAGCAATTCTTAAATGGATTTAATAGCATGCAGTTGAAAGCCGCATAGAATTATAGAGCACTTCACGTAACTCCGTTAATGAATCAGTACAGCACGGACACAATGTCAAAATTTTAACATATTACAAGCCCGTGGCTTAATATTAATTAAACGTGAAAATAATTTATTTTCTTCTATTCTTCTGAATGTGTATAACGTATTGTAAGGCATTAAATTATATCTGAAAATTTTGCTGCTGGGTAAGTAAGAGATATTTACATCTTTGGCACCATCACATACACAGTTATTTATCGTAACTTGTCGGTGTCCTCAAAATTTTTTCTACGCAGCTTTAATCTTCATATTTCTGAATATCTAAAGCACATATTATGAGCGTAAATCAGTTTCCTTCGATATCTACGCGATTTTCTCTAAAATTTTCTTCCGTCTCGTTTCAATGTCAAGGTATTACAGTCTTTTACGCAACATCAATTTCGACGAGTTACCCACATGAATAGTTTCTAGTTGTAACAACTATGCTTCGAAATTTTTCTTAATTTAAGCTACATGATTGTAAACTTTTGGTAGAAAAATCCATGTGAATTAAGACACCTAGAGAAGTAATCCGTTCTTCAGGCACAATGTGGATACCGATGCTGCCAAAATAACGTAAATAAATTCTAATAACAATAAAAATCTACGTTTGCTGGTTAAGATATGAAATATTTATTTAAAAATAGTACACCGATTTCGTCTATTGAATAAACATTTTCGGTTCGTCTTAAAGTGCAGGGAACTCATGTACATCGCGCATAATTTTTAACAGTTAAAATACATAAAATAACGTGGAAGATGTGCATCACATGTTCAACTCATCATTTAATATCCCCCTAAAAGGTCATTTTATGTATATTATCTGTTAAAATTATACCGATGTACATGAGTCCCTTGGACTTTTAACTACACAGAGGACGTTCATTCAATTGACGAAATCGAAATAATATATTTTAAAATAAATATTTGATATCTTAACCATCAAGCGGAGATTTCTATTATTATTATTATTATTATTATAGTATTGTGATTTGAGCGTATGAATAATTATGGAGTCTTGATACTATAAGTAAATCCTGTTTGTTTTTCCCACCCGGTTCTGAACTTTCACCCTGACACCCTGACCCGTTTTACACTGTTATTACTTGGTTTAGCTCTCTTATTCAGAAACGAAAGAAGAAGTTTTTATATAACGTTGATGGTTGGTGAGCTGACAATACAGACTACTTTGAAACGGCCTAAAAACGGCAGCCCACCAAGGACAGCACCGTTGTAATAGTCCGCTTCTCCTGTGGTCTGGACAACAAACGTAACAGACGGCAGATGACCTAACTGTCTCTTCATACAGTTAATTGTCTGTTGACAGATTTGTGTCATAATTTTTCTTGAGATTCCACAACGCGCACTTCAAACAAATGTATAACTTTTAAATCGCTGTAAGCTCCAACCAACAAGTTTCTTATTATGCAGTTGTATCCCTATGAAAAGAAATTGTAAAAAAGAAGTGTGGGTGGCAGAAAATAATGACACAGAGCCGCACATACATTCTTGTTGACATATACGTCTACATTCATCCCAGTAAACAGAATTTTCCGTGCCTTTGAGGAGAACCGTATTAGCTTTCCATTCAGGAGTGCAGAATGAACAGGCCGAACAGACAGTATCGATCGGTCTACAGGCAACACGATTTGCATTGTGTCGAACGATGAGCATTCTCGTTAGTTAGCCGTGGTGACATGGCCACGTAATCCTATTATCAGAATTCTCCTGGAATAACGACATCGAGACGCGTTGCCGTGTAGATTATTTTGAGAACAAACGGGAAGGTAGTTGTACACTCTAGAGATAACCTAAAAGTATTGTGTATGCTGAAAAATAATAACGGTTTCATCCGTACAAAGATAACAAGAGGAGATAACCAGAAAAAATATTTGTTAAATAAGTGACAAGGTGCGATTTATTTAACACCTGTTAGATATTTGTGCCACTAGTTTCCGTCTTTGATAAGTTTCAAGCGCCAGCATAGCGTAAACACATGGTTCCAATGACATATCGCCATACTGAAAACGAGAGAAATGAAGAAAGTGTACAGACTGCATTCTAACAATTTGAAGCATTCAGTGTCTAGTCACTTGGCGTACATGTTGTTTCAATGTGCTGGAATGCAGGCTATTTTTCTCGTTTTCAACATTATGATATGTCAATGTAACCGTCTGTTTAGGCTCTTCTGGCAACTGAAAATAGTCAGGTGCTGAAACCGGAAGAATTGGCAAACGTAATAAACAGCTTTTCGTCAATCACACTAAGTTTTATAAAAATTATTTCAAATATTGATACTACTATCGTGGTCTGCTACAGGTTTAGAATTTCTGCAGGACGGGAAGCGTGTCTGGGTAGCTTAATTGGTTAAGGCGACCGCGCTGGCCCGAAGCGAAAAAATCCAGGTTCGAACCCCGGTGCAGCACAAATTTTCTACCTGGCCGTTCAGTTTATTTCAGTGCCCTGAGATGCTCTAGATGTTTCAGTGGGATTCAAAAACTTATTTTTTTTCTATTTACGGCACAGTTTAACACTCAAATACAAAAGTTAAAAAAAGTTATTTCTTTTCTTTCACTTTACTTCCCAGAAATAGTGATACCCATTACTAAAGTTCTCAATTACAGTGGAATACAATGTAGCTTTGCAATGTGGCTTTAAACAAGGGGAAAATTTTGTTATTAATCATTGCTTAATCTTTAGTCAGTATTGTGGGGAATATTATTTCGTTATTGCAACATGGAGTACAACTTGGGTTTTGACAGGTGACATAGAATTACTACGATTATTAGAGTATCACAGATCATGCTAACTTGCGAGTTACTGGTTGTGTGCCTCAATGTACCTTTTCAGTTTACTGTAAGGAAAATAAATAATGTTAATAATAACTTTCTTAGGCTATCCCGCTGAATAGTTTCCTCGGACTTACCACCAGATTTCGTTGCTGTTCCTCCCCAATATTTAGCCGTAAAAACAATCCAAATTTATCAGATATTGCAAAAACTGTACGTCACAGTAAACAATGGATTCACTCTGCGATGGAATGATCAGTAAACTCGGAGTTTGCATTCTACTTACGTGTAACATAAATAAAAACGTCAATAATAGTAAAGAGATAATCCAGTGACACTACTATAACACCAAAGTAGATGAACTTAGGATAAGAGTCACCCCTTAGTGTCTTTCGAAATAGTCACCACCCATAACTATGCACCGCCGCGCCGTCTGGTCTAAGCCGTCATGCTACGGACTAGGCAGACGATCCCGCCGGAGATTCGAGTCCTGATTCGGGCATGGGTGCATGTGTGTTGCCCTTAGTGTAAGTAGTTTGTAAGTCTAAGGACTGATGACCGTAGCAGTTTGGTCCAGCAGGTTTGCAAACATTTGAACCACTGAACTATTCACCGCTGAGGTCTATTACGCGTTAAAAATTGAAATTCTTCTTAGCTATTTACCGCGTTATGATGATATATATCCAACGTTTCGGATCTGTTACAGGGGACTTCCTCGGGGAATACTGACTTGTTTCATCCTGTGCTTGTCTTATACAGCCAATGATGCACCCGCGGGTAGTTATGATTGGTTGAAATTTGGTAGAAGTAAGGGAAGGAATATATTTATTGGTACTAGTTATTTTATCAGTTTACTTCGCCACTTCGCAGTGCACTCCTCCACGCCTCCATGGGTCTGCTACAACTTGAGGACTCTAATTCAAGACTTTCAGTTTTACTTTTTACAATGGCTGCCTTTACTCCATTGGCGATCTATGGGTTTTATCGACAATACGGTAGTCAAAATCACGCGACTACATATCACACATTTTAACGTCCATGTTTTTAATACTGATAGACACCGATTTGATATTGGACTTGGACCCATGTATTCGGCCTTAATGAATATTTAACCAATTGATGGATGAAAGCAACTAGAATGTTGGGACTCAGTAACGAATTATGACGTAAGAAAAAAATTTAACACCTGAAGATGCGTCTCTATTGATGCGAAACCGGTAGTGGACCTGTATATAAAAAGGATTTCAATAAAAGCAGCTGACGCGGCTCCAGAATTTATTGGTTGTTTTATTACAGGACATTTTTAAGTCAATCTTCAAAAAAGTGTTTCTTCTACTATATAAAGTCTTATAATAAAATTTTAAAACAATTGATAATTTTTAAAACAATTGATAAATTAAAAAAAGAACACTTTATTGGTGTTTGCATTGGTGTATCCGATAGGTGGAAATACGGGAGTAAGATGCACTTTTTGGTTCTATTGGGGAAGGAATATATTGGTATAAATACATGTGGCGTCTATTCCGAAAGAACAGACTTCACTTCTGATCCTGCAGTTGTTATTGTTTCCATATTCACAGAATATATGACATCAACTGCGAATGGGCAAAGCTGAAAATGCGTACCCAGTCGTGATTCGAACCCGAGTCTCCTGCTGTCTAGGCAGTTGCGCTGACCACTACACCAATGGGAACACAGTGATCACCGCACCTGCAAGGACTACCTAAGCACAGCATGATCAGAAGTGACGTCTGTTCTTTCGGAATAGACGTCATATGTATATATATATAATATGCCAGTGACATGCAATGAAGAAAGGGCAGGGAGCTTAGAGTTTAGCGTTCCGTCGACAGCTTGGTCATTAGAGACGGAGCTAAGGGTAAGGATGTGCAAGGAAATCGGCCGTGCCCTTTGAAAGGAACCATCCCGGCATTTACGTGGAGTGATTTAGGGAAATCACGGAAAACCTACCTCTGGATGACCGGAGGTGGATTTGAACCACCATCCTTCCGAATGCGAGTCCAGTGTGTTACCACTGCGCCACATCGCTCGGTGACATGCAATGATCCTTTCGTTAGTGGGCAAGTTGGGAGCCTTACTCTTACTGGAATTCTTGACATAGTGACTACGAGTTTGAGTACTGTGGGCAGGGTAAAGCTGTTAATTTGTGTCTGACGGGAGGCGTACCTAGGTAGTCCTTGCAGGTGCGGTGATCACTGTGCCTCCAGTGGTGTAGGGGTCACCGCAACTGCCTAGAAAACAGGAGACCCGGGTTCGAATCGCAGCTGAGTACACATTTTCAGCTTTGCTCATTCGCAGTTGAAGTCATATATTCTGTGAATATGGAACCTTATTAGTGCTTGCATTGGTGTTTCTGATAGGTGGAAATATGGGAGGAAGATGCGGTTATTAGTGTTTACATCGGAGGTTCTGAGGTGCCGCGCGGGAGTAGCCGAGCGGTCTGGAGCGCCATGTTGCGGATCGCGAGACATTCCGCTTCGGGGGTTCGAATCCCCCTTGGGCTTGATTGCTTGTGCCGTCTTTAGAATAAGGTAGTTTATAATTAGTTTGTAAGTTTAGGGCTGATAACCCCGCAGTTAAGACCTATAAGCTTCACAAAAATTTGAACATTTGTTCTGATAGGTTGAAAACAAGAGGGTCTACGGTTGTTGGTGTTTGCATATCATAATCCAACAACGGCGATAACCGAGGTTCTTCTGAGTAGTGACGTTACTCCCACGCTGTCACGAGTGCCCATCTGCGGCAAACGGCCCGTTATATCGCTCGCCGATGACCGTCGCCGCGCCGGCAAAACCGGCAGCCAAGACGGTGAGAGTTTGTATCCGTCTTCTCTGTTCATGTTGTTGGGTGTTTATTAATCTCAATTTATTCGCGAATTTTCCTCTTGGTTTTAAATGGCTGTTTAGAGAACACTTGCACATACTTGAATTGTATATTGTGGTCACACTCTTCCTCGTGTTCTGCAACCGCTGATTTGTTGTGCTGCTTTAAACGTAGCTACCTTTCATGTTCCGCCATCCATACATGTTTCTCCTATGTATACAGTCCCACATCCGCAGTTTATGTTATACGCACCAGCAGCATACATCTTTCCTATAGGATCCTTGTTGATATTTAATTCTGTTACTGCTCAAAAAATAGGTTTGATGCCAGCTCGTCGTAAGACTTTCGCAATGCGGTCACTAATCCCCTTCACCCCTTAAAGCCGGAATTAATTTTTCGTAGCACAGAAATTCAAAAATCATGTTTTGTTACCAGTAAACATATGCTAGAAGTTATATAATGTCAAATATATGACGTTGTTTACTGATCTCGTGCAGTTAGGTATGTCGAGTATTTGCGACAACGGGCATTTAGGAAAGTAAACACAATACTCCCTTCAGTACAACAATTCTATTAACACTTTAATAGTACAGTGTCTTCTATAATTAAAATTCCAAAATACATTGTTGCGTTCAATTTGACTATACATATTGCGTGTAGTCATATCCATGAAATTCTCTTGTTCAAATAGAGAGTTACCTTACATTTGCTACACATTAACACTCTACAGTTTGGTTTTTTATATCTTTGCCTTGTTCCTGTAACTGAGGCCAATGACGTAATGCATTATTGCAGGCAGTCCTATCTAGAAAGGAAGTTGCTGGACCCCGATGCTTTTTACGCTGCAGTTCAGTCTGTATACTGGTTGAAGGCCTACCTCTCTTTTTCTTTGTTGCATATTTTCCCTGTTTGCAGAGTGTCTCTGCTATTCTAGACCTGAATTCCAGCAGGTCATTTTATTCATTATGGGAAATTTTGAGGCTCCCACAATACCGCAATACAAATCAGATCCATAATTTGTAACAGAAGAAGTCCGGTAGTGTACATCGAAAACATTATCTATTACACATTATTTGTTTCACGGGCACACAAAAATCTCAAATGCTCAATGATGCATATTTTACACGAACCATATTTTCCAATTTACTTATACTTTCAACGCCATTATTACATCAAAATATGATTTACGTAACGCCACGGATACTGTAGAATATATAAATAATTTTGAGAACCAAACTTACCTCTTTATTCTGCCGTAATTCTCCAAAGACGATAATTACTATTACTTCAGCCTTAAACTGCAAAGAACTCGTAGATAATGTCGTTGGAAAGGCGAACCAGAGACTGCGTTTTATTGGCAAAACCCTTAAAAGATGAAACATAAGTACTAAAGAAACTGTATACACTACGCTTGTCCGTCCTTATTTAAAGTATTGCTGCCCAGTGTGTGATCCTTATCAGATGGGTTTGACGGAGGACATCGAAAGAGTCCAAAGAAGGGCAGCTCGTTTTGTATTGTCACGATACGGGGGAGACAGCGTCACGGAAATGATACAGGATCTTGGATGGGAATCATTCCAACAATGGCGTTTATCGCTGCGGCGTGGGTTACTTACGAAACTCCAATCGCCAACATTCTCCTCCGAATGCGACAGTATGTTGTTGACTGCCACTTACAAAGGTAGATATGACCATTAAAATAAAGCACGAGAAATCAGAGTTCGAACGGAGAGATTAAGATGTTCTTTCTTCCCGCGCGCTATTCGAAAATGGATTGGGAGATAAATAGTATAAAGGTGGATCTATGAACCCTCTGCCAGGCACTTAAATGTGATTTTGCAGAGTATCCCATGAATATGTAGATGTAGGTGAGTTTTTTTATTTGGGTATCAAAATAACTTTGATTGGATGTTAAAGTTGCACCACCCTCTTTTTTGCCAGGCTTTGACTCTAGTGGCCGTGTGCGGACGAGCGTTGCCGTGAAAATTCAACATCCACTATAGGCGCCACATCTGAAACCTCTACGATTCTTTCTATTCCCTCGACTCAGACTCATTTTGTAACGAGATTTGACGATAATCCTGACATCCAACGAAACGTGAAGAGGCTTTAGAACACCATCCCAAAGGAAGACTGCCTGCAAAGTCTCCAGGACATGTATCGTGTAGCTCAGTGGTGCATTTTATGGGAGTGACTGTACCGTTTTCACCCCTTACCTTTTCGCAGTCTCGTTGCTCTCGGTAAGTGGCTGACCTATAATTGCGGCTGTAACTATGCACCAGTAACAATGGGCGCAACACACTGTTTGTATTATAGGTACACTTTATTAGTACCACACGTAACTTTGATTATAATTTGGCCAGCTCGGGTATTACAGTCTGATGACAAATAAGGGCCGGCCGCGGTGGCCGAGGGGACTAAGGCGCTCCAGTCACGGTCTCCACGGCCACTACGGTCGGGGGTTCTAATCCCCCCTAGGGCATGGATATTTGTGCCGTCCTAGTTCGTAAGTAGTTGATAAGTAGTTTGTAAGTTTAGGGACTGATGACCCCGTAGTTAAGTCCCATAGACTATACAAACATTTGAACATTTACATTTTACAAATAAGGACAGGATCGTACAAACCACACTATACACAAATTCGGGTTCTCAGCCTAGTGTGGTAATTCAACAGTCGTAACACAGTACACCTTTATAAATTCGTGTGGTCACTAACACAGTCACAATACAGTTCTTGACATTCGACGATATTGATTAATAACACAACACAGTATTAGGCGATCACACTATTGACACAGTTCAAGACAAATAATATATATCAAAACAGTTGGAAAAACGTTCTACATATATTTGGAGCGCGGTACATAGCTACTACTAACCGACATAATTGTTTCTCACAAAGCTGACCACCCCTGACTGGACCCACGATTGCTCGGAATATATATCGACAGGTGGAAGAATAATTTTTCTAACTCGGATATGGTACAATCGTTTGTAAATTGGCTTGGGTAGAATCTGACATTACTACTGAAATACAAGGTGCTATAACAATTTAGATAAGAAAAATGTGAGTGTTAAGTAAATCAATAAAATATTTGGAACCAATTATTACTCCAAAAGGGAAACCCCTGATCTCTTGCCTTCAGCAGCCATCTTAAATAAAATAATCAGTTGTCCAAAATAATTCAACATTTTAATTACGGCCTGAATCAATTTGTGAGTTACGTCAAACGAAAGAGGAAAATAAGTGTAACAAAAGTAAAGAGTCAAATTCCGGAAATCTAACAATAGTTTAGGCATAATTGGCTGTGAAAGTTAGGATGGTTGCGAAACTTTAATTACAAATGTTACGTAAACTAACAAATTTTGCGAGTTTCTAGATAAATTACTGAAAAGAGGAGAAGATCAGCTCTCCAACAATATGGGTAATTACCCTTAACAATACCGATTTCCGCACGCGAATTTTGTTTGGGCGAGATATGATTACAGCTTTGATTAACAATATCTCTTAATTGACATGATCCCTGACTTAACTAATTATCACAATAAGTTTAAACTGTTATAAAGAAGGTGCTGAATAATAAAACTTAGTTGAGGAATAGGCTTATTTACTTACTGGCTACTTTGGTATGTTTCCATGCCCACTGCTTATCTTCATAAAATTAAGATCATGACAGTTACCCATAAACTGTAAAAGATGAAGTCGGGGTACTGGCCCTGCTTTGTCATAGTGACTATTTCTAAGTACACTAAGGGGTTCATTGTTCATCTATGTTAATGTTACAGGACCATTCATCCAACTTTGTCATAGGTTGTATTTCCTAGAGAACCGCGCGGAAAGTGGTAAAAGTATGTTACATGCATAATTTACGTTACCTGTGCGTCGTAAATGGGATTAAAGTACAGTAGAATGCTTAATGCCACAATCAGAGTTAGATTATGATCTCTTGGGATCCATACATTCTTTTAGCACTTACGAACAATACCGTTTAGAGTAATAAGAGTGAGCGCCGGAAAAAGGGAGTGGCAGTTAGCCCGTTGTGAAGCGGAGATCAGGCGGGGCGCCTTTGGCTCGCCTGTGTCCAGGGGCTCATCTCCATATAAATCGCCACTTATTGCCGCTGCCAGCTGCATGAGGGCCACGCTTCACTGAGCCCGGCCGTGCACCGCGGGACGGCATAGCTTCAGGGGCAAAGCGCCACACTTTGGCACGGCGGGCCAAGCGGGTAAACGCCTTTGCCACGCACAAAATTGTTCAACAGCAGTTCACGGGCGCGGTAGAAAATTGTCCTACTTTTTTAATGATTTCCTGTTTTCTGATTTGATGAAACTGATTGGTGATTTTCAATTCTGGGAGTTGTTGTTGTTGTTGTTGTTGTGGTCTTCACTCTGCAGACTGGTCTGATGCAGCTCTCCACGCTACCCTGTCCTGTGCACGTCTCTTCATCTGAGAATACTTTCGGCAACCTATATCCTTTTGAATCTGCTTACTATATTCGTCCGTCGGTCTCCCTCTACGAGTTTTACCCCACACGCTTCCTTCTAATGGTAAGTTGACAATTCCTTGATGTCTCAGAATGTGTCCAACCAATCTATCCCGCCGGGCGCGGTGGCCGAGGGAACTGAGGCGCTCCAGTCACGGTCTGCACGACCACTACGGTCGAGGGTTCGAATCCCCCTTCGGGCATGGGTATTTGTGCCGTCCTTAGTGCTAGCTAGTTCATAAGTATTTTGTAAGTTTAGTGACTGATGACCCAGTAGTTAAGTCCCATAAGCTATACAAACATTTGAACAATCTATCCCTTCTGTTAGTATATGCCAGAAACTCCTTTTCTCCCCTATTCGGTTAAGCACCTCCCATTACCTACGTGATCTACCCATCTAATTTTCATCATTCGTCTGTAGCATCACATTTCAAAAGCTTCTATCATCTTTTATCTGAACTCCTTATCATCCCCGTTTCACTCCCATACAATGCTACACGCCAGACAAATGCTTTCAGAAAGGACTTTCTAACATTTAAATTAATATATTGCATGTAAACAATTTTCGCTTCTTTAGAAACGCTTTTCTTCCCCTAGCCATTCTGCATTTTATATCTTCTTTACTTCGGCCATCAAAAGTTATCTTGCTACCAAAATAACAAAATTCATTTACTACTTTTACTGTCTCATTACCTTATCTAAATCCTTCAGCATTGCCTGATTTTCTGACATTACGTTCCATTATCTTCGTTTTACTCTTGTTAATGTTCATCTTATGTCTTCCTTGGAAGACACTGCCCATCACATTCAATTGCTCTTCCAGATCGTTTGCGGTATCTGACAGAAATACTATGTCATCAGCAAACCGCAATGTTTTTATTTCTTCTCCCCGTAGTTTAATATGCTCTCCAAATTTCTCCTTGCATTCCTTCATTGCCTGCTCAGTGTACAGATTGAACAAAAATGGGGAAAGTCTGCAGCCCTGTCTTACTCCCTTCCCCACATCTGCGTCCCTTTCTTGCCCTTCTACTCTAATAAACGCTGTCTGGCTTTTTGTATAGGTTGAATATAACTCCCTATATTTTACCCCTGATACCTTCAGAATGTGGAAGAGTGTATTCCAGTCGACATTATCAAAAGCTTTCTCCAAATCGACAAACTCTAAAAACGTAGGTTTCTCTTTGGGAGAGATGTAGTATAAGTAGCCGACACGCCCGAAAACTGCGAGCGTTCGTCGCGTAGACGGCTCTTAACGCAGAGAAAGCTGTAGTCACACGTAAAAATCCATTTGCACACACCTGAACTTTCTGTAGATGACAAGAATCTGTGCCTCCGTTCACGGATTAATTTACATAAATTGAACCATCAGATCCGGCCCATTGTGGCTAGATACGAAGCCCCAAATTCTCTGGTCGATAGTTTTTGCTATGATAATTTGAAAAGTGCATTCACTTTTACCGATAGTTGGACAATAAAGAACAGTTATAAAATGGTAATGCTTCTCAGGGACACGACCGTACCACCAAACACCACCATGGCATCACTAGACATCTTAAATGTTCAAATGTTTGTGTAGCCTATGGGACTTATCTACGGGGGTCACCAGACCCTAAACTTACAAACTACTTATGAATCAGCTAACACTAAGGACGGCACAAATATCCTTGCCGAGGGGGGGATTTGAACCCCCGACAGTAGTGACGGTGCACGGTAGTGAATAGTGTGTAATGAATTTGGAGGACGAGCTCAATCAGATGCATTCGAATATAAAAGTCACAGTAAAGATAGAAAACAACCATTCTTGACCTAAAGGTTACGAAAGAAAACATATTTTTTAGTCTAGACATCTTTCGCAAACCCACCACCACCAATGTAATTATTGGCGCTGATTCGTGCCACACCCTTATGAACAAAAGAGCATTCTTTATATCTACGTTTAACAGACTTGCAAAGTTGAATCCTGATAGTGACTGCATTGAAAGGGAATCAGATATCATAGTGAAAATTAGTTTAGACAATGGATACACTGAAATGTTCGTTCGAAACAGGTAAAGCCGTGTTTGATAAACAAACATCCAATCGGATCGGCAGCCGTAATGACGTCAAATATGCCTCCATCACATATTCTGATCCGTTTTGCTAACCCATTGCTAGAGCTTTCCGCAAAGCAAAAGTACAGATACGGTTCCGCACTGTTAAACAACTTAGATCTGTACTACGTACTTCCATTGAACAAGAGATAGACAAATTTTCAAAGTGAGGGGTCTATAGAATAACATGTGGCTCTTCTGATCAGACATATGTGCGGCAGACCGGTCGTGACTTTAAGGCAAAATTTAAAGAACGTAACTATAAAAATACAACTGCTCTTGGTTGTCACCTAACCAGTGAACGCCATGCCTTAGGACAGATTGAACGTGCGTTGTCCATATTACACATTGAGCCGAAGGGCATAAATTTAAATTTTCTTGAAGTAGTTGAAATTTATGAACGTCATAAGAACATATGATTTAAAAAAATCATAAGAACAATTCGCAAAAGATTCTGAATGAACAAAATTAACTAACAAATTAACTCAAAAATGGTTTTTTTGACATATTTGGCGATATTTTGAATACATAAGTCCACTTGCACTTTCGTGCTAGTTCGACGTTTGTCTCTGATATTTTTTCAGTACCACCTACTGTTTGGCCTGTCCCATCTAACTGGCAAACTTTGTTTTGTAGAAGGCCTCGTTTATCCTTTATGTTAGTTGAATGATGTCATACTCAATCTTCATTTAACCATTAGCTATACCCAGCCACTACTAATTTTTCATTGCCATATTTTGACACGTGGTCACGATTACAGTGTATGCCACCATATCTACATGATATTGGCTCTTTCGCCACTCATATTTTGAGGGTATGGACCAACTCAACATCATCTATAACCTTTTAGCCGCGAGCATAACGTAACTCACCTACCTCACGTCATATAATATGCACCCTGGTCAGCTGATTGGTCAGCCACTGTTCCCGTGCTATTAATCCCAAAACAAACCCGGTTTCTGAAAATCCTCTGCCGTGAGCTATATATCTTAATAAATATTATAAAATAGATTACAAAATGAAATATGAAAACTAAAATAAAAAAGTCATTGTACCTGCACCTGTGTAATTTTAAGTATATCATTCTTTCCCCACTATAAACAAAAGCCTTCAATCTTTGCTTCTTTGTCTTTTTCATTCTTTTTGTACTTGCTTTGACTTATATGTACATATAAGTGCAATCTTCACTGATAAGATACATTGTCCATTCTGACAACACGTTAATACCTAAGTACTGATGTGCAAACCTGGCATCCTATAAGTTGTTTCCAATAAACATATGTACACTATATATGTATGACCATTGTTACGATGTTCATAATCACAACTTTTATTTTCTTTGTCAGCTTATATATTGACATTTCTTCATTCTGTTACCATACAAGACACGATGTGCAGAGCATTTCAAAAATAAATATATCACCCCTTTTTTATTTGATTTTAAAACCTTGTTTTGACTTGTGGACATGTTAGTGTTATCTTTACAGTAGTTACGATAGATTGTGTATTCTGTTGGCATGTTAATACTGAAGCAGTGTATTCAAACTTGCCATTTGTAAGCATGAAATATACAATGTATATGTTTGACCATTGTTATTTTGTTCATCATTACAACTTTTACCTTGTGAGCTTTTATGTATATAGTTTGTCAATTGTTGTAATATTGTTTATAAGGTTATAGCACTGCCACTATATTACCAACAGCAATTCCATTCCATCCCACCTTTTTATCCCTGTCGTTTTTAATTACAGGAACTTCATTTTTGTATAATTATCACTACAAGATTGTAAAGAATTGTCATTAATGTGTTTTAATAGTATAGCTTTCTGACGATCTGTTTCTGTGATCAACTATTCTGACCCACACATGATTTGTATTATGGTACGATATAACTGATATTTATTCATTTTGTTACCGTATAGGTCATGATGTAAAGAGCATTTGTATTAAAAATACATTTTTTTGTTATGCTGAATTTTAATTTTACCTAGCGTAACTTCACTTGGCACGGCGCCACTAGGCATTATGTTTAAGAACGGAACGTCTTCTGGTGACCAACATCTGTAAACATGTATTGTACCTCTACTGTACCCGCAGTGTGCTCCTTGATGTTAGTAAGGAAAATGTAGCGATTAGTACTGACCAACTTGTAATTAATGTATAATTGGTACGTGTGCTGATTTTTATCTTTACAAAAAATTTGTACACAGTTTTTGCAATATTTCTGTTCTCATATTGTGTTATTATTATTTTCCTTTGACAGATTCTGATGATAGCTCAGGCCGAAACGCGTTAAATAATCATATTTTAATCACTTCATGACCTTTATCAATACAGCGACCTATGCAGCTTATTGCAGACTTCATTCATTATTAATGATAGACGCCTGCCTCCTCCGTGACTTTATGCGACAATTACGAAATAATTGTCTACAGCAGTGGTTTTCAACCTGTGGGTCGCGACCCCGAAGCGGGTAGCCGTCACAGGAGACTCTAAAGATTAGGGGTTCATTAATACGAAAACGTATACCTACGTGAAATATATTTAAAATTAAAATTCCGGAGTTCCTTTTGAAACATTAATTATGAATTCTACATATACATCTATACTCTGCAAGCCACCCAACTGTGTGTGGCGGAGGTACCTTGAGTACCGCTATTTGTTCTCTCTCCTATTCCAGTCACGCATTGTTTGCGGAAAGAAAGATTATCGGTATGCCTCTGTGTGGACTCTAATCCAATCAGTTTTATAATATAGCGTTAAAGGATGAATAAGCGCAAAGTCGGAAAACTCTTTTCTGGAACCAGTCCATAAATAAGTCTTTATTCCCTTAGCCATGTTCCTGCACATGCAGGGTTGGCTTTGTTTAAGGGTATTTGGCTTCTTAATAGTTATGGTGTGACCGGATGTTGTACTCGTTGGCACCCCATGCCCTCCTGGAGGAAATTTGTACCCCAAATGTCTGCGTATAATGTAATACGTTTGAAAGTGTAGTGTTACGAAATGTTTGCTAATCGTGAGGTGGGACTTGGTACCAGCCTAGTATTCACCTAGAAGGATGTGGAAAACCACATCCAGGCTGGTCCGCATTCCAACCTCCGATAATACGCCGTAGCCGGCCGCGGTGGCCGAGGAGGCTGAGGCGCTCCAGTCACGGTCTGCACGGCCACTACGGTCGAGGGTTCGAAACCCCCCTCGGGCATTGATATTTGTGACCTCCTTAGGATTAGCTAGTTCATAAGTAGTTTGTAAGTTTAGGGACTGATAACCCCGTAGTTAAGTCCCATAAGCTATACAAACATTTGAACATTTTGTAATCCGCCGTCTCGGAAAGCGGTGCGTTAGACCAGACGAATAACTGAGTGGAGTCGATAAATAATACTGAAAAATTCGATAAAAAGATGTACCTCTTTACAAATTGTCTATACAGTGGGATATTTTTAACAAGCATAATTCGGTTCTGAGTCTTGCCTGAAATGCGAAACACTAGTTAAGCAAAATATATTTTTCCTTTGGAAATCGTATAAACATTGGATAATGTGTTCCATTCCGAAAATACACAAAAAACTTCATCCAACAATTTAAAATAAAGAGTAACAAAAAATAAAAATAGAAGTTTTGTTTCCTTTAAGATAACAGAATTAAATTATGTTCGTGAGGAGCAGAATATTTTTATTTTGAAGGGGATCGCCGTTATATTTTTACTTGCATGAAATATGATGTCCATTTCGAATCCTGAGGACTGTTGTATACAACATAACATTTTTACTGTTAAAATACATAAAATATAACTTTAACAGGCCTGTCTGGTATGCGTCACATGTTTCAACTGGACTGGGTGCTTACAGAAAATTATGAAGTTAATGTTGCATGGAATTGGTGCCTAACGCCTTCTTTGTTTGAGAAATTTTATAACACTGTTATGTATATGAAAAATAATAAACTTAAAGGTATAGGAATGAGTAGACGACGATACAAAGTAAAACAGAAATTTAGAAAACACCTGGATCAAAGTTTTTAAAAAATAAATTAAATTAACGTTTAATTTAACATATTTTAAACATCAAAAGTTAATTACATGTAACTGTTAAGGTTTTCTTTAAAGTTTTTCGTATACCTGGTGTAAAAATTAAAAAAAATCGAAGCCCGAGGCATAGATAAACTGAGTCGCGCTACCTAACATGAAAAAATTTCCTACCCTCATTATAGATATTGAATGTATGCATGCCAGCACCTGATAGAGTATTATTCTATTCAAATGTAAAATTAATTTTGTGCAGAACTGTAGTTTACTTTCCCAGTGATTGTTTTGTAAAACGTATGTTAAGCACCTGTGACCCAATACTGATGTTGCTGGAAACATATTATTGTATATGCTGACAGAAGTAATGAAATCACTAATGCATGTACATGTATTAATTGAGAGGTGTGTACAGTCGATAAGACCATCCTGATAAAAGGAATATGATATCGGGATTGTGTTATATATTCTTTTGATTGTTTATTTTTACAAACTGAATGTGTTTTTTTATAATCAAAATATCCACGGGTGTACTGCCGGTCTATAGTGTCCAACGGGCACAATATTTCGGCGATCATACATGTCGTCATCATCAGCTGAACTGACGGACTGAGCTCCTGGAAACACGCCGGCACGGAGATCCGCACGCTACGGCGGCTCTAAGGGAACTGGGTTCTAGCCCGGTAGCGGGCTATTTAAATACCCTCGGCCTGCGGAGCGAGCCCTCCGTGGTACGCGCCCCGCGCCGCGGCCGCGCAGTGGAACCGATTGCGATGGCGTCTGAGATGACGTCGATTTGAGGGCTCTGTCCGCCATGGTCGTCACTACGTTATGTTTGCTAGATTTACTCTTAATTAACCAAATCGCTGGTTCCAAAGCTTTGCTAAGATTATGGCCACAGTCACGGTTTATGAGGTCGTCACTTGTGCGAATTTCGATGGCCTCTCTAACGACGCAGTCCCAGTATCTCGACGTCTGTAACAGAATCCTAGTGCCTTCATAGTCCATCGCATGATTCTCCGACAAACAATGTTCAGCCACCGCCGACTTGCTCGGATACATCAATCGTGTGTGCCTCTGGTGTTCAAGGCATCGATCCTCGACGGTACGCATCGTCTGTCCAATATATGACTTTCCACACTGACACGGAATCTGGTACACGCCGGTCTTCCTCACACCGAGATCATCTTTGGCGCTCCTCACCAGTGCACGAATTTTATTCGGCGGAGTGTTTTTTTTTTATGTTTATTTCACTATTTTCCTTGTTTTGCTGTGTTTCGCCA